>CM020063.1:20363055-20963055 GCA_009769605.1 Bucorvus abyssinicus
TTACTGACCTCGCAGTGATCTTTCATCGAGATCAGTACTGTAAATAGAAATAACTTTGTTTATAACATGTTTTTAAGTGTGCTGCGCTAAATGCTTTTGCTGAGGCGGAGATGCAGTTAACATATGCATAGTTATCTGATGACCTTACACAATGATTTCATTGAGGATAAAAAGCATAACAAAGTGAGGCAAAACAAATCTGTATGACGTTGTTTTGCTGCTAGCCTGCCCTTCAGCAGTTCTTGAAAATCAGATATTGAAAATCTTGTGTTTTTCTTCACAAGTAAACATCGTCCCTTCTGATACTTAAGAGACTGAGAGGGCAAGGTTTTTTCTGAAAAAGTATGAAAACAACAGAATAAAAACTTGATGTCATATTTAACTGAAAGTTATAAACCACTAATTTTGTTATTTATTTTAAAACTTGTTTTTCTTACTAGCCATGTAGTGATATATATTACCAACAGCACCGTACATCCAGGAATCTTTATCTGCTATCCACCTTCCCAGTGTATCTCAAAGCACGTAAGAAACCAGAATCCATGATTCACAAGGAAGTCCCATCACCCTTAGGGTATTTCTCACGATCTGTCATTTCTCATTCCCACACTTCAAGAGTCTGTGGCTGCTGTGGGGACTCGACTGACCACTCATACTAAGTAAACTTTTGATGGCTAACTCTAGGCTGGACTCGGCACCTCCTGCCAGTTCTCCCACTGCGGAGAGGTCAGTCCAGTCCTGATAGCTTAAATGGAAATAAAAGGATTTCTAGCTGGTTACAAAGTACCCATCAAGCAAACATGCCCACTTTATTCCTGCAGTTCTGAAGGGCAGAACAACCATCGGAAGGCTTTTTTTCTAAACAGTAGTGAAGCTCTAAATCTGGCCCACACTTTTGTTGTTACACAATGTGGTGGAAAATGTCGAAGTTAACAGCTTTCCAAGTATAACAGCATGTCACCACTAGGCTAAGAATAAAAAAATAATTATCAGCCACACAGCTTTGACAGATGCACAACACTGTTTCTGACCTCTCTGTTACCTCTAAGGTAGCACCCTGTAATTATTCCCAGCCAGGACTGATCTACTAATCACTTTTTTAGATACCGGCACATGGGCAAACTTTCCCCCCTCCTCCCCAGATGATGAAGTCCTAAAACAGATTAACTTCTCTAAATGCGAGGGTTTTTGACATTTCAAGGGAAATGGGAGAGAAACAGTTTAACACCAGTTGCTCTAACAATTTGCATGTTATTTCATATATGCTTTTAGAAAAAGGAACTGGCAGCAAATGTTCTCTTTACAGTTCACAGATTACTACAAACAATTCCACCACATGTAGCTTTCAGTACTGCAGATAGAGAAATCAAATGAAAGGCTGGCAGAGAGAAAAAGTTTAACCATAATAATCTGGCACTGCACACCTATTTTTTAAAAAAGGGTGTTCTACTGTCTGTTTTTATAAAAGACTTGATTCTAAGCATAGGTCCTAACACAACACCAGAGGCAGCTGTACTGCATTCACATCCTTATTCGGGAACAACTTCACTTCAGAATTTTCAAAGGGGAAAATTACTATATGACAATAATTAGGAAGTGTCCACTTAATGGTTCATCATGATTTTCATATATGGCATCTTACAAAAAACAATACTAGAGAACAAAAAACAATACTAGACTTTTCTACTAGCATGCAAGTGTACTTGTACTAACCTTTACAGTTCTTTAGGGAATTTCAGCACAGCAGAAGGAAAGGGTAAGAACAGATTCTTCGTTGCCTGATGGGTTGAGATTGTCTGAGTGCTGGAAAGGAGTTGACTGAGCAAGCACATATCCAAGGGCTTTGACCACTGCATTGCCTTATAACGGCAGCGTCTTGGAGGCAAGACAAGGTCTTGGCCAAGCAGATTCAGATAGGCTCGGCATGTGTATTGTCTTTTGGGGGTGTGGGCAGCTGGAAGAAGGTTTGGAAACCTCCAGGCTACTCTAAATGAAGATGAGCTGAAGATCTACTGGATATCTTCCCTGAATTTTCTGACCACCTTTTTGCTCTTCTTCCTAGTGTAAGCTTCAAGTTTGGAGCAACAGAATTGCCAGGCCTGGACTTTCAGTTTCTCTTAATACTACAGCATTTAAAAAAAATCCTCTGTGGTTCAAACTAAGATTCTTTCTGTAAATGAGGATGTTCGTACTTACAGCCTTAACTGATGGCCTATATATTGAAATGACTGGCACTTTAGTCAATGATGTTGGCACCTTCTATTAAGCATAGCCATAGCCATATTAACACTGATTCACTGTAGAAATAGCATCCATTTTCTTAGTCACCCATTTTACAACTGAAAATTCATTTTTGTTTTTCATTTCATTTTTTGTTTTCACTGAGAAAACTGTAAATATTGTGACTTAAATGGCTATTTTTGAGGAGTGTTCATATGTCTTAATGTCGATAAAATGAAAGATTATTGAAAGATATTTTTCTATAACATTTATAAATTTGCAGGCATCCCTCCACAGTAACTAGTAAAACAAAATACCCTTGATCAGGTTTTGGAATGAGCATCTGGGAAGACAACTCAGCTGCAGCAGATTTCTCGGAAACAGTTTTGATGGTCCTACTCTGAACACTCACTTTCTTCCATGCCAGGAATCTCTCCAAGTTTCCACGCTAGTGAAGAAAAATCCTTTGTACTGGTTAGTAGCCTCATGCATAGATGGTCTGTGTCGAATGACCAGGACTAGTCTTTCCGTATGTAAAGATCTGCTAGACTCTCCCAACGTTCTGCTTTATACAATGCCTGCAGACTAGCCTTAGGCTATAAAAACTGCCTTAGTGTAGTAATCTCCAGGAAATAATAATAGGAGCAAAATTATGAAGTCCAGTTATGCATAACTTGTCAAAATACTTGACTACACTTGTAAAAAAAGGACTGTATAAAGAAATACACAGACAAAACACACATTAAATGAGGATCTAGGAAAAAGCATGGGTTTTTTTCCCCCATCATTTTGTATTTCTCTCACAGTCTCAGAGAAATCCACATATACCATATAACAATCTCTCCATACTGTATTTCAAGGGCAAAAGTACAAACAACACGTGTTTATATTCTTGCAAAACCAGTTAACCGGAAGGCTGCAGATATCTACAAAGAAACTATGAGGCTCTTGGAACAGGCCTACTATAGTTAGTTCAGAACAAATGAGGCACTTTTGACTCTTATAAAGAAAGAACTGTATCATTAGGCTTTCACTATGTAGTTCAGTGTCACTGTATGGGGATGGGGATGTTACTTGGGCTGGCTTCTTCTGGTTTTTTCTGTTAAACATTTAGTCTACTTCTTGGAAAAAGCCTTGGAACAAAGTTGCTCATGCTGATATAATTTGTTCTAAAGCCTAGAAGTGTTTCTGTATTAAGTATTTGCAAATTCATTCTAAGAAACAGTTTTGTAATGCCAGAGTAGTACAGCAGACTGTTGGAAAAGTATCTTTCATTGAAGCCAAGCAGGAACTCACACATTCAGTACATACAGCATATTTAAATAATTTACTGCTTTAATGACAGAGCACATCAAAATGTTTGCAGTACAAATGTTTTAAGTCTGCTCTTTGCTCTTATCAAATATCCAACAAGGCCAAGTGAACATTCTTATGTTACCATACATCCCTACCCAGTGTTCCCTTCCCCTCTGACCACACTGGCAAAGGATTAATACACTCCTTACTCCACTGCCTGTAAAAATCTGCCAGGACCACTGTCACTCACTCACTGGTGAAAATAAGTAAGGTCTTCCATCAAGCAATCAGCCTTGCTCGAAATAAAGAAAAAGAAAATGCTCTTGATTTTCAAGTAGCAAAATATCCTTTGCATGCATTTTTATTGCTTCCTTTTAACAAACAAAATGCATTTTGAGAAAAGGTCTGTTTCTTTTTTAAGTACCTCTTGCTTTCCCCAACAGTTGTATTTGTGTTGATTCTGTACTCTGAGGCTTGTGGGCAAGGAGTTCAATAATGGATTCACGGCTCTAGCTGCTTTCTTATCCTATTTCTTGTATCATACACAAAATATTTTTTTTCTGGGTGAGAGGGTGTATCCTTAAGATCCCCCTGTAGCTGTGAAACAGCTTGTTTCTGAGGATGCTGCTGCTGTTGATTCAACATAACGATAGAAGTGAGAGATTTTCAAAGGAGAACAAAATTAGAAGCAACAGACACGAACTGAAACACAGGAGGTTTCCTCTGAACGTCAGGAAACACTTTTTCTTACTGCAAGGGTGGCCAAGCACAGGCACAGGTTGTCCTGAGAGCTTGTGGAGTCTCCATGCTTGGAGATCTTCCAAACCCCTCCGGACATGGTCAAAAACTGAGAGATTCAAGTAGCCATGCTCTCTTGTTTGCTGTCCTGTAATAGTTTCCCTCTAGGAGGGATCAAAGGATAAGACATAGTTCCCATCAGGATTTTGGTGAAGACCTCAACTCATATATATTATTCTGGCATTACAAAGAAAACAAGAAATCCCAATCGCTGAATTTATATGTGTAAAACTTTACTATTAAAAAGACATACTAACAATTTTGTTTTCCTACTTTCTTAGAACATATGATCAGAAGACAAAAGAGTAGCTCAAGTTTTTGTCAAAAAACAACACAAGACCATTAGAAGACATAGACTTCACTTTCAGGCAGAATTCTGCTGGTTTCATCTGAGATGTCAGTAGCTCCAAGACCCAGAAACACCCTTCTGTCACAAAACCTTTATTACCAACAGGAACTCATTTAGCTCAAACTGAAATGTGAAAATTTGGAGTCCCATTGGGGAAAGAATTTCAGGTTCCCTGTTTGTTTTGAGAGTTCCTCAAAAACATTATAAATTAATATTTAGGAATCACTGCAGAATAAAATAAAGGTACCACGACAAACACTCTTTCCCTAAGCATTTGTATCTCCCAGTTGATTTGACTTCTGAACTTCATGACTGCCAATGGTGCAGCCTGAGCTAATACTACATTAAAAAATTATGGATGCCAAAGTTCAGAAAGAGCTTTAGCTGGTCTTTATCAAACAAACCTCAACAGAATTCCTGGTGTCTGATAAAAAGGGAAAGCCAAATGTAAACTTTCCAAGAGTTGAGGCATTCATATTGCCCCTTCTCCATCTAGATCCTCTGCTGTCTAACATGAAATGTGCTCACACTGCAGGGTTTTTTTTCTTAAAAGACAGTGTTAATAGGCTTCTCTATAAAGTCGCCTATTTTTACATAGCTTATATTGAATACATTTCATAAATCGCTACCTTACTATCAGATCTAGTTAATATTGGTCAATGATTTCAAAAGATAATAGGTGGCTGTTTGTAATATACACCTCATTAAATAATAGATGGTGCAAATACATTGAAACTGTGAGTCTTAGTCACCTAGCTTTTTAAGCACACACAATCTCACTTCCTATTTATGCTGGTTTTAAGATACTACTGTTTCCACTAGTTTGTTTGCAGAGTAACAAAACTAATCCTTTGGAAGTCAGATACACCTCACTAATATTAGATTTATGTCACAGATATGAAACCTACTGTTTAAACTGAATGAACTGTGTTAGTCATACAATACCTTCACACTGGACAATGAGTCAATCATTATTTCTGCTACACTTCTGTGTCATATTGCCACGGGAAATTATCCCAGGGGCTACTAACCTGTGAGCTGACATTGTAAGTATCAGTCACTGTTTCTGTGGCTATGAAAAGGCCAGGCTGGGAGATGGTTTGTTTTGGATGACAGGTAGGCAACAGACAAACGTCATCCAGCAAAACCACAAAACAGCTCAACCTGCTCCTCCATGCGTCAAGTTGAAAACTCGACAAACACTGTGTCAGTCTTTCCCTTACAGAAAATTTCAGCTCTTTCACAATATTCATTAGAGTTCGTTTCCCTGAAACCCACAGAAGGATTTTTCTCCCTCATATTTTCTTTTAGAAGCCCTGCACCAAACGCTCGGCATTGATTTACGTGGTGCCACACTCTTCCATATTAACTGATGCCCTGCCCTTAATTTTTAGGTAAATGAAATAAAAGACATCAAAAGCAGGGTAAGAACAAAAAAGTTCAGGGGAGACACATTACAGTAATGATTAATCCACCTCAGTATGGAGCTTTTTCTTTTTTTTTTTCTTTTTTTTTTTTTTTTTGAAAGATTGGGAAACTTTTTTCCATCCCAGAAAATTTTTGAGATTTAAAAAAAAAACAACTCAAAAAACATATCCTACTCCACAGAAGGGTAACACCAAACTGCTTCAAAGTTGTTGTTAATTTTTTTTTTCCTGAAATGCAATAAATGAAAATCTTACCCTAAAATATCCTGATTATTATGCAACTGTCCTGGAACAAAGAGGGTTCAAAATTTTGTACAAGTTTTCCATATCCTTCATGAACATCCTGAATGCAGGGTTGTTGACTATTTTTGAGGTGGATCTGTTGATTTTTTTTCTGCTCAAGTTCTTCTGATCTGGATAAATAATAAAAAGTAAGCTTCCCCCCTCCCAGCCCTGCAAATGATCAGTTTCTCTACAGTCCAGCTCTTTACTTATTTATATGAAGTGGAGCAGTTCCAAGAGAAAATGCTGACATCACACCCAACTGCATTGTTTGAGATCCCTCCTATTCCTCATTATCACGAGGATGGGAAGACACTTCAGCTTAGTACTCTCATAGTACTCTTTGATGGAGCTCAGAAATTTTTTGCAGAGTCTACTTCAGTGATACTGGTACGCTTCCACTTCCATTGGGTGTTGAAAATGATTATTTTCTATTGAAATATAAAACTAAGATTTCTGAACCTCTGAAGATAATCGCCTACATTTGTCAGTTGGTCTGGGATCTAAGCTATAGGGTCCCACAGCGCTACTTGGGGCTTGTGCAAATTTGCTCTGAGAATGAAGGAGCCTCAACAAGCTCACTAATAATTCCTCATCAGTGCTGCAAAAGGAAACTTGGCACAGTAAAGAATTAAAAACTTGGTTCTCAAAATGTTTCATTTCCTAACAGAAAAAAAGAGCTCTGTGGAGTAAAGACCTGTACTTTGTGATTTAATCCTAGGACACTCATGCAAAGAGATGATTTCAAGATGTCAGCAGGTTTTCTTCCCCACCTCCACATCCCACCTCTCCCCCCAGCCACTCCTTTTGTTTTTCTGAAAAATGAGGTTTGTTAATCATCTTTTAAGGTTATCTTTATCAAGTGAGATAGAGCTGTCCCAATTTCAAAACATCATTTATGTAAGATTTTTTTATCTACTTGAGTTTCAAAGGAAATATTGGAACATACCTAAAGAAACACGAATAACTGTATATTTTGCTACGGACAACTTCTTTCCTCTTTGTGCACAAACCTGTAGCTGGACTCTATAGCTCTGTTCCAATATCCTAGACGAGAACTGCACTGTCTGTTCTAGGATACGAAACCAATCAAGAGTGCTAAAATGCAGAAACAGAGAGTGTTAAAATGCAAAACCGTTGAAATTCTGCAACTCAAGGTATGAATATGAAGGCTGCAGGACTATACAGACATTGCAGTAAGAGAGTAATCAGTGGTCCAGGTCTGTGTGTTTTCTGTCAACAGAGGGTTTAATGAAAGGAAATCTCCTCTGTTAAATGTGGTCAGGAAAAAAACATTTTTTTCCCAATTCAGATGTAACGTACATTTTTTTACTCTGTTCCACCTTCTACTAATAACCTCTCTAAACAGGTAAGTATTTTGCCAATAAGTGCAAGTATTTTTCCCACTAGCAATTTAGAGGACAATTTCTAATTTTGTACATTTATATAACAATGTTTATCAACATTAGCTATAGCAAGCTTGGCCTTAATAAAGACTGTTTCTTGTTGAAAGTCAAAAAAGTATCATTCAGGATGGATGCTCATTGCCTGGGCCACGACTGTCTGGACTACTGCAGTTGCCAGCAGGTCCATGACAGCAGTGCTGTGCAGCTCTCTCAACTTTTAAAGCAACTTGAAAGGGGACATTATTACATTTTGAAAGAGGAACAAATTTCATTTCTTTTAAAATAAGTCATATTACTGTTGAATCTAGTAAGAACTTCACTGCAGTACCTTCCTTTAATGGTGCAAGAGTGGATTAAGAAATCATATCTAAATTATATCCATTTACATTTTGCTGAACACTGACACACAAGAGTAGCAGCATGGCATGTACAGATCGGTACAGTGCACTGCACAACTGATAACAAAAAGCTATATAGATTATAGAACCTGCCTGAAACTACAAGAGCAGTTTAGGCACAAACATTTTTCCAGGCAAGCCAACCATTCCTGCCAAGACAATATATGGACAAATATGTCGTAACACTCTAAATTGCCAGCCATGTGACTGCCTACTAACTACTGTGGCTTGTGTTGATCTAGAGGAAAGGACACCATCTCCTGATTTAGGAGCACCTTCTCCCGCTGCTTATTCCTGAATGCAATGGGTCGGGTGACACCTAACATGACTACATTTCCTCCGAGATCTGAAAAGTTCAAAACTTCTGGTAAAACAGTTTTATTCTGCTTGGCAAAGCTCACTCAGTTTCTTTAACTATTGCTTAGGAACAAGAGAAGTTTATGAAACAACAGGAAAATGCCTCAAAAAACCCCACAAAAAAGGCAGCACAGCAGACAGCTTTCAAGAGAAAGCAATGTCAGTCATTGCTAAACAGGTTCTCACAAACTTACAATTATTATACTTCCATTGGTATTTTTGTATTTTGTAATATTTGTTCATTAGTTTTAATTCACTAGCATTTTTGGGTTTTTTTATATATATATATATTTTCACATATATAATTAGTTTTTTCCCATGCTAGTTATACTTCCATAGACCTCCATCATGCGTGATAACCATAATGTGTGAGCACATTTGTCCTTCCAAAACCTGCATGAAATCACATGGTGCTCAAACACGGACCACAGAGAAATGTCCTCTTCCATCTCAGCCCAAATGTGCTCACGAATATCTCCTCGTTATAAATTACTAATGTCACCACACCGCTGGCAGAGAAGGTTTAAGAGCGCTAATATGCTTGAAACAAAAAGAGCTAAGACTAAAAGAGCTTGACAAATTCAGCGACTTGAGCTACATTAGCTAATTTTGTCTGGAGCATATTAGAAAGCACACACATAAATTAATTCACTGTGAAACAAATTTGAAACAGTAACTTTCAGCAGCCTGCAGTAACCTCTGTGACAAGAACCTGAAAGAGGACATCTGCCTACAGCTTTCTATTAGCGATATTTCCCCAAAAGCTCAAAAAGAAAATGAAGAAGGACTTGTGGTGTTCCTCAGTTCTGAAGTCTCATGACTTCAGCTATGCTTCTGGCTCTATTTATTCAACAGAAAAGTAGTTCTACAAGCTGGCACAATGAACATTGGTAAAGTTGTTCCCGCAACCTGATAAAATATCTGATGTATACACTTTATTGTACAGCTATTTATTTAGGAACTATTAAAAACATTTTCTCTCTTGTATAATTCATCTATATTGATATAACGATTCTTGGTTACATCTGAAACTACATGAAAAGAGCTAAAAAGTTTTATCTTTTCACCAGAATTACCTTTAAAATTAAACATTTTTTTTGTTTGCTTCACAAACCATCTCTATGATCCAGAAAAAAGTATAAAAAACAGGAAATGAAACTTTATGAGAACTCATCTATACACCAGACCTTTGGCTACATGCAAAGACACATGAGTTAGTATAAATGAGTAGAAGCAATTCACAAAATACTTTTGTTTTTGGATGTCTGCCTACATTTAAATCTTCTGGTCAACCTCAGCCAAACCTAGCAGAGGTGTAGAGATTTCAAACATACTAGATTCTGGCAAGTTTCTTGAAAGTACGTCACCAGCTAAAGGGAAAATCTTTATTAATGCCTCTACTGAGTAAAAAAGAGGCAGTGTGCTCACTGTAATATAAAGTGTGCTCACTGTAGAGCACACAGAAGCTGCAAAGGAAGAGAGGGCTATGCATTGGTAGGGAAAACTTCTGCTGGAAGTTGTATGTGTTAGCAACAAAGGAACCCAACAGTCAGAAATAAATACATCGGAAGCCAAGCATTGCTAAGTCTGCTGCTCACAGAACTACGTTTTCTAATAAGAATAATTATAAAAATGATTAACTTTTTTTATCTAATCATTTCATGTAGTCACTCTTTTTTTGTTGTTTGTTTGGTTTTTTTAATGTTGTAAGAATTCTGGACAAGAGTTTTCATTTTTGCCAAATCAAACCAACAAGAGTTCTGAGTAACCTTTCTTCTTCTTTCTTCCCCTTATAAAATCTAGTTTCTGTACCTTACACAGATGTGCTTGCTTCTGTGATAATATTGACCATGGTCGTGATAGACACCTAGAAGGTGCCTGGTTTTACTCTAAGCTCTTACACAGACTTCCCTCACAAGAGAAGGAAGGCAGTTACGAGTAAGCTTTTTATTTACAAACAATGGTAAAGGAAAAAATGAGAAAATATGGGACACACCACCAGCATTTTTATTTTCATGAGGAAAGTCATTCCTAAGCAGATGAGCTATTTTCTCCATGTACTAATGTACTAATCCATAGTGTTGGAGATGTGCAGTTACGATACAAGTAAATTCTTTCAAGTAACTGATACAAGAAAATGCAGGAGCTGGCTGTACTTTCTGCACAAAACTGACTGCCTAAGCCATTTTTGTGCTGTTGGTGCTAAGAAGCCAAGAACCGGTGGTAAAAACCAGATGTGATAGCCATTGCAGGAAATATAGCCTTTATTTTAAAAAACAAACCCAAATACCTAACTCAAACCTTAATTTAAGGTATGAGTGAATGGAGCTTCTAAAGAATCTTCTCATCTGACAAAAAAGTGGAATAAATTTTAAATAGTACTTGTAATTTTTAAAAGAGTTGTAAAAGGCAGAGAAGAATTGCTGGCCTCTCTGTGCCTCTCCCAGTGGTTACTGAGAGGCTGTTGATGGGATGTCACTCTCATCCTTGCTTCACTCCCAAAAGTATATATATATATAAAAAAAAAAAAAAAAAAGCAGAATTTTTATGTATTGTTTCCAAGAATGGGTCAAAAATACTTTGAAAAAGATACTATAAAAGACAAAGAACCTCTAATAAGTGAAAATTAAAGCAGAAATGGGAAAAAACCTAATATGATATAAAAAAGAAAACACAAAATTGAACTATGGAAGTAATCCAAAACTTTTCTCTTTTTTATTTTAAAAAGAAGAGGGGAAATGAGCAACAGTTCTAGTCTCAGTAACAAAAATTCACATGTGAACATTTCCAGTGATTGTATTTTAAAACCAAAATAAAACACCTTGAGTTCTGGCAGCCAACATCATATTTCTCCTGCAACATTTAAAGCATTAGAAGCTGTATGAAGCAGAGCTCCCCTACTCATTACTGATGAAATCAGCCCACGTAAGGGAAGTCCTTCATATTTTATCAGGGAAAAACAGACATTTTAAAGTATTTTCAATTAAAATGCAGTTAAAATTGGAAATTAAGAAAAATGTAGTTTTTTAAATGTACAATGTCCTTTTTTATTTTAGAGATTTCATCTTTAAGCTTGGGCAAAAATACACTACTGTCAATTGCTTTTGAGGGGAGACAGACTGAATATTGTCGAAGAGGAAAGTAATAGTTTAAAATCAACTATTGCAGGAACTAACAGCTATTTTTTAATAGGAGGTAGAAAGACAGTGAAAGAACAGATTAAGGAGGAGGACAACAGGATGGATGAGTGACATTATTCCAGAAAGAGGCAAATAAAAGTATCTTCCAGTGAGGGCAACCCAAACTCATGGTATACTTTTAATTGCAAAGGAAGGTCATAGAATACACGAAGGAAAGAGAGACATGCAGTCAGCGTATCTCCAAAAGTAAGAGAAAGTGGAAACTCCAAGGAAAACATGTGGATTCCTTCATTTCCACCTGCTTAGTCTCTACTGGGTACCTGTGCAATAAAGAATTCATGCTAGAGGTCCCTAAAAGAAGTATCTGTTGGTTTTGATGGCAGCATACACTGCAAGCTTCCTGTATGTACTAGAGTCATGCCTCCCAGAGAAGGGGTTAAAAAATACCAAATATAGTTTATGACGAACATTTTATTTGATTGTTTGTGAACTAATTGCTGTGGATAATGAAATTCAATGAAGGATATATGAGCTGACTGAAAATGATAAGGTATAAAATGAGAAGAGATGCATGAATTGGCCAGAATCCAGAAAGAGACAATGAATTTTCCAAAAGGGAAAAAGAAGAAAAAGTGCAAAAGTTATAAACTGAAAAATAGTCTTTAGTTCATAAAACTTTCCAACAGGAAAAGAATAGCAGTTAAGGCCCCAGCTCCAGTGAATTCTTGCACAAAAGTCCCACTGATTACAACAGACCAGAATTTCACTGAAGCGCCACTCCATGGAGTCATCAGAAGAAATAGCAGGAGTGATGAAAAGAGGTGGCAAAATGGCAGTGCTGGTTGCGTTTTCGTTTTTAAGGATTTGAAAAATAAGCTGCTACTACATGACGAACGGTTTACAGCTCAAATGACCTTTTTTTTCCTAAGAGTTTCCAACAATTGCCATTCAACGTGCAACTAATGTTAGCTCTGCTTGGCTATAACTCTTTTTTTCCTAAAAGATATTGAAAAATTAGTATTTTAAATGCTACTTTTGGAAAACTTCCCATGAGAAATACAGTGTATAGTGGATATTAGTGTGCAGAACTGCTTCTTGTACCATCTGGAAAATTGCACATCATACCTTTGTGGAGAGTTTCAGACTTTTGACATTCAAAATTGATTATTTCAAAAGGAATGTTTACTTAGTAGAAACAAAATCAGAGCAACATAGTACAACTAAAGTAGCTGAACCTTCTGCCATAAGAAATACTAAATCAGGCTTTGATTATCAGGTAAATTCTCTTAACCTCTGTAACATAATGTATCACTCTAAATCACATCTTTATCTTAATGGATTTTATAACCTCTTCTAATTTTAAACACAGAACAGTGTTCTGCTTTAAATTCCATTTGGTCTAGTGAAAACAAGGATTTTTTTTTTTTTTTTAAACACATGAAGAGTGCTTTTTATTCATTACAACTTATCCTCTAAAGCACAATAAGTCTCTGCAATGGAAAACCAAAGGGCTACATCTTAGCCAATGGGTAGGTAGCAGTGATTTTAATAGTGGCACACTGATTTACTGCAGCTGAGGATGTGACCCACAGCTTGCATTTGTTTACACAAATGTAGTAAAATATACAAAGATAGCTGAGTTCAAACACTCTGAGTAAGAAGTCTCTGAGTAAGAAGATAAATAAATAAATATGTAAAATTTGTCAAGCAAACATGACAAGCTATGTGTTCCTGTAAGATTAGACAAGTGGTCAAGACAGTGAAAAGTGCAAGGCAAAAATGAGTGTTTTGCATAACCTGCAAAGTTATCTCAGAATAACACATACCTTAAAATGGTTCATTGTCAACACAGAATGGGTTTCACAAAAAGAAGTACAGAATACGGGTGGTTTTTAAGAGGAATCATAATATCTTTTTTTCCGATTGTATGATTATTACCTTAGGAAATAATTTACTTCAACTTTTTTTTTTTTTTTTCTTAAATAAAACCAACCAAACAAATCAGAACAAGGAAATCAGTTCCCCAGAGCAGATCACTCCATGGCTGAGTGCTGGCTGCAGCAGCTTGTCCCAGCTTAAATGGGGCTGCAATTTTGAATTTTTTTTTTTTTTAAAGTTAAATTTTATGTACACCAAACCCTAAGACATTAGGTATTGTAAAGTTTTGACCTCCTTGCCTTGTGAAAAGCCATGCACTGAATCATGCACTGATTTCCCCTCTCTGTGAGAAGAGTACATCCAGCATGTTGGAGCACACATAACCCACATCCTTGCATGTTGTTTTTGGCATGTCAGGTTGTGCAATTGGGAAGGAAAGATGGGATTTCTGCTACCAGCTTGGCAGAATCCCTGACCTTGATTTAGCACTGGTTTGCTGCGTGCAGGTGGGCAGTGAAGTCCAGTTCGGGCTGCCCCAATGCATCTGGCATGTGGAGTCACAGGACAGGAGAGAACATGGTGGTGTGCTGTGTGCTGGGGAGCTCACGATGGGAAGTTATGTCCAGAGTATGAAACTACTAATAAGTCATACATAAGTATTTCCTACTCTGGTCAAGTTCAGTGAAGCTAGACCACATGCATCTTTAACTCATCAGAATTGTGCAGTTTCGCCCTCGTGCCAGAGGTATTTCTCCTATGGAATTTCTGTCCTGTAAAACTCCAAGCATGACTCAACTTCTTTTGGGGTCACGTGTTTCATGACAAAATAAAACTGAAGACTGCAGTGAAGACTGCAGTGGAACCACCATAATTTGCCTTGTTCAGAGCTTGGTCTAATTTATAACATGGCAAAACAATAATTTAAAAAAATCAATCCTGGCTAAATTCTCACCAGTTTATTCAGTGCCTTCATAAACAATAGCAATGGCACAGATGAGAAGATGGCCCCAGGGTAGGAAAGAACGGCTTGGGGTCAGACTATAGATCTCTTGATGCTGGCACTGTGGCCAAAGTATGTGGAAATGCGGTCTCAGTGGAACAATCATCCACCAGCAAAACAAAGTTTCATTAGAACTTAAGAATACATACTTTGACTGTTAATGTACTAGGGAGAATAATTTTGTTTGCAGTTTGCGAAAAAAAGGTTCCTATCAAATCATTTTCAGTGAAATGTACAACACTGGGGGAACATTTGCTCTACACTAGGCCATAGGAATAGTTTTCTAATAAACAGAAAATGATCGATCTTTCTGTTACAAAATTACCTGATTCTTTAAATGCTAACTCTTCAAGCCAGATACCAATAAATCTTGATATTGGTATTTTAAAGGTAATACACTTTAGAAAATTGCCAGCTGACTGTGGACAGGTAAAGACCTAAGGAGTTTGAAGTCTTTGAGTTCTTCCTTGAGGACTAGGAGAAATAATCTCTCTCTCTCCGCTCCCCACCCCCCCGCCCCCCCCATCCCTTCATGTTAAAGGAGAAAAACATCACTGCAGTCTAAAAGTATATGTAGGAATCAAGAGTGGAAGAAGCACATAAGAAGTGTTTGAGGACAAGAAGACAAGACAGATTCAACTGACCAAAGAACCCTAATGTTTCTCCATGTTACAGATAACAAATCTGAACTGGCACAAGCCTGCTTTTGAGACATTTGCTAAAGTTTAATAAATAGGAGGTATATCAGGATCTAACACTATTTTAGCAATCCATACAGTGCACCACAACTATTCTTGCCATCAACCTCAGGGTGCCAGCAAACAGGTTTTTAATTTTAACAGAAAGTCACAAGAATGATTGGCAGCACATGACAATCATTAGAAAAGTAAATGGAAAGAAAAATGACTCAGATTAATTTCCATCTATTCCAAAGAAACCCAAGACTATAGCTGGAAATGATGATTCCTTTCTCCAGGGCTGCATGTAGCTTGTTTAATAAACATATGAGGAGACAGCCAACAAGAAGCTCAGCTTGCCACTGCAGACTAATGAAATGCTTTGAACTACAAGCAATATGCACATCCAAATTACATACTGTGATACTCACAATATTTGAGCTGCTCCACAATGCAGAAGCCAATTATTCTTGGCAAGCATCCTCAACATGCCTTCCAGTTCCCTATCGTTCACATGTGGAGTAGTGCCACATCAAAAGAACCGAGCCATAAATTCCATAAATCCTTACAGATGAAAATCAAGTGGAAAAAAAACCCTCAACCTTTTGTAGCAAGTAAGGTTTCAAACAGAGTAGCATTCATCTGCTGAGAGATGTTATCAGTATAGCTCTTTGCAAGAAAAAAGAATAGCTAAAAATTCAGTTTAGATAAACTTATGATGCTTATTAGTCTATTTAAGGACTTTTTGTTATCCCATAGAGCAATAAAGTGAGGTAATGTAAAATACAAATTACATTAAATGAAAAAATCGAATACCTAACTTTTAATGGACTTTTCTTGTACATTTCTATAGAAGCTTGGTCAGTAGTTGGTGTCAGCTGGATTACTTACACTTACTATAAACATTCACAAGAAACTCACAAGTGCACTTGAAGTCTCTGGTGCTACTTACTGCAGAACATTGCATTAAGAGACAGTCCATGACCTAGAATTTCCATATACCAACAGACAGAGAAGCACAGAGGGGCAAAATGACTTGCCCAAGTCTATACTACATACCTTGTTCGCCCCAAAACTGTGACCAGAAGGCAGGTATCTGAAATTCAGTCCGGGATTCCACCAAGGAATCTCATTGCTCCAGAAGTGATTAAAAATGGTTGACAGGTACACTGTTACTTTCAAGTTCTCTTTTCCTTCATAAAACAAAATTCCCTCTGGGGCACGACTTGACTTGCAGCTCCAGTTATATAAGTATCATTTTGGGGCACAATTTGACTTGCAGCTCAAGTTAATATGGTAGTGACGACAAGCTCTCAGAGAAAATAAAAGACGTATCTAACTCAAATGTTTCATAACACTGTACCACCAAGGGCTGTGATAGTTGAATGACAGTCTTCAATGTACCCAAAAGAGCAAAATGTTATGCTTGGGAAGGGAGCAAGTGTTCCATTTATATCTGCTGCAATAAATAAGAAAATAGGAGCTTTTCAGTTGGGGCATCTAGGGAATCAAATTAAAGATCTGCATGCTTATCATAAGAAAAATTTTACTGTTAGCAAAACAGTTCAGTGGAAGAAAGAATTCCTGAAAGAAGAGAATGTGAGAAGAAATGCAATCTCTATAGCATTCAGAAGGAATATGATACACTTGTTGGGCCGCCTGTGCGCTAACAAAGGCCATGATTTGGTGAGACAAGTACAATTAGTGGCTTACAAGAGTCATCAGCCAGCAGTCCTGCGTCAGGCCTGAAAAGAGGCAAAATTTGGGCAAATAAAAGAAACACATTGATGCCACACAGATAATATTAAAGGGGACTGTGCAATTAGCTCTGCCAGAAAATAAAACTTGTTACTAGGAAAGCAAGAACATGAAGATTATAAGCTTTTAATCAATACAGCCAACACAACAAAAGCTCTCAGATGCTTGGGCTATGCAGCCAAGTGACACAGAAGGTAGATGCTGAAAGAAAAACATTCCTAAAGGAAGCTTGTTCTCCATGGTTCCATGGAGAAATTCAAAGTGCAAGAAAACAGATAGTTTTCTCAGTTTTGTAATATTTTTATTAAGTTCTGAATTATAATTTAATGGAAAACAGATTAAACTTTTTTCAGCAAATTTCCTAATATTTGCTAACACCTGGTTTTATATTTAAATATAAAACTATTCTTTAAAAATATATCACTTAAGTGGGCATTGGCTGTTGGATGGGCTAAGGGCACGCTGAACTTAACAGTGAATCATAAAGCCAAAAGCCAGGTGTTTCTTGGATCTGGGGACTGTATTCAGCTAATCCACCACAAATACAGCTCCTACCATCTGAAACTGGTCCTGAATCAAATAATTGGAGATGGAAAGTTTTATTATCCTATTACAAACTCCCAAATGATTCAATCCTAACACACAGTAGGGCATAGCTAGAGCATGTTGATGCAATTAATAATTTGTAATTTGAATGTGTTTGGAACTTTAGAAACAACTAATACTCAAAAGAAAAAGGCTGTGATGGGGCAGCACAGAACCACTGTATTTGACATCAAAACTTCCACAGATGACCACAGCAATGTGGTATATCCTTAAATCCTCACATTTGGCCATGTCCTGAAAAAAGGCTACAGTTAATCTTTCTGGACTCTCAGATTCATTCATAGTTTCTCTCCTACTTTAATGGAGATGAGAGCAGTTTTGGTTTATTCATGATTTGAAATAATTCAGATTACTTCTATTTACTATTTTAGATGATCAAATAATTCAGCTAGTATCTTTAACAGTATTTTCTTTTTAGCATTAAACTGAAGTTACAGCTCTAATTACTCCCAAAATTCAGCAGCAAGTTTCAGATTCTCTTACTATATTTTCTTCCTCCTTTTAACACAGACCATTGGTTTATATGCCCTACACAACAACTACAAAGGATTTCACTACTCTGCTTTACAAAACCCCATTGAGAAGCAGTGCACAATCTGCCCAGATTAGCATATTTCACCAGTAGAAATACCCTGGTGTAACGATGCTCACTTAAAAACTCTAATATGCACAAATATTCAGAACCATTGACCCAAATTCACCCCATCTGCAGCATCTGTGATGCCAGTCTGAGGTGGGATGTTAGAGAAAAACCAAACCCTTGCCCCACACTGTCACTTAAAGATCTGATAGCAGAAACGCGTAAATTCGGATTCTGCCCTATCATGTCTTCCTAAACCAGTATAAAAGCCTCCTTTACACAAACACCTAATTACAAATCTCCATGAACATCTATGAGTAGCGTATGTCTGATTTTAACATTGATTTTTCCTTTGCCTTGATTATAAATAACCTTTTAAAAGGACTTTAACTTCCATTATTTAACCTTTCTTTAGATGAAAGATTGAAATATAAATTCTCACTGAAGAATTACAAACTACTCTTCAAGTTCCTGCACTCCTGCCACCATGCACAAATAAAGGCTTCCACAGAAGGCTATTTCTGCTTATTTATTTTTTAAGCAGATTATAATTAAACAGAGAAAGTATTACACTTTTTGGATTTCACATGGTGTCTCCTTCACTCTGTGAAGGTTCCTTACAAACCAGTACATGCTGCAATATAATTAAAATTAAAAATCCCACAACTATTACGACACTAATGAGGTAAAGAATGTCAGCCAACATCCTCTGGTAAGAAAGTTTAAAGAGTAAGGGAGAGGATATACATAACGTCAATAGACTTCAAAGAGAGTGCCAAGTTCATATGTAAACAAATGCAAAGCACTAGCAATAACATTTAAATTAGTGGTTTGCAGCGATGTCATCTAGCAGTCTGATGTCAGGCCCGAAGAAAACAAGATGCAGGCGGTTGAACGAAGCACATTTGTCCAAAGTCCACAAGAAAGTACTGTGTTTTCCCTGTACAATTCAATTAAAAAGAAACAAGCAACAAACCAAACCAATAAAAGCAGCACCCAGGGCAGGACGCTTTTTAATTTTTTAAAAGCTATTATTCTGTAAGTGGCAGTGTGTTCAAATACGTCTTTTTTTTCTTCTTTGTCTCTTGGAACTCGCTGACACAAAGGGACATTTTTGTTAGTTAACATAGTCCCATGCACACAAAGTTAATGGATTTCAGTTGCTTTTTTCATGTTCAGATAAAGTATGAAGAAAAAAAGAGAGTTTTATTATTTTATTACCAAGTTAAACAGAAAGGTGACCTTTAAAAAACTCTCTATAACAACCTTAGTGGAAGCCTAACAATTTTTCATTATTGAATATTTTCTGAACTATTCAATTATCTTACTGAAAATACTTGCAAAACCTGTATACTATGCTTTTATTTCATACCTTTTTTCCTATTATTTCTTTTATTGGAAATAAAAAACCAGAACGATTTACTAGATATTCGAGTATTCTACCGCTATCAGAAGTCACAAATAAAAATTAAACATTCAGTTTTTATTCTTAGTTATTCTTTTTATTCTAGTTTTCTTGAATTCAGGGTGAGCACCATTTAATCACAGCACTACCCTATTCATAAATTTTTAAATGAAGTCACCAAAGAAACTTAAATTGTACAACTGGCCAATGATGGGGCATGAGCTTTCTAATTTTCCTCAAGATATTGCAGACAAGACCCTAGATATTATCGTTTATATTGATTAACTGACTTCAGGCTTTAAAACCTATTGCTTTTGCTTCTCATGTTGTTAGCATTGATTTGCAGAACCTGATAGTTCAGTCCTTCACAGGCAAACCTGGAAAATAAATAGCTCCGGTAATGAACATGTGTTAACCTGTTGGAGAGTACCTCTACAGCATATAACTTGCCTACTTTGCCTTCCTTCTGTCAGCAGGAGAGTTGTAAAAATCAATGCAACTGCCATAAAAGTAACAAGAGCATCATTAAAGTACAAAGAAACATGCTTATTGGATGCTGCTTAGAAACAATTTCAGAGCTTGAGAGAGAAGATACACAGCAGGTGCTGCGTGGCAGCAGGACCTGGCAAATGGAGGTACCAGCTGACATGACCCAAATGATGACTTCCATGAAGACAATAGATAGCCTAATAGATGAAAAATTCCTGGAAAATGCAGATATAAATCTGAACTCCACAACTTGTTCAGTCTCTGTTCGCATCATTCACGACACCCCTATTCTGGCTAATTCTTTTCCAGCATTTCAAAAGCAAGCTATTTACATTAGGGCTTAAGTACTTAAAAGCTTTACTTCACATTCAGCCCTGAGATATTATTTTCCCTCACTGACCAGGTCACAATACCTTTAAAATGACACATTTGCAGTTCTCCTACCTTGCTTTCACATATGCAGGATCTTGTCTTTATGAATGTCAAGATGTCTCATCATTTTCCTGGAAATAGTGCCCCTAAACTCCCCATTGCTCTGATGTATCCAAAGCCTTGCTAAGAATGAGTCTGCTGCTGTGTTGGGTCCATTGTTTCTCATGCCAAATAATACTGGTTTTTTTTCTCCTTATAATCCATCACCTCATTCCTTTCTTCTGAACCTACCCATCTCTAGACTTCTGCCTTTACATTATAGATAAAAAACTCTTCGAGAAACAGACCACCAGCTATAGCTTATTGGTACAAGCCCTAGCCTAGGCCTGGGGCTCCTTGGTGGTACAGAAGTACTGACAACAAAATTACAATGAAATGACCACATTTTCCTTAAGTTTGGAAATATGCATTGTCTCTAATCCTGTAAACGAGGCTTCTCTTTCTTCTTGCTAAATTGGTGATGGCTACACTCAAGAAGATCAGTGTACACCCAACCATTTTCAGACACACTGAAAAACCCCATTTTAAAAAGTCTATAATAATCTGCAACTTGTCAATTCTTCTGATACTAAAATATGTACTGTACTTTAGACTTCAGCCAGTATCAGTGAGTTCTGACCCTGCAAGTTTTCATCAGATGACAAAAACATGACAGCCTAACATCTTCAGTATTTTGACATGTTCACATAGGTCCACCTCACCTTATTGCATCTGTTACTGCCTTCATATTTCTAATTGTGTAACACAGGATAAATATTCAACATTCAGATTTAAAAATAAATCCTCTAGGACTCCATTAAGTGTTAACCACGTTCTAGATTTAATGATCTGCACAGGACAGAATTGGTGGAGGAAAAACAATGTACAGAAATTATATACACACACCCATTATTCACCAAAGTTGACTATACCAATAATCGTCTATCACAAGACTTTTTTGTTTTTCATAATATGCAGATTTTACACTATAAATGTTTATCTTTTAAGAAAAGCCAAGGGTGTTTTTCTAAGAGTCTGATTCTGAAAGGTCACAAAACAGCATTGTGCTGTTCTCTTTCAAATCAGCACTGATACCAGAGATGTTCCATGATGAAAAAATGAAGGATGCTTTCAAGAGTCACCAGTTGCAAGAAAGCTGCTCTGCAGATTTCCCTGAAGGTGACTGTGCCACACGCGCTCTGCAGAATGGCAACGACTCCATGCAGCAGCTCAGGCTGGAGCCCATGGACCACCAAAGGCCTCGTGAAAGGACTAATGTTTTGTAACCTTGCCAAGGCCATGTGAAAGGACTAATCTTTTCTAACCTTGATTGATGCTGGCTGTCTAGTCCTGGGAAACACAGCCAGGCCTTTGCTTCTCTGACTCACGCCTTTATCACAGCACATATTTCCTGGTTAAATTGATTAGGCTGCACCATACATGGTACCTTGTCTATTAATAATACACACTTAATCTGCAACTTTATCACTGGGGTACATTTTATTACATGAAGTGATGTAAATATAACCACTCTCATTCCTGGTAACTCTTACACCTTTCTGATATTCATAAAAATATATGCCTGCATTGCAGTGTTTTGAGCAAATACATGAGAAATGTGAAAGATAAAAGCCAATAAAACTGAACTAGAACTTTGCTACCTAATTCAATAATGCACAAATAACCCACAGTAAGTACTTCAGACCAAGGAAGAGTCGCTCTAGACTTACTTCAAGGACAGCTCAATTACAATAAAACTACCATAACAATTAACGTAAATTGCAATAGTTCTGATACAGTCTAAGGATTTTAGATGGTAAATGAAATCAGGTCATGCACCAAATAAATGAATATGGGTAATACCACTTGTCCTTAGCTGAGTTATTTCATGGAGCAGAATATCTATGTGCAGGAAATCTGTCACTACAGGGTTTTAGGCAAATCCCTTTGGAGATATACATAAGGTATCACTGTACATAACCTCTTTTTTTTATATACATATCTGTCTTGTTTCCAAGAGATTTTATAGATTACTGAACAAATAGGTGCGACATTCATACAGTTTCAGATACTTAATGTATAGGGTTAAGCTGAAGAAGCTATAAAAGTAACTAGGAAAATGAAACAGGAGCTAAGCAAGCCCAGAATGCTTCATGTGTCCTTAGCAAACGTGGGCATTCTGATTTCAAGCCAGCCACTGCTCTCTGAGAAATCGGTGTTTCATTGAAATGAATTCACCCCCACATCCACAAGGCTATGCAAGCTTAGCCATTATAAGCATTACAGGCACAGGCTGTTTCTTTTAGCTATGTTTTCTAGACCATCTCTCATGCAATGCGTACACTTTGCATTCTGAAAACAGGAAGTGTTTCACATTGCAAACGCTTGTATTTTCAGAGGCCAGTGACACATCCAAAGTCAACAGAGGGAAAGGCCCATGGAATTAAAAGATGCTTTAAGCGGATTGCTGACCCCGAGGCTGAGGACGAAAGGAGTTTTTTCGATCACATGTTAATGTTCCAGGTGAAGGAAATTTGCCTCTTTCCTGACGTTACTGCTGTGTAACACCCTGATTAATAGTCTCTCGGGTAGACTTGAAGGGCAGAATTCTCAGTCATTACACAGCCTCCCAAAACATTCAGAGATGTAGTACACCCTTGTTGTCCTTAACCCGTATGGTCCTCATGTGCAGGACCTTACATAATCTCAGCCAAAAACAAAGAAATGTGTCATCCTACTGATGCTATCTTCTTGAAGCTTATTTTTAATCATGTATTGAGGGGGAAGGGCATTACAATTACCCAGCATCAAATAAGGGATGAAGCCATAAATAAGATCAAATGGAACAGCTATAAATTTGATAGAGTTAAGTCAGAGATGTTGAGATTTCCTTGCAGAGTGAAAAACACATCTGATTTTGATTTGACACTTTAGACCAAAACAATTGACGGCTCTGATGACTTTATAGGGATACTGATGAGTTACAGATGATTCAGATACAGTAAAAACAAAATTATTTCTACAGTGTGTGAAAGTGCATCAATCTCTACCCTGGCAACCACAGAATATTTTTAAGGCAACTCCAGTTACCGGACTGTTCTCTTCCCCACCTGAAATACAAATTTGCAGGAGCCATCTACTCTTCCCCTTAGAGATCTAAGAAGCCACGAGAAACAGTGCATCGAAATGATCACATAGATTTCAAACGCTGCAAAACGAGGCTGCAAAATTCAGCGGGCTGTACCGGTGAGGCAGCTCAGACAATTTGCTCCCCGTCTGTAATTTTAAAAGTGGCCGCTGCTCTCCCGCCTTCCCGCCCGCCCGCGGCAGCACACGTTGTGCAACCTGGGCGGGCAGAACCTGCCTCGCCCCGCGCCGCGGGCCGCGGTTACGCTTCCCACAGCTGTGTTGCTCTTCCCCTCCGGAGTGCCTGGGGCTCGACTCCCTGCAGTAACACGGGACAATCCGTCCTGGAGGTCGGTGCCACCAGGTCCCGATTGCATATATTTTTTTCTGAACATTACTCGACACACCTTTTTTATATTAAGCCTGGTTTAACTGTCCGCGGGCAGTATTTCAAGAGCTTCGGCACGCAGCGGGAGGAGTTAACTTATGGTCGCTTGGTGGCCCCAGTGCAGTACTTGGGCGGTACGGTTCGCTTCAGGGAGCGGGGGGACATCATCCCGAACGGCGTCTCTCGGGGGCGTTTGTTTCATTCACCGCAGCCCCGCAGTACGCCTGGATTTCTGCCCCGTCCGGAGAAGCGGAGGAGGGGGCGCCGCTGCTCCGAGCCCCTCCAACACCGCAGGCAGTGGCACGGCGGGCCGAGCAGGCCCCGAAGGACCCTCACCCTCTCCACCAACCGCCCCCTGGCCCCCCGAACCCGTATACCAACCCCGCCCCCCCCCCCCCCCCCCCCCCCCCCCCCGCTGCCGCCTCGCTGACGTCAATGGCATTCTTATCGCGCCGCCTGCGACAGCAGCCGCAGCCCTCAAGGGCCGCTCGCGCGCGGCTTTCCCCGGCAGCCGCTAAGGTGCGGAGTGGAGCCGCGGCAGACGGGGCACACGCCCGCCGCTCTGACGAGGCTTCTCGTGATGAGCGGAGGCTCGTCCTGGCAGACGGCCGCCGTAGCGGCCACGACGTCCCCGTCTCGCCCCCTCCCGCCTTCTGCCAGCCTCCTGGCAGGCCCAAGCCGGCAGTGCTCCAGTCCCGATGGGCAACCGGCGTTTCACTCACATACACCGACACACCCGACACACCCCACCCCACCTCCGGCGGCCCCGCCGGGCAGAGGCCAGACGAGGTGACCGCGGCCTCGCGGAGCGCTCTCTCCGCCCCGGGCGCTCGTACCCTGCTCTTGGCGGAACTTTTGCCGGTGGAGCAGGAGGGCTCCAGTGCCGGCGGGGCGGGGGACCTTCTGGAAGGCGGCGGCGGTTGCCGCCGCCCGGCACCACGGGAAGCTCAGCCGGGAGCCAGGGAAAAACTCTTTTCCTCAAGACACAGAAGGGTTTAAAAATGCGGCTTCCACTGAAGTGTCTAATCTAAAACACGAACCCCGACGGATCGAGTCTTTTCCCTTTCATACGTGCTTCGTGGTCACACCCAGCATCTTTTTTTTTATTATTCTTTCGCCACGATGTTACATCTAATCTCCGCAGTATGAAAGAGGGAAAGACCTGGCACCTCACGGTTTCTTTTTGCACCATAGGTGGTGAGTTTCGAGAAACACCATTCGTTTGGGAGCACTCTGCTGCACGGCTCTGACAGCGAATGTCAGCACGACACTGAATCTCTTGGCAAGAGCGGGCGTTTGAAGGGCGCGCGGCGAGGCCGAGGCTGCTGGTGGCAGGCGGGCTATGACATCAAACTGTAGACGCTGCCTTGTAGCAGGCAGAAAGGCCAAAGTCCTCCCGAGATTTAATGAGATTAAGTCAATTCCAAGCCTGAGCTGGTGGGAAGGCTGTGGCAGAGAGGGACTGAAATTAGTCGTCAGGCTGGTTTGGTGATGTGAAGATGAACTGGATTTACACCGAAATCTGCAGCATCCATTTATTTAAATGCCCCCACAGTGTAGTGCATCAGTCTGGTTTGCACCTCACAACTGATTGAGCCGATTGCTAGTTATCCTCATCAGCTGTTAACTGCAAATGGCCCAAAACGTCTGTTCTGACAAGCTGTTCTCTCCTGTCTGCATCCCTGCTATGTATCCATGCCTTTATGCACTGTACGTGCATATATATACACCCACCCACCCCTGCTGCATTCTAGCATATGCATACCGTATGTACACATCCAACAAACCAAATTTTACAAAATTATTGCAGTTTTTGTCTTAATCTCTAAAGCAAAATTCCATTTTGAATGAAATACATTAGCATCATTTAAGCCTCAGTGCTTCTACGTACCAATCCCAACCCCCGGATTGTCTCCCTTTTTACAGTCAGATACACACTCATGTAGTGTTTGAGCACCCAGGCACTGTTACAGTGCATGACGTGAAGCGGTAAAACTCCCACTCACCAAGAAGTGAGTGTCAAATCGCACTCAGCCCTAGAAATGAACAGTTTAAACTCCATTACTTTTCGAATGAATTACAGCTGTGTATGAACTTGGCCTACAAAGTGGGAGGCGGTACCTCAGTAGGTTTGCAGAGGCAAAGTGTGACAGACAGTAGTGCTGTGGATGCAGCAGCTGTTTGTGAGGTTTTTGCACTGTTTCATTGTTAATACTTACACTTCACAAGTATTGTTGTTACTTTTGTTTTGAAAAGCTTTTCTTCAAATGGATGACTATGCACAGATAGTGGAACAGAAAAATGGTATGGAGACTGTACTTGTTTCTTTCCTGCTTAGCAAGCACATCACTCATTTCAGATGCCCTTTTTTCAACCACAGGGAGTAATTACCACAAAAACCAATAGGACTCAAACTGGTTGATCTCTAAGAGAAATAAGTGGAAATCTAGGAACATTTTCTTCATCTGATAGTCACCTGCTATTCCTGGTCTTGACGGCAGCTTCTTCTGCAAGAATGGAAGTAAGTGTAAGGGAGAAAATACAAAAACAGAGTCTGTCCCATAGTTTCATTACTGAAAATAGGTGATTATTCTTCAGAGGTGAGATGTGTTATAAACGCATCATCACGATTAAGCCACAGTTGGCCTTTGCAGAAAAATGACTGAAAAAACTGTCAAAAATGGTTTGCAGTAACCAGGCTTAATCCATTCACAGACAGCTCCCTAAAGCCAGGACTAAATTCCCTTTCTTCTTCTTCTTTTTTTTTTTTTTTCATAAATTGGCCTGTTGTTGTCATCACTCTTTCAGATGCAGCAGTAAAGGTTCAAATACAGACCAGCCACCAGATTTGTCAGTGAAAACAACTGCAAGAACACTAAATGGCATGTTGTGACAGGATTCCTATCATTCATGCCACCTGTGAAGGAAGGTGAAAATCCAGTGAAAGCAAGACTGAGAAATTAAGTCAAATCTAGGCCAAGTCTGAAAAGACTTAATCAAATCCTGCTCGCTGAGGTCGTTGTTTCAATCCCAGACTGTACAGTCAAACCAAGAATGGCAACTGAGATGTGAGTGAAATGGAACACAGCTTTCTACTCATTAAAATACACTTTAAGAATTGGTTAGGCTTCATGCATACTGGCCAGCAACAGAATCTTAGAAAACAATTTTGCCTGAATTCTGTTAATATTGAGTGCAATAGTTTTAAGATGCAGTAGAATTGGCAGATTGGAATGAGGACTTGTATGCCTGAAGTCCATCGCTGTAGCCTATGATGAAGAGTCTCTGGCACCAGGAAAATAATATTTTGCTCTTTGTGTATTGATTTTGAATGACATTCAAAAGTTATTGTGAGATCTCTGAGTCTAAGCTTATAAAACCCAATTCTGATTGGTTACTCTTTTAAATGGGATAAAAATTCTGTTTTTCTAGGATGTAGATTCCAGTTAGGATCATCCATGTAACAGCAAAGCCTGCCAGAAAAGATTGTCTACTTGATAGAAGGTGCTTCATCTTTGCACTTGCAAGGGTAAATAAAATCCCAGTGACTGTGACATTTAAAAAGGTATTCTAACGCCACCTGAAAAGATTATAAAATTCACCCTTCTTATTAATGTATTTTAAAAAATAGAATTCTGATGCTTTCTGAGTCTAATATGAAGATACTAGAACATTACTGACCTGGCAGATACCTACATATACATAGTATATACACTGTACCAAGATGGACTATCAGATATTAAAAAGTCAAGCCATTTTAAAGTTAGAGGCCAGATTATACTTTTTTCCAGGATTAGTAACCAAAGGCTATATATTTCCTCAAGTGTAATTTTTTAGTTGGGTATTTTTGATACATCCAGCAAGCAGACTCATGCACAATTACAACTGCTGATCCATGCTGTTTGCCTGAGAAGTAGCCTAGAAATTCCATTCCCATTTACCATTGTAATGGACTATTGTGCTAACATTTCCACTTCACAGAATAGCCTGACATTTATTCTCAGCTATGCATTTCCAAAGTATTAGTAACACTGAAGCCATCTTTTGGCATTACAGAAGTTTCTGTAACAGCAGGAAGTGGAAATTGCAGTCTTAAAATATGGCCAGATAGATATAGTGGGCATGTAAGTATCATGAATAACACACTCTTCATGGAGAAAGCCTTTGCGGAACTTTTTTTTTTCTTGCCTTTGAAGAACAAATGCTGTTTCCAGCCTCAGCTAACAGGACAGGCTGTAAGGAGAGAATAAATTTTAAGAACACTGTCTTCTGAATCCTCTTCCACTACTAAACCACTTCACACATTAAACAACTGATTAGACATGGGGAGCTATCTTCCTATGAAACAGTTCATGCTTTAGATTACTATGCCAATTACGTAAGCTAAAGCCTTTTTTAATGAACCTGAACGCCATCTGGTAACAGTCCACACTCTAGCAACACAACGCATAGCCAAGTCTGAGAACTGCTAGGAGCAACCTTGTATAACAGGAAAGTGGCTAGTTTGGACTTCACACATGCAGTATGTTTTAAGGAAAGCTATGGTGACACTTCAGCCAGGGATGTTATCGTAACACGAGCAGTTATAGTTAAACTAGCTTTAATCTGATAGCCATGAGGCTGTGAGACCATGGGCTTTAGCCTAGGACTTTACTAATGCTGGGCTCTTACTCAGGTGGATGAAAGGCATGCTTTCCTCCTTTATGCCTGTTGGTACCCTCTAATTTAAATAGAGTGAGCTCAGGTATGTCTATACATCTTGCAGCCCTCCTCATTTGCAATGCTACCTTAGAATGTGCTGGGGAAGCTCGCTCTTTGTACTGAAATATTAATGCTAGCTTCCAAATAATCTTGTCTAAGCATTGCCAGATGATGAGATAATCAGTAACTCAGACAATAAAATGGTAATCTGCTAAAATAATACTTGGCTTTGTAATGTGGAATCTGCGAGCTAGTGTTAACAAATTCATTATTTTTCCTAGAAGAAATTTATAGGGCATGTAATATCCATAATTTTTTACTTAGGAATGGTGAAACTATAGCATTAGCATAAACTGCACACAAGATAAATGAAGAGACTGTTCCAAGTGAGTTTATTATCCATCAGATAGAAATATTCCACAATTAAAAAGCCTGGAGTGATAAATGATTTGAGAACTGATGTTATTTAATAGATTAAAAAGCATTGAAACATAACTGAATACAGTATTATAAGTAAAGATTTAAAGGTGGGGTCTAGTCCAGGGACTTGCGTCCAGTCCTCCTTTTATAAATGCTTATACATTATCTATTTTGTCAAGTTTTTCCAGGTAGGTCTATAATTATTCTAATCTCTCAACCTCTGCACCTGAGATTTTTTTTTTTTTATATTTATGACATAAGGTCATTTTCTCAACAAAAGGAAGATGAAACGATTTGCCTCAGCAAACTGTTAAGTTAGGCATTTTGGGTGACAAAATCATTATTCATTTCAGTGTTTAATACACTTTGCTTATACTCACTGTACAGTGGAATCTGTACAGTTAAATCTTACTTTGGGCCTTTTCTGTCTAAGACTTATATGTCTTCTCAGATAGAAACTGTTAGAGCTGAAGGGGGATTGTTTTGTTTTCTTCTTTTTGCAGAGATGTGAACTTGTTGTGCATCTGAGTTTCATGTCTGAATGTCACATCTGGATAGTGATCTCCTGCACTTTGATGTGCAGGAGATGTTTTGACATATATGAGAAAAGGGCAGCTAAATCTTTAAAGTTAATCACTGTTGTTTCAGAAATCCACTTGGGACAAAGAGGTTAAAAGAAAGTAAAAAGACATTTTGAAGGCATGAAAGATTAACGTGTGCTTTTGCATTTTAAATGTTACTCAGATAGATGAGGGAAATGCATCTATGTGACATTTTGTGTCATTTTGATTTCTTTCTAAATATTTTTGGAAGTCTCTAAAACCCAAGCTTGATTTATCTGTTTAACTGAGATTCCAGTAAAACTAGTTTTGCTGTAAGAACCCTACTGCCGTATTTCAATCTATACTTTCATTTTCAGCAATTCAGATTGCCACTTTGAAACAAATGATGACAGCATGATGAAAGGCAAGCTCATGGGTTCATATACTTATACACAGTTTCTTAATTTATTCTACAAATGTGGTTATTGTCAAATTTTTTAATCTGTGAAAATTTTTATGCGATTAAATTACTTCAGTATGGTATGGAAATGTTTGCCTGTGATCTAGGCCACCTTTCTGCCAGTGAAATAGCAAGTTTGTTTTTGTGGAAACTTTCCAGCTCTGGAATGCAGAGTGCTTTCTGCCTGCTAAGAGTTTCAATGGCAGCTAAAGATTTAAGGCAACACTTAACACATCCTTATCTTCAGAAATCTGTATAAAGCTAGCACTACTCTTTTGTGGTAGTACTGCTTAAGCTAATTTCAAGTTCCCAGGCTATCCCACCATTCCCTGCTTAAATCTCTGAAAATAGTGTCTGGAACTGCAAAGACAAAGAGTGCCTTAGGACTAAACTTTCTCTGCCTTCCTCCTTTGTCTGATCGATTTCCAGAGATGAATAAGGAATGATAAGGTTCAAACAACCTTTTTATCTGATATGCCAAAAAAGTTTTAACATTCAAAAAAAAAAAAAGGAACACAGTGGAGAAAAGTATTTCTGCAGCTGAAATAGATAATAAAGATCCCTTTTTGTTTAGGAAACAAAAAGGACAGAATTAAAAAAAATGGTCGGGGGGTGGGGGGTGGGTTCATTTGCCATTGCTGCTGCTTTTATTGGTCAAACTTTGTGTAAAAAAGAAGCAAGCCTTCCCAAAATTTCGGTTTTGCTTTTTCCCGTTAAAAAGTGGGATTCAAACCGAGTAATACTAATAATAACAACAACAACTACTACATCAGCAATAACAATACTAATAGTATTGAAGACTCTTCCCCAAACCAATGTTGGTTTCTTTCCCACTAGCTGCCTCCCGTCTTCTGTCAGACCTTTCTGCATCCCATTTATAATGTTTAGTTAGCTCAGGTAGCCAGACCATGTCAAACTGTTTTCCAGTTTTCTCCTTCATTTCTTTGGCACTGACTTCTTCCTATGCTTTCTCTTCTAGTCATCTTTGCACTCCATCAATTAAAGACTAATTAGTCAATGGTTCCTGCAGTATGTCCACTAAGCAAGCCACTAGCATATGGCCTTCTTAATACAAGGGGAATTTTTAAATGCTTGCTAATCAAGTAGTCTCTTCTGAAATATTTTCCTGAGTTATTTCCTGTTTCTCTAGCATAGTAATGAGTTTTCTAGTGGCAAAATTCACTCAGATGTAATCTTACCTTGTTCATTACTACTAAGGAAAGAAACCTTTTATTTTTATCATATTATCCTATGATTTAAGAAAGACTACCTTAATTTATTGTCTGTCATCTTCATTTTTTGTCTGGCTTAGATTTAGTTCAACTTCATATCTAATTTACACTTTCAAAGATAAATATCAGTTGCAGAAATAAATTTAAAATACTGCATGGGGAAAGAATAATGAATTGGATTGTCAATTTGCTACTAGTATTTTAATGCAAATATTAGGGAAAAATTTTTAATATTTAGTATCAACTAAAATTTTATGCATGTGGCCACAGCTGCTTCATTAGTTCACAATATCATCATAATGGGGACAAAATCAAGACATTCCTGATACAAAAAAGTCTCTTCCTACACAAGATGGAGCCGAATTTTCTTAACTGTGAGATTATTAAGGACTATAATAAAAAAACCACAAAGTTTTCCAATTCCATTATCAGAAAGTAAGAGTCATAGAGCTGTGCAAACCTGTCAGAGTGCTATGGCTTGGATTTGATTAGAAAATTTTAAAGAATTTATACCACACTGCTTTTAACATATCAAGTGAAAGCTCTCCAGTAAGAGCTACTGGCACTTTCAGTGCCTCCTGTCATTTCTCTGGAAGTCCCAGAAGCAAGAGTGGCAAATTGCTTGTTGCAAGTCTTCTCTGGCAGGTTTCTGCTAGGAAATACCTTACACTATTTGGGAATATGTTAGGCCGCCCACTGCTAGTGTCTCTTTAATGAATAATGTCACCAACGTAAGTCCTCTCAGGTCTTGCCTAGGCACTTGGGGAGTTAGGGCCTATGCAGAGCACTTGGATTGCTTGAGACACCTGCCCGCCTGCCCTGGCTGTAAATGAAGCCTTTGGCTGTTTGGAGGAATTTAATATACTGAGCTAGCCAAATGGAAGCATGAATATCTGTAAGTAAGGTGTGCACACCAGTTACTTCCATGATGATCAGGTACTTCCATACTTCCCAGTTCCCTTCACCAAAGGTCTTCTGAGGCAAGTTGTGTAACATAGGAAAAAAGGGTCTTTTTGCATGAAGATGTGAGAACTCCTGGTGTGAAAGCAGAAGCCTGAGTTTTAGAGATTTCTGATTATTGAATATTTTGATCCCAGTTACTGAGAAAATGCAATAGGCACAAGTGGATTTTCCTAGCGCCAGACCTGGAATTACTCCTTCCTGCTGAAGATGAGTCACTTTCCAGAATATAATGCAAAATGCATGAGGTCAGAGAGAGAATGAGCAAAAGGGAGGCTGTCCCTGTTGTCTGGTGATGAGGTCACTCCTGGAGAAGATGTTGTTCAGGGGCAGATCCTAAACTGTAAGTGCTGCTTCTGGGGAAATATACTTATTTTATCTGAGCATGAACAAAAGACTGTGTGGAGAGACCTGCAGAACTTCCTAGTCCACAAGGGACAAGCTGTTATGCTTGCTTGTCTCCAGGGTTGTCTGTTCCTGGCTGCTGGCTGCTCTGATTCACTGCTTTGTTCAGGCTCCATACTCAGGAGCCTGCATAGAATAAAAGCAGAACTCAGGTGGGTGATGTCAATGTAGCCCTTATTTTTTAAATGGATGCTCAGGAAAGTGAAAAGGCTTTAATGGACCAGTTTCTCAGTAGCTTGTTAATGGAAAAGAGATCCACTTTCCAAACTATCTTTTCAGTTGGTCAGAAAATAATGTATCACTGATCAGAGATTTCAGAACCTGGATGAAGCGAGAAACAAAGGTGCAAGCAGACTGCATCCAATGGCCATAGCAGAAGCCGCATCTGCCCAGTTTTATTTTCTATATTCATCAGCCAATGGGCTGCATTTGTAACAGGAATGAGAAAAATTACATAGACAAGAGTCCTATTTTTCTTTCTGACTCTTCTCACCTCAGTCCTACACCAAACCACTTCTTGTCAGTTCTGCTGTTGTTATCAATATGGTAAATGCAGCCTGGGGTCATGTACATTTCTCAACTACCGGTGACCATAAATGACACAGCTGGGCTGAAAGAAGAGGAAGCACACAAAGGTTGTCATCCTGTCTGTCTTTTCAGTAAAATGGACGTTTTGGGTGAAATAGTGGTATAGGAACTTTTACTGATGCAGTGAAATACAAGACCAGTTTAAAGGTAGGAAAAGATGTATGCTGGGTGGCATATCAGATTATCAGTGTGGAGACTGATAATGCCTCTCATGTTTTCTTTTTAAACTGATGTTGATTTGGATGGTTAGTTGCAACTGAAACACATTCAACTGAAAGACATTCTTGCCAGGAATGTTTTAAACTATGATTGTACTTCTCTGTTTAACTAACTCACTGTTTTATGAAACCTTACACATTTGACTATAAGGTATCAGTGTCAAAGTGCAAAACAAAAGGTATGCATAATACTAAAGGAAAATGCATGTTTTCATAATGCATGTTAATTAGCATTTTAAAATTACATAACCCACCATTTTGCAATTAGTGTAGTCAGGGCAAGTCTTTGTTTAAACATCCTAGGTGATCCTGAGAAGTCTTAGCTTTATCATATTTTCCCTGTTATAGAAGGCCTGAATTTTGCAGATTTTTCTATAGTAAGTACTGTGCACTCATCAAATGTAGTGAGTATTTTGTTTTGTATCCTGGTTTTATTCACTCTCTTGAATGTGAGATGATACATGAGCAGCTTATGTTGTCCAAAGTCACATCAATCCTCTTCCTGCTGTTCTGCCTCGAGAAAGTTAATCACTTGTTCAACAAGCCCACCAAACTTAAAGGAACACTAGATAAAGATTTCATCTGGAATCTCTCATTCAGTTAGAAAAGTTTGCAACGTTAATTAAAGGTCTACAAATCAAGACAGAGAATGCATTCATTAAGCCTTCACAGATGAATCCTGTCAATAACAACCTCTTCCCTAAACCAAGGAAGGGGGCTGAACTGGGGACACAAGTAATATTCCCTTTAAAAGGGAAATACAATTTAATAGTTATCTTTTCAAATGACCCACTTTAAGCAGGTATTTTTTCATTATAGCACATGACAGTGCTGCACAAACTGTGACACAGATAGTTTTTCATAGAATATAAGCAAATATGGCCTCCATTTTTGAGTATCAAATGTCCACAAACTATGCGTGTGCAAGAAAAGAAGCTGCTAGTTCACTCCCAAAGGTGACAAAGTGACTGGGAAAGACTGGATGGGGAGCAAACTCCTGTCTCTGTTCGCCACATACATTGTTTACTACGGGCACAACACATCTGAATGAATTTCATTGTGAATGTAATTTGTGCCCTATACCTCAAAAAGCAATATGGTTTTTATTGTGCATAAAAAGGCTGTAAATGAGATAACTCTCCTTTTAGCTATCATGACCTAGATAAGGCCTTTAATGATTAACTGAAAAGAGTAGCTGATGTAAATATCGCTGTTTTCTAAATCAGTTTCATTTATGCAAAATGCAATTGATCATTTTAAAAAACAATGTAAGGGCCTCTTTAAAGTATGTTGTACAGTAGTGATGGGGGCTTGGTTCAACTCTATTGAAGCTGATGATTGCCAATCCTTTATTCAGAACATTTGTTGGAAAATTGTGAGTTCATTTTGCAAACACAATAGCTGAAACTAACTAAAACAAAAGACATCTGCATTGCTAATTGGTTACTGAACCACATGGAGCAGCTGTAGGGATTTCATTGGAAGCTAAATCTATATTTGCTCTGGATTGCACAATATAAATTTGTCTCTGTTTATCTGCTATCTGAATTCATAGAATCATGGAATGGTTTGGGTAGGAAGGAACCTTAAAGGTCATCTAGTTCCATTCCTCCTGCCATGGGCAGGGACACTTTCCAATAGGTCAGGTTGCTCAAAGCCTCATCCAGCCTGGCCTTGAACACCTTCCAGTGTCTCATAACCCTCAGAGTAAAGGATTTCTTCCTAATACCTACACTAAGACTATCTTCTTTCAGTTTAAAACCATAACCCCTTGTCCTATTACTACATGCCTTGATAAAGAGTCCCTCCCCAACTCAGGACTCTCAGATGCATCTAATCAGGTCCCTTGGACTTGTGCACATTCAGGTTCCTTAGATGGTCTTGAACCTGGTGTTCTCTTCATTCTCCCAGTCCCTGCCTTTGGATTCTGTGAATTGGGTGGTGTGGCTGGAGCACTTGCCAGTGAAGATAGAGGCAAAACTTTGTTGAGTTCTTCAGTGTTCTTCATGTTGGTTGCACCCAGGTCTCCTGTTTTGCTCACTGGCGAGGATACAGTTTCTTTCCTCTTCCTTTGTCTTCCTATATACCTGAAGAAATGCTTGTTATTATTTTTCACTTCCATAGCCAAGTTCAGCTCCAGTTGTGCCTTGGCTTTCCTGATTCCCTCTCTGCACTCTCAGGCCATATCCCTATAATCTCCTCAGGATGTGCATCCCTGCCTCCAATGCCTATGCAGTTATAGTTTGGCTGAGAGGTCTTAGCCAAGCTGGCCTTCTGCCTCCCCTGCCTAACTTCTTATGCATTGGGACCAAGAGCTCTTCCACCCTAAGAATAATGTCTTTACATATCTCTCAGGTCTTGTTCACTCCTTTGGCTCTGAGGGCAGTTTCCCAAGACATCTCAGGCACTAGCACCCTAAACAGCCAAAAGTTTGCCTTTCTGAGGTTTAGCATCCTGACTCTACTTTTTACCCATCCTACACCCCTCAAGATTGAGAATTCCACCAGGGCATGATCACTGCATTCCAAGCTACCTGCAATCTTGACCTCTCTGATAAATTCTTCCACATTAGTGTGCAACAGGTCCAGCCGTGCCTCTCCTCTGGTCAGAATCTCCATTGCCTGTACTAGGAAGCTGTCCTCAAAACTGCTTGCAGTTTGCTGTGCTGCTTTTCCAGCAGGTGTCCAGGTAGTTGAAGTCCCTTATCAGGATGGGGGCCTGTGAATGTGATGCTCCCTGCAGGTGAAGAACGAACTCTTCATTGACCTCTTCTTCATGATCAAGTGGCCTGCAGTAGACACCAATGATGAAGTTTCCTTTGTTGGCTTGGTCTGTAATTTTCACCCACAAGCTCTTGACATGTGCATTGCTGTTCTTCAAAGACAGCTCTGTGCAATCAATCCCATTTTTGGCATGGAGGGCAACTCCCCTCACCTCTTCTTCCTTGCCTGTCCCTTCTGACTACTTTATAGCTGTCAATCACAGCCCTCCAGTCATGTGACTCATTTGACCAAGTTTCTGTAATAGCATCTGGTCGTAGTTTTCCATCTGGGCAGCAGCTACCAGCTCCCCCTGTTTGTTTCCCATGCTGCATACATTGGTATAGAGGCACTTCAGCTGGGCTATCAACCACATCCTGTTCTTATAGGAGCTCACTCTAATTCCTGTGACACAGTTCACAAGAGTCTCCCAGTTGCTTCCTAATGCCTCAGCATCCCCTGGCTCTTCTCCACTATGGCTTCCACCATGCCCTTCCACTATTAAATCTAGTTCAAAGCTCTGTTTATAAGTCCAGTCAGCTTATTGCCCAGAACACTCTTGCTCACAGTTGGTCAGTTGAGATCCATCAGCTGTATGCCCAAGATCGTAGAGGCCGAGACCTTAACCATGGCACCAGCTACACAGCCAGCCATTCATCTGGTCGTCTCCTTTTTCTTGAGCCCCCTTCTGTGACTGGGAGGGAAGACGAGAACACCACCTGTGATCCCAATCCCTTTAACATTGTTTTGAGGGATATAAAGTCTCTTTTGATATTTCTGAGTCACCTCACTGCAGCATCGTGGAATAGTAATTGCAGCATCCTTGGAACAGTAGGAATGGGTAACAGTCTGCAGCCTTTAGAAGGCTCGGCAGCCTCTGCATGACATTATGATATGAGCTCCTGGCAGGCAGCAAACTTCTCTAGAGTTACTGTCTGAGTGACAAACGGGTACTGCAGTGCCTCTCAGCAAGGAGTCCCCAATTACTAACACCCAGTGTATGTTTCTGTTGGCACTACTTCTAATGCAGGTGGGTAGTTGGCCCAACTTTGCATGGTCTCGCCCATTTCTCACTCTCTCTTCAAGGCATAATACCTGTTATGCAGGGGAACTACAGGGGGAAGGGGGAAGGTTCCTTCACCTGCCCTGAGCAGAGGCAAGAGTCCATTCTTCTTTGCCTTGTGAGTTGGTCAAGTCTGTCACCTCAGGGTTGAGCAAGCTTACCTTCCCTTTGCAAAGTGGCAGTGCTGTCACTCAGTTTCCAGCACTGCAAAATACCACACACCAATCTCTCGCTCAGATGCCTGAATACTGCACTGCCTGTTAAGCTTTTCTTGTAACATGGCCACTTGCTGGTAGAGTTCCTCTGGGCACACTCGCACCCATGACATCCACCTTTGCCTTCAAACTTCATAGAGGGACTTCCAGATTCTGGAGTTACATGCAATTTTGGGTCTAGGCAGCATTTTCAGTTCTTGAGGGGTCAATCTGGGTGTAGGTGTCCACAGGTAGGAAGGTTTTTATCACTTCCACCTGGCTTTCAGTCACAGCTTTGCAGTTGTGTTGAGTGGAAACCATTTCTGTTTCAACATTATACTACCTCTGCCTGGCTTCCAGAAGAAAATAGCCTGCTTTCCAAAGGCTGCTCTCCCTGTGCATCCTTCTGTGCAAACTGCCATGCAAATTGAATTGTACAACATAAAAAAAAATCTAGTCTATGATGCATAACCCTAAATATTCAAAAGTATAATTTCTTTTCTCAAACTAAAGTTTGACAGATATATTCATACAAGAGTTTATTACATAAACGTGATTTGGGATTTGGTCTAAAAAGAGAATAGGATGGAGTACTTTCTAGATGCAGATGTATCTTACATTTTATCAAAATGGAATATTTCCACCCATCAAAATAAACCTATGCGAGAAGGCACTGTACACCAGGTAGACCAAGTCATTTAGTTTTTAATCTACCTTCTAGCTCAACCATCTGTTTCTGCTGTACTTTCAGTATGTAAAAACCTGAGCTAAGTACCTTATGTTAACTCTAAAACTGAACAAGGATTATGTATAAAAAAATATGATATATATATAAAATAAATTTATAATAAACCATGTATAATAAATATATAATATATAATATAAAGATATAATATGTTTTTTATATATTATATATAATGCATATAGTATATATTATATTTTTTGTTTTTTATATATGTATGTAACAGCAGATTACTGAAAAATGCACAAAGCCTTTTCAAACTCCATCCCATATGAAGGAGTACTGATCTCCTAATTGCATTCTTATTTTATGTATTAATACCAAATTTAGATCGATGAATCCAAATAGTGGGTTATAGACCGGTGTTAATTGTTTTAAGTTATGATAAAACATATTTTTTTCAACAAAAAATATGCTTTTCCCTTTTCCTTAGAATCTTCCTCTGTAGTTTCAAATTGCTTACTGAGTTTCAAAAACTGATGCCACAGTGGATGCTTAAAGGCTATCAGAAGTACCAGCAGTGAGAGTAAGCAACAACTGAAGAGTTTCCCTTTCACATTGGTCTGTGCTATACAGAGGTCTACATAACACCAGCAATATTTTGTTTTATTTTATTAGAAAGGAAATTACTTCTTTATAGGGGATGGGTAAGTTCTGAAAGGATGTTATAGACATGAAAGAGCAATAAGTTGCATAGATGATAATTAAATTAATAGTCACGCAATAAACCAGGATAAGTAAGTCAACTCCGAATTCTACAATGCTTTTTGGGTCAAGTACTTCAATTAAATATAAAATAGAATATTAGGCCTGGGTGAGTTTATAAGAGGCCTTTTGTTTTTAAAGGCAGGAATTGAGTTGGATAGAAATAACAAAACAATAAATAACAATTTAACAGTGACAAATAGCACTTACATGTGTATGTGCTATGGATATCTTCCAAAAAACAAATTTTCAGGACTCCATTAATATGAACAGCTTAATATATAGTTTTCTTTCAGTTTGCCAACTCCTCTCTCTTGTTCTCATAGCATAAAATCTACAACAATGCAATGAGTATTTTTTTTGGTCTATCTGAGAAAACAGTTTTAATGAATATGGCTGTCTTCACACAGTTCATATGAAGAGGGAATTTCAAAAGCATTCATAGAATTTAAAAGGTCACATTTAATCTACTCTCAGTAAGATTTCTGGTCCTAAATGCAAGTGTTGAACATATTCCCCTAGGAAGTAAACTGTGGTGGACTGGCACGTGTGTGCCAGTGAATTCTGTGCTTATAAAGTACTTGGAATGCTTGAATTTAACCGGTGGTGATGTATACTGTTAGCCTGCCACAAGTCTGCAGATGCACATCTGCTAATTTCTTAAATAATGGATGGCATTTATTACAGACTGAAAGATGTGAAAATGCTACAAACCACATTCACACTTGAGAATGTAAGTGCCTGTGGTATTTACCTTGGAATTAAATTGTCTGAGGTGAGTTAAATTCATTCAGAATACCTGTAGGTGTATGGGTATAAGCAAAAGAACAAAGAACAGAACGTTTACATATCATTCAACATACTGCACAAAGAACAAAGGCCATCTTATAAAAAAAACATTCTCCTTTAAAACCAGGGTGTTAAGTTTCTCCAGTGCTTCAGGAAAGCACCACTTTACTCAATAAACTCGAGTGAGGATTTCAGAACAGTTTACCTTGCCTCTGCCAAAAGTTTGGCAGCGCAGTTTACCATAGGAATACTTCTCTGTAATAAGATAAAAAAATATATTCAGTGGGCAAATTAATTAAGAGTGGGAAGTGTAATCCTGCTGATCAAATCTAGAGGACTGATACATATACTGCAATTACATCTTGAATAGGGCATGTTTTGTATATCTGCCCAAATCTGGGTATGAAGTATAAGATCTTTAGCATTTTAAAATGAGACACTGATACTGTATTATGAGTTTTCTTTTGTTAAAAATATGAAATATTCTTTATTTTTTAAGCCTCTGTTCTCACAGGCATTAGAATCCCCCCAATCTCATATACCCACTCCCAAGCTAGTGGCAATTACCCCAGTATTGCATGAATTAACCTCTGTAAGGCATGCATTTTTGGGTTTTTTTGTTTACTTTATCCCCTGCTGTGCTGTGGCAGAATACCAGACACAGGAAAGAATAAAAGGCATTTGGATTATTGAGGACATCTCCATGCAGTGATACACTGTGCAGTCCAGTCAGGCTCTGGAAATGTCAGCAAGGTAATAACGTTTTCCCTTCTGGACTTCTGAACAGTTTAAAGCATATTAAGAATGTTGCTTCTTTTTGAACAAGAAGTTATTCTATTTTAATTCTATCTGTTATTCAAGAAAATCTTACAGTTACAGAACTGGTGTGAGTGAGAGATACACTTACATAAAGATACACACATTCAAAATAATCTATTATTCCCAATACCACAAGATGTGACCTACTGGTTTTGTTATGTCCAGCTGATGGTACTTAGAAGGAGTTTAGTCTGTATGAATATAGATGTTTAGCTTACCGTAGTAATATTTGTTTATGTGTATCATACTGAAAGACAGGAGGCTAATCTTTAATTAATTAATTATTTAATTTTAATTAAACAATGATCTATTATACTTTCAATGTAATAAAATAAAATCTCTTGCAAAAGACTTGTAGATGCTATTTCACAACCATAAACTTAACTGGGAAACCTGAAGCTAAGCAAAACAAATCATGAAATGTGTTGGACAAAGCCCATGAAAAATGTAAGAAATTCCATTTAATTATCAGGATATTGATTTCTGCTGGATTTAAGATGCAGAGCCATGCATGTAAACAGTGTTACTCAAGTCCAACAAGAAGTAATGAAAGCATGGACTAGCAAGTTAATTCAGTTAGATTTATAACCTCATAATCTTTGCAGATAGTTTATTTCTCTATTGCCATGTTTTATGTATACATGACAAAATTTGAAGGGGTTTTCCTGACATTTTTGTCACCACACTTTATGACATTATGACATTATCCTGACATTATGCTTCCCACACTTTAATAAATGAAATGTAGCTTGTTATTGAAAAATTCCATGTATTTTCCTCTATCTGATGAAATAGGTTTGGGTTAGTTTTTGATGCAAAATTATGAATTGTAAATAACTTCTAAAAAGTGCAATTTTTCAATTGTTATTTATTTTATGATTAAATTAAATTACTTTTTTTGTTACGTATATGGGTCTTCACTTACAGATCCTTTGGCACTGCATTTATATTATAAAGGGCCACTTATGTAATCTACATTTTATTCCACTTTAAAGCTATTACTATGATTAGGTATTATGTCTATCTAATATATGTATGTATATGAATCAGACCCTGTGTCTGTGATTTCAGGTTAACTAAGACTTGCCAGTTAATCAGTAGTTGTCATAGTATTCAGATGCTCAGAAACACTGATTTGGACAAACTTACCTCCTTCTGCACACAGAATCTTTGCACCAAAAAAGCAGCTGCCAGACTGAGTTTGCAAGTTGTTATTAGTGGACAGAGAAATTGTGAGATCTCCTATCTGTTTTAAATCTGACACATATCAAGAAAGACCTTATATGGTTCCTTCCTAATTCAAATTATTCTGATTTAGAAAAGCATATAACTGTAGTAATCAAAACATCTCTAATGCTTGCTCACTTTTTTATCAGTCAAAAATTAAAACTTGCAAGCTCAATCCTTGAGTCACAGTTAGTTTCATTATTTTGAAAATGAAACATTATTTAAAATTCACTGGTTGTGTTAAGAGAATTACTGTCAACCTGAAATGAAACTCCATTCATATCACTGTCCACAAAATGTGACTCATAGTGAGAGGAACCCTCTTCTGGTTGAAGCACAGAACACCATGCACGGAAGCACTGTACAGCAAACAAGGAGTTATCCCAGGTTAGGCTCAGTCACGGGAGAGAGATGGCACTTTTAGGGACCAACACATCTCCACTTAAAGAATATGTCTAACTTAAGTCAGTTTGCATGTCTGCTTATTCACAGTGCCTATAAGGGGACCCTAGAAAGCCTCGACAAAATAGTTATCTACATCTAGATGTCTAAACCAAGTAAGAAAAAGTGCTATCTAAGAAGTCTGTTGTTATGTGAAAAGCTCCTACCTCCTACCTCCTAATTGGTCTGCAAAAGGAACACTCAGCATGCTGTAGCATACTTGGCTGATACTGAAGTTCATTAATATTCATTAGCTTCTTTCAACAGTTTCCAAAAGGTATTCATGTGGATATAGTGAAAAGACCAGTATTTTGGTCATCAACTTCTACATATTTACATAAAAAAATCACTGCAAATTTTAAGGTCACTACAGTTGCTGTTGCTTCTAAGAATCTGAACATTTGATTCTCAATTCCACAGTTTTTTACTTTTTTGCTAATGCATTTTCTCCCACATTTATGCCTCAGGATGAATTCTTAAAATAGTAAATGGGAGAATTTTGCTCTTGCTATTTTAGTGACTAGGCTTTACCAAATCTGTTTTAATCTTTCCCCTGTTGTTTTCTCTGAATCTTCTGCAGTAGTTGCCTTTTGCTATACTTTTGCTTTCTGTGATTGTCCCTTTCCTCAGACAGAGTCTTGCTAAAGGCACTTCTTCAAGGAAGCTTAGCAACATAAGCTCTCCATCTTAAGTGTCTCTTTCTGCTTTAGCATTGATGCGGTTCAGGGTCACTGTGCCTTCTAGTCACCTAGTTTGTTACACTGGCAATCAGTTCCGGCTGAGATTGCTAGCTGAGCCAGCTGGATGCTGTGATGGAGCTCTACTGTCTGGTATATTGTTCTGGATACTCCATGACATGAACTCTGACAACAGCACAACCAGGAGGATTTCTCAGCAGAAATTATCTGCACAAGTTACATTTCAAACATTCCCCAGAAGAATGCAAAAAGTTTAGTAGCATCTGAAAGGGTTTTCAATCATTCTGTGAATATGAGGAAAAGTATTTATAATATATCTTCCTTCTTGGCATAGTCCTGTAGTGCAACATGTTCTACTAGGATTTTATAAGTCCCAAGAAAGCACCTATGCATACTTCTGCCCTTATGCCATGAAATACAATGCTATGGCAATATAAAAAACAGTCTATGACTAGAAAACAGTCTATGTCTGAGAGTGGGCAAACCTGTTTGGGTAAAATAGTATCCAGCTTCAGTCTCTATTCAACAGTCAAAATGAATCGTAGCCATTTTCATGCTTTATAGTGGCTTAGTATCTTTCCTGTATTCATTAAAGTCTCTTAGCCACTTATACCCAATGCATATAGGCCCCAGCTCACCCAGTTCAATATGTAATTTTGGCACAGCAATTCCAGCAGCATCTCTGAGAAATCAGATTGATCTAAAATAGGTTAGATTATCCCTACTATTCTTTGCCTTCTCTTGCTTTCTTTAAATTTCTTGGCACAGAAGCATTTTCTAGATTAATTGCAGCACTGACTGCACCACTTTCCTTCTAAACATTAAAACTCCAGATGCTTTATTGCTTCTGACATGTGGAGTGCACTCCGAGGATTAACTGAATGGAAACCTTCAGATGGGGGGTGTGTGGAATTTAAAAAGCGCAACAGCATCTTCCGGCAAAGTGTGTCTTGGGTCCTGCTGTCTGAGGAGCTTCTGGAGAAAAGCAGCTGACCTCAGCCAGACAGCTGTGGGAGAGCCATGTAAGGTAGGCTCACTGTGTGTTCATGCACATGTGTACGTTCTCTTCCGGATTCTTTTACTGTCAGTGATTTTACTGTTTTATAGGCTTTCTAAAGTTAGTACCTTGGAACCAAAGATAGAGCCCTATTTTCCAGCATCTCTATCACCACTTACAACAACAGACTTCTGTATGATGCATTATATGAGACGAATCCCACAATTAAAAATAGGTGTAACATCTACCAATAACTGGAATGTCTCATGGGAAGTAATTTGAAACCAATGCCCAAAATTACCTCTTAAGGGAATACATTAGGATGTAATACATACAAGGATTATGATTTTTATCTGTCTCCCCTTCCTATTTATTTAATTGCCATTAATTTAGGTGTGATTGCAGAACATTCTTAAATAAGGATGCTTTTCTGTTCATAGAATAAATTTAAAGAGTTAACTCTCTGTTCCCTGATAAGCCCTACATGCAATTGCTCAGATTATGTGATGAGTTCCTAGGAGAAGAAAATTGTACAGAACTGCCAAGATTTGGGTTTTTAGAGGTAAATATGGATATTGTGTGAGGCTAGATGAAAAAAACTCAAGGGAGTTAACACATTCCAGAGCCTAAAGACAGAACTATTGAACATGACAAAGCCACACTTCTCAAAAGAGCTGAAGTACCATTGCTTCCTTGAATTACAAGCCTATTATACGATTAAAAAGACAAAAGCTATTTTGAAAATTCTGGAAATATTAAGTTTTTTGTTTACATGATAAATTGCCTGTGTAGCAAGTGCCTGAAAGAGCAAATACTCTATAACTCTGCCAACACACCATAGAGAATGTAACTGCCTGGAAAATTACACAGTGTAAGATCACATGGATTAACAAGTTGTAAAAAGTGTGAGGTCAAATGAAGTGTGTTCTCATAAAGATGTCCAAGACCAAGTTGGCATAATAATAACAAAAAGTGCCACAGGGTAAAATTCTCAAAAGTGTTCATGTAATTTACAATGCCAGTCCTGCTTTCTAGTTAATGTTTCTTTAGAAATAATAATAATGTCTTTTACAAAGGAATTATTTTTCTCTTACACACCTACATATGTTATAGAAATAGAACTTACATTCTATTGCCTCCTTATAACTACAGAACTCCATGTCCTAAATGAAATATCAATGTATATACCTCATACCAGTTCTTTCTACTACATTTAATTGCAAAAAGTTACTAATGAAGGTAATCATGACATGATCACATACTGGTATATATGGAAAAAAAAAAACTGCGAAAGACTGTAACTTAAAACCTGGATAATAAGACACAAATCAGAAAGCTAACATGATACAACACCAAAAGTCACCAATTTGAGTCACCACATGACTCAAGTTTTTTTTAATAAAACAAATATAAGGATAAGAAACAATGTAAGTTTATTACAATAAAATGCAGTTTTCAGTGAAACATTTTTATAAGTAAATATTAAATTTAAGAAACCCACAATGGCTTCACAGAGGATTTTTAGTCATATTAATTCTTCTTACCTGTTATAGTTGCTTTGTTAATAGATGGTTGGTTACACATTGGTGATCGTCTGTTTAAAATACAAGGAAAAAAGGTATAAGCCTGATAAACTCACAGATTACTGAATCCTGGAACAATATAATAGAAGATACATTTCCTTGGTAAATTATTTGGGAGTGGAATACCCTGGCATTGCCAAAGAAAAAGTTCATTTAGAATAGTTATTTCTTTCTAGTGTAGAAGGGAATTTATGACTGACCCCGAAACCTCTTTGCAGATTAGGAACTCCAAGACAGGAGTATTTTAGGAATTTCCAAGTTCATTAAAAACCTGCCTAATCATACCTAGAGCTTATACCTAGCTTGAAGATTGATTTATATATATAGTTGTCATTATTATTACATGGCTTGCACCTCCCCTTCCCCTTGGTTTCTAACTTGAAATACTTTAAAAATTATTATTAATTTTCACTCTATTATTTTGCATATACATTTCACATATTATTTTGTGTATACTTTTCACAGTAATCTTTAGGGCAAACAGCTTTGCCCTAGGGGTCTGCATTGACCATTGGAGAAAGCTAGAAGTTACTGGACTGACATAACTGCATGGGCATGTGTGGATGACTGCAAGCAGGGGCCACTTAGGATCTGCATATTCCAACCAAGGGGGCTGGAAATATCTCTTAGTGGCACTGCCTATGCAACGGTAGGCAGCTTTCTTTGGAATGCTAATTACTTCTAAAGATGCACACTTTGTGTGAGAGAAATTAATCCATGACAAAATGCCTGTGTGACTAATATTAACATTAACTGTGATACTGTAACACAACTAGAGAAAGATCATATTTATAATGTCTTATTTATAATCATGAACTACTGTGGGTAAGTGGGATGTTATTAACTTGGAAGAGTTAGGCAGAGTTCTAGGTTCAGATCATGCAAGTGGCTTCACAATGAGCGTGGCTGTCTGCTCGCTCTAGTTCATTTGCAAGACTCAGACTCTGCCTGAATGATCATCTTTGAATGATCTTTGACATATGACTAATTTATTGAGATTCACATAAATCACACAAAACCACTCCAAGTTTATTCAAGGACAGCAATGAAAGAACAATTAGTAGGCAAGGGGTCTGTTGCTTCAGCTATCAAGTATAGCATCTTCAAGTGATTAATAAATACTCATCCACATGTTTTCTGCAGGTTTGGAGGCACAGACTGAAATCTGTAAAATCTAATTGATATTCTTAGTTTTAATTTTAAAAGTATCGCTGCAAAAAGTTTAGTGGCCAAAAATTGACACTCACTTGCTGGGTGCCCGATCTTGTAAATTTGTTAATGCAGCAAAGTTATTCCGTACAGTGCGCAGGCTGGCCAGTACCTGGAACAGAAAAAATTGGTTTCAGGCTAAATTTCTGCACAAGTGAGACTGATCTATCTCTGCTCCACTGTGCTGAAAGGAAAAGGGAATGACATTGCAAAACAACTGTGAAAGGTTTCCCTGGTTGGTTTGTCTGAAGCCTTTGACCGTTATTTAACAATAACATGTCTGTAATACAAGGGCAATTGTATTTCTTTTTTTTTTTCCTCATAAACAACTCATTATTTGTTTAAAAGCAGACTTACTTGAAGAGGAGGAAAGTTTTTCACAGACTACTACTTAGTTCTTTAAAATGACCATAAAAGCATTCATGTTTGGAAGATAATAGCCTATTCAAGCCTAATATTTCATGCATCAGAAATGATTACAGATTCTTCCATCTGCAGTTCAGCCCCCACAAACCCCAAAGGACAAAGGGATTGAGATTGTCTAGATTGCCAGGCAAGATAAAAGTGGCTTCTTTAAGAGGCTCACTTGATTTGGGAACTTAGTGAAGAAGGCCAGAGTAAGAGGAAGGCATTATCTGAGCAGGCAGGAAATGTCTGCAGGCTTTTACAAGCTTTACACGTTGGGAAAGATGACACAAATGAACTAGTTCATTTCTGGACTTAATTTCATGCAAGACAGCAGCTAGTGGAGGCAGCAGAGGAGTGTCTTCTTCTTCTAAGTGGTGTACGCACTCTTTTCTGAAGGCAGTTGGATAAATGCAACTAGTTTTGTACCACATAGGGATAATCAGATGCACGTCTCTAATTAGGGAGAGTCAGTTCAGCTGATGGCAGAGAGGAACCATGAGTTTTTCATTGGAACCAGACTGGGAACAGGAGGATGCAGCAACACTATCCACTAGTGTGCTGTTGCAGGAGCTGCCCATTGTGTCTCAGCCTAGACTGGGCTGATTCCCTGGTGAACCCATTTTAGGAATAACAAAGATGGGAATGGGAATTTGGGTTCCAGTAGTCTCAGTTGAGGAGGATACAACCCTCTTTTTTTCACAGCCCTTTAAATTTGTGTGTGAAGTAGCAAGGAGGTAGGAGGCTGGAGAGTAATGAAGGATTGAATAAAAGCTTGTAATAGACAGAAAATATTCAGGAGCTAATAATGACTGGCAGTGATCAAACTATTGTAGGTAATTCCCAAATGAGTTATGATAATAAAAACAAAAATACATTTGTTGCCTAATTAGACAGTATTAATTTCATTATGTTTTCCTTTCTAAAGATCAGGAGGCAAACTCACATGTTTTACATTCAGCATGGAATAAAAATAATTATATATACCATTAAATTTGCATGCCCAGGCTACAGTGTCACAAACAAATGTTGTATTTATATGTTGGATATACACAGATAGAAATTGGGATCTTGGAGTTCAAAAGTTCAAAACTGAATATATAAAATACAAAGAAAAACTATTGAAGTATGAAAATATTGTAAATGGAAAGGATGAGTTGAAGGTGGAAGGAGAAGGAAAACATAAACGGAAAAAAGTTAGGCCTATTAAGGTAAACCATACATTTTAGTATGACTGCAGTCTGTCGATCTGCATAGGTTCGGTTTATGTGTACCAGGATGCTGCGACAGCTTGTATGTGCTATTAGTATCACAGATACATACCTATGTGGCTCCAAGAGCTGTCTCAGGCCATGAAAAAATGTAGTTGGCTTTCCTTGCTGCAAATTCCTACTCAATAAACTCTGCTGGACTCAAATTGGCTGTATATGCAGGTGCACTGAGAATTGGAGCACATACAGAGGTAGCTAAGTGACTCCATGGTGAGTGATCTCAGGAACAGCCATGCTTATTAGCTCTTCCTCTGCTGGACTTCAATGAATGATTCTACCTGCTGCACAAGGCTGAATTTCAGAAAGGTTAGTAGGCTAGGCTCAATGCCATGTGAAAACATGAACCTAGGTGAGGTACGTGTTAGATCTGAACTAACAGGACATTTAGCACCTGGGGTGCTGGGGAAGGAAGTGTGCAGAGCTGCAAGGTTGCTCAGGGCCAGTTACAAGTGGACACTAATAAGCCTTGCTGGAATCACGCTCGGGTCCCTGGAGAGCCTCTCTACGATGCACACAACTATGCAACATAGACCAGATTTTTCCACTCTCGGAGATTATGAATCTCCCCCTTTTCAGAAAGCAGAGACTTGACTGTTTTGTATGTCCATGTATTTGTTCTTCTGGCAGGTGAGATAACTATTTTGTAGGTCCAGGGGTGGAATGCCCAGTATCTGCCCAGCATCCCAGCTGTTTTAGCATACGTGCACATATTTTGGCAGTTTCTGCAAGTGCAAGGCATCCCCACGTACATGGCAATGAATGTAAAAATAACAACAAAAACTTGGGCCATTGGCTACAGTGGAGTTAGACAATTTGATGTGTTGTGTAAAGGTGTTAATATTTATAAGTCTATTATAGAATCGTATAAGTACATAAAATAGTATTTCAATTTTCCAGTATAATTTGCTTTAAATGACAGTTTCTCTGTCCACAGAGATTCCATTTGTGTTTAATGTTTCTGGAGTTAGATTCGTGAGCAAAAAGCAACCATTCACCTGCAAACCTCTTCAGGTTTAATCTGGAAGTAAATAATATTATTTTCAAAATCAAGTTATATACAAACAGTTGCACATGACTTAAAAAAACCAAACTTTTTTGATGATAAAAAAACTACAGTTAGTCCATAAATTTCAAATCACTCAAATGATTTTATTTTGAAAAGTGAAATTCTAACAATAATTGAATTAAAGCAGTTGCTGTATATTACAACATATACGGTAGTGCAACTAATAATGTCCTTGTGACACATTTTTTTAATTTTAGCTTACAAAATTTCCTTCTGGGAAAAATAATAAATTATCTTGTCCTCAGGTCAGATACTGTGTGGGGGACACAGCATGCCACCCTGCCTCCAGTTAACAAATGCAGCCACACTACCATGGTGATGTGATGAATAGAACCTGAAATGCTAAAATTGGAACTATTACCACCAGGTGGCTCATAATCAGATGAAACAAGCTTCTTGATAAATTGAAGAAAATAAGAATGGTTTGAAATAACTGGAACATGTGTTCCACATGCCATGACCTACTGCCACTAGGAAGCTCCAAACGGATTTAAATGGTGCTTCTGCTGTTTGCAAGACAATTGTGCATCTACATGATGAAATACTGCTCTCAGAATATACTAAAAGGGTAGTTTGTATGATGTGTAGACATTGTACGGGCATGTGGGATCCAGTTTCTGAAGCCCTGACTAAGGTCCTAATACTGCTAACATTACTCAGATGCAGTCTGTCAGCAGGCCCCACTGGGAGATGGGATTTTTCATGTTCAAATAATTTTTGATGACGGCTACGTTTTTCCTAAGAGTCTAATCAGATGTCACTTCCCCTCTGTTAGGCATGCTCTCTCAACTGCATTTCAATTCCCCCTGTGTCAGGAAATGTGACATGTGATAACTCACGCTGTAAGTGCTCTTTCTCCTGTTCGAAGCAAAAGAAAACAGGTTGATTTAAACCACTGCTGACAGGGTTTTGCACTGAAATACTAAAAACTCTCAAATAATCAATTATAGCACCTTGGTGCAGGTATTGTTATCATTCAGCTGCTCCTGCTCTAATTGCTGAAGGACATCCATCAATGTCAACAAGAATACGAAATCACCCTTAAAACAAATACGAGTGTTTTGTCACAGGAAAAAAAAAAAATCTATAAATGGGGTGTAATATTTGCTGTTTTTCTAGCCGTGCTATAACCTGTCTTATCTATGTGGCATAAATTGTAATAAAAATTCAGATGACAATGGCCATGAACTCAACTATAGCAAATATTATAGGATTGCTTAACCACCATATAATTTATATTTTTTCCATTCTCAAGAGTTAGGGATTTTACGTTTTCTGAAGCTTTAAAAGCAGAAGTGGTTTTTCCTTTTTTTTTTTCCCTTGTTTTTCCTGTAATTTCTTCTCTTCCATTATTGTTGAAGTATATTTACCATTTGAGAGATCTTAAAGTATTCTTAGAAAAGGCCCTGGTTTAATCTTTTCTCTGCTAAGAACAGATGAAGGTATTCTTCGTATTAAGTATTTGATCAGCCAGTGTCTTATAAACACCATTTAACATATAATTAAATATAAAATAACCTATGCAATTAATATTGTTTTAATAGCTTATCATTAGACCAAAGCAACCTGCATATTCAGACTGAAGTTGGACACCTTATTCTTGAGACTGCTGTGTGACTCAACCTTCAATGACGTACGACTTCCTGATTTATTTTCCCCTCCTGTCGTTTTACGAATAAACTTCCATTCCTATCTATTACAGAGTAAAACCTACCATCATGAGATCAAAGAGTATCAATGTTAATTTTTCATACATGATAGGACAGCTCTATTACTACAACCTGGGGAGTTTTGATCTAAATTATGTAGAATTTTGAGCTGATATTTTATAAAACAGAATTTGAATGGAAAAACCAAACAGATGGGTTTTGTAACGGAACGTAAGTATTCTGGGTAAAACTTATCTCACACCTAAAAATTACCATTGTATTGAATGCATTGTGTTGAAGAGATGTTCAAAAGGAGAAACTGTAATTAAAAAAAGCAGGAGAGTAACAGAGAGCACAGATTTGTCTTCATCATGACTGTCTGATATAGTGTTTGAAAAGAGATCTAAGCCATTTATCGTGTTGTTGCACTTCAACTTTTCAGATAATCAAAAAGCATTAAAAAAGAGAGGTATAGACAAGAAGGGTGGGAGGTTTATGACTTTCTGATTTTCTTGTTTCAAGCAAGCGTACACAATAGTAACAATGGAAAACAACTGGTTTGGCCATTTGGCCTTTAAATTGCAAGACTGTGTGAGAAATACAGCAAAATTGTTGCCTACCTGAGCAAATGGTGTCACAATCAAGTCATCTCCATGTCTGAAAAAAATGAGCAAAGTTGTAAGTTAGAAATTAGTGACAACTTATCTCACTGCTTTAAAAGAAAAAAAAATCAGGTTTTTCAATGCACTGTAGGTAGTTCCAGTTTTGTTCTTCTGGTTACTCACTACCACTGCTTTACACATTCTTTGAAAAATAAATATCAACTTCGTTATTGTCCAATTGCCTAGCATTTCTCTTGGTATGGCTGATGAACCAGCTGGTTTCTATGCTGTGGGTTGGGCAGATGACTGCCCAGGACCAATCTGCAGAGTTTTAATCCCAAAGGATGGAGGTGAAAATACCGAAAGTGACCCCATTAAGGGTTACTGGCAGCTTTGTGAGCACTGGACAGGCGAGTAACTGCAGATGGCTGAGCACCGCAGAAGAATAAAAACCTATCAAAACTTTCAAACTGACTCACACTTCTGTAGCTATAGGGGGTGTGACCAAGTGCGTGCCGTTGCTGTAGCAACCTCACCCACACCGCGGGATGATGTATGGGCAAGATGATGGGATGACGCACTGTAGGGGAGAAGGGAGGAAGGGAGAGATTCCTTCACTTCAGCACCGAAATCTGCCACTTGAAATGGTTTCTAAAAAATATAGTCCTGTAAATACAAGTAGGCTGAAGGTCTGTTGAGCTTAAAAGTAGCATCTGTAGCACTGAGGATATGGAGTCAGACCTCTCCAGGGGACCACGATGGCAGGGAAAACTTGGGAGTTTTCAGTTATCATATCTAGTATATGGCAGCAATCAAGTTGAAGTTTTCAGAAGATGAAAATCCAATATGATTCCATTTTTAAGTCTGCTGTATTTTCCCGCAGTGAATTTATCTTGATGAGTTACAAGTTGCAGCTTTCAGCAGAAATTACCACTGTTTTGGTGCTATTTTAATGTTATTATAGTTTAATTATAAAATGTATTTAACAATGGATTTCAAGTCCATGAAAATTTAATCAGAAAAAGGCTTTCTTATAAATAGAGAAATATGATTTGCATTTGAGTTCCTACATCACTCTTATACACATACTGTCCACAAGATAATAATGTTTTTGCAGGTATTGCAAGAACCTAATAAAAAAGCAGTAAGTATAACCAGAGACAAGATAAGGATGAAACAAAACTCCCCATATTCAAAATTATTGTAATGCTTAGTATCTATGTAGCTGGGGTTTTTTACCATCTCCTTTATTCCTGTTAGTCGAAATAGAGAAATTGATTTTTTGCAGACCCTATGGAAGAAATCTGTACTTTTAACAAGGTCGTCGCAGGCGTGGTTGGAATAAGCTGTTGCTTTAGGTGAAACTACAATCCCAGTCTGGCTGGAAAGCCTGATCCTCAAACAAAACTAGAAGAAACATGGCACCATGGGAGAACCAGAACCTCAAGAGGCTTTAATTGCCCAGGGAAGCCAAATCCAACAAGTTATTACAGAGATCATGAATTGTCCCAGGGTATTAACTGGGGAGTTAATAACCAGCTTCATGTTTTCACTGGGTCAGGAAATGCCCTAGGCTATAATTTCTCATCAGGATTGTTTAATGAGTTACACAGCTATGCAAAGACTTCAGCAGAAGATAAGCCATATCCACCTTTTCCTTTTCTCTCCAGTTCTCCACTTAAACATATATAGTGGAATATGGATGCTACCTCACTTCCAGAAAAATTACGCTCTGCCTTCAAATTCTGTGAAATGGTATTATCTGCTGTGTGATAGCTGGCTTACCTGTTCCTCAGTAAAATCTGTTCATTTCTTCCCTTTTATAAAGAATATTTCTACTATTCGCATATAGCTACTCCATTTTCTCTTTTGACACTTAAAAGAGGCACAGCTGTGTAGGTCAAGGAATCCTGTGTTAGACATTTGAATGACTTCTGCGAAGATGGAATAGCCTAGAGCCTCAAATTTTTGCCAGTATTCCTCACACCTACCCACTTTATCTGTTACTCAGGTTGTTTAGGCAAAAAAGCAAACAAAGGGCAGAGCAAATTCTTAGAAATGAGTATGTTTTTTGAGCGATCAAATTCTTCACAGAAACTATACCTAAAATCAATGTGCAAACCCATTTTTTACTGATCTCATCTAATACCCACATTTGGAAATTACGAAGAGGGTGGAACTCCGGAGATGAAAAGTTTTACAAGTTGCAGCAGCACTGGACAAAGACCAAAAATATTAAATTGCTTCTACCTGTAAATAAGCCAGGTAGAGTAGAGCTAGTTCTTTCTAGCATCACACGCGTCTGTCAGTGGCAAATGCTCTGAATGCCCAACACATGACACAAATGCACAAAATATTCATCAGTTATTCAAATTCCCAGGCAACTGCTACAACATAGCTATTAACTGTCAAAGGACAGATTGGCAAAACTATGAAAATAGGATGATCCTTCTTAAAATCTCTTGTGGACTTCCTTATTGGAGGTGGTACTTTCTTGCTCTTTCCATTCAGTTTGTCACCCCTTGAATACTGAGGCACTTCTAAGGGCAACAAGTACATGTTTCTGGACTTTTTGCCCCAGAGTTTTTTTTCTTTTCTATAAAACAGCATGACCCCACTGTTCTAATTTTTAAACTTCATTCTACTTGAGCACTTGGTGGACTGCATTGCATGGGAGGACACTGACAAAATACTGTAGCTTTATATTTTTTAGAGGAGGCATTATTAAATATTAATTTAATGCAAAAGGGGAGCAGACACATCTAAAGCGGCTACGTTGTTTTTTGTGCAGAAGAACGTATGATTCAAAGTGCTGCTGATCCATAGTGTATGGCAGTGTAGTAAACACTACAACGCATGTACGAGTGCCCTGCTGGTTTTGTTTCAGATGATATGGAAGCTAATAGATGGTGCTGTCTGGATCCTGGACAGGGTAGTGTCACGCCTCTATGAGGGCCACTCCAAAAGTAATGCCTCCTATGCTGTTGGCCCATGACACCAGAGGCGGATGTTGGTGGTACGGCAGTAGAGGCTGAACCTTCCCGCCAATATCCCATTAAATTTTGTTGCCATGTGACAGACAGCAGCAGAGGGGTGGTCTAACAACACGATGTCTGACATGGGAGTGTGCATGAAGCAAAGGGGTGTGACTGAGTTCCTCCATGTGGAAAAAACTGCACCCACTGACATTCATCAACACTTGCTGAATGTTTATGGAGACCAAGCAGTGGGTGACAGCACAGTGAGGTGGTGGGTGACATGTTCCAGCAGTGTCGACAGTGAGGGTGAGTCCCTTCCCCTGGTGCAGATTTTTAAATGAACGCGGCACACAGGGTCTTGCTTATCTCTGGTGACAATGTACAGCCCATGGTGGGGACTGTGTCGAAAATCAGCGTTTTGTAGCTGAGGATTTGCTCTATCAAACAGTGCTATTGTGCTCTCTGTATCTGCTCTAGTTCCCATGAAAATATGACATAAAAAGGAGGCATTACTTTTGGAGCAAGTTATGTATATACAGAAGCCGCAAGAGGGAGCATAAACCCTGTGCAATATATTACAAGCTTCTAAATACGGACAGAGCTGTTAATCTCTAAGGTTAGAAAAAATTGTTCATATCAGTGTTAAGACTGTTAACCAGAGTGCCTGGCACTCTTGTTCACATCTTCATTTTTCAAAGGAGGGACAGATTTGAAAGCAGAATAATTTTCACATACCCCCAAAATTTAAAATTATCAAATCTACCACCTCCAAAAAAGACTGCTAAATCACACAACAGGCTATGTGAGATGAATCGTTGATACATAAAACACAGGCCAAATTTCCTTTAGCAGACCAAAGATTATACAATGCATTGCGAGTTATTTAACAGATTAAAGTGATAAAGCCTGGCCTTCTCCAAATTATCTAGGTTTTGTTTCCTAACCTTTCCTATGGGACATACTTGAATTCTCCATAAATAACCAGTGCTATGGGAAGTCAGTAGTTAGATGAACATGTTCAGCTGACTGTTGACAAATAAAAAATACAAAAATTCTGCTTCCTTTCCTCAAGACTGGCATTAATTTGTCTCTTCTATCTCAATTAGAAGTAATTGACAGTAACTGACAGTAATTGACAGTAATTGACAGTAATTGACTTTGCCCCCGCTAAAAAGGAACTTAGAGATACATGCATGGATAGACAAAGAAGCAGGCAGGAATATGAACCCAGGGATAGACAAGGTGACTGCATAACCTTTATTTCTTAATTAAGTTGGGATAATTTAATATAATCATCTAATAAGGGGAGCAGCTAAAGAGACATTCTGCAGACCTGCTAGGATACAGTTAAAAAAGAGACAGTGGTTTTTTTAATGTGGTCAGAATAAAAGTCAAGATATTCATGAGGGAGAAGTGAGTCCGAGACCCTAGAGACCACTAGAAATGTGAGTCTGCACTTGCCAGTGTGGAGCTTCATATGGAAAGCCCAGAATAAGGTTTATCTTTGTAAAGGTGTCCTGGTTTTTCTGGGACAGAATAATAGGCCAGTCGTGGTCTGCAGGCCGTCAGCAGTTTTGAGTCAGTCAGGGCAGCAGACCCAGTTTGGCACACCGGTGTGTCCCACACCATAAACGCTCGTGCTCATTGTAAAGGGGGAAGTTTGTAGAGGAGAGGGAGGCCTCCTGGTTGGGCTCCTACCCTTGCTTGGTCTCCTGCAGACCCTGTCCTCTTCCTTCTCATGTTCCTGAGAACCACTTTCCCATTTTTTGTGACCACCATCTATTTTCTGGGCTAAGCATAACTTTGTATACTTCATATTGGCATTTGGTATTAGTTTGACTGTTCCATAAATCTGTTTTTATTTCAACGTGTGGATCTCCTTTCCTTTTCCTGAACCCCCAACTTGGCTGGGGAGGGTTCATCAGGTGATAGGGCAACTGCTACAGTTTAGCCCCAGATATGGGCTCAAGGCAGACAAAAGGCCATGGTAAACTCATTCTAAGAATTTCTAGACACATCTGAAGAATACCAAATGAGTGATCCTGAGGACATGTATTACAGATGGGAGGACAAATAAGAGCTCTGTTTAAACAGAGGGGGGAATATGTGCAAAATATATTCACATCCATTTGACAGATACCTTTTCAAGGACAAGATATCGTCAAAATAAAATTCCTGGTTAATCTTGATACAATTCTTATAGCACAAATTATAAGACTATCCGAAAGAATCCTGATGCTTTGTAGCAGTTCAAAGCATGATCATACTGGTTTGCTACACTCCTACATTTGAATGAAAAACTCACTCATCTCCTCAGGAGAAGCACTGGCTGAGGATGCTGGTCAGGCTTTAAATCGAACACACATAGTCTGTTGTGTGTCTTCTCTGCCGCACATTTGGGTCATAGCCTATTCGGAAAGAATAAAGCCGCCAAGGGACTTTGAAAAGCGCTAGGGGACAGTGTCTGTCTGGAATCCCTGAACTGTGCTCCACAGAAAGAACTAGCACTTCTATCACATTGTCACAAGAATTGACTCCATTTTCACAGAGTTGTATTTGGGCATTTTATTTTATTTTATTAATATAGAAACATAGCAAACATAAAAGCAAGGGGAAATCCACACTGTCCACACACAGTGTACAAAATTCAAGATGAACATGAAAGTAGTCATCTCTTTGAACTAGAAAATCGATTGCAGCCTTCTTTTTCAGTGTAAACATCTAAATTTGGATTAAATATGACATCCACTCATTTCTGCATACAAGGATGATTCAAACTCACTGTCCAATAACATGCTATAAATACAGCTTAGATGAGACATTTGTGTTTTGCTTGCACAAATGCTGGCACACAAACATACCACGTGCAAAACCACAAATGAAGAATAGAGAGTAAGGTGATCATTTACCTTAATTGTGAGGATTTTTTTTTCTGCCCCAATAACATGGTACAGGTGAAGCCAAATAAACACACAAGAAACATATGAACGAGATATGCTGAAAATGTGCGCATTGCTCAGATTCGGATTTTAGCAACAATGAAATCCGATTCTAGATTGTACTTGATAGAGTAATGGAAACATCATGTTAGCAGAATCTATGCTCTAAAGACAGCAAGCAGTAGGGGTGGCACTACACAGCTTGCACTATAACATCATCTGCATTTGGAGAATCCAAATGGGCTGGTTCACCATTCTGTTCAGTGGAGTCAGAAATCACAGTGCTCCAAGTTAGTTTATTTGTGCATAAGTCACATCATCTCCATTTCTGAAGACTTCAAAATCAATTTTCTAGTCCTAATATTAGACAACACAGGCCTGGATCCAAAAGTTAAGGTTGACTGGGGATAAGAGGCACCTCCCAATGTTGTGTCCACGTTATGGGGTGTTACAGAAACTGGCTTACATCTTTTTCCAGATGGTCTGTGGGTTGTCAGTGATTTGCATCTCACTGAAAGGCTGAGCGCCATTTTGGGGATAATCAGACCTTTAAGGTAGGGGCTAGGGACTCCGACACTGCGGGCAGTTGGGATTTAGGGTTGTAAGAGCAAGCAATTGAAATTGTTGATGGAGTCTGTTTTTCCAAGAGCATTTATTTATTTCTGGGAATGTGTACCCTAACATTTTTACAAAGAGCTACTTGAGAGCACCTGTGCTATGTGATAGTTCTGGAAAACTCCATCAAATCAATACCAGATGGGTAACACCTTTCTTTTAACCAAATTCTGCTGGTTACATTAAAACCAAGCATTTTTCTTTCTTTCCTTTTTACAGGCGCCTCAATGACTATGAATTGTACCTGAGACCAAGGACTGCCATATACGGAGCTGAAGTGTCCAGAAGGACTGCTAATATGTATTTTTGATTGTAGAACTGATACATTTGATTTTAGTTATAGTGTGGAAACTGGAATTTTAATGAGTATTTGGTAAAAATTCTATATTTGAGAGATTCTGCTAATATTGCTTTTGCTTAACGGTAGTTTTAGCTTGATTAATTCAAATCTTAAATTACAACTAATACAGTCTTTTGGACTAATGTGCAATGTTAGATTACTGCATGTCAGATTACTGCATGTCAGATTACTGAATCTGCTGAGTCTCCGGTAATTTGGGGAATATTAACTACAGACTTAATTCAAGTTTGGCACAGTATGTGGCAAAACACCACTAGTCTGAGGAAGAGAGAAAATATACACTGGAGTGGACCCCTGTAAATGGCACTGATACAAAAAGGGGATGTAATACCACTAAACTGTGGTTTGAATTCTAAACTGGCAGTACAGCTGAGGTTACATACAGACCAACTGGAGAACAAGGTACTAACACACCGTGGGGAATGCATGTGCCTAGAGTGAGGGGAACACCACAACATGGTGATTGGCATTTTATGCAACCAGCTACGTGGTGCATTGATTGGGAAGGAGATGTTTGGCCACCTGAAGACCGCCTACAAGTGCGCATCTGATATCTAAATTTTAATACGTCTCATTTGGATAGTCTAAAACATCTCAGTTGAAATTGTACCAAAGTGTATACATGCAATACCACTGACAAGGAGACTCAGAGAATGGCTCCTGTAGCATGAGCTATTAGGATAGGTTGTGTTTGTCGTAATTATACCACGTCTTAATGATGCCTGGTTTCATTTAACTAATAATGAATGACACCTGGCATGATATATGTTCTGAGGTTTATATACTCTCCATGGGACATACTGTATGGGTTGGTAGTGATGTCAGCTGGACCACTGATCTTCCGGAAGGAAGTTGATGACGTCAATATACATTGGGACTACTGATTCTTTGTCCTCTCTGGAGGAAATGATCTCTTGCCTCTCCTTTGTGGGAATGAACAAAAAGAGAACCAGATGACCACTGGCAACACCCAACAACAGGAATCATGGTGGGATGGTTATTGGAGTCAATATTTATCCCCCAAGCAACAGCATTTCAAAATTGATTAATGCTGTATAACCTCACGGGACAGAGTGAAGCATTGCCCAATGCAACTTGTGTTGTGTTGGAAGAAATGAATGCACAACTACAGGCGACATCAAAGGCAGCACTAATAAACAGGCTGCCGTTAGATTCATTACTGTTGTATGAGAATGGAATATGTGGATATTTGAGCCTAACTAATGATACTTGTGTTCACATACCAAATGTAACCCAAGATCTTAGCAAACATCTACATCATATGAAATGTGTTGCTAAGGCCAGTAGAGGGCTTAGGGAAAGTATGGAGGTGGGTTGATTGAACAAACTTTTGCATGGACTAGAATTTTCATTAGTCACAGGGTCGATAATGTGGGAATTTTGAAGCAGACTCTTTTCAGCTATTTTCTGAGTTTTTGTGAACACCACTTTTTTTTTATAACACCATGCACTTATGTCCTCCTGATACATCTTTCTTCTGCCCTGATTAGTCAATAGTATTACTGTAATGCAAGTTCTGGAGAGTTCTATCTACTTTATTTCAATTGAGCTGAACCAGATGGAAGAGGATTGGCTCAGAAAAGCCACAGTCCCTGAGAAGTGTATTATACCAGCAAAAAGAAAAGCTGGTTATAGTAGTTCTTCTTGGACTACCTAACTAAGCCAGTTAGACTTAGGAAGACACACCAAAGCAAAAAAAAACATTTCTCCAGCATAATTTTCAGTAGCAAATACTTCAGATGTGTTTCCAAACATCCTGATTAACTTCATATGGAGCACAAATCAAGTTACTCCACTATGGCATGTTGATGAAGAAAACAATACTTGGCCACCTTATAATCAGACATCCAAAAGACAGCTCAAACCAGATATGGATTATTACATATGGCTAATACACAACAACAAATGTCATGTACTAATGTACCTGGAGCTTTCCAGGTATAATGAATATTTTGTACATGAAAGTACTTTAGTTTTTCATACGACCATTTTAGCATCTCAGTTCCTGAAGATACACTTTATTAAGTTTGAAAGAATCCTTTGAATACTTGGAGTCTTCTCTGTTGAAGTCATCAGTGTTAAGTTACCCAAATTACAGTATTCCTTCCAGCTGAACTGCACTAGCACCCAAGGTGAGGAGCTTCCTCAAAACTGGGAAAGACAGAATGATTGTATCCATTACAGACTAAAGCACGGGAAAAGAGAAGTGAATACAAAAGTGTTTTTAAATCAGTATTTTGAGATTTAATCCAGGCAGTATCAGGAAGTATTATCTTGTTACCTGTATACCTTACTATGCATCACCAGCATGATATCACAGTGTGTGTGCTTTTGAGCAGACTAGAAATGAGAGACTTAGAGACTTTGCTGGGTGACAAGGGCAGCTAATTACATCTCAGTGATGGTGATCTGAACCAAGACCCATCAAACCCAGAATCTTCATTCAGGATTGCTGAATGGGCTAGAATCAGAATCAGCTGACTAACTCAAAGACAAGAACTATTATGGTTTTTTTCTCCATTCCGTATAATATGCTACAGGAACACTAAAAGGCTTCTTCCATCTTCCATGAGAGTGTCATAGCACCTTGGGAAGACTTCTAGGAAGATTAAGACCTCTTGTGTCAGACACAGCTACTTCCTTGATCAGGATGCTTAAACCTTTTCCAAAGAGACTGCACTTGCGTATCTCAGGTATTCTGCCTGAGGAAATCATGTAGGTACCGATGTAGTGGGCCATTACAGAAGGATGCCAGCATGATGTGCAAGATATGAAAACACAGGACAACTCGAGAAATCACCTGTATCATATTTCTTCAAACAGCCACCAAGCTTCAATGCTTTAATCCTAACATAATATAGCAGACCATTCAGATGACACAAGAATCATGGACAGCTCCGAGGAACCGGCCTGCATTAAGTCTGATAGAATTACTCAGTCCTAAAGAGAAACAGAGCATGGACTTGCCAGAGTTTTTCACTGACATAGGTTGTTTTCATTCTACAACCAGAAGGCAGTCTGCCTGCGGGTGTCATTGAGGCAAAGGCAATGGAAATGAAACTACTGCAGTGCAGGGGTTTGGTTTGTGTGTTGAAGGAGGGGCTAGATTAAGCCAAAGGATGTAGGACTTTGAACCAGAGAAGAGCTACACTCAATCAGAAAAGTCCAGACTGATTCAGCAGTGCCATTGTTGCACTGTTCATACAGCAGAAATCATCATTTAGCTCTAAGCAAGGCTACAAAACAAACAAGCATCAGTGACTGAATGATAGGTTTGTTTTCTGCCCAGGTTAGAGAAAATTAGTGAGTGGGTGTGCACACATGGCTGGAAGCAATCAAGTTAGTACAGCTTAATGAGTTACTATTAATCAGTTTTGATTGCACTAGCTGACACATATAAACTCTGAGCTTGTTGCAAATGTAAATAAATTGTATTACTTTGAACTGCTTTTAAGCGGCAGACATTTGGTTGCTTGCTTATCCCTGCCCCACATGCTTAAGTGTTGAGGACTGATAGGATTGTGTTACTTCTGAAGAATAAGAATACATGACTTTCCATGTGAATCTCCTACTGATGCAGGCTGACAGATGTCCTCTCTGAAAAAAACAAGAGCAAAGCTGCTGAGAACAGCACCTATGCAAGGTAACTTCCCAGGCTAGACAAGCTTGCTTTCTGACAGCCACAGGAAGATTGTCTCAGCTTCAAGGTTTAGAAAAAAGGGTTCCCTCACCAAATTCAAAGGCCCCTAAATGTATGTATATAAGAAGAAGCCAGAAGACTTAAAGAAAAACAAGGCAAAACCATCAGAATTTCAGTTTTCAGGTAAAGAACTCTACAGCTAACACAGCATTAGCACCATTGCAAGCATACAACGCGTTGTTTGTGCCCTGACGCGGGAAGCAAGAGGTAAAGTTCTTCTGGCTTGTGAAATAAATTCAGCCTCTGCACGTAGGTGATCATTGAGCTGGAAAAACAGTCTGAGAGGCATCCCCAAAAAACATTCAGGTCTCTCTTTACAAAGTTCTCTTCCTCCACACTGCTCCTATCCTTCAGTATTGTGTGCACATGTGCACACACACAGAACACACTCACCCTCTCTCCCCTCCACTGCAGACTGTGTAGCAAGCCCAGAGATGAGTGGTGGTGTGATGTAGCTGAAATCCCAGCTAAGAATCGGTTTTGGTACCATGTTTTTAACAACATGCCACCTTTGACTGAAGAGGTTTAGGAATTCAGTCTGCTTTGTTTGGCATAGGAGCAGTAACTTGCCATTTTGTTTTAAACACTCATGATTTCCAGAAGTGGGGAAGAAAAAGCCTCACACGTTGAAAGTGTTTGAAGGGGAAGATGTGTGATTAACAACTGAGAATTATACTTGGAAAATTATTAGGTTTTAGCATTTGGACATAAAACCAATAAGGCTTCTGTATTGTCTGAACATAAGAAAAAATTAATTTCCATTTCATAAAAAAACCCCTGATTAAACAACCATATAGAGGCATATTAGAACATCTTAGAATCTCTGAATTAAAAAGCAGATCAAAAGAAGCCTTCTCAATTAAAAAATATTCTTTTTGTTTACAACATAATTGATTTGCTGATCAACAAATGAAGTTAGCACAAACTTAAATTTAAGCAACCTGAGTTCTTTGGTTTGGATTCCATTTGTAAAATGTTCCAAGCAACTAGAAAGGACACAGTGGTCTATTTTTCAAAATGGTTTTATTTCTAACTCAAAAAAAAAGATGGTAAGTGACTTACTAAGTACTCAGCTTCATTTAAGCTGCAACAAGGAGTTCATAAGATCTTTAAAAGATGTTAAGGACAAAAAAGCAAAACTTAATGAAGAAAAATATTGGCCTATTTTTCATAAAGCCATGTAAGTACATTTATTTCTATGGACAAATAAATGTCTCAAGCAATTTAATATATTTTTTCATTAAAAATTGTTTCTAAGCTGAAACACATATAGAAAATGCACCTTAAAAGATTTTTTTAAAGCAGGCTGGACATTGAAGTTTAACTGGCTCTTTTCAGCCAGTAATATCTGTGATAAAGTAATATCACAGATCCTGAGAGATGAATATGGTAAATCATAAGGAATTTCAATAGCAGTTTATCTGGCGAGAAAGACAGTTATTTCTAATTTGTTAGTCTGAGATGCAATTTCTCTGCTCAGTAACTGCACATCTTTTATGCTCTCTTAGAGTCTTGGCCAGAACCTTTCAGAGAAAAGGTGCTTTTTCTCTGTAATTTCGGATGCATACTCACAGCATTTTATTAATGAGCCCAGGCCATCCTGGCTCAGAAACGGAATAATAAGCTGTATCACTAATAATTTGGCTTCCTGTTCTGGATGAGAAAATATATCCTAATTTCATTATTTTATTGGCATATTAAAGGCTTAGATGAACCTTATTAACTGTCCAGGTTTGCCGTCTTTGTCTGCCATTATGTTAAGTTATATTCCCTTTATCTGATCCAGATTGAATGCAATACAATTTTTTTAAAAGCTGAGCAGACTGTTGAGAACTGGGAAACACGTATGAGTTTACTTCAAAAATTCTATTCTCTGACAGTTGTTCCTCATGCCAGTTAAAGGGATCTTTCATCCCATTTGCAGCATCAGGTCAAGACCAGACCTGCTAGGCATGGACAAATAAGGGAACTCCCTACCTTGGAATTTCCCGTTATTTAAATTAATTTTTGCAGCCAGACTAATTCTGTTATTCTTTATTCTTTGCAAAATTACAGATTATTTTGGCTTCATTTTGGAAAAAAAATTACCCCCACAAATTAAATATCCCACAACTATTTCTCCATCTATTGAAGACAGAGAGAATTAATTCTGACAAAATAATCCAAATTTCTGTATGTCAGTATCCATGCTTATCAGACTACACAGGCTCTTGTACCAAAGTATCCCACATTTGTGTTTTATTACTCAAGGAAAGGAGCTTTTGGTGTTTTGGGGTTTTTTTGTAAACGTGGAGCCAAGCTTTACAGACACATTCAAACAGTCTACAAAGCAGCAGTCTTCTAGAACGCGGGATAATACTGTAGTTATAGGCAAAAAATCCTGCAGTAAATTGCATCCGCTTGACATTTCTTTTACCACTGACAGCAGCAGGGTGATGCAACTGTCTACAGGAGGTATTGGCAGAATAGCAGTAGATTGGCCACTTTGGGGAATGATGGTACTAGTGGCCATTTAGCAGATCACCAGGTCAATGGCCCTGCAGTTCCCTATGGTCAGTGTTCCTTGGTTGGGTTCTGGTGCTTAGAAGATGGAAACAAGGTTTTAATAGAAATGAGCAAATTTTATGTAATTATATCAATTAGAGCTTATAGTGATGTTGCAGCTGAGGGAACAGTACTGAACCCCTCTAAAGAAGCCCATTAAACATCCCACATGAATGACCTTTTTACAGAGTGAAGTTCAGTTGGCCTTGAAACACCAGGATGTTGAATCCAAGCTGTGTTCTGTGACCTTGTGGAAGTGGGAAAAGGGCAAACATAAGGAGTGCATATTGTCACGTACCTTTTCCCCTAGGTACAGTCAGAAGACATAGTGTAGCTCAGACAGACTTCTGTACCGAGAGTGTTTTGGTCCTCTGGTCTGGTCTGTTATGCTTTGGTCTGCTTCTTCAGGATCACAGGGAGACTACATATGCTTTACTTCTTTTAAAGTGGCAGTTAAAACATGGGCTTTGTCCCAGCCGGTGGACTGCTTATTACCCTCTTTCTAGTGTTCATGAGAGTTTTAATGATTTACTTGAAGAATTTTTTAACCTGGTTAGAGACCCGTTTTTAGCTAAAACAGAGAAGCTCTCCTATTTTGATCGCTTGCTCCGTTAATCTGGGCAGTGATCCCTTAGCAAGAAAAGAATAAAAACATAAAAGCATTTCTGCCTTTGTCTGCATTTGCAACCTCTGAGCAGCAATAACAGTTAAAACAGGTGAGTATTAAGTAATCAGGCCACTTCTGTAAGACACCCACAAAGCTCCCTTCACTCAAGTCTTCAAACATAATCCTGACAATTCTCCCAGATCTTGCATCTTCCTTCTAAACAACTGCCTCTCCAGTTCACAGCCTTGAATGGCTTTTTTTCTCCTCATATCCTCTGCGTGTCCGGCTTTTTTTCTTTTCTAGGACTATGCTATTTCTTCCAAGAAATAATAGAAAAAAACAAGTTACCGACTCCCACTCCTTTTTCTTTTTTTCCTTACTTATCATACAGCTACTTTTTCTGCCTCTTTCGGAGCCATAACTGCACCCACATTTGCCCCACCTACCTTCTCTCCTCTGAGCAGCCTTGCACTTATCCTGTCTTAGTCTTTTCTGTAGCTAATCTGGAACCTTACTTTAAAATAAACTTTAGTTTCTCTGATTTTAAAAAACTTTCCGCCTCCCCCTTCTCTGACCTTGTTTCTGTTACTTTCCATCTCAACTCACTGAATAAAATTCCCTTCAGTTGCTCTGTGAGGTTTGCTACTTTGGGCATAGGGACCCACACTGTACCTTTGCCTGGGGATAGTATCTGACTATATTAGTCTCTTGGTTATCATCTTATGCTTTGACTTTAAGTCACTTGTGTCACAGCCCATCTTTTCATCTTGGGTTTGCAAAGAACTGATCATGACTGTGTTCCCTTCCTTGGCTGGAACTGTGCAAATAATAAATAATGACAGAATGATTAATTCAGTACTTTAGCACTGCAATCCATGACACTCTATATTTGACTAAAATCTTGAAATTTTGTATTTGTTTCATTTGCTGTTACTGAAGTGGAATGTATTGTAAGCATACAATTTGAGAGTAATGGCAATGTCAGAAATCTTTACATTATACTCCTTCCAAATACAAGATGAATGACTTCTGCTTTCTACTGTGCTTTAGAAAGTGAAATATTGATGTTGGTTATTCAAGTACTGAAGAATCAGGGCATACAAGGTTAAACTGTTATGTAGAATTAATTCACCTGCACTACCTGAATGCTGTATACATTCTGTAACTTATTTTGCTCATGTTTAAGAAACATGCAGTATCTAAAATTAAGCATATAGTATATAGATGAAAATAGGATAATTTGGGATTATTCTACAACTTGTGTGATACTTCTCCTGACAACGCTTCCAGCTTCCGCCTTGTTTAGGATGTCCTGAACCACTGTGGTTTCTCTATTTTAGTAATCTTCAGTGTGTTTCCTTTCTATGAGCACATCCAGTTGCTCCTTGAACCCACATATAAAGAGCTTTGTGGTATTTTTTCTTTTTTTTTTTTGTCTATTTTAAACTTTCCCCTCTTTCAAACACTGGTTTTCTTTTACTTCATTTCTATGACATAATCAAGCTTATTTTAATTAGGCTTGCTGTTATATGATTAATACTCCATGGTTAAAACAACTTGCCTTTTACATTTCCTAATGTGCTTCCATCTGCAGCAATGGCAGGAATATCTACCTTCTTAGTACAACAGCTCTTCTGTGACAGGGGACTGTGAAAATCTATCCATATCTGATAAATTTTATATGCAGATGTGTTTTAAGATAATTTTAAAAGGAAGAATAGATACAAATATCCGAAGGAGAAAGTGTGCTTAGTGTTTCAGTAATTCAATTGTTTATCCAATTTACTGCCATATGCTGAAATATTACCCAGAATTCTAGGAAATGCAGAAGTGGATTATGAGTTCAAAGATGGAGCACTAATTGAATTCTTAATTGAAATGACTCATCTAAGCAACAAATTGACTTGGATTGTTCCCCTGAATGTAAAAACCTTTCTAAATGATATTCTGGCACAGGTGCCACACTAAAAGCGTGACTCTTGTCCATCTAAAAGAAAGGCTACCGGTCAGAGGAAGATTTGCTGAAAGGGGGGCACTATTTGCAACAAAAATATGTTTTTCCTTATGACAAAGCAAGATGGATCGGTCTTTTTCTTACTCCCTTTTTCTCAACCAAAACTGATCACACTGGGCAGTTCTGAAGGGCATAGGAGTCCAGGAAAGCTGGACAATCCTCAAGAAAGAAATCCTCAAAGCTGAGGAGCAGGCCGTTCTAGTGAGCCATAAGACGAGCCGATGCAGTACAAGACTGGCCTGGCTGAACAGAGAGCTTTGGTTGGAGCTCAGGAAGAAAAGGAAAGTCTATGGCCTGTGGAAGAAGGGGCAGGTCACTCAGGATGACTATAAGGGTTTTGCAAGACTATGCAGGGAGAAGATTAGAAAGGCTAAAGCCCAGCTTGAGCTTAGCCTGGCCACTGCCATAAGAGACAACAAAAAATGTTTCTATAAATAACATTAACAGCAAAAGGAGAGCTAAGGTTCTCCTTAGCTCCATCCTTTACTGGATACTGGGAGAAACATAGCAACCAAGGATGAGGAAAAGGTTGAGGTGCTGAATGCCTTCTTGCCTCAGTCTTTAATGGTAAGATCAACTCACTGAGTGCTCAGCCTCTTGAACCAGAAGGCACAGATGGGGAGCAGAATCAAGGCCCCATAATTCAAGAGGAAACAGTAAGTGAACTGCTGCCCTGCTTAGATGTGCAGATGTGTCTATGGGGCCAGATGGGATCATTCCAAGAATTCTGAGGGAGCTGGTGGAAGTGCTCACCAAACCTCTTTCCATTATTCACCAGCAGTCCTGGCTAATGGGGAGGTACCAATCGACTTGAGGTTAGCAAGTGTGACGTCCATGTACAAGAAGGGCCAGAAGGAGGATCCAGGGAACTACAGACCTGTCAGTCTGACCCTGGCACTGGGGAAAGTTATGGAGCAGATCATTTTGAGTGCTATTACATGGCATGTACAGGACAACCAGGTGATCAGTTCCAGTCAGCATGGGTTTCTGAAAGGCAGGTCCTGCTTGACTAACCTGATCTCCTTCTACGACAAGGTGACCCGCTTAGTGGATAAGGGAAGAGCTGTAGATGTTGTTTACCTGGATGTTAGTAAGGCCTTTGACACTGTTTCTCATAGCATTGTCCTGGAGAAACTAGCTGCCTATGGCTTGGATGAGTGTACTCTTCGCTCGATAAAAAAAAACTGGCTGGATGGCCGAGCCCAGAGAGTGGTGGTGAATGGGGTTAAGTCCAGTTGGCTGCCGGTCACAAGTGGTGTCTCTCAGAGCTCAGAATTGGGGCCTGTTCTCTTTAATATCTTAATCAATGATCTGGATGAGGAGATTAAGTGCACCCTCAGTAAGTTTGCAGATGACACCAAGTTGGGTGAGTGTGTCAATCTGCTTGAGGCTCTACAGAGGGATCTGGACAGGCTGGATCAATGGGCCGAGGCTAGTAGTATGATGTTCAACAAGACCAAGTGCCAGGTCCTGCTCTTGGGCCACAACAACCCCCTGCAACTTTACAGGCTTGGGGAGGGGTGGCTGGAAAATGCCTGACAGGAAAATGCCTGACAGAAAAGTACCTGGGGGTGTTGGTTGATAACCAATTGAATATGAGCCAGCAGTGTACCCAGGTGGCCAAGAAGGCCAATGGCATCCTGGCTTGTATCAGCAATAGTGTGGCCAGCAGTAGTAGGGAAGGGATTGTCCGCTTGTACTCGGCACTGGTGAGGCCACACCTTGAGTACTGTGTCCAGTTTTGGGTCCCTCACTACAAGAAAGACATCGAGGTGCTGGAGCATGTCCAGAGGAGGGCAATGAAGCTGGTAAAGAGTCTAGAGAACAAATCCTTTGAGGAACGGCTGAGGGAACTGGGATTGTTTAGTCTGGAGAAGAGGATGCTGAGGGGAGACCTTATTGGTCTCTACAACTACCTGAAAGGAGATTGTAGCAAGGTAGGGTTCAGACTCTTCTCCCATGTGAGTAGAGGAAACAGCCTCAAGTTGTGCCAGGAGACATCTGGGTTGAATATTAGGAAAAATTTCTTTACAGAGAGGGTTGTGAAGCATTGGAATAGTCTGCCCAGGGAGGTGGTGGAGTCCCCATCCCTGGAAGTGTTTAAAAGACGTATAGATGTTCCACTGAGGGACATGGTTTAGGAACCCTGGCAGTGCAGCGTATATAGTTGGACTTGATGATCTTGAAGGTCTTTTCCAGCCAGATGATTCTGTGATTCTGTACTTCAATCTACAGGGCTTAACTGAGGTATGGACCTTACACAAAGCGTCTGTAAAGGCTTGAATTTTTATCATCTTGACACTTACATAGAAAGAGAGCTATAATTACAAGGACTAATCAACATTTCTAAAAATGGTGTGTAAGCTGAAAATAGGAATGTTCAATTATAAAGACTGCAAGTTAAGTATCAGGTGAAATATCATTCACTATTATGAAGCCCTTTTTGCTTTGTTGTGCATTCTCTGCTCTTCTTTTGAAGAGGATGCTGGTTGAGTTTTGCTTCATTAAAAAGCTATGTTCATATTAATGCTGGATTTTTAATGATTTAGACTACCTTGTTCACTAGGGGACTCTTACAAGCCTGGTCCTTTATATTAGTGATTTAAAAATTGAACCATAAACACCTACTTGGCAGTGAAATTTGGAGCAGATAAGGGAAACAAACAAAGAATTAGTTATTCTTAATTTCTACTACTTAGAAGTGACTAGAAACTAAGACATATAACATTTTTTAATATCTTACAAATAAATAGAGATTTGCATCTGACTTCCAACTACCCATGCAACCTGGGTTCTACACATACTTGAAAAGTATGATCTACTAGAAGAAAACACATATCACGGAAGAATAGTGGGAGAGGATAGAATAACTTTTCAAAGGCCTTTTGTTAAAATTCTGCCTTATAGTTAAAAGGGTATTTAAAATAATTCTTGCCTCTCTTGAATTTATTAATTTCTGCCAGCTGGTAAATCTTTTCTCTAGGAACCTAAAAATACCTGGTGCAAATAAATGGAATCTTTTTCTTTAGAAGATTAAGAAGCAGAAATTGAGTTTGTATTGCTTCTCTTGAAAAAAACTTAATAGCCAGGAAATCAGGGTTCTCCGTGTTTTGATACACCACTATTGACTGTCTTCATAATTGTGGCAAAGCCAATAAAATGCATAAACACTTCGAATACACCCTCATGATATCCTTACTTTCAGAAAACTGCAGAAACAAGAACATGCTTCATTAAATAAATGAGCAAATAATTATGCATTACTTCAGTAGCATAATGATTACGGTCTTTGATTTTTAAAAGCAAGGTCTTGTGAATGGAAAAATATTAAGACAGAGGACAAAACATAGGCTAAAAGTATTTTAAAATGTACTTACATATCACTGGCAATGGAGGAGTTCCTGGACATGGACTTTGGAGATAAGTCATAGTCACTGTCTGACCGGTAGAGGAAAGACTCCCTACGTTGACTGTGGACAAAGTTTGCCTGAAGAATTAGCCCTGATCCAGGGCTCGTCATGGGATCCAAGGGACTTCGTCCTGATGATGTACCATTGTCTACGTCGAAACTGTAAAAAGAAAAGGAAAAAATATTTATGTCATTGACATAAGAATTTTGAAAGGAATAAACGGTCTTCTGAAAAATCACTAGGAGAGAAATAAATACCTGGTCAAGTGCACCGCAAAGCTAAAAACCAAGGCACACAAGAAACATACTTTAAAATCACTGATAACCAACAAGTCTGAAGGAAAAGGAAGTTGGTAGAGAAAAAAAACATTGTTAGGAGTACAAGAAGCCTCATGCTTCTCTGCATGTAGAGTCCATGAGCTCTATACCTGTGGAAACATGTTTTCCTCCTCAGGCCCCATCTCTCCTGAGCTGGACCCTCAATATCCTGTCTGCCACTGTTGAGGCAGTAGAGGGCATTTCTGTTATTGACTACCCAAGTATTGACCACCCAAGTATTTCAAGAACTTATTTTTTCTTATCCCAATAAACAAAGCGCTGGCGTGGGAGTAAGCATAGGTGTGTGCTTGGGCACATTTGCATTCATTACAGCTGCTATTTAACAACCCTATTGAAGAAATGAGTTCTTTGCTCACTGCCAAGCAGTGCAAGTACAAAGTTTAGATCCAGCACTTTTAGCTAATGTATTTGGTATTAAGAGTGGTAAACAGACTTATCACTCCTAGGGAACACTGCCATTATGAGAGGCTGGAAGAAAGAGAGAGAAGATGGTCTTTAGCATAATTTGTGACTTTTCCACAAAGGGCTTTGCAAATCAGTGCAAATATCTTGAATGGGAGTTTGCAATCAATTAGAAACTAGCACAGCACTGGCAGCGCTGGAAGGACGTGTTCATGGCAACCAGTGTCGCCTAGCAGCCCAAGAGCTGCCTTTGGTTCCATATGGAGCTTTTTGGGGCATTCAGCTCTGTGTTTAGACTTATTGTGCTGTGGTATGCAATCTCAGAGGTTACAAATCTGTGGCTTAGGAAGATTATGTCTCTATCTGATGGGACAGAACACATTTTATCTAGCCAGAAGTGGAAGATGACTTTCGTTTCCCTAGCTGGTTGTGTTTCTATATAACCAAAGTTCAATTTCTGTTTTACAGCATAGGAAAGGTGAGCACGAGACCTTGGCTTGTAACTGCTTGGGCTCATTTGCCATACTAATGGGAACTTAAATCATACTGCTAAAGCATTTAGCAATGAAAGATGAAAAGAGGATCTTTCACATGATTTTTCAAACATGAATAAGTGTTAGCATCATAATATATATTTGTATTGAACCCATCTAAACCACTCATTTTGAAAACAGTGTTCATAGGAAGGACACCCACCAGTTTTCAATTATATCTAATGACAGTGGAAAATTTTCAGTATGTGACAGCTGTTTATTAGATGTCAGCCTGGTGCAGGTGTCACAGCAGGTACATGCTACTCTCTGCACTAGCTTGTTTCTTGCTGTTATCTACCATTGACCTGAAGTTGCAGTTGTGTTGCTGTTTCAATATTTTACTGAAGTGCCATCATTGACATGGACTTCTTTTTCTTTGTTAAAAGAACAAATCAAATAAACATATATTGCCTATTTTTAGAGATGCACATTGCCTGGCAAATAATGGACTTGGTTTCATATTTTATTTCATTGCTTCATTTTACTTTGCGCATATTCCTGGAACCGCAAGCTTTCTACCAGACTACAGTATTTATTTGGTATTCACTTTTCACAGTTTGAAAGTAAAAAAGTGGTTGGATTTTTTAAAAAAAAACTATTCAGAAAATGGTATTAAACAACTTCAAGAGAGCTTAGCAATTTCACAGAATCACAGAATCATCTGGCTGGAAGAGACCTTCAAGATCATCAAGTCCAACCATTCACCCTGCACTGCCAGGGTCCCTAAACTGTGTCCCTCAGCACCACATCCACACGTCTGTTAAACGCTTCCAGGAACGGTCACTTCACCCCACCCCACCCCTGGGCAGCCTGTTCCAATGATTCACAACCCTTTCTGTAAAGAAATTTTTCCTAATATCCAACCTAAATCTCCCCTGCTGAAACTTGAAGCCATCAATTGTCCTGTCACTTGTTACCTGGGAGAAGAGACTGACCCCCACCTCACCACAACCTCCTTTCAGGTAGCTGTAGGGAATGATAAGGTGTCCCCTGAGCCTCCTCCAGACTAAACAACCCCAGTTCCTTCAGCCGCTCCTCATAAGACTTGCACTCCAGACCCTTGACCAGCTTCGTTGCTCTCTTCTGGACATGCTCCAGCACCTCGATGTCTTTGTTGAAGTGAGGGGCCCAAAACTGGACACAGTATTCAAGGTGTGGCCTCACCAGTGCCAAGTTAATCCTCCTTTCACTATAGTTTTCAGAACAACTCACTGTCAGCATATCAATGTCAGCATATGTGTCAATATCCATGTCAGCATACACTTTCCAAATTTTATTTCTTTTGATTATGCCTGAATACTTTTTCTGTGTCCTTAAATGTGCTACCACTACATGACATTATTAATCTCCAGCTAACGAAGTTTAATCCATACGAAATAAAATGAGAGTTCTGCCACCAGCTTCTGAGTGATCTTGGACAACATAAAGTTCCTCTTTGTCTTTCATTTTCCCTGTTCACTGCATCTTTGTGATCTTTGTGAAATCTGCTCACAAAAAATGTTGAAAAACATATTGGAAAGGGCAAGGTAGCATGAGTACTACAATACAACATCCTTTGCAGCTTATAGTGCCTTAAGTTAATAATCATATTGCCGTTAGTATCCGTATGACTACCCTTATTCACTAGCAATCAATATCTTTTTAGTTTGAAATCCTGAGTATTCCAGGAGCACAAAATACTCACAATATCAATGAAGGGTTTGGAACGTGTGTGAGCTCATCATATCCAAATTTCCTAACACTTGTGTTTCATTGCCTAAATAATTTTTTTTTTTTAAACACCTGGAAGAACACATAGATTCCTAAACAATATACTGTATGTTTTATTTTTCTATTGAGGGCAGGAGGGCAGATCTTTCATGCGATTTTAGGTAAAATATAAGAGGATTATTTACTCCTGTGTTCAGTAAGACTAACTTCTGCAATGACAGTATCATTTTAAATACATATAAAGTTATCTGAAAGCTCTAAAACAAAACTCAGAAGTGGGATATAAATAAATGAAGATAAATGTAAGTCTGTCTTACAGCATGATATTTTTGAATGAGGAGTGAATATTAAATTGATTTCTGTGACAGTGGCCTTCAGTTGTTTAGAAGGTATTTGGATTAAAGGAACATAAGGTTTTGTCTGCAGAGTTTTTTTATTTTCTTCACCTACCTACTGTGGACATGATATGAATATATTATTACCAGTTTTATTTATCCCAGTCAGAATCTAAGGCAGGCTTCTATGAATGATTTCACTGTAAGATTATAAAATAGTGATTTCTTAAAATTTAAAAGTCTAGTAGGTAAAATTGCAGCTTCATTGCCTGGGAGAGGCCCTGTGGCTTGCACCATATAACAACTATGTGCAAGACTTGCTCATAGCTGTTGTGACAGGAATTTTATCCTGTGATACTGTGTTGTGTCCACTAGATGGGTGTCAAAAGTAATGAATGGGATCCAAATATATCAGCTAGGATTTGGTTCACACTGCTCCATGAAAATGTCTTTTATGTAAATAGACATCAAGAAAAAAAATGTTCAGTTCTACAGTCAAAGAGGAATGTGAATGTAACACTGGTTTGCCAGGAACATATGTTCAGATTTAAAAGTTTCTAAAATGCTACAGCAGTTGAGTATCTTGTTTAGATCAATCATACCGAGACATTTGCTAACATTTTCAGGTACAAAAGTTTAAGAAATTTAAATGAAAACTGTTTTATTACACTGAAAATCAAATAAATTGTCTCTTTGGAAGAATCACAAGTCTTATTTGCCATAAATGTCACTGCTGATCACACTGCATCAATGAACAGAGTATCAGGATGAGGAATTGAAGAATTTCACAGAAGTTGTTCTTTCTTGCTGCATACACTGAAAAAAAATTAGAAGTGTAAGATACAAAATAGAACAGATTCTTTAATTTGCCTGGGCAGAAACTGCAGAAAGTCAGCTGTGGTTGCTTCATATTTATCATTCCACTCCTGTTAAATTTTAAGCCACAGTGAGAATAAGCTATGAATTAAAAAGTGCAGACATCTCAGAATTTTCTGTGTTCAAAGAGCTTTGCTGCAACTCCAGAGATGCCAAAGCTATGAAAAGCCCGTGCTAATTCAGCAACTTTTGTGTCTGTATTTTGACAAAATGTTTTATGACATTAGTGGGTAATGTTTAATCTTAGAGCCTGCCTTATTCAGTGTTCAGTGATGACAAAGACGACATGCGATTAAAGTTCAGTCTTTTGTCCTTTGCTGGCTATTCACCGTGTTTGCACGTCTTGACCACCATGTATCACCCAGGCTCTGTACAGAGATGGGGATAAGGTGGTGAACACTCCTGAATGACTTATAGACATTCATGGCTGATCTCCCCTGTGCTCCTAATAGGACAACAATTAATAGTATCACAAGCGACTTTTAGGAAGATCATTAATTATTTACTTCAGACAACGGTAGGAATCTGTGGCAAGGGCAGGAGAGGTTCTGTGTCCTAAATCTCAGCAGCACTGCTTCATTGTTAATGACCATACCACTTCTCTATACCTTGAAAGAAACCCTCTGGGGACTTCTTTTGAGCCCTTAAATAACACTCTCTCACTCTCTGCAAAGCTGCTAAAACAAAAAAGGGGAAGACCTGAGTACAAAATACAGCTTTTAGTTATGTAAGAAGTAATGACATCATAATGAATATGCAGAAGAGCTTGTAATTAAGGTTGCGTAGGAAACCTTTATGTCAGTCTTATTACTGGGAGTTTAGCAATTTAATCCTGTTGGTATTTTGTGGGGGATTTTTGTTTTATTTTGTTTTGTTTTAGAGAAGTAAGCAATAGTAGAAGAGGGAAGGAAATAAATTCCACCCCAAAATGAAGAATTTGCTAGAGCTTTTAAGAATACAAGTTGCACTCCTGGTACTGCCCTTTAAGTATCTCTCCACCTTCAGCCTATTCTGTCTTGGAAACTATGGGGAGGGAGAGAGGTAAGAGCCAAATTAATTGTTCCTCGAGGGACACCTTACCTTTTAAGGCCATCTTTAAACACTACAGAGGGACAAGCAAGTTCTGGAGGAGCAAGTTTTGTCCCCCATCAAAGGAGTCCATTGTTCTAGTGTCAAGCAATCTCTCCAGCCATCTGTCTGTGCTATGACCTACCTAGGCATCTCAGCGTCCTTACTTCCCAGATGTCCCAGCCTGTATTTTCACCTAGAAGCACAATCCCACTGTTACACTGAACAGGTGCATTTGGCATAGCAACTGCTAATTCGCTGAAATTATCACAGAAGAGCTACCCTGTAGCAACTGCCTTTGGGCAGGGTCTTACTTAGAGAAAAAGCAACGTAATAATAATTTATTTATGTCTCAAGGAAAAGGTAAGATATTTATCACTTGTGCCCAAAGACAGGAGTCCACCCCTGGAGGAGGCAGCATGTAGCTACTGGAGAAAGAGGAGGATTGGATGGTTGCTTCAAATGCAGAATCTGAATTTGTTACTTGGAGAGCTTGGGATGAAAACCAGCAGTGGGCCACCTCAGATGGTGAGACCCACCATGGACATAAAGGATTGTATAGAAATGCCACAGTGTGCCTGTCTCTACGATCATTCAGTGTAAAAGCCCAGGGCAGGGGAAAGCTCATTCTCTGACAGATGGGACGTGACAGGCAGAGTGTGCTCTTAGACCCTGTGTGCATTAAGGACTGTGAATCCTGGAGATATGTGTGCCTCAAATCAAAGCAGGGCAGTGTAAGATTTTGTTCTTAGATGCGATGGATTTATTCTGCATTAGTTACAGGTTATTTTAGTAGGACAGACCATTTCAGTTACTGTGGAAATCATGCCTGTTGTGACCCAATTCTTAAAAAAATGTATGAAGACTCCTGAGATACTATGTCATTCGAAACCATATTGTGTGAGGTGGACACCGATTCTGTTATATTAATTTTACAGCCCTCAGTCAAAGAAAGCAGTTCAAGGAATCAGTGAAGACAGAGGCAAAACCCTTTTCCGTTGGAGCAGACATTATCTGCTATGAAGAAATGAATTTTCATTGATGAATTTTAGGTAGTTAAATGCTGGCTTACTTTATACACTAAGTATATTCACCGACCTCACTGAATTCAGAAGTAAATCTGTTTAATACATCAAATAATTATCATAATTTCTTCATGAAATACTGATTTTAGACACACTTTACCTTCATTAACTATACTGGTCAAGCGCTTTGTTATGTCTTTATGACTTCTCTTGAACCTTTTTATTGCTTATTAATAAACTAGGTATTAAATTGATCCAAAAGCTGACTTGGATATTGCCTTTTTTTTCCCAGACATAGTTATGTCCAGATTTTAACAAAGATGAAATTTTAGAATTGTCTTTATCAGAAAGAAAGAAGTTCTCACTAATCGGCCCCGCTATAGGCTCCCATTGTTAGATGTTAAATAGTTTAATCTGCAGCATCAGGAAAAAACCTGTAAAAATAAATCAACAGATTTATGTATGGAATAGCAGGCCTAACATTTATTTCTTATATTAATTCTCTGCTCTGGACCTTTCAAAATGTTTCCTTTCTGACAATGTCTACATAGTGACGCAGGAGAGACCACATCTGGTTTTCTCCTACTTTCTTTCTGTCTTTTCCCTCGTAAAAAGTAAAGACCTCAGGAAAATGAGGGGGGAAAAAGAAAAATACTGACATTTCAGAAGGAGTGTCATATCAACTCTCTACATTTGAAGAAAAAAATCCTTTATATGTGACCTGATATTTATATTTTCTCTGTAGCAAAGTTAACAAAAACTTTTGCCTTCCATTCTTAAAAATAATTTCAGTGAATTGTAAGCAAATTATATTAAAAGCAACATATGATCTAAATCTGAATTTTTTTGTACCACTGGGGAATTCAAGCCAACTATCTACTTGTGGCTCTGGGTTTCCAGTTAAGTGATTCAGCAAGCAAACCCTATGATTAACTCCATTTTTAGAAGTGGTGTGGATAGATTTTCCAGTATCAAAACTGCAAGCAAAAAAAGAAAATGTGACATTTCATGAAATTTGCTTTTAGCAGCAGAACTTGGCTTTTCTCTTGGCATAACTGTTTTTTGAAAAATTTAGAGTGTAACAAGGCTTAATTCTAATACTAAAAAGCCAGATAACAAGCCACTAGAATATGTGCAGGACAAAAAATACACTGAGGCAAACAGGTTTGTAAGAATTAGTCTGATCAAACATGTTAGCAAAGGAACTCCAACTATCCATTATCTTCTGTCTCATGATTTTCTAACAAGCGTCTTAGGAAACGTAGCCAATCTCTCAAAACAGTTTCGTATTTTGTTATGAAGTTTCCAAGCAAGGATTCTCCTGTGACAACTTTTCTGTATCTTTGGACCTTTTGCTTTGAACAGTCTCCTCATACTCAATTCAAGGTGTACTTTTCATAATGTCACTTCACTATTCTTAATTATAACTCAGTGTTCTATGCATTTGGCATGGAAGCCTTTGTTGCACCTATTAAATCAATGTGCTTGTTGCATTCAGCCATACTGGGATCCTTTTTGTGATTGCTTTTATTCTTTCCTCAAAGAGAGAATCATCTCTCATCTGGCAATTTTTATTCTCTGAACTTGGCTCTTGCAGGTGAACATCTTCTTACTAATGTGATGTTCAGATAAGAATGCCAGATTCCAGATCCTGTTACGTGGATTTGACGTTTTGATGTTTCTTTGAAGCTGAAATAGTTTTCTTATTGCAGTATAATAAAAATACAAACTAAAAACACAAAGAGAAACAACACGCAAAATAATGTGGTAATCTTTTCAGGCTTTTACTAGGTTTAACTAACTTCATATGGTTCTTCTTATCCTATAATCCTGCTGGAACTAGTATGCCTATTTTTAGATAATAAAAAAAGACCACCGAGACATTAACTGTTTTCCCCAGGCTTCTGTTAAAATCTGTGCCAGGTTGAGGTCTGAAAGAAGAAATCTGCAGAAAATATTGAAGAATCAGAACTATTTTGGCTCACCTGAGGTAAAGAAGGCTGAAAAATAGAACCACTTAATCCAGACATAAGAAAGAGTATGCAGTAAATCCGGGGGTGCTCCTGAGCAGCCCACTAGCCAGCTGGTCCCTGCCATCCGCTGGCTCCCACTGCTGCAGGTGCCTGTCAACACCGCTGCATTTCTGTGAGTGCAGTCTCAGAAGCACTGATGGTTCTCCACTTTATTATGGCCATTATTTAATTACAGTCTATCTGTCACCATTCACTTAAGTAATTCCATAATGTTGTCTACACTTATTTTCTGTAAGGTACCTCTTCTCTGGGCTTTAAACACTGAAGTACCTTCAAACTCTTTTTTCAAAAAAACCCTTTACCTAATTTCTTTAAGATTCTAGAAAAATACTTTTTCTTTCCAGGGTGAGTTTTGATCCAACTATCCCCACTTCTTTTTCTGCAGTAGTACTTTCTGAGCAGTGTTTGGATACTGGGGTACAAAATTGATATGCACTGAGTGTGACTATATAGCATGTACTTACTGCAATTAACAGTGCTATTAATTTTCTCTTATTTTAAATGTATTGTAATCAAATCTCAAAGCATTTAAAAATGTTTATTTAGCCATTTATAAAAATATGCAAAACATCCATCAAGCATACTGGCTAATCCTAATTAAAATGCAGCTCCCCTAAAGTATGTGAGTGGAACATCTTTCTTTCAGGAAAAACTAAAGTATAAAAATGAATGGAAGATCATGGTTGAGAAGCAGATTGCTGCCAGAGAAGGAAAATCCAATACACTCAGCTTCCTCTTTCTGTGAATTCAGTCAGATGCCATTATCTTTCTGAATATGCCATTATTTCTGAATTAGTCGTGTGATAAAGTAATTATGTAGAGGAAGACGTTGTTCCTTAGACCAGTAATATTTAAATCAATATTCTACAGTATTGATGAAAGTGCACAGAATCCAGAAAACAGGTATAAATGTTCCCCGGGACTAACACTAGTATGCATTGGGAAGCTTCCTGGCAAACACATCCATCTGAGGAATCATCATAAATAGCCACAATGAGATAAACACTTGGCATGGTCACAGAAGATATGGTTACATGTACCCTGTGCTTAGTGGCAGATGTCTTTGGCAAAGAGTGCCCTAGCCAGAAGCTGACAGGAAAAAGCAGTCACGGTTACTCCAGGCTACTCTCCTGTCCCAGAGAATGCAGCACAGAAGAAGGTCCAAAAAGCCAGGAGGTGCAATTGTCATGACAAGAGGAGGTCGCATCCCTTAGCATCACCCAGCTCTTAGTTATTACAGGGTTGGCTAAATCCAACCTGTCTTTAAAAAGTGTGTCTTCCAGAAAATGGGTAATGGCTGTGGACAGAAAAGGCCAAAGAGCAGAAGCCCAAACTGTAAGAACCCTGCACATAGAAGATAGATGATTTGTTTCACCAGTACAATGTGCACACATAGGTATCTACAAGAAATCAAGGCCAGCTTCAGGGGAGAGTGGAGAGAAGGCAGCTGGATAAGGAATTGCAATTGTCTCTTTAGGCAAAGAAAATATCTTCCAGTATTGCTCTAGATTCCCTATACTAATGAAAATTCCATGAAAAGGAGAGATAATTACATTTGACAAGCAACATTTTTTTTCTCACAGTCTTTTAACATTCCTGTAATTGCACTAAACAATTGCTGGTAATAAATCACGTATGAATTCTACTTTCACAAGAATTTGTGTTGGCATATGTTAGCAGCAATTTTCACTTAAATCATGGCATGCATTCTGTAAAGCTTAAAAGGTATTAGAACTTCAGAGCTCTAACATTTTTATACTTTGTTTTTTCAAAATTGTTTCGTTGAAATACTTGCCACTTCAGTACCTTCCATTTCAGTTTACATTTTGGGTGCGTTTTTTTTTTTTTGGTTTTTTGGGGTTTTTTTGTACTTGTATTTTTTGTATTGTATTATTTTTTATTTTGTATTGCATTTTTGTATTTAGTTTACCAAAATTGCTAAATTTTTAGTATCTCCCACTTCCCTAGACTTCTACTAAATGTATCAAGGTCAGTTAATGATTTGGGTTCTGGAAATCCTTGCTACAGCTTTGCCACATAGAAGCAACAACCCTTAAAGGGAAACAAAAAGGTCAGGAGCTTGCCTTGGAAGGGCGCCAAGACCGGAATATCTTGAGTGTATGCGCTCATACCGTATCTTATTTTATACTGATTGTAGACCTGAGCACATTCACTGAATACCTGGTATATCAAGAAAGATAATTCTTGTCACTAGTTCAAAACAAATCATAATCTACAATAATGAATTATTTAGATTTTTTTTTTTTAATTTATATAATCATTTTTACTATAATGCCTAATAAAATTACCTAAGAGGGCTGCCTGATGCTCCACATAAGTAAGACTGTGTTTTCTTTTTACCATTAATAAATGGCACCAGTGGTGCTGAAATTTTCCTTCCAATTCTTTTTTTTTTGATGGAAAATGGGTCAACTGTTGATTAGAAAGCAGCAATATATATTTTTTCATATAAAAAAATCTGGAAGCTCTTTGGTTAGATATTCTAGTGACTCATATTTAGCAGCAGAGAAGAGGAATTTAGCCAAGTGGCTGCAAAATTGGGTTTTTTTTTTGCTGATTCTCTGAACATCTTCATAAATTTCAAAAAGTTGTTAAGCTTAGATGACCATTAAGTCAGTCACCTCATGTAGCTGCATTACTGAAAAAATAATAAGGGATACTTTATTATTTTTTTAAGTTCTCCTATTTGTCTAGGGTCTAACAGGGGCTCTGAGGATCAAGCCTCTGTCAGTGAGATACTTGTCTCACTCCCTGTAGAAGGTGGGTACTGAATCAGGCGAACTACTACAGAAAGGTAAAAGTGCTTTTATCATCAGGAACTGGAAACGATATTTGCCCAAGCTGTAGATCACCTGATAGTGAACTAGTCACTTACTTACCCCAACTTTATCATTACATGACTAATTACGTGTTTCTCTTTCTTGAGGTATCCACTATGAAAGGCTGTTGCTTGAGCCATGTGGGCATCAGCACTTAGAAATACAGATTAATTCAGAAAATCTGAGCAGTTACTGGATGGATCAAAGGTCCATCAGATCTACTGTTCTGTCTCTAGTAGTGGCCAACACAGAATGCCAATGGAAGAGGATAAGAAGCAACAAGTAGAATTGATTCCTCCACAGTGAATCCCAGCCCCTCAGCATTCTCTCACCCTTTCATGAAAGCTATGCTCTGAACACGAGTCATTCTATGACTGAAGTCCTAGGCATCTCATTTTGGCTATTTGATTTAGGGAATACTTTCACTTTAATCTCTGTGTTCTAATTCTCCTTATGTTAAGTAAGGATGGTAATACTTCCTCATCACATGGGTGATATGAAAGCTAATTTAATAATCTCTGAGAAGCAGTAAGTTATCATAGTGATGAACACCAAAGAAAAGCCAATGAAAGCACTGTAACTGCTTTTCCAATAGGACTGATGAGCAGGTTGTCAATAAAGCACATGGCCATGTAATGAGCAGCAAGAAAACACTGGAATAGCAAATATCTCATTAATCGAGTTGCATGCATTCTCTGCACCCAGTGAAGTAAAAGAAGTATGGAATCACACAGATAAAGTCCTCATCAAATTATTTATGCATGGGACTAAACCAAGGTTCCTAAGTCAACCATAATGTTCACATTGCCTTCTTTTGTGCTTGAGTTTTCAATCATAGTAACATAGATATAAGGTTAGTGTATACATTTGTGCACATGTAGGAGAGATGGCCTAATCTCTCTAAACTCTTGCATTTGCTGGCTTTTTTCCTCCCATTTTCTTTTTCAGCCTACTGTAGCACTATCAACAGCCATTATGGCTAGGCCATCAGAATTGTCAGACTTCAAATGCAGCATTGCAGATTTGCTTTCTAATGTGTAGATGAACAAGTGCACATTCCATTTTGGTTATAATGCATGTTTGATTAACCTCATCTTCTGCAGACTTCAAGATCACGGAAACATCTCATTTATAGTCTCATTGTGATTAACTACGATCATAATATATGAATATTCTCACTAAAATTTGTGATTCTATATTGTCTTCGAAGTTTGTTAGTCACCATAAGATCCCTATCACACACATGACAAACTCTGAAATCAAAAGCTATAAAGCAAAAGCTATAAAGCTATAAATACAATGCTTTAACTATTAGCAAAATAAAGAACATATTATGAGGTGTAAAATTACTAAACGTATTATGCAACTCTCATTTGGTAAAATGAATCATCAGAAGTCTATGAGTTCTCAAGAACTATTCACAAATTATCTAGAAACAAGAAAAAAACAAAACTCGAGCTGCTACAGTCTTCAGATGCCACTCACACAGCTAAGCTAAGCACGTCTCACCAAAGAAACAAGTCTCTGTGGAGGAATGTGGTAACAGAAATAGCAGTTTACATTCCTTACATGTAACAAGGCATTTTTTCCAGTATTAAACAAACATGGAAGCAAATTTATGTAGTGGGTTGAAATGGGAACTGAAAAAAAAAAAAAATACACTTCTTTATAAATGTTAGTGATCTGATAAGCCAACACTGTTAAAAATCACTGTGTATAGCAGAACAAAATGAAACATTCTCCTCGCAAAGCAATACCAAAGTGTTTTACTAAAATTTGCATCTCAGCCTGTCCCATAAAGAAATATCTATCTACAGAACTATCAACACATTCAGGCTTTTCTCATCAATTACAGAGTTATCTGTAAGAGAAGCCAATTCCAGAGAATGAATTTGGTGCTCCAGTTTGCATTAAGAACATGGGAGGGGAGCAATCTGATTGCTTACGGCTGTGCTCATCCATCATCCACCTCCCTGCTGGAACCGCTCCTCTGCTGCCATTCCCCATCAGGCAAAACGTGCTGCTTTTCCTCACCCTTTCTGCAAGCCCTCCCTCTAACATGGAAGGATTACATGTTTAAACCGCCAAAGGCATTGCACAGTGTGCTCACATTGTAACAATTGAACTACACAGTTTCTTAGGATAAAACAATCAAAATGCCACACGTTTACAAATAGAAAAGAAAAATGCACAAGGCCATCGTTCCAACTAAGTAATTTCCCATTTTCAGAAAAAAATGCGTATGATTTATTTTACTTTGTGCAAAAAACCTATTTGGCAGTTTGATTCTAAAAGTCTATTTTCTTGATGTCATTACTCAAATTGGGACAGGACATGCCATAATTGCTGGCACCAAGGAGGTGATTATATCACGCTGGAAACATTACCAAATGTGCAATTCAAGAGATCGAGAAGGAGAAATGCCAGCATATAGCACCAGTCCCTACAGATGAAAAAAATGTCACTGTAACATTGCTGCTTTTTGGAACAAGCTTCATCTTCAACTATTTTTCCCTGACATCTGGTTATTTCATCCTCTAAGGTGTTCCCAGGGGAGTAAAAAATTTTGCTGCATAAAAACTACTTTTCAAGCAGTTCTTTTCAGCAAAAATCATCTTACATGTCCAAAGCTCTGCTAAGCTGATCACACAGGCAGACCTCCCCAGCTGGCACCATTGTAGGTGCACCATCACCGCAATTCCGGAGCAGAACTCACAGTCAAAGCCTTTGGCCCTCAAGCAGAAACCTTAATCAGACATGGGGCCCCTCAGGCACCCGAGGGAGGGACGTTGCTCTTTTACCATATAAGCTATCAGGAAATCCTTTGTTTCATTCTTTTCTTTTGCAGGAATGAAGTAGGATAAGAAGGTTCAAAAACCTGTTCTTTCACTGGATGAGTCATCCTGAGTGAATCATTTTGCTCCCTTTTGTGCTTCCATCTCCCTACCTGCAAAATGGGTACTCTGTAAACTGGTCTTAAAAAAAGAGAAAAATAATATTTTATAAGAGCTAAAATTAGTGTTACTGGGAGTAGGAGTGCAGTAGAAACATCAGAAACAGTGCTTTTAAGAACTTATAAAAAGTGGGTTTGGGTGGGAAAACCAGAAATTTAGAAATTTTACTGGTTTTCCTCGTAGGAAACATGTGAGGGAATAGGAAGAATACAAGAAAAGACTTGCTCATTTACTATGACATAGACATTAGACCTGGTATTTCTGTAACATTTAGAAGCAAATGGAGGGAATAATGGGGGAAAAAATGGGGGGAGGGCACAGAGAAAAAACATCACCAAAAATTTATTATAAGAAATTTTACGAAAAAAACTTTAGAAAAGAAAAAAGAAAATATCTTTTACTGCAGACAGGAAGTTGGTTATGTTTTTTTTAAATGTGCCTTTTATTTTCTATCCACTCTGTCCCGTACTTCTCTAAGACACAGAAAATCATTATGAATTCTCCTTTCAGGCAGAAGGAGATGATTTTTTTTTTCCAGAACACAACAAAAAAAAGGGACTATAGTATTAAAAAAAAAAAAAATTAAACAAGATTAATTATTGCAGCAGATGAAGCATTACTGAGGTGTAAAGGAGAAAAACCTGACAGTGGCCAAAGGTGTGCTTGGCATACCCTACTATACAGTCCTGCCAGGACAGCACATGGGTGAGCCTTTGCTCCTAGTGGTCTGGTAGTTGTGACTTAAGGAAGCCTTGATAGTACATATTTTCCTGTACTATTCTTTTTTTACCCCCTCCAGCACAGTTTTTTGATGACAGACAAGAACCTGCCCATGCATGAGGAAGACGTGCTATTAAAGAGGATAGCCAATTAAGGAGGCATGTGTACTATAGTCCTCTCTGGAATTTCTTAGTGCTGAAAGTTAAGGCAATAAAGACAGAAACTCATTTATATCTGTCCCCTTTAATGTGTGAATTAAATAGCGTGAGTGAAAAACCAATACAGTTTTTGCTAATAAACTTAAGTGTCAACATACTAGTGCAACTTAGAATCAGTAAGTATAAATTTGCAGAATATTAATGGTTTTGTATGATCTCAGAGATTTCTACAAGGATGCTTGAGACATGAAATGTTTGATTAAAACAAAATGAAATCTTCAAGGCATATTTAAAGTAGAGAAGAAAGGAGGGGAAAAGATCTCTGCTTATACTTCAGATATTAAAGTTCATACAATTCCCTGACACCTGAGAAAGTTAAATAACCAATAACGGGTATATCTGTATATTTTTAATCTTCACGAGCTACTCTGTTATACAATAACATTTGTGACTGTGTCTAAGTTCCATCCTTTATGGAAGGCTGGATTTAATTTATTTTCCAAGCAACCCCGATAAAGAACACTGCACAAGAGAAGCCACTGTAAAGCTAAACTTCAGGAAATGGGGCCTTTTCTTTTGCTTCAATGAATAGAACGTCTGGGGCTAATTTAACATCAAAAGAACCAGGAGGTAACTCTGAAACCAGATGCTGGTCCTGAGCTGCACAGAAATAGTACAGCAATGGGAGATTGAGAAGGCTGCTCTCAAAATCATTGTTCATCAGGACTATTAGGATAAAATCCATAACATGATAAGAGAATATTCACACAGTTAGAGAGGAATAGAAGCAGGCAAAGGTGCAGTGGACTGGACATGTGTGTGGAGAAGGGGCAGAAATTCAACAAAGGATTCTTGTGCTGCAAACTCCTCCTTTTTTGTACATTAATATCTCTAACAAACAAAATCTGTTTATCAATACTTTTCATAAAAGTTGAAGAAAAGGGATGTGCTCATGAGCAAAAGCACATTCCAAGAGCTGCCAGTCCTTAGATTTTCTTCTCCAGTTAAAACTACTCCAGCAGATTTTTAATTAATATTATCATTTTATCATTATTGCATTTCAAAAGTCTCTTCCAAGGAGTTTTGAAAGTAACTGGAAAGTTACTGGAAAGCAACTTTTTCTTTGTTTTGTCATTCTGGATTTTTGATTGCTAATGAATATTTAAATTAAAATAAAATCTTATTTTGAAGCAGAAGCCCAAATATTACCATGATCAGTATCTGAAAGAGAAAAATTGGAGAAGGCAGAGAGAGCAGCTGTCTATCCTAATGATAAAAGAGTTACAGTGTTTTGCTTTCAATAACCAGGAATTACAGAGGACTTCTATTTCTAGTACCAGTAACCAATAAGAAAATAACTACTGGCAGGAAATCAATCCATTTTAGACTATTAAGCAAACTGTTGTGAAGAGCTACTAGAACTGAAAAGGTCCGTGTCCCACCCCTCTAAAACCATGCAATGATACTGATAGCATAAAAACAAAGTTACATTTTACTGTTGAAATGAATAATTGTGAGAAAGTTGCAAGTATATCAGGATACATCAGTAACAAATTAATAAGGTCATCTCACTGACACAGGGTGGGGGGTGTGTGGGGAATGCATTTCTGCGGTGGAAAAGCTGTTTGGACACGATGAAAAGCCGTGATGGCTTTATAAAATGTCATTTCCTAGTTATTCATTTCCAGCCTTCCCCAAGAATGGAAATTCCAAGAAGAAATGTATATTGCTTCACAGCTGTGAATGCCCTGCTTGCCAAAAATGCAAATGTAATCACTGTCTGTGAATCAAAGACAAATGATGGCATTGCTGATAAATATGAGCAAGGCCTTCAAGGAAACATAGACCTTTAGAGCTGAAAGTCAGATTCATTTGAAAGGGCTATCTGTGCATGTGCACAACAGCAAGCACTTCAGTTATAAACCGGCTGGTACCAAGAGGAAGATAGTCGTAAGAGATAAAATCCTTTTAATAAAAAATTGTGGCATTTGAGTTGCCACAAATGCTAAGACATTATGAAGGCTGCTGTCACCACTGGGGTTTCAAAGAATGGTTCCTAACATTTTTCTGCCTTAAGCCTCTGGCTCTTAAAGAACGGAAAACATATGCCAGCAATTAAGTCACTAATCATAGTGTTACCAAGCATAAAAACTGTGCTTGCGACAATATCAACTGAATCACTTTATATGTTTTATCAAATGTCCAGGACCCTGCAATACCACTAAACCTCAACAGCCATTTTGATCATACTGAAATCTAGGCAAGCATGGATCTTTCCTTCATAGTATGGAATTCAGAGCAGATGGCACTGAGGTGACTATCATGGGATGAGAGGAACATTAGAACAAAGACCAAACCAGACATTGACTTGGCCAGTGTTTCCAAGCGGATGAATCAAAAAATAAACTTCTGCAGACTAAGCTGGAAAGGTCACAGCTTCAATATCACTGAGCCAGCCAGCATCACTTTCAGACTCATTAAATGAAGGACATCTGAACAGTTTGCTTGAGAACTGACACAGAATAGGTTGAAGTTTTGAAGTCATTAATTATGCAACTGTAGTGACTAACATTGATCGTGAGCAAGGTTTGAACCAGGGGTCCCATTGGCTTTGACCCATGTGTTCTCTTATCATGCCTTCAAAAAATTCTAACTTACACTACGTATATTTTCACTCAAACATTGCAATTTTTTTTCCTCTGTGTCTATTCCTCCCTGATTCTTGTCATATTTCCTCTAGATGTGAGCACAAATGAAAGATTAACATCACAGGGATCTCCTGTGATAGCAAGTAACAGCAGTTACGGCCTGGTAAACACCTGTACTGTCCTCGGGTTCTAAACCTCTGATTTCTTTCTCTTGTGAAGCTTATGAGTATGTTTTGAACTGCTAGCAACTTAAGGAAGAAAAAAGTATCAAATCAGAACTTAAACATAATAAAAAGGGGGAGAAGGAAACAGTCTAGTCAGCTCTTTGGACACTGACTTGTCATCCAGAGCTAGGAGAGTTGCTGTCAAATGGGCAGTATGAACAATGAGCAGTAATACTTTGTTTTTTTGGATAGTTACAGTGCAGGTTTTGGCATATCATGAGCTGCTGAAGAGGGAAATAATAAGTTTCAAATTTTAAAATTCTGTTTCCTAAAGCACAAGAAAATAACTGAAAATTATGAAAGGTGATGTAAAAGTGGATCTACAGATACTCTGTGGACAAAACAGCCAAAATGCTCACTATGCAAGACGTAAACCATAGAGCAGCAAGAGTGACTGAAGCAGAATGGTTTTCCCTTGTCACAGAAAAGGCGCATGTCTACTATCTCATTATCTGATTCATACAGAGGTTTATGTTGTAGAATAAAGACAGAAAAGAAGTCAGGGAAACACAACTGTTTTCCAGTCTGGAAAGAAACAAATCACAATAGTTCCTGACACACACCCAATTCCTCTTTTCAGTCCTCTGTTGTAGAAAGGATACAATCAGATCTGGTTTGATGTTTTCGGAATCTCTAAAAGAATAAACTGTGAAACAGTGAAATCCATAGAAATTTAGAGACGAAAGGAACAAGAGCCAGAATGTGAGCCAAGAAGGAAAAGTTATCCAAACCCAATAGTCTGTTGCTGTAAATAAGCATTTGCATAAGTTATAGTATAGAATTTCTTCCATTTATCGAACAGAAGATTTGTTCTCAAGTAAACAAGATGCCAGGATGACCTGAACAGAGTCTATTTGAAACAGTGGCCTATATTGCATGAATTATTTGACATCCAGGTGGTTGAATGATTGCCAAGAGATAATAAGGATAGTAGAAAATTAAATTATTACAGAATTATAGGCTATTTCAACTTTAGAATTCAGTACTGTTTTAAGACTAAAGTAATGTAAAAATGAATAAAACCTGAAACTCATTTGGAAGCATTAGTAACATCATCCCAAATGTCGCTTTCAGCCTACCTGCCTACTACAAACTGCTTTCAAGCTGTACTTTACAGAAGCACGCTCAAGTGGAGCAGTCCTTTGTTAATTTTTAATTGCTTTCACATTACTGAACATGCTTAGAAGAAAAGTTATGCTACAGTGGAAGTGTGTGGAAAACGAGACTTGGTTCTCCAGCATCAATAAGGGATCCCTTCAGGGCCTTAGTTCCATTTCCAGTCTGAAGGAACATGTGGTGGGTTTTTTTCCCTTTCCATTACTGTCCTTCTTAAGGTAACTGCATGTATTTCTCTTTGGTAGCCAAAGAAGCATGCAAGAACAACAACAAGGGACTAATATGGCCTCTGCTACTGAAAAACGTCGGCTGATGAGTATAACCAGAACATCTACCAGCAGATGTACTGACGTTATTATTGTTCTTTAGTGACTTCACATTTGTCATCAATTTTCATTTGTCATAAGTGAACATGTTCCATTTTACCATTTGTCAGAGCTAGCTTAAACAGTGGTCTTACACTCTTTCTGTGAGTGCAGGCCCACTAACTTTTAAATGCTCATCTTTAAGTCTTCTTATTTCTGTCTACAAAGTGGGGATATACATGCTGGCAATTTTTTAATGCATTTTCAGACTTAACAGACTAAAAATTATGAAAAACTGTACACAAGAATTGGTCAGATCTATCTAGCATTTGTAAAACGGCATTTCAGCCTATTGGACATCCTTCCTTCGTATTTCCTTTTTCCTATGTACATTGCAACCCCAGCAGATAAAGGCATTATCATACCATCTTTATGCAAAGCATGAAACGTAAATAAACACATGAATCAAGAATAAGAAGTAAATACACAAAACAAAAAGATGGGTTTTGTTTTCTAAAAAGTTGCCAAGATCACTTGGCAAAACTTGAAAAAATGTTTATTTATAGATCATGTGGGGAAGAGTCACAGCACAGATTTACACAGATGTCTGAATGTGGAGACCAGGCTCCACAGCAGTCCCTGGGGAGAGCAAGCTCAGAGGAAAGCTGGGAGCACCTGCCTGTGTTAGGATGTCACTCCTGATTTTTTGAAAGGCCATCTAGACCTACACCGTTTCCTCTATTGCATAGAGGCTGATCGAGCGTACAAGCATGGCTGATGGGATTATCTTTAAAAAGGTGAGACTGCAAAATCAACTGGAATGATTAAGCTGTTATAACATGTTACAACTGGATTTGTGATACAGCAATAAGGTCATCAAACAGAGTAGGAGAGGTTGAACAAGGAAGCATGAAAGCTGCAATAACGCAATTACACAATTGTTCATTTTTAGGCATATAAATACCTATTTTATATCTGGAAGTTTTGAAAGCAAAAACTGAAACCAAGTGATTTTTTCATGAAATGAAGTTAACATTATGAAAATAACTGTTTTGTTGCAGTCTCACAATGGCAAATTAGCATCACAATCAAATGAGGAAGGCTATTTCAAACTCAGTTGGAAAGGAAGATTTAAATGTAAATGAGGAGGACAGGGAAAGTGCAAAAGAAAAAAGGGGGGAAGTAAAAGTAAACTAGCTGCAGAGCTGGACCCCAGATAATAAGGCAAATGTATAGGGGTGTGACAAGAGCCAAATAGATGTTGGCTAAGTCAAGGAAACATCACTGTCAGCATTGCTCACGAGCTTCAAATCACTAATGGACATTTCTGAAAGAATAAAGTTGATTAATAATGTAAAGCTCTAGGAATGAAGATGATCTGTAACTGATCTTGGTAGAGGATGCTTCAGGGCAGCAGGAACCAAGACGTTTTTGTAGTGATTGGCTGGTTTTCCTCCATATATATCTCTTGGAAAGAATTTCCTAAAAGTTCTTGCTGGAATCGGCCCTGATATTTGTGTGGGTGGATGCTGGCAATGGCTATGAGATGTAGTAGACACCATGAGGAATTAGTCACTGGGGTTCAGAAAACAGCATAGTCATGTCACCGTGGCATAGGGCTAACTGGCCTTGGTACAGCATCATCCCACCATCTCCCGGGGTAGCATGGCTGACACCAATGTGCAAGTCTTTGCCATGTGTTGTCTAGCACTGTATGTATGTAACATCTATGCCCTTTCTTTGAAACATTATGGGTACATGTTTTAGAGCTATTCGTTTTTAAGTGTCTTATATAATTACACATGGGAATTTCTCCAAAAATGTTGATAACTAAACCACATAATTTTACCAAAATGGAAACTTTTCACCAAAAAAACGATAAAACAACAATTATTTATTACTAAAATAACTTCAAGGATAAATTTCAGAATTATCAAGAGCTTTTTTTCACCAAAATAAACCCCTTTTTTCTAGTCTGACATGATTTTTTATTCAAATAGCTGATTTGAATAGTTTTATATTATTAAATTGAAATAAAACACAATGAAACTACTGAAATTAAATTTTTCAGCTGATCTGTGCTGTATTTATTTTGAGATCTCTGACAAAAAAAAAGGACAAGTTATTTTTATTTCTGAAGCAACCTTCTTCCTTTTTATAATGCTTAACACTTTCATAGAAGGGGAGAAGTCGTTCTTAAGAGGAAAATATTTTTTACTTAGTACTTGAGGTTTTGAGGGTACTAGTGTTTAATAGCACCATCAGGCATTGTTATGAAACTAGTAAATGAAATGGAGAAGAAACAAATTTAAGTCATGAGTTTCTCTCTGTGCTTCTCAAATCTTCAAAACAGAGGTCAGATGAGCAAAATCAGTTTCTTTCATTTAGCTTCTAAAGCTGTGCACTGTTCTGTCTTTTTATACATAACAGGTCTGAATGTGTTTCATAATTTTTGATGAAAGAAAAAAATATTTAAAAGATCATATCTTATCAAACTGTAGCCATGTAATGCACCTATTTAAATCATGTATGCACACATCTTCACAGTATCACCAATGTCAACACATAAAAGAGTGCAGAAATCTACTTTTGTGTATTGTACTATGACTTCAGAAACATGCTCTAGTGCATTTTAGCCTGAATTAAAATCCACCATAGCTGAAACCTGATGGGGATCACGTTAATGAGGTTGAGTCATTTGTGCTGGCATTAGAATGATGACATCACTGCTTAATGACTTCATGGATGAAAAAAACACCACACTTTTGAGCACAAAGTTCTTTCAACATTACCTTCAGCCTAAGCAGTTGGTTTGTTCTTGCTGCTGTGTTCCAAAACTTTACATTCTTTACTGGACTTCCCTTGTTTTACATGAATACTCTCCTTCTATTATAAAGTAATGCTACCGCTACTAAATATTAAAGTATGTATTCAGCATAGTTGCATTAGAAAGAGTTAATCTGGTTAAATGTGCACACTGTAGGTGCCCATATAGAGGTTAGATTCCATTTATACATACTATTTTTATGTATTATTTATATTCAGCGGAGCTTTTGTGGATAACATCAGTGACATCAAGAGCACATCTCCTCCTGAGGCAGACATCTAAAATATGTGACGCAAGTCATACTCTGAAAGGAAGTATTTCTCTCCACTGAGACTGTTAATGTTACTAGTTCAGACATCTCTCTTTAGGTGAGCTGAATCCTGCTTGTTATGCCTTAGACTGTGATTGTGCTTCTCAGGAAATTATGTTGGAAGAAAGATGTCCCCCAACTAGTTTAGCCATGGTGTAATGGAAGGGAATAAAAAATGAGAGGACTTCTATCAAGGCATCTCAACACTGATCCAGATTTGGGCTACCTCCTATCCAGCAGAACCAGCTGTAAATGGGCTTTTGGTCATTCAGTCTGACCTGTCAAGTGAGCTCCCCATAAGGCTTGCTGACCTCTCCCTTAGGTTATGCTAGGAATAGACACTGAAATGCCTAATCTCCACTGGCCTCATGGTTCACTTACATTTGAACAGAGCTTTGTCCACAACCTAATAATCTACAGAGGGAGAAGGTGTGAGAATGAACTGTGTTGTATATGCAAGATTATATTTTCAGGAATATCGAGAGTGGAGTGTATGTACACTAAAGTGAGTGGCAGAGAACTACATCGTGTGCTTGCATGTGGTGGTAAAGAATAGTACATGTGTTTTTCTGGATGTGGCTTGAAAGAGAATGTCCCCAAGGAAGGGCTCTTTCTTTGCTGGAGTCAAACTTTGCCATTTGGTCTGTTTGGTTTGGTTTGCAATATTTTTGTTTTAAAATACATTTATTATTTTAAGACAGCAGTTCTTATCACATTCATGTTAAAGTAATTGGATATTATGTTGGCAAGCCTACCACTTCTGCTCTAAAAAAAATGCAGAGATGAAACCATGGCAAAAGACTGTATTGGCACAAAAAACCAGTAAAAATTCTCTAAATCATTGACTCAACTTGAAATGCCAGTCAAAAAAAGCTAACAGCATACCAGACATCACCAGCAACTGGTTGGAGAAAAAAATAAGCAAAAATTTTACTAGTGTATAAAATCCTTGGTGTGTTTACATCTTAAATAACACGTGCTGTCTGGTCTCTATATTTCAAGGATACAATGGTGTTTGAGGAAATACAACAAATGGTAGCTAAAATGATCAAGGGATGGGGCATCAGCCTTTTTAGGAAAATCTAAGAAGGCTACAACTCTTCAGTTTCTACTGAAAAGGCTGAGGAGGTTATGACCGAGCTTTACGAAGTCATGCAGTTGGTGCATAAAAGGAATTCAGAATTTTTCACCAAATGCCACAATGTCAGAACTAAGGGACACTTGTTGAAACCAGTAGGACAATACTTTAAAGCACAGTAAAGAAAGTGCTTTCCTACACAGTCAGAAAGGTTGTCAGAAGGCTGTGAGGGAAGACAGTGTCAGCAAATTCAAACAAGAGATTAGACAAATCCATAGGCAACAAGTCCTTAGGTGGGCTCTAAAGGGAACAGGCAAGGGTAATCCCTATAACATCACTAATACAAGTCTAGTAGATGCGGGGCAACACAACTGGAATGGACTGCAGATATTGGGCAGGCTTTCACGTTCTCCTGTTGCTGCAGATGAAGACTGAATATGAGAATAGTGGTTAGGTAGAAGGTGAAGACTGAATATGAGAATACTGGTTAGGTAGACCACTGGTCAGCCCCAGTAGGACATGTCTTAAACTGTTAAAAAATAGAATACTTTATCACCTCAAACTCCACCCTTAATTCACTAGAAAAAATAACATTTGTTCCCATTTAATTTTGTAATATTTTTTTTTTTGTGATATGTTTAACATATCACACTCTGGAAAATAGTGTAATGCTGGCTATGCAGGCTTCCTCATTAGCATTGACACTGGTAAAGTAAGTAAAAGCACATATACAACCTCGACTTTGAGGTCGTCATGATTTGAGACCCATAATGCTTATGAAAGCCTATTTTGCTAAATGAAGTCACCTACAAATTCCATCAGTCAGACTTCATGCAGGAAAGGTCATCTCTAGCTTGTTAACTTTGTTCAGCATTCAGAAATCCCACAATTTTGCATATTAAATTTGGTACTTCAGTGTCCGTATCAGTTTGGACACTGCAGCTTGCACAGAATTTTCACAGTGGACTGTACTCACCATAATCAACTACTAAAAGCATAATTGAAAATTATGTGAGACACCAACCCTCTTTTGTTCAAGAGTAGTTTCATAAGCTATTAGCAACAGGGGACAGGTACTATTGGCCACAATAACAAACACTTGCCTCCCACAAACAATCATAATACTGGAGAAGAAAACAGATTCATCCAATACAGGAATAAAAACCCTTAACTATTACACAGACAAGTGGTAATAATGCTGTTAATATTATTCACAGTTACATTTAAATACTGTTCTCTGCCCTGTAGACAAATACTCCTTCAACCAATACCCTGGTTTTGCTCTTGATCTCCCCAGCACCAGCATTCTTGGTCTGAAAGTCAGCAGCTACTTCAAATATAGGTCTGATGCCAATAACCTAGAGGTATACAACTCATTCAATTGCATTTATTATACACAATATTATTATTCATGATCTTTATACTGGCATTAGGCTTGGCATTGCCAAGCTATTACCAAGGAACTGAACTGTTTTGGGATGGCCTGCCTCTAGACAGTGTGATGTAGCCACAGCTTCCTCTCACAAGACACAGGAACCAAAAGTGTGGTCACCCTCACAGCAGAGTTCTAGTCTGTGCTACCTTTAAGCCAGGAAGCCAGTGCAGCTACCTCAGGTCAGCACGGCTGCACCTCGTCTCATTCTTCTGTCCTTGCTCTTCTGTCCCAGAAACAACCCCATCCTCTGATATCAGGCCACAAGAATTCTCTTGTCTCCATTGAATAAAACTTTTATTTAGCACCCCTGTTGTGATCTACATATTAGGGTATGGTCATGAAAAGTTTATCCAATAGATCAGTTTTGATCCACTCATCCATAAATATGTTACAGACTGAGAAAATCATACCTGACAACATCCTTCAGCAATTTCCAATCTACCAAACTTCATGATACTGCAGACAAGCAATATCACCCATTTCTGGAGTTAAATAAGAACAGATGCACTGTTCTACAGAATACCACAAACTGAACCATTGAAGGCCTCTGTTCTCAGGGGCAACAGGGAGGCTGGGATGTGCCCTTTGTAGATCAGTCAACCCTAAATGCCAAAAAACAGGAAAGCCTGAATTGACATGTGTTACAAAAAGTAAATAAAGATAGAGGAAGGCCAATCCACAAAGCGAACAGATAACGATCACTCTAGACACACCACACAGGAAGGACTGTGGCAAAAAGCTGGCAGTACTCCTGGGGCTTGTTAGTTATTTGGGCTAATCATCTGTATCATGAAAAAATAAAGACATTCTAAAATCTGATCAGCCACACCTCTTCCAGGCAGTAAACTGCTGTATAACAACCCTGGCTGCTTGATTTCTCATCAGTTCCTCACTCAAGCTTCGAAAGTTTTAATTCAGGTCCTCCAAAATAGTTTTTTTCATAAGTTCAAAATTATCCTTCATTACAAAAAACCTCCCAAAGAAATAGTCAAGCAAGTGGAATCTCATTCTCATTTAAATGCATGTACTCCTATCTCAGTTAACATTTTACCTTACAGTGAGTTTCTTTACTACCTTGTTATTTATTCTCAGGAATAACAAGACAAATCAATTGTCTTCACTGAAAAATCTGTACCACTATTTATCCCTTCTAGGCTAGTCCCCAGAAATGTTCTGATTCACACACTTCACAATCACATCCTGAAGTTAAGAATGAGTGGCAGAACTGAGCACCATTAACAGGTAATAATCCTTAATAAGTTACCTTCTTATTTTGCATAAATACCAACCATCTACTTTTTCTTCAGTCACTAAAACATCAGAAGAAATTTTCTGAGGTACATCAGAAAGCAAAGGTTTGCCTACAGACTCCACTGTCATGCTAGAGCAGCAGGCAGCACCCACCAAGCCTACTCTGCAAACGGAAGCATCAGCAGAGCCTGGGTTCACCCACACCTCCTCAAAACCAGCTGGTGCACCTCTGCACACTACCAGTGGGTGATACCTTTCAGATGCTTCATAATATTGATACTGAAAAGAATACCATGCTTTTACCATATACCCTGAAGTTACTGCATCTTTTGGGCAGAGGATGACTTTCAGGGAACTTTCTCTAAGTCTCCTCTGTCCTCTCATTGGTCTCCACATGTTGGGAGCTTGGTTTCTGCTCTTCATGGGAACTTTGTTCACTTGGGAAACTGCAGTGCAAGGACATCCTGAGACCATTTCTTTCAATCCCTTGCAAGAGAGATATTCATACTTCAGTATTACCCTGTCACTCAAGCCTCCATGCTCCTGGAACCCACAACCCCCACTGTGGCTTTTCTTCTTACATTCTCCCATCTAATCCTTCTTCCCCGTCACCCCTGCTCCTCCAACACACAGCAGGATTGCTACATTAACAGACACGGGAAGGAGAATTACATGCTGTAGCTCTTCCTGTCTCCTGGCCTTTAACATTCATCATTACTCCTGACTTCATCATGTTATTTGTCCCTAGGCATTTCGGTGCTGTTAAATACTGTGGTGAGACTGTAGTGTTGCTATTCTGCCCCAGAGAACTGCAGGGAGTGGTGCTGGCCCGTGGGGACAAACTACAGACTCCTGAGTCTGGTGATTAAGAACACCAACTGAAGTAATGCAGGCAGTACGGAAAATGGTCGTGCTCAGGCCCACCACGAAGATTGCTCAGTTGGGTGCTGTGGGTAGGGTGGGCTGGCCTGAGCTAACCAGGAGCTGAGCTCAGTGCAGGGCGGCCAGCAGCTCCCTCCACTTCTCTCCACCCTCTGCACTCCAGTTTCCCTCTGGTCTCTGGCTGGGGTAGGGCTTGCCTGGCTTCGCTCCACTCTGCCAGAGAACAGCACGTACCTTGTCCAGTCAGCCTCCAAGGAGCTCCCCGACTGCCACCTCTGAGCTCAGGTAGTTTCCAAATACCAGGGTAGCAGAGGAACTCCCAATTCACAATTAGCAGAAGCGGTATTCTCGCCTACCAGATCGTCGTTATAACTAATGGCATTGGCAACAAAAGCAGGACAGGCAGGTATTTTAGACAGAGTACTTGGTGGTCAAATCAGCCTGCACATACGGGCTACAAGGATTTGTTTCTTTGAAATGACTTCTTGTTTTCCTTCAAGAATCAATGGAAGCAATCAAAAAAGAAAAAAAAACAACCAAAACTTAAAGGGAAAATAATTAATCAGAAAGATATGGATTTATTTCCACAGTTGTATGTAATAATTAAGGTATGTATGTTTGAATTCACCTCATCGGAGACACCCTGCAGAGTGTTACACTTGAGCAATATATAGTTCACTGACATGGTATTACTTCACTATATTTTAATAAAGATATAGAGGCACTGCTTATTGCAGTTATTTCAGCAAAACTCTTCCTTAGCAGTTTCTGAGGAAACTGGGACAACATTTTATCTTGAGTAGTGTAGCTATTTCATTTTCTTTTGCTATAAAAAGTTTTTAGTAAAGGATACCTGGAAAAAATTTCTAACTGCTTTAATGGTAATACTGACATGGCTTTAACTCAGAACCAAGACTATTTGAAACATAAAGTTTTTCATAGGCTAATGTTCAATTAACTTGATATATTTCCTCACAAAGAAATGGATTTAGTTACTGGTCTATCCCACAGTAACACATCAGCCATTTGTGTCTAAACAAAGGCTATATTTTAAAATACAGTTTTATACCAGTTAAGTAACGCCCTGAACAATTACTCTATTACATGTTTACTAAAATGATGGTGGTTTTATTACAAACACAGAGAGAGGAAAAAAATGTGGGAGACATTAAAAGGGAAGAGGGAATTTATTTCGAATACCTGCCCTGTCAATGCCTGTTAAGCTACCTAAACCATAAAGTTCTCACAAGAAAAGATAAATAAGCAAAAGACTGAACTTTGCTGATTGCTAATGGAAAAAACCCGCAAGAGAAATCATACACACAGATCACTGTCACAGGCTGCTTCTATTCCTCTGAGCCTCTGAGAGGAGGGGAAACATGAAGCATAACACAGCACAGTCTCACAGATGCTACTCTAAACTCTGTCTCCTCCCAGGACACTTATCTCCACCAGTCAGCCTATTTATGCAGTAAAACTACATTTAAGTATCCCAAAATAGCTCATACAAGCCATAGCTTTGTTTTACTCTCTATCCTCCAGAACTGCAAACTTTAAATTATAACTTTGTTCCTGAAATAAATCTACTGAAGATTTTTAGAAAGTAAGTGCAAGGACTGAAGCTGACTACTGAATGGGAAAAATGTTATGTAATGAGTTAAAAAAAGTATGTAATGGGTTCTCATTTTAAAAATGCTACATACAGTATTGTACAATAAAAAGCTAAATAATTTTGTTTCTTACTATTATTTGTGGAATCCAGAGCTGAACAGCTTCAATAACCATGCAAAATCTATCGGTCAAAATTAAAGCCTGAGACTTTCTCGGGACATGTCTATGTGTCATAAAAGGAAGGGAAGCTTGAAGGAAACAAACCAAACACGTTACCACATTGCGTCGGTAGTCCTTAAGGAGCTGGTAGATCGGGATCTTGGCTTCATAACAATGCTCATTTTGAAAAATTCCTTCAGCAGTTCTAGCAGTCAAACATCAGTTGTCCTTAGAAAGCTCATTCTCAAAGTACTCCATTTCAAAGAATTTTTAAAAATCCTTGGCTTTTTAAAGCCCTTGAAATCTGTCTCTTGTAATAATCCAGGCTGTGGAGGAAGAATTCTAACACGCTGCAACTCCTTCCTTTTTCACGCTGAATTTACTCTAGCACTGTGCTGTTCGGAAGTGACAGTGCTTTTCTCTTCTGTCTTGTATTGCCCTGGGAGGAACGAGTCTATTTTGAATCTATTCTCCCTGCAGGTCACATGGGAATGAAGGCAGCTGAAAAGAGTCTCTATATCTTTCTTGCAGTTTGATAACAACAGGGTTTAAAGGTCAATCACATTAAAAAAAAAAAAGAACAAAACAATATTGATAGATAGTAAATGAAAGGGAAAGATTAATGTAAGTTAGAGTAACATTAGTGAGTTTCCAGGGTATTCCCGCTTAGAGACGAGCTAGGGAAATTAGTCTCTTTGGAGTATAGAAAGGAACAAAGACTTTTCATTCCAAGTGAACTAAAAACCTTACCCAGAAATTTAATTCTTCCCTTTCTTTTTATCCTAATCCTTCCCTAGATACTGTGAATAAGTACTATTGTTTAACTGCACAAACCAGAAAGTATTCCTTATCTGAAAGACATTCAAAACACTGTGGGGAAGTTAAGTAAAAATTAAATTCCTTGTTGACTGTTAAAGTCAAACACAGATACACAGCTATTGTTATAAATCATTGAAGGACAAAATACCTCAGTTAAAGAACTCTAACATGAAGTCCTCTCTACTGTACTGCAGAAAAAGATTTTTTCCTGTTACAATGAATACCTTAATAGTTTATGCATTACAAACAAACTGCATTTCTAATTTCTAGCCAAAACTTATCATAAAAGCTTTGAGAGTTAATTCATTTTAGGAAATACTAGTGTAAGCATATTTGGTAATTCCAGCATTAGAAGAGGAAAAAAAATACAGAGAACTGGATAGTGAATATACTACATCAGTTATACATTTTGAATTTGCTCTGAACGATGTTAGAATTGTTTTTGAACAGAAAGAGCAAAGTTACTGCTCAACAAGTGGTTACACGCATAACAGCCATTCCTTTGCACAGACTGTACAAGTGTTGCAGTATATTACTTTTGATGGTAGTGCAGCTAGGTTCATAATGAAATTAAGCACTAAAAATTATATTTATAAAATTTACCCAAACTGAGCAAACAGAAGGAAAACATGACAAACAGGCTATGCATTAAAATATCAAAAAATTTAATCAAATAGGAATGCGCATAAAGTATTTAAAGCTTCAGAACCTTTGCACTTTATAACAGTACAATAAAATGCATTTCCACCACATTGTGAATCAACAGGAAAGATCCTAACTGCCCTGAAGGTTTGTGCCAGTCATCTGCATATGAAGTGCTACACAACAGCAGGAGGAATGTTAATAAGGTTTCTTGCTAAGCATTCTGTTCTTCATGTCTTCTGGCACCTATCTTTCAAATACCACCTAGTGGTTAATGCAGGACCTTTTGTAAGAGTCCTATGGGATCATAAAAGTTAATCTCAGAGAGTGGAAAAAGCATCTGTGGTAAATTTAGCTCAAAGGGTCATACAGTCATGGGACCTTTAATAACAGTTGGGTCCGTCAGTGTGCAGGTGACAAGTCCATAAGAAGTGGACATAAATCAGACACTGTGCTGTGAAACTTTTTTATTCCTTAAACAGATGGAATAGGTTATGAAGAAAACCAGAAGTCATATGAAATACAGGTGCTGGGCTATTGCAGAATAGCTGCCCATTTTAATGCTTTTTTGTAAGTTTGTCTGATTATTTAATATTGATAAATACCAACGTTATTTGCATACCAATGAAGGAACACAAAATGAAAGAAAATAAATAAAGCTTTTGACTAAGTGGTTTCACAATACCATACGGGAATGGAATGTTCAAGGACTGCTTCTGCTGTGTCACACAGTAGATATCTCAGGATGGTTTGTTCTCAAACACTTCCATGATGGAATTATTTAGGTTGGAAAAGACCTTTAAGATCTTGGAGTCCAACTGTTAACCTAGACTGTCAAGTCCACCACTAAACCATGTCCCTCTGCATCTGCATCTACATGTCTTTTAAATACCTCCAAGGATGGTGACTCAATCACTTTCCTGCTCCAATGCTTGACAACCCTTCTTGTAAAGAAATTTTTCCTGATGTCCAATCTAAACCACCCCTGGTGCAACTTGAGATGGTTTCCTCTTGTCCTACTGCTTGTTACTTGGGAGAAGGAACCGACCCCCCACTTCGCCACAAGCTCCTTTCAGGTAGTTGCAGAGACTGGTAAGATCTCTCCTGAGCCTCCTTTTCTTCAGACTAAACATACCATGGAGTTCCTTCACCAACTTCTCATACAACTTGTTCTCTAGGCCCTTCACCAGCTTCATTGCCCCTCTTTGGACACACTCCAGTACCTCAGTGTCTTTCCTGGAGGGCCAAACCTGAACACAGTATTTGAAGTGTCGCCTCACCAGTGCAGAGTACAGGAGAAAAATCCCTTACTTGCTCCTGCTGGCCACACTATTTCTGATACAAGCCAGGATGCTGTTGGCCTTCTTGGCCACCTGGGCACACTGCTGGCTCATATTCAACCAGCTGTCGACCAACACCCCCAGGTCCTTTTCTGTCAGGCAGTTTCCAGCCACCCCTCCCCAAGCCTGTAAAGTTGCAGGGGGTTGTTGTGGCCCAAGAGCAGGACCCAGCACTTAGTATTGTCCAACCTGTCCAGATCCTTCTGTAGAGTCTCCTGACCTTCAAGCAGATGAACACTTCTGCCCAACTTGGTGCCATCTGCAAACTTACTGAGATGCACTCAGTCCCCTCATCCAGATCATTGACGAAGATGTTAAAGAGGACAGGCCCTAATACTGAGCCCTGAGGAACACCACTTGTGACCGGCTGTCAACTGGATTTGACACCATTCACCACCACTCTCTGGGCCAGCCCATCCAGCCAGTTTTTTATCTAGCCGACAGCAGCCAGTTTGTGCAGGAGAATGCTGTGAGAAATGCTGTCAAAGGCCTTACTAATGTCCAGGTTTTTTCCTTTCCTTTCCTTTCCCATGTCCACAAGTCCAGTGACCTTGTCATAGAAGGAGATCAGGTTAGGCAAGCAGGACCTGCCTTTCAGAAACCCGTGCTGACTGGGACTGATCGCGTGGTTGTCCTGTACATGCTGCATGATGGCACTCAGGATGATCTGCTCCATAACCTTCCCCAGTACTAAGGTCAGTCTGACAGGTCTGTAGTTCCCTGGATCCTCCTTCTGGCCCTTCTTGTACATGGACGTCACATTTGCTAACCTCAAGTCTATTGGTACCTCCCCATTAGCCAGGACTGCTGGTGAATAATGGAAAGTGGCTTGGTGAGCACTTCCATCAGCTCCCTCAGAATTCTTGGAAGGATCCCATCTGGCCCCGTAGACTTGTGCACATCTAAGCAGGGCAGCAGTTCACTTACTGTTTCCTCTTCCACCACCTCCCTCAGTACGCTTGGGAGGATTCCATCGGGTACCATAGATTTGCGTGTGTCTAAGTGTTGTAGCAGGTTTTTAACAATTTGCCCTTGGATTATGCAGGCTTCATTAAGCTCCCCATCCCTGTCTTTCAGCTCAGGTTGCTGGGTAAATAGAGAACAGTCTTACTGTTAAAGACTGAGGCAAAGAAGGCATTAAGTACCTCAGACTCTTCCTCATCCTTTGTCACTATGTTTTCTGCCACATCCGATAAAGGATGGAGATTCCCCTTAGCCCTCATTTTGTGGCTAACGTATTTATAAGAACATTTTTTATTGCCTTGTATGGCGGTAGCCAGATTAAGTTCTAGCTGGGCTTTGGCCCTTCTAATTTTCTCACTGCATAGCCTAACAACATCCTTGTAGTTCTCCTGAGTAGCCTGCCCTTGTCATACACTCTCCTTTTTTTCCTGTGTTCCAGCCAAAACTCTGTTCAGCCAGGCCAGTCTTCTTCCCTGCCAGCTCTTCTTTGGCTACGTGGGGGTGGCCTGTGCCTGCATCTTTAAGATTTCCTTCTTAAACAACGTCCAGCCATCCTGGAATCTTATATCATTCAGGACTGCCTCCCAAGGGACTCTGTCAACCAGGCCCCTAAATAGGCCAAAATGTGCCCTCCAGAAGTCCAAGGTAGCAGTTCTGCTGACTCCTCCTCTTTACTTCTCTAAGAATTGAAACCACTATAATTTCATGATTGCTTTGCCTAAGACAGCCTCCAGCCACATCGCCCACAAATCCTCTGTTCACAAACAACAGGTCCAGTGGGGTGCATTCCCTAGCTGACTCAGCCATGTCAGGAGGTTGTCTTCCGCTCCAGGAACCTCCTGGACTGTTTCCTCTCTGCTATACTGTATTTATTTCCAGCAGACATCTGGTAAGTTGAAGTCCCCCATGAGAACAAGAGCTAGTGATTGTGAGAATTCTTGCAGCTGCTTATAGAATATTTCATCTACCTCTCTATCCTGGCTGGGTGGTCTATGACAGACTCCCATCACGATAGCTGCCTTGTTGGCCTTCCCCCTGATTTTTACCTATAAACACTCAACCTTCATTAAGCTCTAGACAATCAAAACACCCCCTGACATAGAGGGCCACTCCACCACCTACCCCTTCTGAAGAATTTATAGCCACCCACTGCACCACTCCAGTTGTGTGAGTCATCCCACCATGTTTTCATGATGGCAGCTATGTCATGTTTTATGTGAAATTCTAAAATTTACTTTGGTGACGCTTAAAAAGGAGAGTTTGACAAAATGAGGCATGAAAAAGAGCAACAATAAGCAATCAAAAAAGCTCTTAATTTTTCATCTGGATTGGTACCTTTCAAGTTGTGTGCAAAGCAAAAAACCAATTGTCTGTGATTTCACAGCTCCATTAGGCAAAAGATTTTTACAGGGAACCCAGGGATTTCATAGTTAGTATGAGAAAGATAATTGTTTCTAGGGAAGTTTCTAGGGAAACTGTTGGACCAACTTTGGCAGTTAGCAATAGCTTGTTGTGCTACAAAAATCTGTTGTGCTACCATTAATATCAATTGCCGTTTTATCTAAGATTTAAATAAAGAGAAAAACATAACAGTTCACTGTGCTGACGGAAGATGATACAGCATTTAATCTAGGCCTCAGACCTTGGTATGGGTTCAAATAACAGAAACCCTTTATTTCTCATGATTTGAGGAATTGAGATTAAAACTAAAGATAAAAAAGGAGAAATGGCCATTCTACTCTGAGAGCAATGGAAAATTGTGATATCAATTAATCGATTGTTGAAGTAGCCAGTAAGAAGCCATCAGCAAGAGAAGAAAATGAAACTTCTCAAAGACATAAGAAATCACAGTATCAGATCCAACTTCACTATGAGTTGCATTTTTTCCCCCCAGAACAATATGATTTACTGCATTTTATGTTATTAAATTCAAAATTGTGTACAAAGATGCAAATTGTGTACAAATATATATTTAAAGTACTGTAAAAAAACCAAATATGAGCGTATTTATTCTTGTACACTGGATATTTATAAAAAGATATGCATGGCTTTATAGATACACATATAATATACATAGTACATAAATACAAGCATTTATCTGAGATATGCACCAGGCATTTGTAGCATCTGATTTGTACATGTAATTCTATAACTTATTTTCCTTTTTTCTGGGCGGCAGGAATAAAGGCTCTCAAACTGAGCTCCTGTTGGTAAGCCATCAGAGCTAAGGCAAGTGTTGATTTCATAATGAAAATAAGGAGGAAAAGATTTTAAATTATCAAAAATCACAGAACCATCTGGTTGGAAGAGACCTTTAAGATGGAGACATTCAGTACTGCTAAATACACTAGTTACTTACAAAAGCAGCAAGAAAAGCAACAATATTTTTTATTTGCATGTATCTGTTGACTGAGGTTTTGGCTGTATAGTTAAGCTGTCCAGGGAAGAAAAGATACAGAAGTAATTCAAACAGCAATAATAAAATGTGTGGAGGATTCAACGCATTTTGAGGATGTGTGCATCATATTTACTCATCTTCAAATTAGTAACTAATTGGATTAAGCTAATGTTACATTGGATAAAATTGAAAAGTAAAATGAATTGGAAAAAGCACGGGACTGACTGTTCTGTTCCACGCTTGGGAACATCTTTGTCTTGAAAGTATGGAAAAGGTACTTAAACGTTCCGAGTTTTGGCTTCCTTGTTTGTAAAACAGGGATAATGGACATCACGTGGCTTGAAAAGCACTTGGACATCAAAGGGCTGAACAAACTGAATAAATAGATTCACAATCTTCCGTTTTAAGACAAAGTAGTCTGATAAGACTCGAGTGTAACGTTGTAAATTAAACCTACAATAGCTGATACCACTTTTCTTGCTTACTGGGGTGAAAAATTCAGGATTTTCTAGCAAATATGCATTGCTTCAGGACACATAGGGACACTGGCAATGTACCAAGAGAAACAGAATCCTGGAAGCCTAACATCAAGCCTTAACACCTAAAGAATGACTGGGCTCTTAAGTACTTTGTTTGGAACACACATTAGCAAATGAAAGGTATACAACAAGCTGCTGCTTCTTGATGCAATCTTAGTTTCCTGATAAATTTATTTCAGATAGGATTATTAAAGTATCTCTAAAAACCTGGAGCAGGGCTCATTCACTCAGGACTATCCCTGGTATGGCTTAACAACAGCGTAACTATTGCATCTGGTCCTGTGCACACTTTGTATCATTATTCTCTTCATATATGCTTGGCGGTTTACAGGTTTAAATGGAATATAGTTTTCAAAATACAAATACACACTGAGATCTGAACACAACATTTCTAATCTCTAGGAGCACATAGGCCACCATAGGAAACATTTTCTCACAAGCTAAGCACCATACCAGTTAGTTTTGCTAAACTGTGAGTTGCACAGTTCATCTTAGTTCATCCACAGCACTAGTTTATCCTCTTATGTCCTCTACTGCAGAACAAGACTGAAGGACAGAAAAGATTAATACGATGTTCTTATATTACCTGCATAGCTGGGTCTGAGAACTAGTAATGCAGGTGTAGGTTCAGAAGAGACATCTTACAATAACAAGCATTAAGCCAGAGAATTAGAAGAGGGTATTTTTCACCCACCAGAAGATTTTGCCATAGCAAATGATTTCAAAATGATTTTAAAAATATTCTTTTGTAGGGTGTTGATGGAATGCCAGGGAATTAAACTCTGTCATTCATTTCTAGGTCACAGCATACTACGTTTTGAGTGGAGCAACTTTATCATGTATACCTTTTCAGGTACATATAATTGCATAAGTAAAATAACTGAAAAATGTAGTAGTAATTACCATTTAGAATTCTTAATGGAAAAACGCAAACCAGAGGGCACAGAAGAAATGCAACATATGTCATTGGTGTTTTCTTTCTATATTAATTTATATTTAGCTGCCTGGATCAAGCTACCTGACTTATGAATAAATACGGTTTATTTGCTCAGTGATAACAGTATAAATAAAATTACTTTGTACTCTACAAAGGCTCTACCCAGACTCAGGAATGCAAAACTCTGTAGCATATCAAAGAGGGCCTTATGTGAGGATACTCTGTTCTACCATGATGTGTCCTTGTCAGAAGACTCTCTTGCTACCCTTTGAAACTGCCGGGTGCTGCTGCTGGCTGAACTGTAATGTGAGCTGCAAACAAGGCATGTCTTGAAAAGAGGCTTTACAGTGCCTTGCTGCCTCACATAGCAGGTTCTTGATATATGCTGGGCTTAAAACATTAAAACATGTCCCTCTGCCTTTATTCTGGCTCAATTTTCATTTGGTTTGGTCAGTTATGCAATCAGAGATTAGCGAATTCACCATTGCTGGTCCACGAGGATACAGTTGCAGAAATAAAGCTTTATCACAATAGATCTAGTACCTGTGTAAGACAGATGATTTTTAGGCATAGGAGAATATTTTTTTCTGCAAACATTATATTCTAGGCAAATTGTGAGCTCATGCTATCAGCTATGCTATGGTTTACTAGCATAAGTAATTCTAGCATTAAGGCTGGAATAAAAGGTTCCTGCTAATATTGGTCTAATATTGGATAACAGTGAATAGCTAGAATTAAATACTAGCCCACTGAAAGACTTTGGACTGAGCTGAGCTAAGGCTGCCTAGTGTATTGGCTGGTTTTCTCTTTTATTTAGAGTAAGACATAAAAAATTCCCCTAGACACTCAACCATGTCTATATATATTAAAAAATCTAAAAAATATGGTTTGTTTTATAAAAACATAGTCTATTTGTCAGCTCTAAATGAACATACTGCAATAATTACAGCACTAATTACACTGTTAAAGGGAAAATCTATCGATGTTTGCCTATTTGTTCCGTGTGAACTTGGACTACAATTTCTTAGCTAAATAGTTGCTTAAAAAATAAACATCAGTCTTTCATACTTAAGTCAGTACAGAGTTAAGCAGTAGCTATGATTTCCAAATGCAATATATCAGTCTTTTTGGCTAAAAAAAGAAGATAAAGACTTCTCGTTTGTTAATGAAGTAGTGGCCACTAGGAAAAGCAATAGAGAACTGTGTTCCTTTTACAAAGACTTCAGCATTAGGGCTGGTTCGGGACAAAGTTAGTGTTAACTGTCAGTCCTACTACTTTGAGAACAATGATATTTTCCAGGATATATCCCCTTTCATCATCATCTTGTTCATAAGAATAAGATCGTTCTGCTGAATATCACTCAAAGTGAGAGATTAAGGAGACATGTTTGGAAGACACTTTGGAATACCACCATTTTAAGAAGACTATGTATATATTTCAAGAATCCTAAACATCCACTGGACTGACTACGTGACTAACGTTGCTGTCCTTGAACAGGCAGACGTCACCAGTATTGAGGCCATGTTGCTGAAAACGCAGCTGCGTTGGGCAGGGCACGTCTCCAGGATGGCGGATCACCGCCTCCCTAAGATCGTGTTCTATGGTGCACTTGCCACCGGCTGCCGCAAGAGAAGAGCTCCAAAGAGGAGATGTAAGGACTCCCTGAAACAACACCTCAGCCTAGGCCATATTGACCACCACCAGTGGTCCACCCTGGCCTCCAACCGGGAGATTTGGAGACACACCATACATAACCCTGCTGTCTCCTTTGAGAGCACGCGTAGAATCAGTCTCAAGGAGAAAAGACAGCACAGAAAGAACCGTGCCTCGACTATACCACCCAAGGAGACCCTCCGGTGTGCTCTTTGCAACCGGTCTTGCCTATCCCGCATTGGCCTTTTCAGCCATCAACGCGCTTGCAATAAGCGTGGGCAAAGCCCTTCCCAAATCTTTGTCCGCGAAGCCAAGCCATGAATGAACAAAATATACCACCATTTCAAGAGGACACAACTTACATATACAACCTGAAAATTTACACATACACTTAAATTTTAAGCATGCTAGCTAATCTTAAGCACCTTTTTTTTTCCCCAACTTTATCTTACATAGAACAAACATCTACCATTAACAGCAAAGCTGTATTCTCCAACAACATATACTCTAAAACGACTATTTTCCAGTAACGCTTTTGTCTTTTTGGAAGCAGTGAATCAACTTCTACAATCAGCAAGCCTTCCTGAAAACAAAACTAAGGGGGGTGTATTTACACCAGTGTAACAGCACCATCCTCTACAAAACAGGAGAGTAGATTTCTCCATGTATTTCTCTGGAAACTTGGCATGCACAGATATTGACCATGACCTGAATGAGTCAGACACAGATATGACTCTTGTTTGGTAGAATTACATCATCCATATTACTAAGTCCTTCAGAAAAAGGTGAGGAAGTAAAATTATATCTAAATTATTCATTATGATACCAAACCTTTCTTGAGAAGGAACTAAGAATCTGAAGGGCATTTGTGCTTCAAAAAATCCAGTTGAATTTGTATAAAATACTCTAATCTTGTTTATTTCCTATTTGTTTTCAAGGTATGGAAAACTCCAAAGACCTAATCTACCTGGTACAGGGAGAAGAAAGAAAAAAGAAAGCATTATACACATACTCAGAAGTATGAAAATTGATTGATTTTTAACACAAAATTGTCAAACTTAAAACTGTAATTGAAAGAAAAAAGCTATGTGTTTAAAAATGTGCCACCTTACTGGAGAGCATTCTATGAGCACAAATGAAGGTTAAATTGAGAGTACGTTACTTGCCATGAATTATTCACTGAGAGCTAAAGAACGCATATGAAGAAAGGAGTTTTCTCACTAGCCTTGAGCAGTCAGAAGGCTTGGTTTCTGATTTAAACTGGACAGCTAGGCTCCCGCTACAGACAACGCTGATAGGTACTTGCTGGAGTTGTCTATTTCCATGATTCAGACATCTGTTTTGAGACAGAGAACTGCTCCTCACAGCTGTCCAACTGTCTTTCTGTGGACTATGGCTCCCCACTTAAATTAAAAATTTCTAATGTGTATAGAAATGTGAATTTAAAAATCTTTTCATATTTGGCCTCAGATGTTATCACATTCGGATCGTGCGAGAGATGAACAATGTCAAGACATCACCTCCACCATTGATAACTACTGTAGTAACTATGATAGCTCAAAAAGGCTACACCTCTCACCTCTCACTCCTTCCTCCCCAGAGGGAAGAAAAAGTAAAGCAATCAAAAGGAATATATCTATATATATCTATATATAGATATATCTCACATCAGCTATGCCTACAACTTAAAACTTATGTAAGACTGACTTCTCCTGAATACCTAGATATCTGGAGAGGGAGATACAGTGTGTTCGCATGTTCATGGATTCTAAATTTCTGAACAATTTAGGGCTAATTTATTAATCCTATCTGACCGCTTTCTTTAATGTTTATCTGTTTGAATTTTCCCTTATTTGACAATGTACCCAGTATAAGAAAAGCATGTTGCAGAATAAATCTCAGAGAAAAAGACAGCTACACTGGTTGTTAAATACCACCAGAGATGACAATAGCCAGAGACTTCACGTTATTGTGGATGTGTAAATGGTATAAAGTGGATGCAAGCATTTCAGTGTTGCCAGTTTGGTGCCACAATGGACATGGATAATGTGCATCTTTCCTCTTTGCCCATCTGTGAGCAAAACAGATACTGTGTGACATTGAATTCCTGAAAATAAGTCATAGCTCAGCATATGTGTTTTCATATAGCATATTTATATGTAGGACAGCAATTGTGAAACTAGCAAAGTTTTACTGAATACTTAGCTAGTGTTTTCCTTTCATATACTCTAATGATAGCCTCCTAATATAGCATATCAATTTATTCTCTTTTCTTGATGCTCTTCTTCAGCAGCTGATTAGCAAAGCTATCTCTATTTTTAACCACTGAATCCAATCCAGCTAACTTCCTTCTAGGTGTTTGCTGCTGTGTTAAATGCAGAAGAAAGAATATTTAATTAAAAAAAGAGTAAAAGTATCAAGTCTTTCTCCTTTTTTTTTTTTTTTTTAAATAAATTTAGGGTGTTCATCAACCTTACAACACCACATTTCCTAAAAAAAAAAAAAAAAAATCAGTGTTCAATTGCAATGGGAATTCCTACCCATTCATTTCCGTTCTGCAACTGACATCTTTGCAAGTCCATTACTGATGTATTACTACAGATAATCGTCAATGATGAAGAGCAGTTCAAATTGATTAAGGAGCCTTGACTTAATTCACTTCTCAACTTGGTATCTTTTTAAAGTTTCACACTCTTAAACACAATAAAACCTAAAATATTGACACTTCTTTGAAGAAACATGAAACTATCTACCCTTTTATAAGTCAAACAACTCATCGAAAGTAACTTTCTCTCTAAATAAATTTTCCTTTAGAGGAGTATGCTTTTTCAACATGACATAACCTTTGTCACGGTAGTTTTTCAGAAAGGTTAGATTGACACATGCTTCATAAGAAGAGCTACATGGTCATGATTGTTACCTGCTATACAATATGTTTCATTTGTAAAGTATCAAAAGTACCAAAGTTAAAAAATGTTATGTCAATTATGAGTTTTGACCTCTAAACAGCTATAATTGGGATGGTCTAAAACTCACAGATTTCCAGTACTTACTTTACTCTTATATCAACCAATGCTTCAAATGACCTCTTCCTGGACAAATCTTACTTTCATTCTCCTTGATCTCTGCCAGATTTTGAACCCAGAAACTACTTCCTGACTCCAAAAATGCTTTCACTCTCAGCATCCTCTCTTCTCATATTTCAACTCTGCTACCCAGCTGAACTTGTTTTCTTCTCTCAGTTTTACCCTGCATCTTCTTGAAAGCTAATTCCATAGCCCTCTGGTTTTGATATCTTCTTTCTTATCCACTATTTTATGTGTATTCCTAAATAGTTTTAAACACCAGGCTTATGTTCAGGAGCCATTATGTAACCTTCTGTATTAAATTCTTACCTCATTTTACCTAGCCGTGCTTCTCATAGCATTTTTCTGATATTCCTGTAGAAGATGTTAAAAGCTATAAACTACCATTATTTCATAAGGTTTTTTGTCACACGGATAGCACTCTCACTTATGGTATCCTAAAATGTTTTCAGCCTTGATCCTTCATTTTGGCCAATCCAGCCTTGCTATAGCAGAGTGAGTGTCACTGCTTCCGCTTGGATAGTATTTCTAAGAATTAGAGAGTTCAGAGTGCCAAAACGTGATCAGACCTTTACTACCTTTTCCCTACTGACCTTGGCTGGTATCACCTCTTCCTAGGCAAAAGGACTAACACCTCTTTCTGGCTTACTACTTCAACATCATAATTCCATTTCTATGTCCCTATGTATGGCCCCTTTTTATATGAAATTTTTATTTTCTACATAATTTTCATTGTCTTCCCTCTAAGACAATTTCACCTCCACTGTATTTATTAGTTCATCAAACAGTTGACATAGTCTGATAATAAAGACGGCTTCAGTCACTTATTGTTTGCTTTTTTCTCAAGCATTTTGTGCTTTTTATGCAGACCCTGCGAGCTGGAGAAGCAGACCCCATCAAATGTCATATTCCCTCAACTTTCTATGATGACAGCTAGAGAACAACAACTTGAGACTTCTGTTTTGTATAAGCTTGAGTAAAATCCTAGGCTTGCTGTGGTCAAAGAAATTTTTTTTGGTACTTCAGTAGGTCCAGAGTCACCGTATATACATTTTACGGTGACTACCTCTTCAGTTGTTCAAGTTGCCTTTTTACTATTGTGTTATATTTCTCTCAAAAATTATAAGCTGCTTGGAAGAGTATGTGTATGCCACACCTTGAATCTGCTTCACACATGCTTGAAACTTGAGAATATTCAAGAAATTAAGAAACAGTTATGCAAGACTAAATTAATTTTGAAGTATTTTAAGTCCTTATTGAAGCTGGTCGCAGATACAGTGTAGAATTAGAGTACACATATTAATTGTGTTTGGCAGCATGCTTTGTAGAAATGATGTCCTTGTACCAACAGAGATGTACAGTATGCTGTTTTAGAAAAGTATATTTAATGATTCTACAGAAATTTAGAGTAAAAATAAATCTAAACTGCAGCAGTTAGTATTTGAAACAATTTAAGCAGCATGTTTAAGAGAATATGCTCACTATTGGTTGCTTTAGAGACCATCTGGGCTGTATTTCAGTGTGTTTGCATGAAACCTAGAAAAACTAGAGTAAGCTTTTTCATTTTACTCTCAGCATTTTGTATTTAATTTTGAAAGGTGCTTTGTTTGGTTTTTGGTACATGTCCAAGCAAAGGTTAAAAAATAAAACATACTGGGTTGCACACATCATTCTGAATTCTTGTTGTCTTTTAATTCCCACCTTAAATTATCTACAAAAGTACTAAAAAAAAAAAATCTTTAAGAGTATGTGAGAGTTTACATGAAAGTAATTGGTTCATTTATAGAAAATTTCAGAAAACTTAGATCTACAAATATTTCAATAATAAAGCTTTTTCTTTGCTATTCATACACAATTTTAACAATTCAGAAAACTATGTTGTATTTGATATTGGAAACATTGCTAAAAACTACAGCTGACATTAAGTCGTGGCTGTAATAATATCTTTTAAGATGTTCCATGTGCATAGGCACATATTTCATAACTATTATCTAACTTGAGCTAGCATTCAAAATACACTGGCAGTTTTACAAATCACAGCAAGAGGCACATTTCTGTCTCTGGAATATGAAGTTATAAAACATTGAAATTTATTTTTGCTGTTTAAGCAACTTCTATATATGTAAATAAACTCAGTCTTACATAGTGATGTCCAGCTGATCAACACCCAGATAAGGTGACATTTAAGAAGAGAAAAACTGGCTGAGATTTTTTTGCCCTTTTGTTTCTCTCTGTTGTGTTCTATTATTTCAGACAAGAACACAAATAAATGGTTCGCTTCTGCCTTTTACAACCCAAAAAAAGGTCTTGGCATATAAAACTTCTCAGTTAGGATGCCTCTCCTGCAAAGATAAGGATGAGCTGCTAGGATGTTCTGCCTAAAAAGTTCTCAACCTAATGCATATTGTGCTGATTGCAGCTGAAAAACTATGAACTCCTCAATGATAAGTTATATTTAACAGTGTTAATGAATGTAATAAATTTATGAACTTTTGAAGCTTAGTTATCCAAATCTTTCTTGTCCAAACAAAGTCTTCCAAACAGTGCATTGGAAGTTCTCCTAACACATGGTTTGCATCTGAACTGTTTTTCTTTCTAGCATAACAGCTTCCCCATGCAAGCCCTGTACTGATTATTTTCTTTACAACCCTTGGCCAGATGGTTCAAAAGCCATAATTTCAGAGAAAGCTCTGGCCAGAAATCTTTTGTTTGAAAAGGCTTACTTGGAGATTATAGCAACCAGTAATTCTACCAATATATTTTTTCAGAAAGGCACCAAAGGAAAATAAAAAATAAAAAATAAAAAAAGGAAAATAAATCTTTAATAAATTTTCAACTATCTGGAGAAAGGAATAACCTAGAAACAAAAAGCCATTATTTTAATTCAAGTAAATGAGATACCCATTTAAAAGCCATAGCCACGAAAATTATGATTGCAGTCTTCAGCTTTGCAGTTCGTAAAGGAACATCCTCCTGTCTAAGGATATGCATATTTTATAATACAGGACACCTTGCATGCACAGTCTCAGAGAATTAAGCAGTAAGATCTGTGGCTGCCTTGCCTGACACAAGTGTGTGCCAAGCAGCACACCACTGGAGCGTCAGAGGTCTCAGGGAGGAGGCTGACCTCTCAGGAATGCACCAAGTACCTTCAGGTCTAATCATTCACAACCGTGTTAGGGATGACCCCGTATCTCCAAAATGTGGGCCTGCAGCTCATTGTACCAAAACAACATCTACTCTTAAATTCTAATGAACAAGGATATCGGTGAAGGATTGTTTTGTATTTTGAAATAAAACAGGGCAAGATCTGAGACTATTCTTCTAGTATCTGAATCCAAGTTTTCAAAAAATACCAAAACCCAGAGTTTAAATATGTTAATTTTTTAAGTTTCACAATCAATGCAATACTTTTCTAGAAAAGTGAGATTTGCCGAAGATGTCTTTCAAAAAGTGAGTTGAGAGTACTAGCAAAAGGGAACAAAGTTTGCATACACAATCCTTTCATCTAGATCTAAGAAGCAGTAAACAGAACACTAATATGAATTAGACCAAATGTGTACTTAGTTTAATCTAACTCTGTTCATCAATTAGACCTAGAGGAAAAGAAAAAAAAACGCTGTACCTGTCAAGAAGAAAGGGATGCTGGAAAGGGAACAAATAGCAGATCGAGAGCCAGCAAAAAGAGAGAAACAGCAACTATAGAATAGAAGGTGGTCAGCGGGAGAGTGGGGAAAAGATTGAAAAAAAAGTCATCTCTGTGGATTCTATTAATTTTAGTGTCCAGGTAAATGACAACTTCTAATTCCCAGGCTTTTCTTTTGAAGATATTGCTAGGTGTTCTTTGTGGCACAATGAAGGATGAGATACAACATGGCTGGTGTTGTTTCTGACCTTCCTTTATAGCTTTAGAAAGGTGATTCCAGATTGCAGAACTTGTGTATTCTGACTTGTGGTTTCTACAATGACATCCAGTGCATAGGATAAAGTATAATCCACTGCTGAAGAGCAGATGTAGGATATACAGATTTTGATATTTCTATTGTGGAAGATTTTGATTGTGGTGGCTTTGAAGATGCGTTGGCCTTCTTAATATTTGTATACATTAAAACCCTGCTTGTGGGCCTAAGAATTTTCCCTTTATAGCTCGGTCAAATCTTTCTGGTTTTGTTTTGTTTTCTGAGAATGCCATTTAATATAGAATTCCTTCAGCTCAGTGTACTAAGATGGAGAAGGTGTTAATGGAGCATTAGAGAAAAGAGTAAGAAAAAAATGCATTGGAGCTTTAGAAAAACACGAGCTATTTCCCTGACACAAAGTTCTCCTCAACTCTTACCAGCAACTGAACTCTTACGGAAAAAAAAGCCATTGAACATAGGAATAGTGAAATCACTTTTCTAAACAACCTTAAGGCCTCTCCTACAATACAGTCATCCTTTCACCCTTTACGTATCCTGCTTTTGGTCTCGCTTTAGTTTGAGAATGAAACTTACTTGATCTTTTATCTCTTGCAATATGAATTATTTACAACAAAATTAGTAACCTGAGTCTTTCTCTTCGGCAGGGATTTATCCACAGGCACATGGAACTGACTGAATTTAGGAATTCTAATCTGTGGTGCAGACATAAATCTGTGGTTTAAATCTGAATATGCATAAAAGCACCATATTCAAAGTTATCCCACTTCAACTTTTTTAACATAACCCTTTTTGATAAGCTGGAGCAGCTACACTGGAGCAACAGAGTATGTTGCTCTTCCCTTGGAAGGTTGCAACGTTCAAAAAAGTGACCTGTTTTCACCTAAAGTGGAAAACATGACACATATTATAGACTAATACTAGTATTACCAAGAAAAAAAAAAGACATTTTAAAATAAGACCTTACAGAACATGATCCAATAATACTTTACTTGCTTTTCTTCAATTTAGACTTCATCTCTGTTCTGCCACTATTGTTTATTTCCTTATCCATACCTGAAATCAGACTGGGATCTCTTTCAAGCTCAGTGGATGGCCCAGTATTCTTGAAGGACTAAGCCCTGCTATAGCAGATGTGCCTCTTAAGTACACAAAGTGATATTTAACTGCATTTAGTTAACATGACAGATTTTAGATAAACACACTGATTTTTACTCTGTTGCAATTGACTTTCCTGCCTCATTCTGGATTAAACCTTCAGCAAACACCATCTCTATGTTATAGGACAAAATAAAGCACAGGAAAAAAAAAACTAAACTGAGTGGTTATTTACATCGGTAGAGAAAAAAGCACCACCAATAATATATTATGATACTTTTTTAGAAGTCGATTTGCAGGTAAGAAAGCTAGAAACTTCACCTAACAAAAATGACCCCATGTTTTTAAGAATATAACTATCACCAACAAAAAATAAAATAAGTAATGAAGAATGAGCCAAAATATTTGCAGCTTAATTAGCCAAGTTTGTATTTGGATGAACAACTGGAGAGCCTCTTCACATCTTAGGGGTGTATCTTTGTTCAATGTGTGCTCTGCTGTCACTTTTCTACCCCAGCATATAAATGCTACAAATATGAAGACATCCATACTCCCTCATTTTCCATTTGAAATTCATGCTAAATGATTCTAAAACCTCTCACAGTCCAGGTATTTTCCTTTGATTTAATCAATCTGATTTATTTGTTATGGTATGTCACTTTCCTGACAGTCATCTCAGCAAGATAGGCTCAGTTCCGTTCAGTTAATATGGTTTCACACGGATCCTGGAAAGCATTCTTCCCTGTAAATTTGCTAGTATAATTAACAAGAAGCTGAACTATCTCTGCAATTTTTTTTCTGAGCACTATTTCATAATTCTTTACGACTTTGTAGATCAAAAAACTCACAATACATGCATGACTCAAAGTTGAATAAAATGAAATAGATGTCAAAGAGCCAATTCCTGAAAATTTTTCCCTGTACTTCGGTCTAACACACTGGATCACAGCAGCAGGGTGCTACAGAAGGCTGTTCATGAACTTGAGTGTGCATCAAATGACAAGTAAAATACATGGTTGTTTTGGTAGCATATTTGGCTCATGTAAGGTACAATAAGGAATACTGAACATTGAATAGTGTCCTATAGCTGCACAGCATTGTCTAGCTTAACTAGGCCTCTAAAATGAATTTTTTTTTTTTTTTTGGAGAGGAAAAATTAAGTACAAGTTTTGTATTTGAACTGAAAATGGAAAGCAGCAACAACATACACTCGTGACCTACTCACCAGCAAACCCTAACTTTCCATACCAGCTCAGAAGGATTGAAGATTAAATGCAACGTTTCAAGATGATATTTTACGCAACCTAAATTTTACAGCATTGAGTAAAACACTTTGCCATGGTTCAGAGAGGGAGGAGCTAAAGTAGTACTTGTTTAAGTGCCTATTGCTTTAAAGTGTACAGACCTAAGGGAACACGCATGTCCAAAGAAGGGCAATGAAGCTTGTGAAGGGTCTAGAGAGCAAGTCTTATCAGGAGCGGCTGAAGGAACTGGCATGTTTAGCCTGGAGAAATGGAGGCTCAGGGGAGACCTTATCGCTCTCTACAACTACCTGAAAGCAGGTTGTAGTGAGGTGGAGGGTCAGTATCTTCTCCCAAGTAACAAGCAATAGGACAAGAGGAAACAGCCTCAAGTTGCACCAGGGGAGGTTTACGTTGGGTATTACGAAAAATTTCTTTACAGAAAGGGTTGCTAAACACAGGAACAGGCTGCCCAGGGATGAGGTGGAGTCATCATCCCTGGAGGCATTTAAGACATGTCCTTGTGGCACTTAGTGACATGGTTTAGTGGTGACCTGGCAGTGCTGGGTTAATGGTTGGATTTGATGATCTTAAAGAACATTTCCTAAATGAATCTATGTGGAGTAGGAATGCTGTTTTGGTCCTTCGAGTTGATATTCCAGCACTTGCAGGCCATTTTGGTGACCTGGATAGTAAGGCTGCTAAGTTTGTAAATTAAATTTCCAGTAGCATTACTTAAATGGTTATTTCTTTCATTTCAAAGGTCTTCTTTAGAAGGCCTTTAGATTTTTGCCATATTTTTGATTAACATTAATTGACAAAGGCATTAACATGTTGTTTAAAATTCTGAACATGAGTCAACAAAACCCACAAACAAAATATTTTGTCTTGATACTGGTAGTGTTGCTTTGAAAATGAAAATGGATAAATGCTTCTGCAATTACAGTGGCTGTGAGAAATATAGAGCTGATAAAAAATGATGTAAAAATTCTATGAATACAGTCTAAGACCTGGAGAAGGAACTTTCTGCATGGCAGCACCACTGGCCTGCCATGTTTTCCTACAAAACAGTTAGGGCTTTGCCATAAAGTTTTGCCTTGAAAATTAAGCTGCTGGATGACTCTAATCCAAATCTGCATCAAGGTGCTGCTTGGTACTGGCAATCCGGGATGGCTCTGACCTATGCCTGGCCATTACCCATATTATATATTATTTATTATATAAATAATTATAATAGGTAAATTTATATTCAGGGAAGGGGAATGTACATCTCGACCTCTTGAACTCAGTAAGGTGTATCTGTGAACTCAGTCGGGCAGACTGTCACCTCCAGGAACTCCTGTGCCTAAGGAGCTGGAAATCTTGTTTTGCATTGCATATCAAAAGGCTCTTGGCAGCTGGGAAACAATTTCAGCCCTGACAAAAGGGAGAAATAAAAGACTTGAGCTGCAGCACTGTGATGCAACTTTTGCCACTGATTGCTTAAGACAGTGGTCCTATGTCACAGCAGCACACCACCTCCTTCATCTGCATGTTTCTCTCCCCCTAACAGTTAGTTCTTTGCTTTCCTCTCTTCACTCCATATTTTCCCGTCACGTGGCCAAATGAAAGCTGGATATTAAAGCTGTAAAAGTGAATTCAGTGAATCCTATGAATTTTCAGCAGTTACCCATTTCTTAATTTGCATCCCTCAGTCCACAGGCATTACAATGCTACTATGCAACTCGACATTTGTAGATAAAAAATGGTATCAACCTATTCTTAATTTTAACTTAAAGAGATACAGACAAAGCCTAAGCACGTAAGTGGATTATTAGAAATACACAAATAAAGACAAAATATTCTTTATCTTCCTGCCAAGTATGAAAATAAAAGATTTTTTCATAAATGTGCTATGAACAGAGCGTTACTCTACTAACAGTAAATCAAATTGTAGCACTATTAGCGTCTGCTTAGAGACACAACAAACAGAAAGAAGGTAACTAAAGCAGCCCATTTGTTATGCAGAAACATACTGCAAAAACATGGCAAAAATCCTGCCATGACTTCAATTAGGAATAGGAATAGATAACAGCTATAATGAAAAACAATTGTTTAGGTTATGCATAAAAGTATTTAATGTAAAATTACCTAACCTACTACTAAACTTTATTGAAGGAAACACCTCATTTCTTTAAGTATGTAGAGCCATAACGTCTTTCTAACTGTATACTCATACCTCATTTTCCTAAGCTATCCAGTATAAATGCCAAAAATGATAATGCAGCACACACGTTAGGCTAAGAGCTGTAGTACTTCAAATGCAGGTGCCTAAGAACGCTTTACATTGTTACCACAGAGGGCTCTACCTTGCTTTACATTATTACTGTAACTCCTAAAGTGGCTATTTTGAGGGAATTGACTTTGTCTGTAAACCCTAAGAGCTGGCATGAACAAGCTCGTGTCTTCCTGAAACAGTGTGTGCTTGGAAGCAGTTTTATTCTTCGCCTTTTATAGTAACGGAGTGTATGACATTTAATGGTGAAATAAATGTTCCAGGATCAAAAAAACATATTGTGCAAAAAGGAAATACTATCTAAACCATTTAGAAGTATCATGTGAGATAATATTTACAATAAGTTGCTAATGACATCCATTTATTTCTCTTAATCAAAGTTAAGTTGGCAAACTGCAATTCCGTAAAATAGTTCTGCACTAATTTTCGCTAACATTCTCTCACTGCTTTTTATTCTCCTTCATTTAAACTTATATTAGCTATTATAAACTATTATCAAAATGATAAATTAATTAAGAATGAATGGTCAAAGTTATGAAATACTTCTTGGTCAAAGTTCAACTGTTTCTTTAGATGGGTGAAGAATACAAATGTAGCAAATCTCACTCTCAGTGGAAAGAGAGAGCCCAGCTTTCCCAAGATTGTCTGCTGCTTTCTTTAAATCTTAAAACAGTCCCATTATACATCTGGGAAATCTACATCTTGAAAGAATATCAGGGAAGAAGAGGCTGGTGAGTTCTGCATGCTAACAGCCATCCGGGTGAACCCTTATGCTAGCACAAAACAACTTGAATTCCTACTCCAGTACTCCAGAAGGGCATCGTGAAGTGTTGTCTAGATCACACTTCTACCCTCTGTGCTGTGAAAAGTAGAACGTTACATAAACAAAGTTTTTAGTGTGTGACTGTCAAAGTTACATTATTATGTCCTCCCAATCTCTGAAATATTATCTCCAGTCTCACAGACTAAGGTATCTTTCTTAAAGCTCCTCGAGTCCAGGTATCAGATGAAAATTTCAAACTGCATCTTACAAAAGCTCCTGGCTTTTCGGGGTTTGAGAAACCCTTTTAGGTTTAATCACTTGAGGACAAAGAAAAAAAACAAAAATACTTTTAAAACACTTACGTGTTTCTCTAAAGCACAATTAACAACAGTTTGAGTTGATTCTACTGTAATATAATCAAGCAGATAGAAAACCGTTACCAGTTAATTTTAATGGAGCAGAAAGGGTGAAAACCCTGCTTGGTTTGGATGCTACCATGGATCACCTGAACCCTGCAGCAAGGAACTCTCCAGATGAGTATTTTGTCCCTTCACATTCTGCTCTGGTGAGTGAGAGGTTAGCTTTGTGGACACTAGCTTTGCCATGCCAGCGAGTCCCAGTTCACCAGCTGGAAGGAATCTTGGACTGTTTTATTCACTGTGTAGACAGAACCTTGGAAAAATGAGGGCCCTCACATGGCACTCACTAAAACCAGTCCAGCTGGCACCTTCTGATAGCGTCAAGCTACCTCAGAAAGAGCTTTCACATCAAAACTTTATAGAAACCTACAGTTTTTGACATTCAGCGTGGGTAAGACAATCATATTATGGTATGGCTGTGTGTTTAACAGATACTACCTGGATTACTATATATTTCTGTTTAAATTCTATAAGGATCTGCAAGCTAGTATTTGGTGTATTTATGAGTCAGACTGAAAAGAATGCACAGCACAAGTAAATTTTGTACCTTTTAATGATATCCTAGCAGGTATAGCCAAGCAGGAAGAACTGTGACAGCAAAACTTAAGCCCTTGGTGGATCACAGAGGTATCTGTTTCTCTGTATGTGAGGATAAAATTTTGTCTGTATCTTGAAACAGATTTTTAATGAGATCACACATTTTCCTATTGACCCCAAGTATAAATTAGCATACCATCTGTGTTATATCATTAATATTATTATCTATAAACAATAAGTATTATTTTGGTGTTAAAATGTGCTTGTATTTCCACTGTAAAACCACTCTGGCTAGAATTCCTTCTATTTTCTATGACCACAAGCAGAGTTCATCAGAAAACAGACCTACATGTATTTTTATGCCAAATTTGCATAAGCCTCAAAATATGTCATGTTCCAATATACACTGTACTGTGTCATGTGGGAGAAAGCTTAAAGAGACCGTGGCCAAGACAAAACATGGAACAAATACAGTTTGCAACTTACGTGGTCATTACAACTGCCTGATTCCTTCATCAAGGAACCCTCTGGGTGCTGGGATTCATGTTAAGAAATTACTTTTTTTTTCTTTTTTACTTTCTATTTGAAATTGAAAAATGTCTGCAAAAATCAACATTTTATTCCAGTAGGGTGATTAACCACACATGCTAGTAAAATGTAAACTTCCTGATTCTCAGATGCCAATGACACTTCTGCTCAGGAACTCATCTCTTCTAGATATCTCACAGCGAATTCATGGGATTGAATTATACAACATTTAGCAGTGTTTAGAAGAAACTTAATTTTCTCTTCTGCTACCAGTAAAACCGTAGCACAGTGGATTTTACTTCTACTGTTCTACAGACATATCCCTGTTTTCAAATTACCAATTTTCTGACTGTCAGTACCTGGTTCAATGGAGTGCAAATGATGTTGAAACATTTGGCTTAGCTTCCAAAGCGTAATATAAAACAGATGAACTTTGTTGCTTAAAACAGCTGACTTCTCTGCTTTTCCCATTTAATGTTTGCCTGACCTTATTTCCATTTTCTTTTTATTTCACAAGTAAGAGAAGCAAAAGAGTGACAAAAAAAAAAAAAGGCAATTGAAGGATTACCTAGAAGTTGAAACATGTTTCACACACTTAGGAAAACCAAATAAACATAAGAAAATATCCCCACCTATTAAGTGTCATATGAATAAAGGTAAAAAACTGCATCATTTGCATAGTGCTACATGAGGTTTCTGCCTTACACCAGAGCTGCTGAGCAGCAGATCCTGCTTCACCTGCAATACTTTAATTGGCAATTATGAACTCCATGTATCGCCACATTTCAGGTTATCAGAAGGAAAACAGAACATTAAATTGAACAGAAGAGACTGGAGTCTTTATAATTCGGGGAAAAAAAAAAAAAACAACGAAACCAACCCACAAAACAAAACAACCAACCCTGCTGTACTACTGTTCCCTAGGCATGCGTCCCCTTTGGAAGGGCTGAAAGCTTCAGCTACCCAGCCATCTTCCTTGTGCTCTGTACACCTAAAATGGTCACATACAGAAACAGAGAATTCACCATTTAAGAAACTGGCAAACCTTCCCTCGGAGCATGAACTCCCTGTGTTTTCTCTGCGGATGAGAGGCTTCTCACAGCAGATCTGATACAGGCCAAATATAATTCCTGACAAAGCACCTGGAAAGAAAGTCACTGAAGAGTGTCAGCCTGCCCAAGTACTTTTGTTTGCTGCTAGTACTTCTGTAGCAGCTTGTAACAAGGGTTGCAGGCACACAGTTGCGTCTGGAAGGGGAAGGAAAAGATGCTTCCACATGAAGTGTCAGGAGGACACTGAAATATCTGGTATGTCTCACTTCCCAGCAACTGCAGATTAAGTTGGATTCACAGGGTAACTCATAGGGTATATTACAGTAACACATATGTAGCTCGAGCTGGAGTTATATTTGCTTTTTAGAGTTGGCTTTTTGCTTCACCTACATCTGTTATAACCAAGAAAATATGAGGCCTCCCATTCTCCATCTGGAAGCAATTATAACCCATTTAAGTAGGTTTGCTTTCTTCCATTTTAGGTTTCTTCACTAGCTAAATCACTTCAGTTAGTATTAACAGGAGTTTATCTGATCCTGCTTGGGAGAGATGACAGATATTCTTAGGATTTGCTGTTGTTTGTTCTGCTGCGTCATTTTGCTTTTACCACTTCAACAGAAATTAGTACCAAAGCCTGTGAAAGCTAAGCCACTAAAGAGGCGGGTATTGACTGGAAATGTTGCAAAGGTTAAATAAATAAAGGAAAGCCAAGTTCCTGTGGACAAACAATAAAGTAAATATTGTGTATTCAGGCTCTTCCTGGCAAACTTCTGATAGTTTGCTCACTTTAATGTAGAGTAGATATACACACACAGAGGCCTCTGTGTGTGTGCATACTGCATATATAATATATACATATATAATGCCCTACTCCAGGAACATGTTGAAGGAAGCATCTGAATCCTCCTACTGCTGAGACTCCCAATTTCTGTGGTTGTCCGGATTCTGGCAGCTTGCCTGAAGGACTTTTTAACCTCCTAACAAGTCAGGAATCATGAAGAAGAGAGGCTATAAAAAAAACTAGATCACATTTTATATTTCATTATGTTAACACACACAAAAAAAAAAAACCCAAAAACCAACTTCCCATAGAAAATTGTGTAAAACTGGTTATTCATCCCAATGGATTTTTTTTCTCTTTTAGAAATGCATAATTTCCAGTGAGTTTGAAATTCTACCTCCTGCAATGATCTCTATTGCCTTCACTCAATACTGTGCCCTTGTAAACCTCTCTCAGAGAAAAGAGAACAGGCAGACATGGAACAAGAGGAAAAGCACATAGTAACGGAAGTAAGACTATTCCAACAGGGTTAAAAACACAGTGTATCTGTCTGTCTGATACAGACGCTACCAGGTATTTAATGGAATGGGAGGTTATTGCTCATGACTCAAAATCAGCTGATCAGCAAACCTATTAATTTACATCAGAACTGAGACAGAGGGTAATAACGGATATTATATTAAAATTACATTTCCATGAGAATAGGAATATTATAATTCATCTAAACCACGTGTCCAGAAGTTCTGGGTTTACTTCTAGTCACTCTGCATTAGAGGGAGCATTGCAATAGGAGGAGGGGTTAAGAGATCCACAACATGAATGATACAGACACAAAATTCTTCCATGTGAAAAGGGGCACTGATAGATTAGTTAGAAAGCTGATGTGCAAGAGTGGTATACAAATATATAAAACAACAACTAACCTTTTAGCAACCTAAGGTCACAATACTACTTAAAACACTCCCAGACAAAAGACAACAAATGAAGAAACTCCTGCACATCGCAGAGAACTCACCTCTGGAAGTGAGTGTCAAAAGACACTGCTGAAGCCAAAAATTCAGCAACTTTTCTATTAAAAAATGATCAAAATGTGGTGTGAATAAATAAAATACCCAGACTTGTTAGAGAAAGAATACACACAGTAAAGGTAGTTGTGGAGTACTAATACATAGGAAACTATTGAAGATTTGAGGAGATTCGCCCTCAAGGAAGATTATGCTGTATCCCCCAAGTTTCTTATTGTTCTCTCTTAAGTGTTTGCTGCTGGCTGCTATCACAGACCAGGAGCTGGATTAGCTGGCATGGACCATGCCTGTGATGAATTGTAACAACATCCCTACAGCTAAGGACACCAGACTGGTGTGCTGGACCCTTCTAGGTGGGCAAGTGTCCTTTTGATTTCGTTTTTTCTTTTTTTCCCTCATGAAGAAAGGTACATTAGAGCCTTAAATTACCTTTTAACATATTGCAGAAGTTTCCAGTTAACATTCACTTATGGCTTTCACAGAGACAAGTGAAACATGAAATAACTTGTGGATACTAGTGGTTTCTGGGGCTCAGAAATAAAATTTATTCACTAGTTCCAATAAGAAATTCCAATGTTTCAATCTCCTTTGCAGTAAAAAAATCCATGTATTCAGATCCACAATGAACATAAACATAGTCTCCAGTGGCATAAAATAAACATCGGTATGTTATCCCTGTACCACTTTTGTTCTTGTTTAATGCAGTATCTGGAAATTAATTACAACATTTTGACATTGTACATGCTGAACAGATTTTTCCTGATATATTCAGTATCAGATTGAATGATAGATCTATTTATAGTGTTCCTAGAGTTTATTATACATCAGGGAATTGCAAGTCAGGTAGTCCTGATGTTAACATAAAGAACCATGGACATCTAAAATCTGTATATCAAACTGAGTATTTCCCGGTGTTTATGGTTAAAGTAATCTTTTTCTGCATCCCAAGGAATGCTAACATCTGCTCCCAGCCTAATCTGGAAGGCCACCCTATTGTGGAGATTGTTCCAGCCACAAACAGCAAAGCCCAGCCATTTATTTATGGTAATCCATTGCCACGCTAATCATCACAACTTATTGCATTGCATATAAAAGAACATTTCTTGACGGTTGTTCATACAGGTTCTGGCTTAGACTGTTAGAACTTACTTAAGCATAAATTGGAAAAATTTTGTTGATAGACATACTTCAGTTTTCTGTTTACTTCACACCAGTAGCAAGAACAACAAAATCTCACAGAATAAGTGCTCAGGTAATGCTAGTCCAAAGCAGCAATAAGAAACACTGACAGGCTCAACCTCTCCCACTGTGATAGACTTCACTCAACCTATCTGTGTGTGGGTCAACTATATCTGAGCATTTCAATCAAAAGGTGAAACTTCTGAACATGCTGCTTGTCTTCTGTTTTTTTTTTCTGTGGTTGAGGACCTATGGACTGGGACACGACTTTCTGAGGTTTTAGGAAATGGTGTAAAGACTCTTTATGTTTAGTCATTATCAGGCACTCCCTAGGAAGTTTTGTCAAGGATGTAAGTCTGCAGCAACACCAGGAGTCAAGTATGATTCACTTCCGTCTGCTTTCCTACTGCTGCTTAACCTGACTAGCAATACGCCTTACTATTTTGCCACTTTTCCAAAGATTTCAAATTAACATAACCAAATGTCTGAATTGGGTATGATGATAATTTGGCATGCAGATTTGTCTAGAGTAGAGCATGAATGAGGCTCAAAACATCATTTGAATGGTGACATGGCATACTCTAAATTACAGAATTTCTGAGCTGAATATGAAATCGCATTCACTAGAAAAGTCCACACTTGTGCATTCGAATGTTTTATTTCCCAAACAATGTTGAAAGACTAGTCAAAAAGAGCAAAACTAGATCCAGTGTGACGGGACTCTAATCCTTAATAAATAAAACAATGAATCTTGATCTGGATTCTCTTCTCATTTCATTACAAGCCATTACAAGGCTTACAGTAACAAAACAGAATATTACACTCTGCTCACTAAGAAAGCTTTGACATCATCAAGAAATCCCCTTAGAGGAGGGATTCCTGAAAACTGCTGTTTAAGAGAGAGATTCCATTTTCCAGACCAGCTCCCAAGAGTTTAGTGGCTTGGAGTACAATTATCTGGCAGGAGGGAATCTGTCTCCTTATGCACGAATGCCGTGAGCAGCTGGCTGCAGAAGTGGTGTTGGCAGTAGCTTCAGCCACATGACCATTCCTCTAGTCCAGGAAAATATGCCAGATGGCAGCCAAAGAAGACAAACAGAAAGCAAGTAGAGGAAGGAACAAAAGAAGTTCATAGAAAACAAGACCTTTTCTTTGTTTTCCATATGAAGATGTAAGTTTCATGATTACTACCTCAGAAGGTTAGCTTAATAGCTCTCCAAATGAAGATGTAGTGCTGGCACTGCAATAATTTAACAAAGTGATTATCTGATTATTCAATTTAATGCATATTACTGACAGTGTAATTTCTCCGTAACACCCATTTTACTTTGGAACTTACTATCTCTACAAAATTTTCTCCACAAACAGGTTTTACTCAGCAGATTTTCACTCTGAATTCTGCACAAATCCTTCACTATGAAAAAGACAATCTTAATGACCAGTCAGACAAACAGGGTAGATGCTGCTGCTTCTGGAGAATCTTCTAAGTGGTCCTGAGGACCTGATAATAGGTCAGTGGGAGGAGTGAGTGTTAGCATCTAGCAGGATTGAGTGTCATATAACTTGTTCTTATTCATATATCTCAGTTACGTGCAGGAAATTTTGATAGATGCTTTAGTTCTTCCTCATCCGTGCGTGGTAGGATTTAGAGGTCATGAAGAAGGCCCCTGTCTCCATTTGTTCTTCAGAGGTGTCAGGAGGCTCTAGCATGTAACTGTGCTACTATTAGGACTCAGTTTTTGCAGTTAGATCTAGTGGTATTTTCCTGAGCAAAGCCAAATGAAGCAGGAAACATGACTCCTCTCTGCATTTCAGGAAATGAGGTGTGCTTCAGATTAGAGAGACTCAAGACTTTAGAAGGAAGGAGGGGGGAAAAAAAAAAACCAGGAAAAAAAAAAAGAAAAAGAAAAATAAAGCAGGAGAGGTAAGATTGTTTGTGAGTTCTGGAAAGAGAATAAAGATTTACAGATTTTTTGTCTGTATTGGACTAGAAGACTCTTCATCTGCCGGAGAGCAGAATGAGCACATCTCCCTACAAAACTTCCCTCCTCCTTCTCCAGCCGGCAAAAATATACCGAAATTATGAAAAGGTTTGGTGGTCTCCTGAGTTTCCTAATCAGAGAAGCACCCAATCCTGGCCTTGGCTGTACATCTAACACTGTGTGCACTTGTACTTATGGTGTATAGTGAATCATAAGTGAATCTCTTATTGGTTTTCTTTCCTGTTTTTGATCTGTACAATTTGCTGAGGCTTTATGCTATGGTTTATTTGATGGGAAGAGCAGAGGAGGAGGAGCTCTAAGTGAACCACATTTAATTCTAGATCTTCCTAGAAAAAAATTGCATTGTCTCACCTTCTGAAAGATGCAAACCCCAGCACCCACTGATCAACAAAGAAACTCAAATCATTATTTGGCTATAAGGGGGCATCAAAGTATCACAGATTCTCCAAAAACAGTAATATGTGAATTAAAACGTAATGGTCTACTTAATCAATAGATTCTGAGCATCTCACAGAAGAAACACTATGTTTTTGCCCAAAATATAGCAAAAAAAAATTTAAAATCATGGCCAATGTCACAATTTAAATTAAGATTATGAAGTAAAACAGCATAGTTTGCTAAGCAATATTCGTCACGGAGAGCCTGGATGATACTATCAGGTTTTCAGTTTTAGAAACCAAAGCACATTCAGATCAGGCAGTTCAGTGATGTGAGCAGAACTGTCAGTTGACGTAAACAAGGTTATTAAATTACATACAACTGAGTACTGTAAAATTTTGTACTAGATTTCTAAATATAACCTACAGTGTGAATGGAGCCATGGCACTGACATAGCAATATGTATATTAAGGATTTTTAATCCTCTCCTCAGTCAAAACTTAAACTAAATTCTAAGAACAAAAATGGTTCACATTCAGTAATACAACTATGAGCCAGTTTTTATAAAATTATGTCCAACCTCATGCTAATTCTTTAAAGCTCCTGAGAAACAAACATATAATACTTTCTCTATGGTAAAACAAAATTCGTTCTCATCTTTGGACTACAGATAAGAGTTCCTTGCTTTCTATTTTTATTAATAACTTTTATGATTATTTTCACATCATTAGATTGAAAGACTAGACAATGTTCTATATTTACATAAGTTAATCATCAAAATAACCAGATCCTGTATTAACATGCCACTTGAAATGTTTTTCTTTTTGCTTCTGAAACACGATGTAAGTTTGTACAAGAAACATGAGTAACAGCTTTCTTAAAGCAAAAACATTCCCTGATAAGAAGCTTGCTTAAAGAGAATCTCAACTGAAGTACATGACCTGGCTTTGAACTTTTAGAATTTATTATACATACCATCTTTTTATTCTCTATTCAAATCCCTTTATCTGTTATTACTATTTCTTCTAATAAAACCAGCCCCCTCTGTATGAACAACCTAGCTCTTGCTAAAGAGAACACTGAGAGAAGTTGGACTATACCTAGCCATTTTTTTTTACAGTATTCACATAGCCACTGTTTGCTATTCTACATAAAGCATTTAGCTTTTTAGGCATTTGATATGGTACATGTGTGAAAATACATGTCACTGTTGCATCTATTAATATTAGAAGTTATCATTAAGATGGTATTTAATAAGTTCTTCAATGCATTATATACAAATGGTAGAATCTTAAGAATTTTATACATGAAAATTTATATTGCATTTATAATAGATAAAAGCAAGGAAGTTGGAAAACAAGTATTCATTCAATTTCAAAAAGCAGTACAATAAATAATGGAAAGCATACTTTGCTATTGTTATTTTTAAATAACAACTAAGGAAAAAACAGAATTTGTGTTTTTCTCATTGGTTACACCTACTTTTAAAATGCCTAACACAAAAATACTTAACAAATATCGTTTACTAGTTGTGCAAAAGCCTCTCAGTTATAAACATTAATTCAGATTTGGTATGCTGTATCAGTGTGTCATATTTATAACTAAATATATTTGCCTATAATAAGTACTAATAAGATTTACAATGAATATTTTTATAAGAACACTGAGATAAATGTTAATCTACTTTTTCACTGACTTGGAGTGCAAAAAACATTCAAAATTATATTTTGCTTGAAAAGTGCAGTTTTGTAAGCTTCCATGGTCACTTGCAATATTTTCCAGTCACACACAAACAATTACTATTTTCCTGATATACATGTTCAGTAAAGCCTTTATGAGCTCAAGACAATCACAATTAATACAAGACATTTCCACGTTTTTATATAAAATATTTTTATATAAAATACTTTCATATAACCCTATAGGATAATAAAAAAAGAGCCACAGTTGCAACTATTACCACTCTCAATTACACCGTAGGAGAGATACCTGTAGGACTTCAAAAAGCGAAATCTCATCTTATTTCTTGGAGATGGACGAGGGATATAGGCTCCAAAAGGATCCCATAGAAAGGCCATTGGCAAAGTTAATTCTAAAATCGTCTATAAAATATATCCCTGAGGGGAAGCAGGACAGTTGTGCTGGAGGTGCCTCGCACTAATCATGAAGCACTTGTAACTGTGTAAGGGAATGTCCTTTTCCTATGGTATGCTTTGGCAGAGATGTGGCTGGCTGAGAGCACAGGCTAGAAGGGATAACTGGGATTTCCTGCTGCATGAGACTTGCCCTTTGCATGAACAGTTCCTATATTCAGGGCTCTTATCGCATTATTCAAGTGAGAACTCTTACAGTAAACCCTTGGATAGTTTTAGCAGCCACTGAAGAGCGTAGGACCACAGAACTAAGGCAGACCAGAAACAGCCAGTGCTCTGATTATTCACAGCTGCCCAGACAAAGGCCTTCAAACTCTTAGCAGTCTGTTTAAATATTTTTAATAGGCACTATATTTGACCAATCTCTTTCAGCTGGCATCAGACAGCTGAGGAGTATGCAGGAAAACCCCCAAACTCCACAAAAGAACCCCAAACTAAAATCTGCTAAGGCAGCCAATGTGTCCCCCCTGCCACGGTAAGGAGCTAGCAACTAGGGAGTAAAACTACTATTGAAAACTTGCCCACAAACCTCTCAATGACATCTTTGTTTAATTCTTAACTCTCGTCAAGTGTGTCTGCCTTCCTCACAGTTTCTAAAGAGAATCAATTTATAACATTAAGTAGCTTTTCTGAAAGGACTTAATCATCTACAAGAGATCAGCCACTCTAAGAAAGTACGTCTTAGACTGGTGGATAATTTTCAGGCAGCTTTTCTCGAAGACATCACTTCACGTACTGAATTATCGTCAATCACTGAACTCCGTTCCCTGCTACCTGAGGTCACTCCAGTTAGGTGTCTTTTTGCTGTTTATTTTGCTGGTTTGGGTTTTTGGAGGTTTTATTTGGTTTTTATTTTTCTTTTTAACTCAAGCCCCAAATCTTGCATACAATTGTCTCAGCCTAACGCTAATAGCGCGGAAGGCAAACAACAGCCTACAACTCAATTCTGATACCAACTGAGGTCATGCCAGCAAAGCCATTATTTCCTCTACCAGCTCTGAATGGGCCTATGATCTCCCAGCACTGGTAAGCAGAGGATTCTCTAACTCGGGTGTCCTTTGAAACAAAGCTAACCCAGATATTTTTATTTATAAGAAAGATGATGGAGGAGAAATTGAGTATACACCCAGAGCAAGGTTACTCTACTGGAAAAGGTCAGAGAATTAGAAAAATGAATTCCTACGGATAAATTATGTCTCTCAATCAATTATCTGATGAAATGTATTACTTTCATGGTAAAGGGTACTATGAGAAACTAAAGTCTTCAGAAAAATTATAAATATACTATAACTGGGTATATTTTACTCTTTGGTGGAAGCGTTTTTCTTCTGGTACACTGACAAATGCACTACAGCGTCAACTGACAATAAATCTCTTAACACCATGAAATAAGTTTTGAATATATGGAATTCATTGCTGAAATCACTGTTTCTGGGCCAAAAGTAACTTTATATTGAGCAGTTTCAAGAATAAACTATATAATCTTATTATAAAAATACAGCTTCTAATTTCCTTGGGAATAGAACTGTGATTATTCCAAGAAAGGTTAGTAACGTACGTTCTGGGCATCGTAAGATACAGTCCTCTTCACAAACATGGTATCATTATAATTCGAGTGATAAAGAGATCAGTTTAAACAAACAAAAACAACGCCAAAGTCAGTATTTATCTTCTGGCAAATAAACCCAAGGTAGGCTGCATTTTTATAATTACATCTTAATTAACTTAACATTGCCAGATACGTCTCCTTTTTCACGGTCTGTTTTAAGAATGATTTTGTACAACCACAGCATTTGTTTTGTCCTTTTTTCTAATAAAGAAAACTGAACCAAACACACTTATTAAGAGCTCTCTTTCCTCCTCCTTAGTGCCCTTACTTCACTATTGCTCTAAACCTGCTAATGCAGCCAACCACAATAAGGTCATAGAAATAAGCTTCTTACAAGATTACTACAGACTAAATTTATACCTTGATATCAAAACCACTTATTGTCACTATGCAGTGACATGCAGTAGATCCCTGTGTCAAAACAAATCATGGTGTTTATGGAAATTCAAGGAAATGAAGTAGTAAATAACCTCTAATACACATTGACTTTTACAGAGAAGTTGCTACGCTTTTCCTGCTTTCCCCCTTTTCTTTCAGATAAAAAGATAACATTTCTAGAAGTACTTGAAGAACATAAAATGATTTGATACTAAGTTGTTTGTAGCCAGTGTTTTTTGGGAAAATACCTCAATAGTATGAGTAAACAAATATCTATTTTTTTATAGAAAAGAGGTAAAATCAATCGTTGCACTTAGTGATAATCCAGACCTCTTTAGAAATGAATACTGCAATAAACATTTACGGTGCCGTATCACTGTCATTCTACGTAGTTTTGTGATTGCAACTTTTGCTCTACATTTTTGTCAGATTCTGGAATGTCAGCTTCACATTCCAGCCAGTCAGTGGCAGCACTACAGTATGTCATTTTTGATGACTTCAGGTTTACATGTTCTACAAAGAATTATTAAACAAACATTTATTTTACTATTCTCCCACATATGTAAACTCCTGCTATTATTTTTTTAGAAGAGATTCATATAAACAAATGGAAAAATCGTATTTTTTGTAATTAAAAATGTGAAACGTTAATGAACACACAAACCCACATGAAATTAGACTCTTTTATTGGTCAGTTGAAGTCATGTAAGTGTAAAATCTCTTGGTAGTAGGCAGGCTTGGTGATAAGCATAAATATCTTTACAGACTCAATTCACTTTCCCAGCTGTGTCCTGATGCGTTTCAGAACTCAAAGAAACAATTAATAACCCTAAATTCCTCTTGGTGTATCCAAAGCTTAAACAATTACAACTTTAAGGGGGTTGTGGCTAGGAGGCTCACCACTGGTGGTGATAGTGTTTTTGCAGAGATCTCCACTCTAACCCAGCTCTGTGCTTTGGGTCATATGATGGGAGCAACATCAGGCCGTGTGACCAATAATGATGTTCAACAGAGCGTATGACAGGAGCATAGCCTAGACCTGGACACTATGACTCCTCACACAGTTTATTAAGTTGCCTCCTCCTCACAGCTTGATCTTGTCGGTCAGGTGCAACCTGTGACAAACTCTGAGGTCAGTGTCATCAACTGCATTTGATATGTGCTGTCCTGAGTGGGTAGCAGGAGGGACATCGCACCAGCAGTGTATCATACTAGGGGGCAACAGGGGCTGCAACTCAACCAACTGCCTCTCAAACAACAAAGGAATGCAGACAGGACCTGTCCTGTTTTGACAAATGAAGCAGAGGTAGCTGTAGGAAATAGAAAAAACAATTTAGGTTATTACTTTGTGTGGGAAAATAACAGAAGATTGGCAAGGAGGATTGTAAACACACTCAAATGACTTGCAGTTGGGGTGTTGAAAAACATGTATCTCATGCTAATTGTTGTTTGTCCTTGTGTGTTGGTGAAGTAGAACATCTGTGTTTAGATAACATAGACCTGTGATAGAGGGACCTTATTGAACATGCTAGAGATTGCCACCCTGGTATGGGAAAGATCAAACACAGTGGTAAACTATGCCTGCATGAATCTCTGATATACAGGTGCACACAGCAAGTTTGGTGATCCTCTGCCATGGACTGAGCTCTGCAGTGACTGCATTCCTGCTTGTGCGCCTCTGCCTGTGTGCTTCTTTGGGGATCTTCCAGTTGGCAAGGTAACAACAACAAAAAAAATCTGCTCTTAGCATTTCATCGGTGGTTTCGTGGTTGTTCCTGTGTCCTGCCTGCGTTGGCTCACACACTCAGTAAGTTGTGAGAAAGCAAGAGGGCTTCCCTGCATGCTCCCTTCATGACTCCTGCATAGTGGTGGTATGCTCCTTTCCCGCATAGAGCCTTCCCAAAGCCTCTGCCTTGCATGTTGGTCTATTGTAGGCAGTGTTGTACTTTGAGAAAAAAGATGTTACAGATACTATTGCGACAATACTAATACATAAACGTTGTTGTTTGAAAAATGCTTATTTATCAACAACTGGAAACTCTGAAAGAGTTCAAATTAGGGTCATTACACTGGACAGAACAGTTTACATTAGTACATAGTATTTTACAGAGGCTTCTCCCAAAGTTATTCCTTCTGTTTTCAAACACTGCCTGATGTTTAGTTGGACATCTCCAAACAAAATTCCACTTAATATTATGTAGCTAAAATCAAATATTTATTCACTATTTCAAAAAGATGGCTTGTGTGATCTGAATTCTAAACAATTCAAGAATATTTATGTACGTTCTATTACAGACAAAATACTTTTCCAACTTTTTTTCTCAATCTTGCCATTATAAAGACAGGAAGGAAAGACAACTGAAAAAACAAGAATTAGGCATAAACCATATGAATACATAATATAAGATGCCCAAATGGAGACATCCCTGCACCTCAGGGGTTGGTATTGAGACTAGCGCTGTTTAACAACTTTGTCAGGGACACGGACAGTGAGATTGAGTGCACTCTCAGCAAGTTTGCTGATGACAGTAAGTTTTGTGGTGCAGTTGGCACGCCGGAGGGACAGGATGTCGTCCAGAGGGACCTGGACAAGCTTGAGAAGTGGGCCTGTGTGAACCTCATTTTCTTCAACAAGGCCAAGTGCAAGGTCCTGCACAGGGATCAGGAAAATCCCAAGCACACACACATGATGAGTGGATTGCGAGCAGCCCTGGGGAGAAGGGCTTGGGTGTACTGGTGTATGAGAAACTGAATATGAATCAACAATATGTGCTCGCAGCCCAGAAAGTCAACTGTATCCTGGGCTGAATCAAAAGCAGCGTGGCCAGCAGGCCAAGGGGGGGTGATTCTGCCCCTCTGCTCCACTCTCATGAGACCTTGCCTGCACCACTGTGTTCAGCTCTGGGGCTCCCAACATAAGAAAGACATGGACCTGCTTGTGTGGGTATAGAAGAGGGCCATGAAGATGATCAGAGGGCTGGAACACATCCCCAGTGAGGACAGGCTAAGAGAGTTGGAACTGTTTATCTTAGAGGAGAGAAGGCTCCGGGGAGACCTTATTGTGTCCTTCCAGTAATTAAAGGGAGCCTACGGGAAAGAAGGGGAGGGACTCTTTTTATCAGGTAGCGTAGTGATAGGATGAGGGGTAACCGTTTCAAACTGAGGAAGGGTAGATTTAGATTAGATATTAGGGAGAAATTCTTTACTGTGAGGGTGGTGAGACACTGGAACAGGTTGCCCAGAGAAGTTGTGTATGCCCCATCCCTGGAAGTGTTCATGGCCAGGTTGGATGGGACTTTTAGCAACCTGGTCTAGTGGAAGGTGTCGCTGCCCATGGCAGGAAGGTTGGAACTAGATGATCTTTAAGGTCCCTTCCAACCCAAACCACTCTATGATTCTATGAATTTAGAATAAACAGGCATTTTCATTTTCCCCAGTAGCATGGTAGTGTCTAGAGTTTCATACAGAGCTACCACAATAAAAGTTTATGCTGAAATGCTAAATAAGACCGAGAACTAAATAAAATTATTTTTCTTATTTCATTGAGTTGTTGGGTAACTTGAAATTTATTTTTGAAAAATTTCTCCCAACTTGCATTTTTTATATTATTCCAATTCAGAATGTTGTAACTCTATGACATGGGTATTTTCTTCTGAAAGAAGTACCTTGACTTTGAAGTATTCCTTTTCCACCTGAAAAAAAGAATTACCCTGGCAGAAAACATCCCACCTAATTCTGTCTCTGACTAAGAAACTGAAAGTCTGAACCTTCAACCCCTCAAAAGGCAAGTACGGTTTCTTCAGTCTTTCATTTTTTTCATCCCTCTGATTTATTTTAACAGGTCAGAAAGTCTGAATATTTTATTTATGACACCAACTTGGCCCTATTAATGTGTTCAATTAAAAAAAATCACAAATTATTTCATTAGGGAGCCAACATCAAGAAAAATGCATGTTCTAACTATAATTGTTCAGCTGACACCAAGCTGAGTGGTGCACTTGACATGCCTGAGGGACAGGATGCCATCCAGAGGGACCTGGACAAGCTGGAGAAGTGGGGTCATGTAGAGTAGTGTCATTTTCTGCTAGTACTAGTTTTACACATTATAATACAACCTGATTTGAAATGCATATATGAAAGATTTTGTCTCATCAGTATGGACTATTTGTGGCCTCTCATACATCTGTTGTGCTGAAATTATTGTTAAATAGTGGCAACTAATTTAAAGCAAGAGAAAGTCTAGTGCTCTGATCATTGCTTCTAAAGCCGTGCAATGAAGCAGCAAGCTTTTACTCAGAAAGCAAACCAAATGTGTCTGCACTGGAAGCAAATCACATGGAGAGCTAAATGTATCTAAGATTTAAAAAATTATGAAATTCTTTCCTAGAGATTAAAGTACCAATACCGTAGAGGAAAAAGAGAGATGTCAACCTGTGCCAGCCTAAACAGATAGCTCTTTCATTAAACATGCGTACAGACGCTAGCTACTATAGATGACAGACAGCATCAGGAAGGGAATATTGGAGTGAAAGACTTGAGAGACCTGAGCTCAGAAGTAAGCTGGTTTGGTCATGAAGAAATAGAAGGTGCTAGACCAGGGAAGAATGTTAAGGCTATGGAAATGTGTATCGTCAAGTTTTCTATGGAGTTTGCACAAAGAGCTTTTACTGAGCAAGGTTTTCTCTGAATTCATGGGCAACCCCCGCAGCCTGTGCAGGCAGATGTTATCCTTGGTACAGAGTTATATGTTCAACTATGGCCATTACACAAGCACTACTCACTGATTTGCAGCTTAAAAGGTTATAAATTATAGAATTCTGTAAAAGCCATAACTGAAAGTATTGGTTTTAAAACAGCAGCTAGATTAAATAACATGTGGTATAGAAATGCTCTTATTCCTGATAATTTTTCAATAAATTGTATGACCTGTTTACAAAAGAAAGGAAGTAAAAAAATTTTACAAAACAAATGTATAGTATCCCAATGTATGTTGTGGTCATTATTTTTTAAATCATGCTTAAATCAAAGCTCTCTTATTGTTCCATTCTTTCAAAGGATGCTGATAGACTTCAAGGACAAATGGTGTCTCAAGAATTACCAAGGAACCTAATTTTAGTACAAATGAAATTGAAGAGCTTGTGTAAACTATTACCAGGTACCTTTGTCTCATGTTTGGAACTGGCTCACTGAAAGGGGATTTCACAAATAAACAAAATGCATATTCAGCAAATTACCTAGACAAGCTTTCAATTGAGAAATTGAAAAGGAAATTACCTAGGACAGATTTCAATTTCCTAGGGACATTGATCAGTCTTCTGCTTCCTCAAAGACCTGTGAGAGAATCATCAATCAGAGTCACTCCTTGCCCTAAACACTTTCAATCCTATGTTTTTGGTGGGATTTCAAGAACTATTTGGCAGGAAACCATTCTACTTCTAGCTGACTGCAACAAAACTGGCATCAGAGCCACTTAGATCAGAGCTCACTTGAGATCATGTCTGAGGACAAAGGCAAAAATGGGACAGCTTTGGACAGTCCTGAAATGTAAAGAAAACAAGCTAAGTTTATAGTCTACATTTTAATTTACTGAATTTACTGTTAACACATATAAGAAATCCTGTTTGCATCATGTGAAGTATTAAGTGATCTTTTATAAAGATGGAAATAAAGATCCTGCTTTCATGCCTGAGCACAAGAAGACAGAATTAACAATGCCAGCAAGACTTGGGAAATCTGAGTCTTAAAGGCTTTGCATCTCAGCGCTTGCCTGCGTGACAGTTAAAAAGCATGTATCAATTCGCCTGATGCGCAAATAGGCAAGATAATCTGTCTTTCAAAGATGACAGACAATATTTATAGGTAAGTTCTTAAATGTGTTACGTACCAAGGTCTTATTCAAAAGAAAGGAACAATTAGAGGAAAGTCATTAGGGCTGTCCAGGACACATTTGACATGAAAAATATACCCCATGAAAATCAGTAGAGTCGAATGGTTGTCAACACGGCAGACAAAAACCCTGTAAAAAGGAGGAGATGCCTGAAAGAAAGGAGTAGAGATAACTCTCTTGTCCGAAATACATAAATTTAAGTATTTATTCGTTTAACAAAAATGGAAGCTGAAGCAGGGAATTTAGCTGATTTAACCTAAACCAAAAAGGAAATCTGTACCTGAACCAGGACCGAAATCTTGCTTAGCACATGACTTCTATGTAATAAAAAACTGTAGTAATATAAACTGCATCTTTAAACAAGCAATTATACTGCAGGTAGGAGAAAGTATTGTACTATGTTTTTATTAATTTTTCAGTATATTTATCCTCATTAATTGTCTCCTTAAGTTTTTGAAAATTAAAACAATTAGACCTATAATTCATTCCATCAGCGTTAGTGGATTATTTGTCTGCACAATTCTAACACAAGAATTGCAAAAAAAGATGATGAGAATAGTTTTATTTAGATTTTATATAGAAAATATTATCATAAAGTCCCTAACATAAATAATGAGAATTAGCTTATAGTGAAAATTAGCTTACGGAAGGGTATGAAATAAGGAGGCAATTGCACGTTACCCTAAAAACTGAACAGATCCAAAAGAACTGTTAGGCCATTTGTTGTTGCAGGTGACCAAAGAAAATTCACTATAATGAATTTACTGAAGATTTCCTGACTGAAATAAAAAATGACACAACACTATAGTGTAACAGTTTTGGTCTCTTTATGTTCAGAGCACATCAAAGCTACAAATAAAGCCCTTAAGTTATCAAGCGACATGGTCTTGGACCACCTGCTCCAGGTGACCCTGCTTGGACTAGAGGATTTCCAGAGGTGCCTTCACACCTGCGTGATTCTGTGATTCATTCTGTAAACCAATCCAGCTTCCCATAGGTTTTGAGATCATGAAGGCTACGGGATTTCAGAAGTGCTTTAACTTATTGCAAAACATTTCTCTTTCTCTAAAAGTATGCTTTCATGCCCTCTAGTGTTCCAAACAAAAAATGTTTCACTGAACAATCGCTTCTCAAGCAGTAACATTCATCTGATCTAGAGAAATTGTTCAGATTGTGATGAAAAGAGGGACAAAGAATTGTTTGTTAGTTGATTTTTTTAGTAAAACAATAATGTAGTAAGTTCAAATATACAATGGTTCAATGATTCTAGCATAACAGCGGTGAGCAAAATGAAGAGCTACATTGAGGCAGCTCTTTCTAAATGGAGGAACTTTTGTGTATCTTGCAAGAGAAACTTCAGGTGAGGCATAAAGTTGCCTACCATTTACAAGATTCACAGTGCACAAGGAATTGAAGTCATAGTTCAATGAAGAACTACCAAAACTACTTCATCTGCTAAATTTAAAGGAAACAATTACAAGTATCTTCATAGAAATCATCAATATATTTAATATACTGTTAAGTATATAACACTGTTAAGATTTATTCTGTAATGAAAATTTTACGTTATAAAATGTTATAAAATATAGGAAGAATTTCAAACAAAATATACATATAAGATCACCTGTCCTAGATCAGAAAAAGGTTCATTCAGCGCAGTGTCTCACCTGTCTCAATGGCCAAAAGCAGATGACTTTCAAAAAGTGTAAAAAGACCATTGAAGTACATGGATCTTGGAGGAAATAAATTCTCATCTCAGAATGAGAACATTTACAGCCCTTTTCGTACTCAAAATGCCTTAGAAATATATACTGTTTGAACATTATGGCATGCTTCATTTTCTTTTAAATCACAGGAAGGTGCAACAGAAGGCTAAAAGGTTAAGCTATCTGAAATTACATTTACTGTACCCTAAAAGTGCACAGACCATCAATACAGGTTAGATGACAAACCTTTGAGATGGTTTGTTCAGCTAGCCATCAATAGGTGTCTGTATGGTGAACTAAACTGATCTTTAAGTTACTCTGACAGCATAGACTACCTGCCTGTTGACTGCAGTAGCTCTGACACCTGTCATTCATGCATAGATCACCTGTTCATATGGACAGTTTTCCTAACCTGGAGCATGTCCCATCCCTGGATTCTAAAGGGCTTAAATCCCTCAGAAATAGAAGCTTAGACAATATTTTTGAGGGGAGCAAACTGCCTAGCTAACTTTAAAAACATGAGCTGTGTACAACTCAAAGTGCTTAACATTCAATCTCAAAAATGTGTGATTGTAAGGTAGGAGCAGTAACAAATATACCAATTCAAAGTAGAGGTGATTCCAGCATCAAAGATGACTTATGCCTGTCTTCCCAAATGAACAATCCTAGTAACTAGGATTGAAATACAACTTTTTCTTTTAGAACATCAACCATCTGAACTTTACAGTTCAGACACGCACCTCTTCAATACTCCAAATTGCGAAGAAAGATATTGGGATTGTCTCCAATACACAACTCCCATATCAACCATTGACATACATCCTCAGCATGAGTCATAATTTAGAAATTAATTCAGCTGCTTGGAAATCAGTCTGCCGGAAACAGCTTGTGCCCATTAAGAAAGAACCAAATCCTGGGTGCATTAAAAGCAAAAATGTACATTTCCAAGCTACCTCATGGTTCACAGTTTGGTGATGTCTTGAACAAGGGCAGCCCTTTGTTGCTGGCTGCTCAATGTCCCCGTGCATACAGCATCCCTGTCCCTGAGGCAAGGGATATGCTGCCACCTCCCAGCTCCACCCAGCAAGGAGTGAGTCATACTTCAAATAATGACTGGGAATTTCACTTACCATGAAAAAAACAAAAAAGAAGAATCCAAAAAACCAAACCTGCTCACTACTAAATCCTTTAAAAAAAAAAGTCAAGAATATAGCAATGGCAGTTCATGGAAAGCAATACCCTTTCAGCCAGTCCATTATTAAAAAATGAATGGAAAGTGAAGATTATTTTTAAACAAAAAATAAGTTTTAGAAAAAGGTCCTGAAATGGAGTCAGTGAAAACTCTTCCTCTCATGCCCTCACAGAAATGAAGAAAAATGCCATTATGCTGTTTTTCAATATATTTGACAAATTTTCAACATAGTTCTTTTGGTAATGAAAAGAGGAACAAGAACCACCACCATTCATCATGTTATGAAGCTGCAAGACAGAGACAGCCTGCAGAGAAGTCAGATACAACTGTGCATCCACAATGGAGATCTGCTTTCATGCGAACCACAGATTCACATGAACAATGTTTCTATCCTGAAAAGCTTGAGTAGAAAGTTGGAGTAGAAGTAGGAGAAGGATCTCATCAGAATTTTTTTCTTCTTTTCAGAAAGAAAGTGTGAGTAAGCATGAATGAGAATACATGAGGTGAAGGATGAGCAGCTCACATTCCCTGAACAGACAAATATAGTTGATGTACTTGGTAACCCTTGTAAAGAAGCTATTAACCTCGTGCCTTTTTTGCATTATATTTCAGGGTATAAAAAACAGATCATATTTTCTTGCATTATGCTATCTTTTAATTATTGGTAGAGGAAAATTTGACTTTATAGTAAACATATTTGTTCCTTAGTTTCACAGGTAAAATTACATAGAATATAGCACATTTGTTGAAGCAGATAAATAAAGCTGCCTTCTTCAGAAGCAGTACATCATAGCAATGCTCTTTCACAAGTAGTCAATGCCCTACAGAAAAGCAGTGTACCAGCCCTGGAGACAGGTGCCTCCAGATGAACTTCTGAGCATGCAGAAGTTTTAATTAAAACCATGAGAAAGAAGAAGAAAAAGTGCTTCATACAGAATGTTATATAAGTCTGAGAAGCCAGGAAATCTACCAGAAGAACTCTAAAACCAGATAGAAGTCAGAGGACAAGGAAGGAGTAAGAGATGTTAAAAGAAGCACGGAGATGAAAGAGGAAATATGACTGAAGACAGAAATTTTAATCCAGGAAAAAAAAAAACAAAACAATCTAGGGAAGGGAGAAGGGTAATTTCTAGTCTAAAACATTTTTTTCCCTCTCCTTTTTGACTTTACAATTAATGGAAAAAACTGCTTCATTACCATGCAAGTATTTTGGTCAGAGAGATGCTGGCTCTGAATTTCCAACATTTTCAGACCAAAATTACTTTTCCCTCATAAGAAAGACAGTCTTGGTGAAAACCTATTCAAAAATCTAAGCTCTTCCCTGCCCCACCCCCCCACCCCCACCCCCCCACCCCCACCCCCCCCCCGATTTACCTGCAATATTTTATGTGATTTTGGCTGTATTACCTTGGGAATTTGTGCTAGAATTTTACAGCTGCATTAACTAGTAAAGTAAATCCTGACCTTCATACAGAAACTTTACTCATACTAAAAACAGTACTTTGGAATGAAACTACTAGCACTTTTAAAAACTGAAGTTAAAGTAAAATAGAGATCTAAAAATTCCCAATAGTGATCTTCAACTTGGTTTCATAACAGGATTTATTTTTGCCCTATCTGCAGGGTGTAAGTCAGCACTTCTGTTGCTTGATATCCTTAAATTATGTAGAAGTGAAATTGTGATTATCTATTGTTTTGTACGTTACATTTGAATAAAATCTTGAGTACTATGAAGATTCGCCACATTAGTTGCCAGTACACTAAATAATTTTTATCAGCTTCACAATTCTGGAAAACAGAAATATTTGGTTGAATGAATAAAGATATTTTGGAAATTACTTCAATGATATTTCTGTAAATTGACAGTTGACTGTAACAGATGAAGCTGACTCATCAGTCAATCACGGCTGAAATCAGGAAGAGCAGCTGTAGAGTGCATTGATTTCATGTCTATTATGCTGTTAGGAAAACTTAGAGATTTTACCCTTTCTGATCAGACTTTGACTCAGTATAGGTCATCTAGTATCATTTAATAATTTCATTTACTTCATAACAAAAGTCTTTGCTGAGTGCAGGTAGTTGGACTCTTCCTGTCTTTTATTAACTTTTCTCCTCATTAGAAGGCTAGATATTTCAAGTATTTTCAACCATAAACTTTTCTGATGGGTTTGCTTTAAGAGTCAGTTGAAATACATCTGCTGTAATGGACAGACGTGAACAAAGTATGATTTTCATAAAATACCAGTCTTTTGCTGATTGTAGAGCTGCCTTTCCAAAATTTAGATATATTTGCTATGTCTATGTATACTATGCCTTCACTGCCCTATTCTGGGAGAAATCTCAAACCTCATAAATTTTCCCTACTGTTAGTACTTCGGAGGTGTCACAGGTTATCCTGACTGTCTGACACCAGACAGACAATGTCACTGCAAGAATAAGTGAAGGCTGCCTGGTTCACCACAATTTATCATGTCCTAGTAATCTGATAACTAAAGAAATCGTTGAATGAACTTAATCCCACAAGCTCTGCCGTGTTTCCCCTGCCAAGCCGTAAGAGCTGAACTTCCTCCAGACTTAAAAAAAAAAAAAGGGGGGGGGGCGGGGCGGGAGGCACAGAATCTATGCAGACAAGTCATTGAAAAACCAGAAAATCTCACCTCAAGGCTAGTTCCAAAATTATTGCACAGCAATATTGATATAGCCATTGTTTAACAAGAATAATGCTTTTCATTAAAAAGCAAAAGAGGAAATTAAAAACTACCAAGTGAGTAGGAAAGCTGCAAAATCTTACTAGTTTATCTTACAGCATCCTGCAAAAAGCAATATATTCTGTACAAGGAGGTTTTTCTTGATTTGATGAGTAGATAATGCTTCTAATATTGTATACAATAATAGATAATTATATTTAAAAGTTAATTTGTAATATTCTGAAATTCTTTTCAAGAGCAGCCATTAGGAGAGTAGTAAGAGTGTTCTGGCATTTCAAATTCAAAACATACCTGCATTTTTGTTGTTGTCCACCTGCTATAGTCTGGTAGATATAACTGATGCTAAGCCTTCTATTTTAACAATGATACTACAGTCACTGTCAGCAAAAGCTCCTTATTTAGATCCGATAATACAGATTATTTTTTTTAACATAATCGCCTCCATGAAGACCCACACTGCAAAACATTTAATTAAAAATCACCAAACCAGGATAAGAAAAAAGAATGACTTTGTTTTCCGAGATTATACTTGGATAAATACTTTAGAGTAAAGTTTAATACAGTATCTCAGAAGTGTTAGCAATATCAGACAGTGCCTTCTGTGGGGGAGGAGCACATTACAACCAGTTGATGTTTAAAGTTTAATTTCTTCCCTTTTAATTCACCATGTTTTGCACGGCTTTGGCCTTGGCATTAGGTAGTGTGCTTTGTAACAGATCACTTTTCACTTAATAGGAGCAACAACATAATCACATAAAGTACTGAGGCAGACCAAATAATTGTATTGGCCACTTAGTTTTATGTAGATACTGTACTCTGCAAAACTGCCTAGCACATGGTATACTGAAGAAAGTAGGAAGTTTGTACTGTTCTGGTGTCTGTGTTAAAAAATAATTTTCCAAACTTGCAGAGTTATCACACTTATGTTCCTGCCTCCTCCAGAGGCTCAGACTCCCTCTGCCTCACAATGACACTGCGCAGAAGGGGGCATCCAAATACTCACTGGATCCATGAAGTCTGGCCTTGTCCCACCATTTACAATGAAAATACACTAAGCAACATCAGAGAGAGAAAGCAAAACTGAGTCAGTTCTGTAGGAGTTCCCACTGGCTAAACTGTTTCTCTTTCTAGTAAAGAACTCAGAATAAGAGAAAATTAGCAATTTCCTCAAGGAACTAGATTGACAGATACTGCTGAACCTTTTCTCTTTCTCTTCTGACTGTAAATGTCTCAGCAAATTACACTTATTCTAAAAGCGATTTCTGCAGGCACTGATGAGTCCCAGTTGTCTCATTTGACTATTAAAGGTAATGAATGCCCTCCTTCCAGCATCTAAGCAGGAAAATAAAAACTACAGTATGACAGGGATTTCAGGTGAGCAATGTGCAAGTTAACTAATATTCCAGCTTTTCAATTGAAAAATCAGGAGGGGCAATATCTTCCAAAGCAGAACAGCTTTATTAGGCGAGATGGAGAATCCTTTATTCCATGTCTACAATACCTCACAGGTCATGGCATTGCCTCACCAAGCCTGAGTTCAAAAATCTGCAGGAGAATTGGATCAGACAAATTCTTCTTTATCCTTGAAAGCCTCTTATCAGTTACTGGAGGAAATAAGGAGACCTCTGCCTTTCCACTAGCCATTTTATGAATCCAAAGCTGACTATTTTTCCAATTAGCATGCCTGGTACCATTTGTTAAATATTCTTACCTTTCTTACAATTTTAAAAAAAATATTGACCTGGCTTTATTTCAAGCAGCTAAGATCCAAAAAGGACTGTGTCCCTTCTTGTGTAAAAGGAATGCACTGAGAATTGGAATGGGTACATACAATCAGTATAAAATTAGCAATATTTTAAATCCATATACTTCAGTAAACATCAGGCTAAAGGTTGACTATGAAACCTACCTACGCCCTCCTTGTACACGTGCACTGTGCTACCATCTTTAACGAAAGGACCACATATACTTTTTATCCACTGGAGGCTATCTCATCCACTACGATGGAGCTGCAGAGGGGAGAGAAAGTTTGAACATAAGACAAGAAGAGAAATATGTTTCATAGCTATCCTTTTGGCTCAAATCAGAAGGTATGTGGTAAATGAGATAAGAAATTACAGAAGAAAGGACGATCTTATTATTAAGGAAAGTGAATGCAGAACTAAATAAAGTAATAGTCAACATTTATTTTTCCTCATATTTCTGGCTATCTGAGCGTGCTTGGTAAAGTGCTGAGCTTATAAAGACAGATGAAGTTAAAGGAAGTTTTTTCTGAACATGCGATGAATTTTATCACAGATCCTTGAGGCATCCAACCAAGTACAGAAAATTAAAACTGAAACTTTGACCTGAGAATTGTTATATTCAGTACCCATTTACAAAGAGAGAGGAATAGTAGTCCCTCATCAATCAGTTCTCATTGTGAAGAAAAATAACTTCTGCTGTAAAGTACTTGAGTATTGCAGCAATGTAACACAGAATCACAGATTGGTTGGAAAGGGTCTCACCCAAACTCCTGCTAGAAAATGGGCTATCACCAACACCAATCAGTTCAGCCATGACTTCGTCTAACTGAGTTTGATAAACCTCCAACGGTAACTATCTGACAGCATCTCCAGGCAACATATTAAAGCACTGCACTATCCTCCCAGTAGAAAGAAAGAAAAATTATGTCAAAACCAGACACCCACCTGCCCCAAAGTTACAATTTGCAAACACTGTCCTTTTTTAGTTCATTGTCCACTCTGAAGAAGAGCTTGATATGTCACTGTTTGCAGCTGCCCTTCAAGGACTGTTATTAGGCTGTTCCTACCCACAGACTATTAGATCTCTCCTTAGTTTTCTATTTACTTGAGTAAACAAGCCCAACTTCGCCAACCTCTCCTCACTCCACCTTGGTAGCCCTGAACTCATTCTCTGATGGCTTCTCCAAAACCCTTGTTAACTGAGGGAGTTCAGACGGAAATAACTACTTCCATTGATCTGCTGGTCACAGTTCTAATGTAGCTCTATATACAGCTTGCTTTGTTCATGATGGAAGTGTGCTATTAGCTCATATTCAACCAGGTGTCCATCAAAATCTCCAAGGTCTTCTCAAGAGAATTGCTACTCAGCTACTCACTGCCTACCTGGGATATTCTGACCCAGCACTCTGCATTTCTCCTTACTGACCTTCATGAGGTTATTAGCCCAATCCTTATGTCTCTCTTGTCTGAAGTTCTAACATTTGCCATGTTAGTCACTTCCCTTGTGCTCTCCGAAGAAAAAGGTATCCTGGATGTGCTTTGCTTCTCTTGGAAAGTATATAGTCTTAATTTTATCTCAGTTTTGAATTCCCAAAGGGTATTTATCAAGCAAGTTGAGTCTGAATTAAAGTGTTGAATATTTGAAAGTTATGAATCAGTTAATTAATTTTAGAAGTACTGTATTTTATGCTATTTTTAGATTACTTTGAATTTAAAAGACTGAATTAAAAAGGTCAAGTGAACTTCACACTAATAACCAACTAGTGAATCAATTTTCATGCAATGTTAAAAAGCTGTTTTATTTCTCAAAAACTTACACATGCATTGGCAGTGACCCATGCTTCACATCTGCATTCAAACCAGCAAATTTTACAATGCAGGTGTCATTTTGTGACAGTAATATTTAAGTTTTTTCATTCCTAAAAATGAAACTTGCATCTTCACAGATAATTCTGGGATCTCCCATCTTTCCTCTTTTAGTAAAGAGGATCTTGGACACTGAACACCCTCACAGCACAGTTTCAATCTCAAAATAGATTATTTTTGCAGTAGGCACTACACATGCCCAGAGGAAAGACAGCGAATTTCTATTTCATAAAAAATATTACCTCTATGAATAAGGCTTTTTCAACACGCTCTCTGGCATTGACGTTGGCAACCTAATCAAGAACCTGATCTTCCAAAAATATTACATGCTCCCGGTACTATACTGGGACACAGGCATCCCCTACTAGCCACCACTGGAGGCAAGATACCATTTTTTGACAGACTCCTGGTCTTATCTGCTATAACTGCTTTTATGTTATTTTTTCTTTACTTAATAATCAGGGATCATTTTTTAACATAATATGAAAAATAATTATGAATTCTCTTCCAGTAGTCTACACTGATTCTGGTAACTTGAGCAACTGTTCTAGATAGCTATATTTGTTCCTATTGTGAAGTATAGGGGATGAAAGAATCTATCATTTAGGAAGAGAAATTACTTCACTTCCTTTCAGTCATTTAAAAGTTATGGGTTTAGTTCAATATGTTTTTACAAGTCTACGTATAGTAATGGACAAAGACATTGAAAAAGTGATTCATTCCACCTGTCTTAAAGGTCAATTTTAGATAAAACCCTGGAGATGCCATTCTCTTTTCGATACTCACAAAAGAATCTTATATTACTATTAACAAATATGCTTGGCTTTTAAATGACTATGGAGTTGAATCTGAGCCCAGCTGCTTCATTACTAGTATGTAGATTTATTAATTTCAATTTTTTTCTAGATCGGAGTCTTTTCTTCAAGCTTCTGATCTTAAAAACACACTATTTTTTGTCAAAGAAAACAACTTAAAAGCCACAGAAAAAGGATAAAAAGTTAATTCAGAATTACTAATATCAACGTATTTTTTTCATTTTTAACCAATACTTTAAATTTTTGTCTTGGTAGTGGAATATTGGATTGTGGAATATGTATTCTACACATCTCTTGCTACATAGTTAGAAATCCCAACTCATCCTGTAACGTCTCTTCCTATAAGCGCCTGTGTTTAATGCAACTTGTTATGCAATGGTTGGAGGATTACACTTCCCATTTTTCAAATAATAATCTTGTTGGCCAGTTTACCATCCATTTTCAAATTCTCAGTACATCTGGCTCTCAGTCATACCTTGCGAATGGTGAATTGGAGATGGGTGGATTGTTTGGGTTTTTTTCATTTTTAGCAGGGAGCAGGAAAGGGGAATTGGCCTAGGAACTCTCTGGCTGTTCTATATCCCAAATGCCACAGAATGATGATATTTCCTTTGGGATGTGCTAATTTGTGATATATACAGTTCTAATAATTGTGTTTTGTGAAATCAGATGCTATTGCCATACAACCTTCAAAATGCACTTTAAGCAATTCACATCTAGCTTTCCTTTGATAAGTAAAACTTCTTCAACAGATGGTTTTTTTCAGAGAGTTGTCATCACATGTTTCAGCAGTCATCAGTACTAGGCATGTCTACCCCTACACATTTACTTTCTCATCAGTAAGACATAAACTTATCTCACAGCTTAACAACTGTATCTATTATCTATGCTTATTATCTGAGTCACCACAGTATCTAGGAGTCTTCAAAGTGAGCTAAGGCTCCAGGTTGTTACCTATGAAATAAGCATATTCAAATATTGGACAGACTTTTATATTACTTCAAATAATTCCAGTGGGCAAATCAATCAATCAATATCAATTGCAAAATATTATCTAAATTTATTAAGGTTGCTATTTATGTCTTCACTCTTCCCTTTTTTCAGGAAAATATAGTCTTTTATGAAGTGCCTTTACATACACATTGACATTCAACAGAAAATCTTTGGCTTTCTGAACTTTCTTCACCTGAACATAGTTCAGAATTATCTATTTCTGCAATATCACATAGGCATAAAATACACTGATACAATTGTTTTACCAGACCATGAAGATATATTAATGTTCCAGTCTAATATCAGCAACATTTTAGGAACCACTGTTAACAAGTGTCAGAACAATATATATCTGAGTGATGTTTAAGTAACAAGAAAAATCTAAGTATTTCATTAAAAAATGAAGTTTGAAGAGAGGATTATATCATCATCCTGTATTTCATTTAGAGACCCTTACAGGGCTCAATCACTACAGCACCTGACCAGATGCAAATGAGAGATGCATCTTGGCAGCTGCTATAATACAGAGCACTATATTTGTTATATGAGGTTCTACACCCTGGACAAAATTTTGAGTTGTTTAGTGAACCAGTAAAGCACACAAACCTCTTTTTCTTCAAAATACTGTATGACCAAAAAACCAACTGCAGTAGTTTATCAATGAGAGAGAGATAAAAAATATACCCGTAAAAGGGAGCAGCCCGATTAGAAGGGATTGTAGTTACAAGTAATCATATGGCTTAGAAATGGAAAAGGATAGTATTGAACAACCTGCTTTACAAACAAACAAACAAACAAAACCCCCACGACACTTGTCCTTTTTTTTTTTTTCTTTTAAAGGCAACAAAAGCAAAATCTTGGCTGGTAAGGAGCTGCAAACAAAATTATTTTCCATTTTAGATGGTCAGAGCAATACAAAGCAGACCACAAAGAATAATGCAAGCAAGAAACAGAGACACAAAGTTCAGAAGTGTGAACAAAGATCTAAAAAAACACATTGGAGAAACTAACTTTATGTAATTCTCTAAGAAAAGAGAAAGCCATGACAGAATGAGCAAGACTGAAAGTAGCTATATGGCATGAGAGGCACATCAGTATCACTCCCTGAAAATATATAAGTAAAATCACAACCACTGAAGTTAGATTTGTGGCTTAGTACTACTAGACCTTGGTAGACATTGGTTTGTAATGCAAAACCTTCAGACCTAGGCATCTCAGCAAAACTGATCCTTTTCCTAAAGAATGGAAGTGCAAGTAAATAATTAAGTCTTCATATCTTGTTAATATTTCTACTTAAGACACCAAGCATATATGGCTCTGCAATATGAAAAACAAATGGGTATATTGTCCAATCTTCCCTTTTGCAGGTATGCAACTCCTGCAATATTAATGGGTGATAATCACCCTTGAAAAGATATGAACATGACCCAAAATGTGAGCATCTGCTTCAAATGTCCTGGCTTTTGTTGATTTGTCTCAGTCATGAAGCTATTTAAATGTACATTTCCATTGCTAAGTAAAAAAAATAGTAACAATGCAGTTGCTGTGCTTATTTATTTCTCCGCATCTGTTGATTTGTGGCTGGTTCTCATTATTTACTTTTTGGAAGACATTTGTTATTTGACATCCAGTAAGATTTTCTAATAGCCATTTGATTTTGCTTTTATCGAAAAGTAATGAGAGATTAAGGAAAATATACAATTATGCTACCAGTTTACACAAACTACACACTTTATAATTTATCAAGACTCTTGACAATTAAAGATCTCAGTGGAGAGCTTCTTAACATTTTAAATTATTTCATTAAAATTATAAATACATGATTTGAGAACACTGTTATGATGGATATTTGCCAGCTGAGTTACAAAACAGACTAGGATTACTAAAAGAAGAAAGGAAAAATAAAAAGGAGTATATCATACAAAGATCTTTTCCTTGTGAAGGAAAAGGAAACTATACATCTGAGTATTGTATCATATAGAAAATCTTAGCTGGGTTTCTGTATAATATAAGGGGAGACAAGGGGACAAACTCAAACCCACTACTCAGCTCTTAACAAGTTTTTGAAAGCATGCATCATCTTTGGCCAAATATCTAGTCTAAATGACAGACTTCAAGTTTCAGTACTTTTGCTGGTGCATGCTCTAGTGCCTAAGCCAGGTCATTTAGGAGGTATCAGCACCCAGGTTCAGGACATCACTCTCAGTGAGGAGAAAAGTTTGAAACCAGTCTCCACTTGCATGCTAAACTAATACAAAGAAAAATTACTTAGTTGGTCTTACTTTTTTTTTCCCCTAGCCATTGCTATCAACTATATATTTAATAAGTGATTAATGAACTACATTCTAACTGCAACAAACCATGTACACATCAACAGTAACTCTCCTGTACTTATTGTTACAACAAACACAAACTTTATTCTAAACTATTTCGTTAGTGTGCCAGTCACTATAATTCCTGAAGATATGCAGTGCCATCATTTCTTTGCTGGGCTAATTCTGCTTATGCTTTTTAGACTGCTTTTAAATTTTCTTTCAAAAGCATCTTCCACTTCTTTTTCTTTTTAAACAAAATCTATCAAGACACAAAATAATATGCCATCATACAGACTTTTAAGAATAGTATTTCTCCAGTAATCCTGAATTGTGGGGAATGTCATCAAAACTGAAGTAACCAGAATGACACCAAAAATTCATCTTGTTTAACAACAAACTAAACCAAAAGAAGCTAACAAAAACACTGGTAGTATTTTCATCATTTGCATCATCATTTTAGTTTCTATACTTGCCTAGTAATGTTGACAGCTGTGGCAATTCCTCTTGTTCTACTTTTGAGATCCTCACCTCCACGTTATATTTCAGAATCTCACTAAAGCTCCTCTCCAAAACAAAACTTAAGTAACTTTCACTTTTTAAAGAAAAGTATCTTCACTCTACTGTATGTGAGTATTTACCGCAGTTCCTTCTAATCTCCAAAAAAATTTACAAAGATCCATGCAAAAATACATTTCTCTACCTTTGCATATAATATTCAAAGTACGTTTTATTAGAAGTATATAGGGACACATGAACCTATATGAAAGATACTTATTTCAATTTTTGCATTGTGAAAGTCAATAAACTGTCAATATTCTCCAGTTAACCCTTCTTAGGAAGAATTACTCTCAATTACAAATTGAATGCAATGAAAGAGAGAAACAAAAACATCAGACACAATAAATAAAACTGAACTGAAATTCCTACAATTTAACAGAAAAAAAATTATTAAAGGATTTTTTTTTGCTTTTTGGTTTTGTTTTGGAAGTACTTGCACAGTATTTTCATGTATTTTTTTTCCAGGCCAACAGGTTTAAAAACTTAAAAAAAACCCCAAACCCTAAGATTCTCACCTTACAGTTTGTCTCAGGGAATTAGAGTTGAAAATCATACACTAAAAAGCATGCCAGCTGGTAAAACAGACTACGCTGTAAACGCTCTTACAGTTACAGATATCTTAATCCTCAATTCTGGTGCACCAATGTTTCTAAAGAAGAAACCAACAGTAATTAGAGACTCACTGAGTTCTATGCAGCAGCAGTTAATCATCCATGGTTCTATATTTCAAAAGAAATTAATATAAAAGCTTTTTAATGCTACAAGTTAAATAGCAGATATGTAATAACATTTTATTCACGCTTGTGAGAAGAAAAGCCAGAAGGAATAAAATGAAGGGCTTAATATTAAAAAAAAAAAAAATCCTACTACTAGAAATTAGCTATACAACAAATGTCCTTAATAAATCACTATTCTAAGTCTATGCCAGTACTGTTCACTGAAGCAAATAACATACATAAATAGAAAGCACTTTATTAGTCTCCACAGAGTACTTTATATTGCAGGAGTATAAGGGTAGTGTGGGTCAGGACAGTTGACATCACCTGACATTAATGGTGGAAAAGAAGGTGTGCTTTCATAAACTATAAAGAATAGTACAGGCAATAAGCAAATTATTTTGGGCACTTTTTGTAACAAAAAGATCACATATTAGGGAGAGGACAAAAGGAACAGAAATTGCAAGGTAGTGCGAGTGAGGATTGTGCCAGTGCTGTATGTGTAGTATGGTTAGGCATTTTCTCTATGCTGAAAGGTCAGGACGTAAGAAGCAAGCTCCAAAACCAGTTAAACACCATCCATGACAATGGAAGGTGAGGTAGGAGAGGGAAGGGGAATTTTACTACAAGGAACAGTTTCTGAAGATATTTAAGGATCTTTCTCAGTGTGCCACTACAGTATGATAGAAGCTGATTTTTGAAAACACCACCACCTACTAAAGCAGCGTTTATTTCGATCATCCTAGTAGTGTTGAAAATTGTCATTTCCAAAATAATCTAGCTGATGGCTAAATTGGTACAATGCAGGACCTGCTTGTGAAATGAAGTTGCTTACACCAAGCAGAGAATAGAACAGAAATAAATTGAATAGCTAGTCAACTCTCTGTTATGGGTTAGCTTGTGCCAGAGATGAAGAAATTAATAATGATTAGTAATAACTAATGATTAGTAATAACTAATGATTAATAATAACCCAGATTAATAATGGGTTTAAATAAGCAGGTTTTATATCAATATCAGACTAGTCAAGTGATTACTACATTGTTAGTTCCAGCTCCACCAGTTCACCTAAGCACAGCACAAGCAATGCATCCTATAAACAACATTTAAAAAAAAAAAAAAAAAACAAAACCCTGAATATTGCATATAATTTCCCTTTGTACTCTTTTTCCATGAGAAGAAAAAGCAGGTCTTCCTTTCTATCTCAACTGCAAAAAAATAACCTTTTTCCTCACCAGTTAGTTTCCAATCGAATCAATTTCTTCTTGTAACACAATGTGCTTTGTGGCATGGTTCGCATATAATAGAGCTCACTTACTGTTTCTTTCTGGTTTTATGGACATGAAGATACAACTAATACATGAACAATAGTCTAAGTCCTAACTCCTGCCATGGTGTCACTGCAATTTAAACATTTCCATGAATACCATTATAAAACGATGACTACATTGGCGATTTGACAGAAAACCCTACTGGCACTCAGGTGCAGGCCTATATGAGAAACAATATTTTGCCTTTACTGATGGTACTGCAATTCTGAAAATTCATCCTTTTCAGAACAGAAATCTCAATGCAGAATGGAAATTTCAAGTGACCCAAAATTTTAAAAGGCTTGCATTTCAGGTTAATTGAAAAGTATTTTATATTAAAAACCTGAAATGTTTCTTGATTTCGTTTTTTTCTATTAGCACTTGGAAGCCTAGTGATATAAAAATCTAAAAAAAAAAAAATCTACTTTGAAACAGAAATTCGACACATTTCTTTCTGAAGGTAAAATGGCATTATTGGTTTGAAAATCACCAAACAATTTGCTGTCATGCAATTCTGTAAAATGTTTTCACTTTGACGAAAAACTGGGAAATATTCAACTAGCATTTATTAAAACATAAAAATGCTTGTCCGAGTTTTGGTAACAGCCAGGATAACAAGCATGCAACGTTTCAGAATGTATCTATATATATGTGTGTGTGTGTATATATGTGTAGAACATTTACATGCACAATGGATGTTTTTTTTTTCTCTAAAAAACGACCTGCAGTTATCAAAACAATTCATGGTCCTAACTCCACAAGCGAGATATATCTACTTGGCACCTCCCATTGAGTATCTGGTTATGAAAGATGCAATTACGTCCCCAAACCTTGATAACATTTTGATTGATGACAAAGCCCAAGTCAGCCAAGAGAATTCTTGCAACTTAAGTAATACAAATAGTGTGATCTTGGAGAGAAACTCTTGTATCTCGTACACATACCAAAAGCAAAAATAAACTAATGCTACCCAATGGCAAACAAATCCCCCCAAACTCCTTTCATTCACACACTTCCCAGACAGATAAACCTGTGTTCTCTTCTACTAGTCACTTGGTATAGTAGAAGGAAGGATTTTTCTTAGTGACCTAGTCATCATATATATTGCATAGTCTAATTCAGGTTCTGCCTCCAAAGTTCCAATAATTTCATTCTTTTCCACTATATGAATACTTCCATTAACCTTAATCCTTTAAAAGGATTCTACTTGCTCAAGAGCTCCTAAATAATTAGAAATTCTTTATCTTCTATGTTTGCATGTTCTGCCTTAAACTAGTGCACCAAAAAGTGATGCGTGAACATTTTGTGCATATTTGAAATTACACTTGTGCATAGCACCTCTCCTTCTCCCTGAAAAAGACAGATAGGAGTCCCAACTACATGGAGTACAAGCTGGCACGTTGCATGTTTTCTAAAGAAGGTGAAATAACAGGTGAAGACCTAAGAAATTGCTTGGCATGTGGAAGAGCTTCAATTCCTAATACTATTTTTATGTATTACTTTTTAACTGATTTGAGATTGCATAAAAGGAGAAGAATGCAGTTGCCAGTGTATCAATCTCTTTCATGAAAGCCTTGAGACTAAAGCGTTAATGTTAACTACAAAAGAAGTTAAAAAGTCTAAACTAGAATAGTGATTCAACAAGAGAGTCTTCTTTCTGAAAGGCAGTAGTACAGTGGCCTCAGATTAATGTGATGCCATAGAAAGGCCTTGAGGATGAAGACAGACAGATATACCACACTGGATTCAGCAGATGCTAGCATCAGCCTCCATGTTCTTCAAAGATAGAAGGAACTGGAATACATTCCCCCTTGTTAAGACAGTACAAAGAAGGACATTTCTCTGGTTTAGACACACAAATGAATCACTGTTGCTAAAATCAAGTTATATATTTGTGTAACAGCATTCGAATTTTGCTGTTGGTTTTCTTTCTCCCCAATGTACCCACCGGCTCAGATGAAGTTACACAGATGTGTACTTACTGAAGACTGGAGTCTACATGGTGGCAAACTGTTTACAGAACAGACTAATATGTCCTTCTAATACAAAGATACAAATTTGAGGCTTTAATATAGCCTGATTCTACCTTAGGTCAAGGAAATACCTTGGGAGAAGTTATGTATTACACTGATTTTTTAAAACTATGAACAATTAACTGCACACTGAAGAGGTAAGTAGATTTCATAGAAAAATCATGGAGCTCTTTAAACATCTTACATTAAATTAATAAAGCAATTCCCTGACATGTGAAAAACAGGAAGCTTTTTTTGAAATAGTACTCAAAATTTTCTGACTAATTTGACTACTTTTTGAAACAATTATTATTTTTAAATTACATTATCAGAAATATTGTGGAAGGGCTTAATTTTTTTTTAAATGGGAGAAAGGTTTTCACATTAGATTTTTCATTCTCCATGTTAAAGTTTGACTTTTTCTATTTAAAATCTACATAAAACCTTGTCATTTCAATACAAAGAATTAGGTACCACATAAGCACATGAAGGAGTTCAGATTATAAATATTGGGGTTATAAATATTATACTTTTGGGAAGGCAGATGGAATAAGAGATCATTTTTCTTAAGGTAACTTTTTTTAGAATCTCACTTACCTTTTACTCAAAAAAGCCTCTGCTAAAACACTAACCAGATATCAGCAGTTCTCTGATCCCACATGGAACCTTACATCTGTTTTTTTCTACTAGGACAAAATCAAAGGAGATTGATTTTTTAATACAAGAAGTTTCAGTAAGTCTTTCAATTCCATTCATAAAGGAAGTTTCTCTTCATGGCACAGTTTGATAAAATTGAAGATAAAGAAATTCTGCCACACTGAACAATATGCAAAGGGCTGTTTCAGCTATTTTGCTGAACTATGGAAGAAATATATTCCAGGTAAAAAGGTAGAACATATTCCACATAATACATAATATCTGACAAATAGGATTAAGAAATAATTTGTGATTAATCAAAATCAGTGTATTTTTTTTGCTTGAAATATAGAGACAATAGCCCTAGTTAACTTGTTTTAAAGAAATGAAGTAACATGTCTTTCCTGAAGAAGTGTCTAATTATTTGCAACTGCACATAGATACTGTCCTGTCCAAACAGTAAATATGTTGTTGATTGTAAAACAAATATAACTTTGTGCTGCTATATTTATTCCTGTTATTTGGTATTGTACTTTTTCTTTTTTCACTACACTTCTCTTCCATGATTCAATATTGAATATGAACTCAGTGAGGTGGGTTATTACAGCATGTCCCTTCTCCCCCATCCTCTACACACAAGCACAGAAGCTTTAAAGGCAGCAAGCTGTAGACAATGCAAACATTTTGCCGAAAATAATAAAGTCTCATACCGTCTCCTTTGCTGTTTAATATCAATTGGCTTGTTAATAGCATAAGGTGATCCATGAACGTAAGCACTCCGGAATCTAGCCACTTTCTCCAGAGTCAGATGCTCACAGCTAGATGGTAAACTCATTTTATCCCAACAGAAGCAGCATAGGACTAACAGCCAAAAAGATGCATTCCTGGGAAAACTGAAAATGAAATGCTACATAATCAACTTCATTGAAGTGCGCTGCTCCAAAGGAACCAAACACTCCAGTGCCTGGAAAGCAAATGCTCCACATCTCAGCTGCAGCTACTACCCTCATGGATGCAGGAAGTTGGCTGCTTATTTCCACCCAGTCATACTCCAACCAATCACTGATTAAGCAGATAAAGTGGAAAGTCACTCGGGAACAGTTTCCCCCACCCCTGGGCACTAATCTTTTTCTCTAATCTTTTTCTGGTGGAGACAGACGGTAAGCACAGATTAATCAGTTAAGACTAATGTCTAAAAAAGCCCCAGACTGAATTTACTTTGAAGCAGCAGGTGGTCCAGGAGAGATACTGTGCATACATCAAAAGATCGCTGTGGGAGAAGGATGACCTACCCAGTCGTACATTTTAAAAGGTCAAATAACTTTTCAGATCCATGGTATAAACTCAGACTGGTTAGATTTGTTCTATAAATAATTTCAAGACTTAATCTATGTGACAACAAAAAGACGATCATATAATTTATGATCTATTTTATGAAGTTTTATACTCTGTGGTATGTTTCTTATTGCACCGCAGCCCATTCTTCACTAATGCAAAGTAACAAAACGTGTATAACCTCATATAAGAACTTAATCTGTCTTCAATTACCAGGAATATATTAAATTGTTTTTCCACATTATCAAAGACACTGTGGGGTTTTTACGCATTCAACTACTCAAAATTAGCCACAGGATTGCCTTTATTTACGAAAGTGCACCAACTTAGCCTCCACTATCTCAGCCTCCGTGCAATGCTTTTAGAGGTCACAACTACAAAAAGCAGAAAAGTAGTACTTCAGTGCTACTTTCACATGCAACCAATTCTGAGGCAGATTTTATACTCTAGCATGCGAATTTGAGAGATACGCAGGAGATTTACATTCAATACAGAAAAAGCTCTATCATGTAGAACTGGAAAACTGGAGTGATTCTGCGTACATCAGATATAAATACTATATGCATCTAACTCTATCTTGCTAATATTAATCCTCTTGACTTGCTGGAATTAAATCAAAGGAGGCTGCAAAGGTGGAACCCCAACAGGAAACAAGACAGAAAGAAAGATAAGACTCCTTGTGAAAACAATGGACGGGGGAGTGTTCCCAAAAGGGGAATACCCTCTGCCTGGCTCCAGCGAGGGTGGCAACATTTACCTTTTGCAGGCTTGCAGAGCACTAGAGAGGGAAAAAGAGGCAAGTGGCAAGAACTTGCCCACGATGTCTCAGCGAAAGCAGACAAGTAGCATGGATATTCAACAGAATGGGAAGCAGGCTGCATCCCCTTGGCACTGCTAAAACGAACTGGAAGGAAGGGTTCTTGCATGATGTGTCACAAAATGTTCAGATGCTAAACTCTGGGCACGTATGTTTGTTTACCTTTTGCTCTATGTGCTTTATAATTTTGAAGAGACAAAAAAAAAAAAAAGTCTTTGAAAAGACTTATCTTTGAATTAATTTATCTAATTCTCAGGTCAGAAGTAACCAGTGACTGACTTTGCACTGGACTGGTGCCTCGGGCTGCTACAGCATTGCGGATGCTCCACGTGCCACCACCCACGCTGCCTTGCTGGAAAAAAAGCAATTTGTCCTGTATCTTTGGCAGGTGTCAAAGTCCTCACAGGACTTCGTTAGTGACAAAAAAGCCAGGCAAAATGTGGACAGTCATCTATCCTGTACCCTTTACTTGCATCTAATACTAACTGCCAGTGTAACAGATAAACCTTTTCTAGGTTGTTCTTAATTCTATTGGTGTCCTGAAATTTTTTGTCAGTATAACTGAAGTATAATTTTGCATGCACTGCTATTGGAAGATTGAGTTCAAGTTAGGTAAACTCTATATTGCGTTAACAGCCACTTTAAGTGTATACTCTTGAAAAGATGAGAATGACTGAAGTGAGAAGACCTGAAAATCTGCGTTAGTCTTTCAAATGTGACCATAATAGCATTAAGGCTACATCTGGTTCTATTTAGGGAACAAGATATCAGCAGTTTAAAATGCTTTAGAAATTAACGCAGCTTTGTACAACAGAATGCTAAAATGAATAAATTAGTCTAAGTCTCAAGTACCAATTCTCCAACTTGTAAATACAGCTATTATGAAGGAAAAAACTTAAAAGGCAAACCCTCAAACCCCCAAATTTTAGATTTTTTACTTTAGTTAAGAAAGAAAAGGAAAGGAAAAAAGGTAAGAAAAGCGGGGAAATTTAACAATCATTTAAGAATAATCAGCTTAAATTCAAACTAACAGGTTTTTTTCTTGGTTGTGGTTTGTTCTTTTTTTTCTTAAGTGCAAATAAAGACAGCTGTAAACCAGTATTATTGTATACGGAGTATATTCTTCCTTTTTAATGAGTTGGAATGGGTTCTTTCCATTTCAAAATTTCCAGCAACCTTCCTCTCTTTAGAGGCAATATGAAGTTACTGGCAAACAGTGTCTTCCCATCTCATGGTCTGTGGTCACACATTGGGTGGGGTAACGTAACAACTGCAAAGCACTTCGTACAGGTCTGAAGAGACCACTTGGCATGACTATTTTTATTAGTTTTGGGCAGATGTTACGTATGGAGCTATTCTAATTTTGAAGTATCACTGATATCAGTGGAACTTGGCTTTTACCTCACAGCTCTTTTTTCTTCATTTAAGTATGAATCTTTGAAACCTATACAGTAAAAACATCGTCAGTTTTAATATCCTGGTAAATATGCAGCCAGAAAAAGTGAACATAGTGTTACAGAAATAATGTGAGTGCAGGTAATTAGATCATATCCAAATCACTATCAACTGCCAATTGACTTATAAAGAAGATTATTACAGGAATTGTCCAAAAATTTTCTCATACGTTTTTATTAAGTGCTGAATGTACTCTGAATGACGGAAGTATGCTTTGTCTCAAGAAGTGTCACCCAAAACAAACACACAAACGAAAGACCCCAATGTAACAGTCATATAAAAAAGTTGTGAATAAGATGAAGCTCTTATACCACTGCACAGTTTGCACAGGCATATTATAAGTCCATCTGTTGCATATGGGGATAACAAAAAAGGTTTTATATAGTACACACATGCTGGAAAAGACCCCAGGTTCACAGGAGTGAGACAAATGTTCACTGCTGGCATATGCTTGGCTTGACCTTGTAATATTTTGTCATAGTCTATCCTTAAATCTGCTTTACAAAGATTAATCCATTTTTAACACACGCTCTTCTAACTCTGACAATACACACATCTGCTATTGAAACGTGGGATTTCATACTGCTGTCCTTGAAGACCCTTTTTTGACTCCTGCAGAATTTTTTTCCCTTTATTTCATTAAATATCCAAGCAAACCTTTCATTAAGATCTTCTCTCCCTTACGTATCATAAAGCAATTACAATAGCCCCAGAGGGTCCATACAGCTCAGCATCCCATTTGCAACACTGGCCAAGAAGACTACCATTTATTTGGCATACAACCTAATGACAAATCCAGAGAGGTTCTACAGATCGAACTTGAATAATCATGTTGCAAAAAAAATCATAGTGTTCTGAACAGAAAAACTATTTAAGGGCATAAAGTAGCTGACAAATGGAAATAATTTTTAAAAAATCAAGAATTCTTATTAAATCCTGGCTTCTACCACAGATAGTCAGTGTCACGGTATATGTTACTCATTAAAAAACATTAATGACATACTGTTGTAGTCACTCAGCAGAACAACTCTGTTTATTCATCTCTCCAAATGAACATCTTCCTTGAACATCAGCTGCTACTACTATATTTAGAATAACAAGATAGCATTGCCAACATTGTTTATTGAATAGGCAAAATAAAGACATTAGAAATGCAAGGTGCTGCTAATATGCATGACTTCTGTAGCATACTATCAAATTTGCCGTTTAGGATTAAATTTGTATATTCTGTACAGGCTAAAAATAAACGACTTTCTGACTCCATTTCTTAGGTATATACTTATGTTCTTTTTACGTCCTATCACCTTCCATGGATTCATTTCCTATTTTGCCAAAACCAAGTAAGTATCATGTATTTGCACACTGTTCATCAGGGCTACATTAAAATGTACAATGTACAGGTGAAAGATTATGTATCCTTTTACAGGTTTCCATGAAGGACTAACTTTCATGAAACACATTTTCCATTAGAAATTGTCAGTTTTTGAAGGTTATAATTTCTGGTTAATTTTCAACTTCTATTAGTTGTTTTATTAATAACTCCATGAATAAACCAAAGAACTATGCTGCCCTCTTTAACACTGCTATTATCGAGACTTTCTGATGCCCATAAAAACACTGCAAATAGTAGACATCTCTCCTCTGCATAAGTCAACCTCTACATTCTATGACGTTTGAAAAAGCATAGTGTTGATCTAGTAGTATTCATTACCTCACCAGGCTGTCTTAAAAACTTCCTTTAAAAACAAAACAACACAACCCCCCCCCCAAAAAATACTGTCGACGTGTTTCTCATGCTCCACACAAATCAGCAATGAGAGAAAGAGAAGGAGGATATGTCCCCAGCTTAGTCAGATGAAAAAAAGAGGGAGTGATAATCTCTTCTGAAGACAAAGGAGTCCTGAGTTCTACACGGTCTAGGAAACAGGAGGAACTTCTGCTCTAAAAAAGGATGATATATATGGTATATAGCTTGATGCTGGTCCGAACAAGATGAGTTCTTCTTGCTCTGAGGAATTTTCACAGTACTTTCTTTACTGTTTAATAAACTAATTAATTAAAGAATTAAGGGTTTCTTTAGGAATCAGACCTTAAATATCTTTTACTTGTGTTTCAATTAGAATCACTCTTAAGCTTCTGAGTGTCTCACAGTAGTCTTGAAGTTACAGCAACCTCTCAGAATTGAATGTGGATAAAGGTGAGGGGATGTATGCGTACAGACAGCTGAGCTGCATGCCTCCCTTTTGCTCTTGGTCTTGCACTCCTACTGATTTTCTTGTGTTGGCTAGGGTACTCATCTGAGCCCTTGGTGAACTGTTTTAACTTGTTAACTGCAAGAGCAAGCGAAAAAATAAGTAGCATTTTGCTAGGCTAAGCATTGGAACTCCTACAATGAGATGAGTTATTCTGTAAGAAGATTGATGTCTTTGCATTGAGTGCCTAGTGTGACATCCTCAAATGCAGTATCTAACATAGAGGTGTCTGCCTTTAGCCAGGCAGTCCTTATTCATCCTTATTGCCCCATTTGTACAAATGTTGAAAATTTTCATTTGTAAGTGATGTGGATGAGAGATTTAAGCAAAAAGGTGCTATTAAAAAACCCCTGAAAAATCAGAACCTTGTTATTTAAATTCATCACCTAAAATAATTAATGTGTATTTCTGCCATTATCTTCCAGTTTCTGACAACAGAAGCACTGCTACTATTTAATTTGTTCAGGTTACTGTAAAGATATTACACTGCTGAACATTTCAGAAAAGTGAAAAAGGAACTAGCGATTATTTTTCTCCTGATCAGGAGTCATCACGTTATATAGGCTTTTGAATTGAGGTGGTTTTTGTTGTTTTGTTGTTGTTGGTTGGTTGGTTGTTTTTAAAGATATGGAATCTCCACAAAGAACAGTGAAGATAAAATAAAAAAGTCAGTTATGTCTATCTCATTGTCTACATGAGGGTTTTTTAAGTCCTTTGTAAAAGCTGGCAATTTTACAACTGAAGTCTATTACTCTGTGTATGCAGGGTCAAAATTAAGTTCAAAATTAATGTTAAAAAGTAAGGATAATTTAATCCTTTCCAAAGTTGTACTGTCAAAGTCTGCAACACGGATTTTTCTTAGTGCTTTTTTTTTTTTTGGATGGAGTTGTAATTATGTTGCAGCAGATAAAGCAAATTGAAATATGGTGGAAATATTCACAGTTATGAAAACAGTGCAGAAATCAGTCTGTATGCAAGAAACATAACCCCTTCTTTAAAAAGGTATCTTACAAGTACTGCACTTCAACATTTCCACTCCAACAGCTGTAACACTTCGTGCTGCACCAGCTATATTGCGTCAAACTAGACATATTGGATTTTTTTCCTTGCTATCATCATCCCAATTTCTGATCTCTGCTGGAAATTAACTTCAATCATTGCAGAGAAAATTGTGTGCTGATTTGCAACTGAAATCAGTGGAGAATCTGCTTTCACACACGGGGGCACAGCTTCTGCATTACTGCATGTGGCATTGTGACAGGTATGCTATTATGATTTTCTTTTGAAATAAAAGAATGGGTTTATTTCTCTTGCAGGAAGCGTTGGGTCGGGTTTCCTTTCCCTTTTCAAACTGTTGAAAATAATTAGTAGTTAGTTATCCTCTCTTCCTATGTAATGGATATAACTGTTCTGCCCTATGTCTATTATGGGAGAGTTCTGATTTCTATCAACATAAAACACAAACTACTCCCATCTCATAAGAAATCATTCTCTACAAAATGGCTTCATTGTATGAAATGAGTCACTGCCTCCCAGGGTAAGCTGCAGAGCACCAGTTAGGGAAAACAATACACTCACTAAGTATTTGCAAAAATTACTTCACACCCTCTCAAATTTGATGAGCATGTGTTGAAGATAACTACAAAAGTGAGGAGAAAAATAAAAATTAAGCCATTATCTCACTGTTTTATTGTAAACAATCATTCATACATAATCACTTATAGTAATGTGTAAGTAAACATCATCATAAAGCTTTTGAAGCTTTGTAGCACATGCTGGTTTTCCCCTCATCACCTTAAATTTGAAGTCCATTCAAATTCTTTAAACATATCATTTTGCTTAAGACTACCACAAAGGTCACCTACTCATGTGTTATTAGAGCCATAAACTAGTGAAGAAAATGAATTCTGCTCTGTAGTGTTTTCACTAATCAGGATCTCAAAATTAAAAATGCTAGAAGTGACCCTTGCCAACATTTGAATGTTCTCTATGGCTTGAGGTTAAAACTGTGGACAGTCATCAGATGACATATGATGCAGGTAAGAAGCCAGAGGGAAATTTCAGGAAAATTGCACTGCAAGCCCTCAGACAGAGGTAGGCAAGTTATTTCTAGAGCTGAATTTGGGACAATATGTAAAGGTCACAATCCCTTTTATTTTCTGTAAGCGTCAGTGTAGACTTCATTGTGGACAACTGGCAGATTTTACCCCCTCAGAACGGTGAAAATGAGAAGTGACAGCATCATCAGTCAGAGAAGACTAGAATGGCACTCTTAGACTTGTCACATATCATCCTATAAACTTTGTATGTTTGACACAGCCAAACATGGTGTTGTTTGATGATTCTGAGAACTGCTCTGCCTCCAGGTTGGTGGAGTCTTGCTTGAATGTGGATGAAGCAAGCCTTCATGTTTGATCAAGAAATACTCAAACATACACTCTGTAATGATAGCAGGACAGAACTCAAAAAGATTGTGTGGAACTTACAGTCTTCTTATCTATTCAGACAGACTTTGTCACCTTAGAAAAATTCATTTCTTTTTCAGAAATCCCAAAGAAGACTGCATAGTGTTGTTCTTTTGATATAATAAAGCAAGGCTCAAAGTAAAGTTTTGAAGACGTTACCAATGAATGAATACCTTGATCTCAGTGGAATTTTGAAACCACTTTAGTAACTGATTTCAGTTGATGTTGCTATGAAGACTCCTTCAGGGACATTTGGCCATTACTGTGCTCAAAGCCTTTGTACTCTTCCAGTTGAGAAAGTAGCCATTAGGGAGAAAAAAAAAAAAAGTACAGAAAGGAGTGGTGTAAGCAGAACAGTTCGAAAAAGGCCAAATTGAGACTGCTCATGAGTAACAGGGAGGTGATTCTAAGCCTGAGGGAGGAACACATTCTTTGATACAAAGAGAAATGTTCTTCAGTACAAAGTACGTAACGGAGTCAGTTGTAGTGACTTTGCATTTAGTTGAAGTATCTGACCATAATGTGAAATGAGACCTTGGAGCTAGATAGGCACAGATTAAATTTCCACCCTGGATGTAGTCACTGTACATCATAGTTCATTTCCAGACCAAGTTTATAGATTTACCTCAAAAAACTGAGTACAGAAGATGTGGCCTCATCCAAATACTGTTTCAGAATACGGGCAAATTTTATCTTGAGAACCCTTGCAACTACAAAGCATTAGAGGCATCGTGGCTTACATCTGGCAACTTAGTTCCATTTCAGTGCAAAACTCTTGAAGCAAAAAAGACTAAGATGGAGACTTAGCAAGAGTCAAATTTTGTAGGATATTATCATGATATAGTATAGTAGTGTACAACGACATAAGCAAGACCTTGAAATATGATTTTTTCACTTTTTAGAAGACTAAAATATTTGGAGACACAGGACAAGTTTTTGCTTTCTGGAAGCCTCCATTGAAAAAGCAAGTGCTAGCATGAACATCATATTTAAGCTTAAAAATATAAAAAATATTCAAGAATGCATTTCTACTGCAGGATTGAAAAAAATCCAATAGATATTGATGTTGTCACTCTGCTACTTTCTGGTCTAAAACTTCATAAAACTTCATAAAATTATCCATTCAAACATAGTAACCACACTGAAGTCAAACAAAATGTCCAGCTACTCAAGAATAATAAACAGATTTCTCAAACTAGCTTTGTATTTCTTTCTCTCAAAAAAAAAAAGAAAAAAAAAGCTCTACTGAGAATTGTATTCTTACCCTTTGCTGGTCTTGCACTTCACAAGCAGAAAGCAAGAGCAAAGCAAGTCCATGATTACCCAGCAATGCTGAGTTTCCTGTGGAACTCTGATGACAGGGTGCAGACTAGCATGCTGGACTGCACATGTCCAAAGTGGAAGACGGTAAAGTGATCCAGCTTGGGGAAAAGGCAGGAAACAAACTGCTCTTCTGAACAAAACACGGTGATAGTAAAACTTTTCTGTGAATGGCATCCAACAGCCATGGACATTTGTTACAGAGGGCATAGACGATACGAACTGTCACAATCTCATTTGTGTTGCAGGGAAAAAAAACCCTGTCTTTGTATTACTCAGTGGAGTGATTTAGAAACACCTATGACAGGTTTCTACCTTCAGATCAGTCACAAACCCATAATTAAATTGAAAAACTCAGCTCCATCTAGATTTCCTTGTATTTTCTATCTGCAAGAGAGTCACTGTACCAAAGTCAACAAGCCTTATAGTTCTGACTTTTTTGTATCGGCGTTTTTCAGAAGGCTCTCTGGACAAACTACATGGTATTGGGCATTTTACATACATTCCAAATATGGAAATTACGCAGTACGTCACCTTATAATTATCTGATGTTATCATAAACATATAAGGCTATTTGCCTCAAACTGAGGTATGAACAAAGCTTTTGAGCTTATCTCCGCTGCAACAAGATAAACCAGGTACATTTTCATTTCTGCTGTCATCATCTGTAGCACATGCGACCTGTGACTGCTTCTCTTTTATTAGCACATTTGTTCCAATACTATGATCTACTACACTCCCGTCCCTATGAGCACACAGCTTTAATTCTTGTAGCAGCCTGATGTTATGTTATGTTATTATGTTATGTTAGATGATATGTTATTTGCTCTTTTGAGGAACATATTTTCAGTGCTTAATTCTGTGTCTGAACCATAATGCAGCAACTATGGAAATGACAAGAAAAATGCATTCAATATCTAGTAAAAACTCACTGTATGCTAGAAAACAAAAGTTTTTTCAAAAAAAAATAATACTCAAGTTTTGAAGTGAGTAAGACTCAGCTACTAAATACATGATCTGCATCCAGTCTTCCTTTAACAGAAAGAATAGCTGCATAGTAAATTAGTTTGACAGAACATGTTAGAAAAAAATTGTAGAAGTTGCTATAACTATTCCAGGTAAAATGTCAATATTTAAAACCAAAAAAACATTAGGTTAAAACAAACAACTCCAAAGCAAGGTTGTATTTTAGTTCAGCTTGGTCTCTGTTTATGAACAAGCAGTTACGTTTGTGCCAATGCTCAACACTGTCAGTTGTATATCCATGAGAGTCTCTAAGATATCATGCACAACTATTACCTAAATAATACAATTTGCACAGATGAATGGTTTCTTTATTTTGCATAGTGCAAAAGAAACTCATTCTACCTTCCAAGTCCAAATTACCTTCCTCTTAGGGCCCTCTTTCTGAAGATTTCTATAATCTGTGCTCTGAGGATGGTAATACAGGGATCTCAGTAGCCAGTTCTTAACATGCTCCTTGTCAAAGGACTCACAAAAGTCTTATTTCGACCTTATTTCCTGTCAGAAAGCATTCAGCACTATGAAATGTTCTTGTACAAAAGTGCAAGGTTTGCCAGACCCATGTCTCACAGCTGATTTTCACCATATTGTGGGACTCACTCCTCTTTCCCCAAAGAAAGCTTTAAGTGACAAGAAAGGAGATTAAAGTTGTAGGCAATGGACACATCATCACAGGGGGTTTTATATATATATATTTTAATGTACATTAAACGTCTTCCTTTATATGCAATGCATTACTTTGAAGAAAAATATTGTGGGACAGTATATTTCTCATGTATCAAAAGCTTTACAGGACTGTACTGGACACTATTTTTTTTCTCTTCCTAGAATGACAGAGCAAAAAGGTGTTTTTTTTTTTTTAATCACTGAGCAAGACAGTTTCCAGTCCATGACAACTCAGAGTAAGATATTTTAATATCTTGAACAGCAAAATATAGTAACAGTAGGTAATTTGTATGAACTTTTAAAATATTTATAATGAGGTCCTAATGAGCTTTCTCATTTTCCTATTACAGCCACATAAATTTTGCTATGCCAAAACCACCACATTGCCCTCTACAGGTTGATTTAGTAACGTACTCTGTACCAAACTACTCAGGTTGCCTGAAGCATGTTCCATCCTAAACACCCGAACTATATTATCTGTTACAAAAAGCTTTAATGTTATGTCTTTATTATAATACTAGCCAGTATTAGTCTCCCTCCTATTCTCAGAACAAATACTAAAGTTTTAAAGATCTCAATGTAGATTAGCTATGTAGATTCAACAAGATAGAAAACTGCATCAAGTGTCCCAAAAAGAACACATTAAATGTGAAAAGAAACAGAGCATATGGCTTTTGATTTATTGTTATTGGTGTTCCTTTAAACTGACTTGATTTTTTTAATTCGAAGAATACTTGATTTTAATAGCTGGATTGAAAAAATTAACTTTAAAAAGTAGTTTACATTAAAAATAGACATGACAACCTCCTCTTTTCAGAAAACTGTAGCCTTTTAAGGCAATATTCCTCTATGTCTGAATGCCTTTAGTTATTAAGAAGCTGAAAATTCTTTAAAATAAGGGAAATACTGAAAATGTTTCCAGTATTCTTTTTACTTTTAGGCAAGACAGAATTCCTTATTCATGACTCCTACAAATGCAGTAAATACAGCCTAGTCTTCTCCTTTTTAGCCTTTGAATCTTTCTTCAGGTAAAATCTTTTCTAAGGAGCTAATTTCATTTTCATTTTCCAAACTCCATCTAGCTCAAAAATAACTTATTTAAGTTTTTGTCATTGTTTCAGATGTGTGTGTGCCTGTGTCTCTATATATATATGAATACAAGCATAGCAAAATTTAACATAGGCAGAGTATAATTAGGCAAACCAAAATTCATGCAAGATTAAACTTAAAAATTATTTTTCAGCGATGTGCAAGAAAAGCTTTGATGGCTACCAAGCCCAAGATCTTGAGTTTTGCAATGCAACACGCATGTGTAGATTCCTAAGCCAGTACAAGTCCTGGGAGATTCACAGTTTGACATTGGCACTAGAAAGGACAGGTAGATGGATGAGAGCTGTCTCTGACAGTATGGGAGCCTTCAGTGTCAGGTCCAGGATCCCTGGAATTCCCTATAGCACCTCTAAGCTTCCAAAGCTCCCATCTGGAAAGCCCAGAGGACCTCATCATGTGACATCACCACTTCCAACATCTGTGGTTAGGTCCTGAAAAATACTGTAATGTGAGATCCACATTTCTGCTGCAAAAACCTTCACTTGTGTAATTTTCCTTGTAATTATTTTCTTTTTCAGTCTCTTCCTTCTCTCTTCCTCCTTTTCCTCTCCTCGGCCTTCTAACTAAAAGTAATCAGTCCTAGGTGGCTAAGGGTGCATCCTGCATTCCTGTGACTGTACTCTAAATGGAAGCTAACAGTAATGTTGTAAGCACAGGACAGATAGATTTGGGAGAAGTTCAGAAGGCCATCTGGTTTACCTGGTATTGTTTCACCAAAAAGTTGTGAGACAAACTACAAAGAACCACAGTTGGTAGTATTTTCCATCTTCATCACTTTTTCATTTATTTTTGTTCTTGCCTTTTTTCCCTTTAAGGAATCAAGATCAAATTGTACTGAATAATATAAGCATCACCATCACTTCAGATACCTTACATAATCCCTTTCCCAAAAGTATAATTTCTTCCATCTTTGATACGATCCAAATAACTGTCAAAGAGATTTCTGCCATCAAAACTCTCTGGCTATGATGTATTTCAACCTTTTGGGAAACAAAAAGCCTTTACATTTAGTAACATGATAGCGGACCATGGAGAGGATGGAGTGATGCCTGCAGTTCACTTGAGCAGCCTGCAAGTGCAATGAGCATTTCATGAACAGTTGCTGCAATCAGCTTCTCCCCTCTCACCAATTCTACTCAAACTAACACTCTGTAACCGTTGCGTTCCTCTAAAAATAAAGTAGATGAGCACATAAACCAAAGTGAATTCTTACCAAACGGCCCTTCATTTTCTTTTTTCTTGGTTTTTACCTCTTTTGTTGCACTTCAAGGTGGCGGAGAGGAATATTAGGTTTTCTGTCAGTTTAATGAAGAAGAATACAGAGAGTACTTACCTAGAAAGCAGAACATTAGGAAAGGAATTATTAGAACAGGGAAGCTTACAAGTTTTACATACATCATTAGCACATACAAGTATTTGCAGAAGCACAAGGAAAATGGATAGTTTCTATTCAGGTATTAATGCTAATTTTATAAGTCATAGCACCATAAATGTGAACTTAGCCCCACCCCCCACCCCCCAAAAAACCCCCCATAGACACTGTATTTCTTTGATATTCAAAATAATTTCCAAGTTTTGTTATGAAATTCCTTTCTTATAGGCACTGTTCATTAACAGGTCTCTTAGAATACTTAATATTTGATACAGCACTTGTATTTGACAGCTTGTATTTACCAGTTTCTGTGGATAATCTTGTATAAATTTTTATCCCAATCATCAACCATAAAATTAGCTGCCAACATAAATTTTTGCGCAATTGAGTTCAATATTGGTTTTTAGTTTACTATTATTGAATATCACTGTACTTACTAACACCGACACATGTAAGTAAAGCGTAAATTCCCTGATCTTTATAGAAAATGAAGTTTTGCAGACATTATACATACAGAATCACAGAACCACAGAACGGTTGGGGTTGGAAGGAACCTCTAGGGGTCTAGTCCAACGCCCCTGCTAAAAGCAGGTTCCCCTAGAGCAGGTTGCACAGCATCGCATCCAGACAGGTTTTGAAGTCTCCAGAGAGGTAGACTCCACAACCTCTCCAGGCAGCCTGCTCCAGTCCTCTGTCATCCTCCAAGTCAAGAGGTTTTTTCTCATGTTCAGATGGAACTTTCTGTGTTCCAGTTTGTGCTTGTTGTCTCTTGTCCTGTCACCAGGCACCTCTGAAAAGAGCCTGGCCCCATTCTCTTGACAACCTCCCTTTAGATATTGATAAGCATTGATAAGATCCCCTCTCAGTCTTCTCCAGGCTAAACAGACCCAGGTCTTTCAGCCTTTCCTGTTGAGAGAGATGCTCTAGTCCCCTCATCATCTTTGTAGCCCTCTGCTGGACATTCTCCAGTATACCTAAATCTATATCATTCTAGGTCTACATCTAGATCTATCTCGATGGATATAGATAGGTATATATATAAAATTTTAGATAGATTAAAAATAAAGTATTGCAGGCATTTTATGATCTCTAAAGTTCCTTTGCCATTTATTTTCATTAAAAAATCCTCTGCCATAAATTCGGACAACAGAAAAATATAGAAATCACTTGAATTATAGGAAGTACTATGTAAGAGGAAAGAAGAATGGCTTGCATCTAAAATGAGGTTGGACCACCAGGAATGTTCCCAGTGTTCAGGACAGTGTTTCTCTCTAGCAGTTTATCCAAATCATGCTAATGATAATGAATTAGTGTAATAAAAACCACTGTCTTCAGCAGTCTAAAAACATATATTCTGTTACCTTAGCTACATATACAGGGAGGTTCCCAGCCAAGAAACCCCCACAACCTAAAAATGTAAAAAAAATCCCTATTTTTCAGTGCTACTGAATTTTCAATCTATTACATTTTCAGCAGAAATATCTTGAAAATATCATTAATGAATGGCTAAATGCTCAGTCCAAAAGTGACACTGAAGAGCCTCATGAGGAATACAAGGCTACACAGATGGATCTGACATACGTTAGAAATCATTGCTACTGTAAAACACTTCTCTCTTTGCTTTTCTATTCTTCATTTTTCTGGTCTGCTTTTGATGATCTCTTCCTCAGCAAAAACCAAAATCATCCCCTGGTGCTGCTGACTAGTCCAATATCGGGACTCTCCAGACTTCACTATCTGCTTCCTCTTGGTACTGTCAACCAGTCACAACTAATGAGACTCTAACCACATACCAATCCAGATGTTATTCAATGGCAGGTGCAAAACTGGCAAATACCAGAGCAGAAAAGTTACTTGCCTGCCTTTGAACTGATCAGGCTGCCGTGAATAGGATCTAAACTTTGTTTCCTAAATCCAGTTCTACTCAAGGGAAAAATCATTCTAAACATGTAAAAAACAGTTTAGAATCCTGGCCATCAAATGACTGTCACAAACTGTGGCATTAACTGCTCTAAATAAATAAATAAATAAAACCCCCAAACATGAGATCTGTTAAAAGGTGAGAGGAGAAGAAAACAATTCGTTATGTCCATTAACTGTTTTTTTATCATAGCCTCACTGTAGATGAATCTGTATTTTGTATTACTGTTAAGTCACTGTATTTGTTAGAGGTCATATAAATCTGCATAATAATAATTTTGTGTGTACGATACATTCCTACAAATGCAGTAACTAACTTTTTTTAAAAACACAATGGTTTTTCCCATTCTTAATAGATTTGCCTAATGATTCAGAACTGGAAATTAATCATATAACAATGATACAATAATAATACAATACAATGATAAAGAGGTTTTTACTAGACTTAATTTAGAGCTGTTACAAAACCGACTTCTTCATTGGACATAAATCTTAGGGGAAAAAAAAGAGTGGAAATATTTTCTGGAGGTAGGTTTCAGCAGAAACAGGCTGAAGAAAATCTTAACTGGCTGAAGAAATTAATGTTATTAAAGACCTCAGTACATGATGGCTAATAATATTTATAATTAGGAGATGCTGACTCCTGACACTTTCATGTTTTACATCTGTAGGTTGAGTTACATTTTCACTCTTTTTCTAAAGAGGTTTCTAAGACACCTCTTTTGCTTTCATGACAGCTATTCTGAGGCCCTTAGGGTATAGCAGAAATAAGAAGATTATAAGAAAATACCGGTGACAAATGCCAGGAGGAATATTTTCTTATTAAGGAAATAGAAAATGCAGCAGTTAGCAAAAAAATCTTCATTTTAAAGTCTTTTTTAACACATTAAAACAGCATAGAAATGCACATTTTATTGGTGTAGAGTATAGCTAACTCTGCCAAGCAGCATAAATAGCTTTAGATGCATCTTCAGAGGATCAAAACAAGAGACACATCCCTGTACACTATCCTAAAATAGCACCATCTCCTTCTACCCTCATACTTGCTTCATTGATAACAGAGCTGCAAAAGAGTATTTAGAAAAGGAAGAATATTCCATATGTCATACAACCAGAAAGGGGTTTAGTGTAACTGGTTTAGCTTTAACTATGTTCTCCTCTCTTTAGCTAAAGAGGCTATAACTTTTACGTATAAAGCTAGAACATCTGTGATTTTCAGATAGCCAGACCTTCAAAGGATGTCGGCTTCTGGCAAAGAGTTGTTGATTTGCTGGTTGAACTACAGTTCATAGATCTCCACTTCTCCCACCACAGTAGCAATCATTCATGCACTCCTGGGTGTCATGCAGTGTCACAGCTTCTGCTAGGTGCCCTAGGACCAGGAAGAAGCTGGACAGCTTGTATTGGACAGAGTCAAGCCCAAGATAATGTATTCTCTTTCTCAGTGGAACTTACTAGCTTGTCTGCCAGACTAGCTTGTATCTCAGGCACTTCAGAGCATTAACGGAGCAAGCACAGGACTGTTCCATAGACACTGGGAAACTGGTGAGAATCAAATTGAGACACGTAGTGAGGAACGTTGAGGGAACTGAGTCTGAATAGCATGAATAAGGGGAGAGAGATCTAACTATTGTATTCAACTACCTACAAGGAGGTAGAGCCAGACTCCTCTCAGTGGTTAATGGAGAAATGAGAAGGCGTAACAGTTGCAGTTTACACAATGTAATACTTCGAATGGACGTAAAGAAAAAAATAATCTTCACAATGATGGCAGTTAAGAACAGAAACCAGATGCAACCAACAGCTGCGGATTCTCCACTTTTGGAGACGTTCAAAGATTCACTGGTGAAGGCCCTGGGATGTTAGCCCTGCTTTCAGTAGAGGATTGGATGAGATAGCTTCCTGAGAACCCTTCCAAGCTAAATTAGTTTATGATTCAGGGATTCTAACTCTGTATTTACAACTAATAATAATACAGGTTTATAGAAGGAGAACGAAATGAGAGCGTCAGAGCATTCTTTATATCTTTCCCTTTCCTTGACATGACACCATGCATTCATCCACTGTAGGCACAGCTCTGTGCCCTCCCCACAACAGGACTGAATTTTGTTTTCTGACCTCAAAACTTAGAGTTTCCATATTACCATAATTTTTTATGCAGCCTAGATGCTCTGTAAACAGTTGTCTACAATTAATCTACAAATGCATGCTCCGAACACCTAAGTATTGTTAAACATTTCCGGTTTCATTAGGTACTATGTTATAAAACAGTTGTGGAACTCAGGAAAGAGAATAAACACTTCCTAAGAAGCAGTGTTACCCATGTATTAGTTGTACCCCTTAGATGTGTAAATTGATACTTGCTTTTGACCTTTTCAAATCTAATTTAATTTTATTAATTTATAAATGTAAGATTTACTTTTCCAATTCCTATGACAATTTTGAAATGCCTGTAAACTTATCATGGCTTGTATATGTGTGTTCTGGGCTAGACTATCTTCTTTCCTATTAGGGTCTGGTGAAATGATGTATAGGAATAAAACCAGGGTATAATGTTAAATATATTAACAACAATAACATTTCTTGCTATATTGAGTTAGTATTATAAAATTATAAATATGTTATTTTGTAATGTCTGTCTATGATTATGTATTTTGTCAGTCAGCCATGCTTCCTAATGCTATGAGATGGACAGATATCCTGGAAGCACTACATAGGGCTGTATTTGTAGGTTTTCCAGTCCACAGAGGGAGGATGGAAAGGATGAGCTTCAATCATAGTTTAGATATTGCAATGGACAACTTCATAAAGTCCAAAATTATACACAACTTTAAAAACAAATTCGACCTTTGTAAACCTGTTTTCTTTACATGCAAGACCAGTGTAAATTTATAATGTTTGACTCTTGGCATTGAGGTATAGACTCTCAGTGGTGCTGTTGCAGAACTAATTAAAGCCACAGCTGGAGAAAGAATTATAAGGACAAGAAGAAATCTGGAGCAAACTTAGTTCCTCCCCCATGAAACACATTCAAATCCTCTCAGCCTTTTTGTAGCAAAGCTCAATACCAGATGAAGAAGCATAATTTGCTTCTCACTAGACTGCAGAATAAAAATACTCACATAATGAATATTTGAAAACTGACTGCTATATAGCACTGCCACTACACACAGAGCATTTGCTCTCCTTCTACTTTGTTTTTCTTTTTAAGGAAAGAGATCAAAGATGCCCACTCTGAAAACAATGATTCCCAAATGCTGATGGCACACATCAGGCAGAGATAGTAATCTCTGTACACTTTCGCTCCAGATTGGGACAGTGTAACACTGACAGCTAGAGGAACTGATAACAGGAGAGACATTTATGGACTCATGTCATATGTGTTTTCATTATGAGAAGAAAATGTTAACTGCTGTCTACAACAATATCTCTACCACCCAAAGCTTCTTCTTCCCCTTTCCTCCTCTCCCACACTTTCTCTTTTCCATATATTTTCCTTTCCTTACTTTTGCATAAATTCGTTGCCTTCATACTTGTCCATTTGGGAATGCTACTTAAAAATTTATGTCTCAGATATGCATGTTTAGCAAATGGCTGTGCCTTTTACTTTTGTTCAGAAGCCAATGTCCTGTACCCTTTGAGCTCACCCAGCACGGTATACCTGTCCTCCCATGGTTGCTTTTTCCAGGGAGAAGGTGGTGACATGGAATATGCCTGTGCTGCTGAGCCACTTCAGCACAAAGACACATTTCAATGGCTGTTGGAAGTGAGTTGCACCAAGCTACTGGATTTTGGACTGAAGTGGCCAAGGAGTGTACTCAGGCTTCCTCTTCTGGCCAGGCTTCAGGGAATGCAAATATTGTGAGGGGATGGTAATAAAAGCATGGAGAGAGAGAGAACTATTTTCAAAATTATCTTCAACCCATCCTGAAAAAGAAACCAATTAAGATCCTGCAGCTGCTAAGCTCAGAAGAGATTTCTCATCAACAGAAGCAAGAGCACTGAGGTAGTTGCTAGCCCTCTTGTCAGAAAAGCATCCTCAGTAACAATCCCCTGGAGAACTAGGGCAGAAAGCTCCTGCTTTTCTGTGCAGCAGCAGGTTGTTTTGCTGGTACTGCACCTGTAGCAGCTCCTGCAAAGATCTTGAGTTACCATGTAGAGTGAGTGAGAGTTTCAGTCCTGGCTACATCTGCTTAACCTGCTTGCTGCAAGAGCTCTGATGCCAGGGAGATCAAGCCTTTTCAAAAAGCCTGTTTCTCCTGACTACCAGGTGAGATGAAGCACTGATGAGTTTTCACCTCCTGAACACATCTTGTCCATACTTATGTCACTGAGCCTGAACTATGAGCATACCTTAATGTGCTTGAAATATATGCAGACTTCTAAATCACATAATCTGAAACCACAATGGCTAGAGTAGCAAAAAGGTTTTAAAGAGATTATTTCAAGGATGTCAGAGAAGATGTGGCATTGAATGATCTTCTCTCTACTGCTGCTCTCTCTTCTTCACTGCAATTTCTCTCCACACAACCTCCCTAATTAAAGAGAGAGTTTGGTACTTATAATTCCAATTTTCTTCAAACATTTCAATGAAAAAACAACCTCTGGAAAACAAATACAAGTAGCTGATAGCCCGATCTGATAGCTCTTCTTTTGCGATTATGGAAAACTTTGTGCATAACTAGTTGACTATTCTAGCAATAAGATATGAACAATATGTCATTTCCGACATACTTTCATAGAATCATCTGGTTGGAAGAGACCATGAAGATCATGAGTCCAACCATTCACTCTTTGCAATTGAACAGGACTGCATTTAAAAGAAAAACATTTGATAAGTTATATTTTAATGATTTTAAAAGGTGACAATGAAAATGCTGTGTTATTCACAGAATTTATGAAAAATGGTTAATGACATCAGTGCAAGATGATCAGGATAACACAAATTGTCTTACATTGTTAAAGGTAAAGAACACACATAGAAAGGTATGGCTGCCCAGGTAACTCTAGGTACCATCCCCTACCACAGACACTATCCTTTGTTATTATCACTTACTTATTGATAATGTCTGTATCCTTTTACTCAATAATATTTACACATCAGGATTAGGAACTTTTATATGAGAAACTGCTGTGATGTTGCTCATAATGGGAGAGGCAGCAATTTTCAGGAAGATGCCTGAGAAGGGTCGAGCAGCTGCATACAACTCTGGAAAAAGTCAGCAAAAAATGACAGACACAGAGAACTGCTTCCCATATTTCAAGTTGAAACAGAAAGTCTATGATCACTGGTAACTAGCACAACAGACCAAACCTAACAACTGACAACCTAAAATTTCCTTACACTATGAGGCAAACCAGCTCACTAGTTAACGAGTTAGTTACACAGACAGATACTTCCAAAGTTTAGGTCATGACACATGGCTAATATACTAGTTCTGCAATCAGAATTCCCATCTTTGGCCAGTCACAGAATCACAGGATCATTTTGGTTGGAAAGGATCTTTAAGATCACCAAGTCCAACCATTAACCCAGCACTGCCAAGAGAAATCAATTCCTCTTTATGCCCACCCTGACGCCAAGCTGTTATCAATTCCAGAAACACTTGCACTTTCAAGGGTACTGTGTTATGGAGCTTCTTTCATAAAGAACTGATAAGCATTCTTTAGGATAATTGTGAATACAAATTAGGCAAAATTAATTATCTTTACAGCACCACACGCTGTAATTATTTTGTGGGTAACTACAAAAAAACATAAGCAGAAAAGATCCTCAGTTCTAGGGGCTTATCACATACCTCTTTTTTTTTTTTTTTTTTTTGTATTTGCTATGATTTTTTTTACATCTTAAGTACAGATTATAAATACAGTTATTTCTCCATGGCTTAATGATGCATCAAATTTATTCTGAGTAGCAAAATGAATCAGAATTAAACTCTTTAGAGATTAGTAGTCTACAGTAAACTCATTTTCATTCTACTTCTTGGTTCTGCAACATGCAAACACTTTAATATGAAATACGAAGTATTTTTCTTAGAATGCAATAAGCACAAAATGTCTTTGGACAAGAAAATGTCTATTATCAACATGATGAGTGTAAAGTTACTTGTAACTACTATTGTGCCTCTTTAGAGGTATACTTAGATATTTTTTATGTCATCTGAAATCTAATAATGTAATAACAGAATACAATAATGCATCTTCCCTGGTGGTAACAGAATACTACATCATCATGACAAACGAAGCTTGCTTTAGGCCAAAATTGGGACTCTATACTTCTAAAATAAAAATAAGTAAAATTTCTTCACTGTTTGGTGTAAGAGGGAATTGTAAAAAATAGTGTTCATGTAATTAAAGACTTCAGAATGACACCCACACTCAGAGAGGTCGAATTCAATTAGCAGAAACTACCTTTATATTGACATTTTCTGATTCCTCAATACTTCACTTGAAACTGTTTTGAATGTAGTTAGATATCTATTTTCTCCTCTGAAGCGTGACTTTCCTATGAAAGTCCATAAGTGTAAGGTAGGAAATCTGGGTTCAGTTCTCGTTTCTACCCAGTATGATTGCACAGCTCAGGGCAAATTGCTTCACTTACTTGTTCTTTAATTTGTCAGCAGGAGCCTGAGAAAAGTACGTTTCTAATAGCTGGCACTTCATTATACAAGAATGGGAATACTGCCCATTAAAATAAAATATATTACTGAAGGTCATACTGAGCTTTTATCTATCAAGTGTCAATGATTAGGTACTATCTGCCATTTCTCATGTCTCTTGATAATACAGCATCTAGAAAATAATTGCATTTACTGTCAAGACTTACAGTCTGAAACTCTCCTGCAAATTTACTCTCAAAGAACATACATATGAATTACATACACATATATATATGAAGTGTGTAAAAAAATGTAACCGATGATCACCCATTTTCTCTGTTCTAATTTTCTCAAGAAAAAGTAGGAATAATTTATCTTTGACAGAAATTTTATTAGATATTTTTTGTATTGTGTTGCTTCTTTTAGTACAAGTACACAGGACTCAGAATATTTGGGTTAGAAGGAGCTCTGGAGATTATCCTCCCCAAGCAAAGCAGGGCTAATACTGTGATTTTAAGAAAGAAAGAAACGGCAAGTTGTTGGAAGAAAAAGGCAGTCAAATTTGTAGTATTTCTTTACTCCTGTTGGAGTTCAAATTAAATTTCTATGGAGTGCTTATCACAGATAGAAAATTACTCTATTTCTCCCTCAATGCTTAAAAAAAAACTTCCAAAAGCTCAGTGAAACACAGTGCTGCTGTGCTGCTGCTGCCTTTGTCTTTTTCCTACCTACCAAGTTCCATTAGCTTTTGCCTACATCCACCAGAGCAAGTGGGAAGAAGCAAAATCCTATTAAGTTTTACCTTAAAAACTGTAGTGTGTGCTTGGAAAAACCATAATCCTCCAAGTGGACCTACATGTTTAGACTGAAATACAAGTATCTGGATATATAACCTACATCACAGAATCATAAAACGTTGTGGGTCAGAAGAGACCTCTAAAGGACATCTAGTCCAACCTTCCTTCAGTGAGCAGGGACATCTTCAGGTTGCTCATAGCCCCATGCAACCTGACCTTGAATGTTTCCAGGGATGGGCCATCTACCACGTCTCTGTTCCTATGTTTCACCACTCTCACTTTAAAACTTTCTTCCTTATATCTAATCTAAATCTTGCCTCTTTTAGTTTAAAACCATTACCCCTTGTCCTGTCGCAACAGACCCTACTAAAAAGTCTGTCCCCATCTTTCTTACAGGCACCCTTTAAGTACTGGAAGGTCACAAAATAAGGTCTCTCTGGAGCCTTCTCTTCTCCAGGCTGAACAATCCCAACTCTCTCAGCCTGTCCTCATAGCAGAGGTGTTCCCGCCCACTGATCATTTTTGTGGCCCTCCTGTGGATCTGCTCCAACAAGTCCATACTGTACAGTATATCACTGTTATCATTCATATACATTTACATACCTCACATACATTTATATCAATGTATCACTACATATTTCTCCATATCATTCACGGATTATATTTACTACTATTTCTGTGATCTGAACGCTCTCAACTGCAACAGAGAGGAGTGCTCTCTCTCCAAGTTCCCTTCACTGAACATGCGATTTGCTCCATTCCTCTGCTTTTCGAAACACTTCTTACATACGGAGCAAAAGCATTAACAAAGAACTTCCAAAGTGCAAAATCAAACAGGCTGTGTTTGAAAATACTCCATAAGATAATAGATTTTTCTATGCAATGAACATTTATTTAATGATATTTCATTTTTGTCCCCACAGTTTCTCTGTGACTGCCTCATTTAGCAATCTTTAGCATGCCAAGAGGAGTTAAACAGACTGAAAGATCAGACTTGCAGTGGAGGTAACAGAGAGTCCATGGTGAAAAAAATAAGGGTCCTACAACATGGTTGCTCTGCTGTCACCAACTCTGCTGCTATCATTTATCTTCCTGGTAAAATCCTTATTTGTACCTCAGATTTACAAATATCAAGGGTCAGAAATGTTTAAAAATTTTTCTGCATTACTAGAAGAATTACCAAAAAACCCCAGAAATGTTTTTTCATAGAAATATATTCATTACAAATATTGAATGTTTGATCAAGAAAGATTTCAGAGGTCCATAATTGAATTTCCAGTCAAACTTCAAACAGAAAAGGAGTCAAAGTCTCCCCGGGGCAGTGTCATCTCTGAGCATCCCAGTGGTTAGGAAACCTTGCCACTCCAAAGAAAACTGTTTGAAATCCTTGTCTCTCATTGTTTTAAATGGCTGTCCTTGAGAAGGCCTAAATTCTCTTTTTTGTTAAAAATCATAAAAGGTGAACCTTTTACAAACAAACGAACAGCAAATATAGACCACTGAAACACATAGCGATTGGATCCCTTTGTTTCTGACCATCCTTTTTCCTATTTGCCTGAGGTAGTGCAAATCAAACAAGAAATATTTTTTTTCAGTGTGACAAACAATATTTATTCTATCCTCATAAGCAAAGAAAAGAGTAACATGAGCAGACTTAAGCAGAGTGTTAACAATCTACAGGACTAACATCTGTAATATTAGCTGTCTAGATATAATGTAAACTGCTAAAGCTTAAGGGAACAGTTAAAGGTATTTTCTTTGAGAAGCATAAGGAATTTAGACTCTGCTTAAAGTCCCAGCGTAAAATTCTATGAAAACCAAATAAAACTCTTTTTTTATTATGCAATTTCTATTTTTTGCATTATAAACGGGTATAATTTTACACTTATAAGTTTGTATGTAAACTTACAAGTATAGTTATATAAGCTTAAAGTGTATATATATAAAAATAAAACATATAAATATATAAGAATAGATAAAAGTTTATACATACAGACTTATATATACATTTACAGATACAAACAATTATTTATTTAAACAAAAGCTGGTTTTTGCTTTAGAACAAAGCATTTGAGGCATATTTACAATTCAATGTTATAAAGCCATATGAATTTCCGAACTGCATCACAATGGTGTTAGAAAGGGCGCTGATGACAGGATGTTACAAAGAAAGGCAAAAGTGTATTTCCTTTGAGCACTGAGCTGGGCAATAATTTTTTCATTTAAATGGAGTGAAGAATTACTTCTTGATCCCATCTTAAATAAATTAGCATGCAAAATAAAAGAATGGGTAGCCAACATGAGTCTATTGCTGGTATTATCACATATTATTTTTATGAACTAATTCCCCAACCTTTATGAAATATTAAAGTAAACTCGCTAATCCCTTTCAACCTTTGGAGAGATACCACTTTTTTCTGTGAACATTGCGATTACATGCTGCTTATGGTTTGGAACAATCTCATCTAAATGCTGACAACAATCTTTGAGCGGATTTTAAAAAAAAGACACCATTGGGAGTAACTGTAAGTTACTTCTCACTTCAGTAATTCTCTAAACATAAAAGGCCAGCACAATTCCAAAGAAATGACAGGGATTCATTCCTAGGCTCTCTTCTCCAGTGCCATGAACTTTGTGTAGACATTAACTTATCCTTCAAATAAATGGCAGCCAAGTTTGCTATGGTTCTGGTTTGTTGCTGTTTTATATTCAACTCAGCTGATTTATTCTTAAAACATCAGAAGTGAGAAATGGACTTATCACTAGATTCTTAAAAAATAAGTAAAATTCTTAATATATTCCTTTTCTACTTCGAAATAAATAACATTATAAATTTACTTAACTTAATTCAGGTACATAATTCCAATAACATCAAGCACGATTGTACTTGATAATGCTGATCTAAGAAGGATGTAAATGAAACACAACCAAAAAAGACAACAATTTGCATAAAAGTGAGGCAAACTTACTACAGACTGTATGATACACTCATGTTGGAGTTGGCTATTTTTGCAGTGCACACATACTACATCTACCACCTTTGCTGAGTATTTTTCAGACATAACTGCTGCTAATCCAGACATAACCGAGAACACATATGCACAATTCAAGTTTCATTGCAGAAGTACTGCATCCAGTCCACTAACTGAAGACAATTTTGTCTAAAAGTAGATTCTCAGAGAAAAGGATGTTATTCATCTTAATTTACACCAAGCTGAACATGAATTTCGTTCCTGTGAATACGCGTCTAATAGCAAAGCCAGGCCAGAGCCCTAACAGAGCTGTGTGAATCACTAATAGAGAAAATTCAGAACAGAATATAGACTCAAAATTACATGAGTATATTATATATTCTTCATTTTACAGTAACTCTTTACATTGCAAAAACTGAAAAAAACCCCAGACATCCTTCCTGCCAAAAGAATGCCCACAGAAGCCAACTTCTAAATTGCTTTCAGAATTCCCAGTGCCACCAAGGCCAGCTTTCATCGAAAGCTAAAACCTCCATAGACAGCTCCTGGCTCTGTCAGAGTCCTCTCTCTCCAAAATTACTCCAAACATAAAGCTGACCATCATAACTTTGCTGTATTGGCACCAGTGATTACTAGAATTCACTCATTTATAATACCTTTCCTCTGACTTCTAAAAAAAAAAATATTAATGAACATAAATGTTTATTTCTTATCAATGCCTATATAAATTCTCAACCAAAAACGTTGAGTTTTTTTGGAAGTGTTTGGAGTTTTGGGGGAATGGTTGAGGGAATTCCTCTTTTGCCTCAGAAATGCTAAGCTTTGTTTTTTGTTTTCCTGCATACATTTTGTTTAACAATCTTTAAGACAGATGCCACCTGTGCCCTGAGCAGCACAGCACCTGTTGCCAAGGAAACATCACTCTTCTCCTGCATCCTCCTCTCCTCTCTCCCCCTCCTCTTTATTCCAGTGCCTCAGCATTCTTTGCATCAAGGGCAAATAGATAAAAGTTTCCATGATTGCTGACATACATGAAAAAATAATACCTTCAAATACTTCCATAAAGCAGCATAATGTTCCAGTAATACCGCAAATTTGGAAAACTTGTTAGCAAGAGTGCAAACCATTAATTGTGGTTTTTCATTAAAACTTTATTTTGCCATGAATATGGCAAATCAAAATAATAGTAATAATAGATAATAGGGTATTTTTAAACATTACACTCCTGTTCAGAGCTGTAGTATGCAGACTGTTGATCCTGTTCAGCACAGAGCTGTCTTGTTTGCTCTGAAGAAAAAAGGTCTGTATCATAATTGCCTGCAGCCCAGTGGAGGAACTTCTCAGATGTAACCGCAGGTACAAAGGTTTTCCTCAACGATACAGCCAAGATTTAGCAGCCAATTACTTGCAACAAAAAATAAACCCCAATCTAAGCAGTAAAGGTGGATCACAGAACTCTGCATTCTTACCATGCTGGGTTTCCTCTAAGGCCCTTGATTCCCAACAGCCCACTTGTAGTTGTCTGAGCACCTACACGAGAAGTGAAGTAACCTGATCCGGAGATGATGACCTGTGTCCTACATCCAAAGGAATACATCTGCATGCCATTATCTCACAGTGTTTTCTTGGGAAATAAAACCAGTTCCCAAATATTAAAAAAAAAAAAACCAAACCAGAAGAAAATAGGAGCCCAGTTTCCACTTAGTCATTAACACAAGGCCACAGAATAAAAACCAAACACACAAATGGACTCAGAAATGCATAGCATTACTCAGCCCCTAGAGAAATCACAGCTTAACTATTCTGAGCTGCAATAACCACCACATCCTTGACTGGCTTCAGCAGACAGAGCAGGAAGTACAACCAGATAGTAAATGTTATGTTTCCAGACCTTGCAATGCCATTACAAAATAGAAGGAGACAGAGGTGCTGCCAGGGCACTGGGTGCACCAAGTGGTCATGTCTGCTCTGCCAAGGCTCACCCCCTTCCCCAGGCACTCTCAGCCCCGGTCCCATCCCTGTTCCTGCTGTCCTCCACGGCACTTCCCACATGTGAAACCTCACAACCAGCTTGCCTTAATGGCCAAACATGCAACCCAGGACAGCAGTCTGCTCTCCCCACCACTTATCGGAAAGAAGGAAGACTCAGAAGAGAATGGTCTTTTACTATGAGGAAAGGTGAAACTTTCTGTCACTGGTTTGATTTTTTATATCTTCTATATCAATCAAAACAAACCAAACCAGTTTTATCTTAAACCAGGACACTTTCCCAAAACTGTGCTAGAAAGGCTTCTAGTATTCAATTTTTTAAAAACAAAACAAAACAAAACTGTGCACTTATTATTAATCATTTTGCAGAAACCAAATATAACTTATTGCTGTGCCACATATTATGCTCAGGTATTTTGTACCTGCAGGTGAGGACACCTTCACTAACAAAATACAGCATCCCAAACAAGAAAACACTGCAGTCATGGAGGGTCTAGAACTGTAAGAACATGAATGTTTTAAAACAACCATTGAATTCAAATAACTTACATTTTTACTTCTACAATATATAAAAATCAAACTAGGTGGCTAAGCAAAGGCTCAGGTACTGTATGAATCAGTAAAGGCCAGGCAGGCTCAGGAAACCTGAGCTTTGCTGCTTTTTCTCTTGCAAGATCAGTGATGCCTTCTGAGTGATATTCCTGTGCACTTAATTGAATTGAGATTTTTTAAAACATTGCTCTTGCCAACAATTACGTTGACACGTATCAGTGAAAACTTCACAATAGCTAGTTAGGTAGATATTTCATATATTGAAGGATCTTGTTGCACATTAATTTCACCTTATATTTTGGACCGTGTTCTGGTATCACTGAAGGAAGTGAGGTTTACATTCACAGGCTTCCCTAAGCTCACTGTCTAACTTTTAACTGTCAGTGAAGTACTTAATACTGCAAAATAGACACACCTCTGTGTTTGAAAAAAGACAGTTCTAGTGACTTTCCTAAAATTTTAAGGGAAATGTTCCTATCATCCTGCACTATGTAACAGCCAAATTTGTCACCATGTTTGCAGGAAAAATGCTAAAGCCAAAAGTAAGCTGCAGGGCTTGCTGTTTTTCGAAAGAGAGTTAAAACATGCTGTTTTGAAGACAACATATTACAAAGTGATGAAAATGTTTGAACTGCATTTTCAAAAAGGAAGATTCTGAGGTCCAGAATTATCGTAGTATTATAGAATTTTTTAGGTTGGAAAAGACCTTTATTATCAACTAGTCCAACAATTAACCCAGCATTGCCAAGTCCACCACTAAAACACGTCCCTCAGCACTGCACCTACATGTCTTTTAACTATCCCCCAGGGATGGGGACTCCACCACTTCCCCGTGAAACCTGTTCCAGGGCTTGACAACCCTTTCAGCGAAGCAATTTTTCCTAATATCCAACCAAAACCTCCCCTGGCGCAACACCCTCTCATCCTATTACTTGATACTTGGAAGAAGAGACTGACATCCACCTCACTACAACCTCCTTTCAGGTAGTTGTAGAGAGCGTTAAAACCATACCAGGTACTTCTATTTATTGAAATAACAGTGAGGATAAACCTGTCATTTTGATCCAAAATGTATTTTCAAGGCATACTGCTAGTCATGAAAACTGATAGAATGCTTATTTCCACTGTCATTAGTACTGAAATGAATTTTGCCTATCAGAAAAACTGTTAAATAGAACCCTCTTCCTTGCACCAGCTCTGCAAAATGTGGTTTCAACAGTTCAAATTAAAATGAATACTTCTTTTTATCCTCATATTTTAATGGAGTAGTGTACAAATACATTTATAGAATGAAATTTCCAATATTTGAGATAGCCACATGCTTTTCAGCAAAAAATTTCACACTGGTTTCACCAACTCACAATTCAAATATAAATGCTTCTAAAGATACTCACTTAAAAGGTAACTGATCTTTTAAGAATAATAGATAAGAAGTCCCAAGAGATCACAAACACCTTATTAGAGTGTAAGCAGTGCAATAGAGCAAGAAACTAATTTTATTCCTATCTTTGCCCTTTTCAGCACCACTTCAGACAGAGACACTGAACGCGTCATGGTATGGCTGGAAAACGTGCCGAATGGGGGAATCCCAGTTCAGATTGTGAGAAGATTGGTAGAAGGGTAGTGGAGAGATTTACTGGTAAAGTGGGGTGGAATGGATGGAAGCTGGCTTTCTTTAAGGTCATATAACTAAAGTGGCAGCAATCTTAATTCACAGCAGAGTGTTCTGAGTCTGAACTACAAAAGTAGTATCCTGCATTTTATAAAATAATCTATTAAATCTCTCAACTCAAGAGACTTTATGATGACGTCCAAATTTTGTCACATATTTAACTCTATCCTGTTACAAGAGACTCACCTTGCCTATACTTTATTTACTAACAAAAAAAATTATTTATTCAGCTAATTGCATGTTTGGGAAGAATTGTTCAGGATTCTATTCTATAAGTTCGGAATAAAAATACCTTCTCAAGCAGAATTTAACGGAGATAAGCCTCCTAACTGCGTTTTCTCTACTGGATCTCCTGGCATACTGTGTGATCTTCTCCACTGAAAGTAGTAGTAACTCCATTGGTGTATTCAACTGTGCCACGGTACTTTAAAAAATGAGTCCCTTTCACATTAAGTGGGTATATTTATTTTGACAGACTAATAAACCTGATAATGAATAATTTTGAACACTCCTTGCAGATTATTTGACTATACAAACTGAATATTCTGTATGTTGATTATATTTTGGGTTTATCGTATTTTATTCTGAAATACCCTAGGTAAGTTAAATATACTTATCTAAAGTTTTGTATGCCCTTCCATCATTTAGAGCCCCATATATATGCAATTAAAAAGGTATTTTGATCTCTTTTACTTTGTAATAAAATAAAGTTATAGACAGAAATAAACAAGCTATTACCCAGATTAAATTCATTTTTTAAATCCCTAACAAAAAAGACTAAATAAACTGGTATTTTAATAAATAATATTTCCATGTAAATATTAAGCACACATTCACGTTTTAAAGAACAACTACATTCATGAAACGTTGTTGTGCTTATTTTTTAGCCTGTTTAAAATAGTACATGAAGTCAACATATGTGAGTGAAATTCATAGGCATCTGAATTAGAAAAGAGTAAGTACAATAGCAGAGTATTCCTATCGAATATTTCTTTCTATCAAGTTTTAACAGTTATGAATAGAAGTAATATTTTCATACAGCTCCAAACTAATTAACTTATGCTTATGTAAAAGTCATTTTGCTCTTTTCTGCCAATATTTCTGACAATCATAGATGATGACAATAGCCTGCTCATGAACAAATACCCATGCCCAAGCAATAATTTTATTTGCTTACTACTTTTTCCCTCTAATTAAAAGAAGATTAATTTTTTTCTCCTGAAAGTTAACGACCTTAACAGCCTTTCATCACAAACCATAGAATGTCACAGCAGGAAATAATAAAATCATATCCGAGTAACCAAGCTATCTTTTTTGTTTTTTCCCCCCCCTAACATATTCCAGTCTTAACAGGAGGTAGTGCTGAGAAGCTCAGAAGAATAAGAATAAATCTGAGTATAATGCAAATTCTGATACTGAGCCAAATTATCTGCTTCTATGTGAACAAAATTCCCACTGAAAACACCTCAACAAGACGATCCAGTCTTTTAGCACAACAGAACTTGTTCTTAAAATTTAAAACAATCTTTCATTTCTTATGCAGTACGTCAAAAATCTTCAGTGCTCCAACTCTTGCTGCAATAAGGAAACCATGTTGTTCTTCTGTAGTTTACGTTAATATTGGTGTCCATTAACACCGAGACACATTTTATAACACTTGACTGATGGATTGCTACAGCAGGGAGGCAACTGCAGATGGGTCCCAACACTCAGAACACCTCAGATGGTGTTGGGGATGATTCAAGGGCATTCTAACACTTTCTTCCTTTTTGTTTTTGGTAAGTGGTGCACAAAGTAGCCATTTCCTCAGCACAGAAACTGAATACATGAATTTTCCGGAATAAGTGTATCCTACCAGTGTAGTAGCAACTTTACAAAGGGGTTCAGGCCATCAAATCATTCAAGACTTTTTTTCTTAGATGTATCAACAGAAGTGTTCTACCAGTATGGCTTTTTTGTTGTTGCTGTTTTTCCATAGTAAGATCTTTGAAGTTTATTGATGCATTAAGGACTATCGATACACCAAAAAAAGCAGCTTTTAAATTATTTCACCTGTATCTAATATCTGTGTCCTGGGTTCAGCTAGGATAAGGTTAATCCCCACAAGATGCTGGGAGGGACCACAGCCAGGATAGCCCACCAGACCCAGCCAATGGGATATTTGATACTATATTGGTGACATACATATATGTATGTGTATATAAGGTGGGAGCTGACCTGGAAAACGCTCAGTTCCTGCGAGCAGGCGGCTGGGCAGTAGGTTCCGGGTGCTGACCTGTTGCACAGTATACCATTCGCTTTACATACTATTTCATTAGTATTCTTGTTATTAGTGTTGTTTCTTCACTCTTTGTGTTGTTCTTTTAAACTCTTCTCAACCCATGGGGGCTTACCTTTTTCTCCTGATTATCCTCCCCATCCCATCATGGGGGGAGCAGGGAAGGAGTGGGCAAGCGGCCTAAATCATGACAATATGATACGACGATTTGTGTTTTCCTACATAGCCTACTGACATCGCTTTCCATTCCTCATAATGAAGGCACAATCAGAGCACTGCCTGAAGAAAAGCTTTCTTAATTTTAAACAACTATTACATGAGATCTTGCAGTCACCTTGGCAGCAGCTGGATGTATCCTGCCACATGGAAAGACATACTATCTGTACTTTAAGTAGCAGAAATCGCATTAGAAATCGTGAGGCTGGCAGGGACTACTGTGATCACCTAAACCAACTTCCTGTATAATGCAGATCGTTAAAATGCCCTAAATTAATTGCCGTTTGAAACAGAACATATCTCTAAAATACACTGCTGAACAATCCAGAGCAAACCTTGGTAAATTCACTTAGTAATTACCTGTTCTATTTAAAATGTAAACACTGTTTCTACTGTTAGTTTCCCAGCTTCAGCTTCCAGTCATTCACTGTTTTTTTAAAATGCTTATCTCCTAGTTAAAGTGATCGTTCCTTATTAAGCTGTTGCACAGTTGTCAGTATGTCTGCGCTGTCATTGGATTACCTTTCAATTCCTTGTTGGAGAAGTAAAATGGTGTCAACTCCTTAATTTTCTCAGTACATATTACTTTTTGCAAATCTCTAGCTTTTTAGTTTTTCACAAATGCGTTTCTCTTCTGCCTGCTTCTCCAACTAAAGAACAAAAATATTAATTAAATCCCTTTAATTTCACAAGACTGGTAGACTGACAGCTTTCATCTCATACTGTTTAAAATGGATTGCTGAAATGGTTTGTCTAACAATCTTGAAAAACACTCTTAATTCTCTTGGTTTTAGATTCCACCTTGCATCCTTTCACTTTTATCAGTTTTCTACACTGATTAGCTTCTAATTTATATTCTTTGTTACTCACATCCTCTGTTTTTGTCACAGTTTATGTACATTTGTTTCAAATAAATATTTGCCTTGTTTAACTGAGATATTTTTGTTTCTCCTGACTAAATTTTATGTTTCTAATGAACTGAAAGTAAAAAAAAAAAAAAAAATTGCAGACAGTTGTCCACACTCAAAACTGGAAATGCACAAGCAAGCTCCGAATATGAGCATTGTAATAAAGACTGCTGAGTGTTCTCAGGTCATCTGAAATGTAAAATATTTTTGCATAGGCTGTCCCTGTGTTAATATGTAGCGGGCACCTTCCCGTATCTCAAGACATTCCTTCATTTCAAAGCACTGGCATCTCCCTGTTCCCAAGATTAAATAGTCCTGAAAATACACGAAAATATAGTGAATTCTCAGACAAGACTTGATGAAAGACAAATATTATTTGGTAAATTATAGTAGAGTGTGTTTTGTTTTTTGTAAACAACCAAGGAGAACAACTCGTAAGGGTATCCTACAGCAGGGGGAGCTCTAAGACAAGCTGTATAATCTAACATCGCGCCAAAGTCAAATAAAAAGAGTGTAAAGAGAAAGGCATGCAGGGAGAAAAAGAATTTTATGAGAGACAACACGAAAAAAAAGTCAGAAAACACTTTCTAGATATATTTGAGAGACAGAAATAAATAGATCACTGATAGTAGCTCAAAATACGATGCTAAACAGATTATTTTACGGATTAACTAGAATATATCAAAAAACTATAAGAGTTTCTACTTAAAACTATGGTCTGAGGTACAGAGGACATGAAAGGAAAGCCAATGACAAACATGTTTGACAGACCTTCTAAAAGAAGATTTTCATAAAAAACAGTGAATTCTCCTTTCTTGTAACAAAATTGAACTATTTGAAGAACTATTTGTCTTCACTTTCCCAACATGCTGAACACATAATTTATATCTCAGTAAGCTATCCTAGATTTTGTTGGTGTCTTCACATTGATTTTGCACTTTTTTTAATTGATATTTTGAACATTTCTTTTCAGGACTCTGGCATGTTCTTTTCAAACTGTTTTTTGTCATGATTACAGTCTTATTCTTGCCTCAGACTTGGGGTCAGATAGTGGGACAAAAAAAAAACACAACAAAAAAACTCACGTGAATGTCTAGCCATTTGAAGAATTAGGTAGATAAATGAGAAATGTGATCAAGTTCCTCAAATCTGTGTGGTGAAAGCAGCTATTTTATGCAAATCGTAAGTGAGAGTGGAAGATTTGTTTTTAGAAGATGAACACAGCTCTCTACCTCACTGCAATACCATCATCCCCGCTTGCAAAGCTAAAACCAATATAGGGCTATGAAGAAACCGTATGTATCACAGTGTCCTAAGAAAAATGTGAAGCATTAAATTCTATGTAGATGTAAATACACAAAGCCAAGATAACTAAATAAAAAAAAACCAAATCACCAGTAATATGTCCAGAATGTTATCAACCTTTTTGAAATTAACAAGTACTCATTGGTGACAATTCATGTGCAACAGTACTGATTGCTTTTTTTTTTACAGTAATATTTATGGCACATGATTTTACTAGAGCGAAAAATATCCAAAATATTTTTTGAGATAAAGGAAATCCTAAAAACAATAAGAACATTAGGACTTTTTGATTCATGAGCCAAAGCAAAATAAAGTCTGACACAATGAAATTTAATTAATAGTTGTTCCAAATTGAACTAGGAAAAAAAATCATATACACATTTCAAGAAAGTAAGTAAAATATACAAAATGGGTGAACAACTTAAGATTCTCCATGAACAGCAAAAAGAACTATAAATATGGGACATCGTGACCATGTGTGTAAGAGGGCAATGCCATGTAGAATCTATTTACTAATCTTTCTCATCCTGAAACTGGCATTTCCTAGCCTCAATAACTGTTAAAACAGGGGCATGGCCACTGATCTTTTTTTCTTTTGGGACAGACTGGAAAGTTCCAAATATTTCTGAAAAGACCACTCTGTGAACTGCTTTGTATATCTGGGTGAGGGAAGTCCTCACATGGACTCTGATGCAAATCAGCTGGCATTTGGAAGCTTATCTGGCTATGCCTCTCCTGGTATGCTCAGCAGCAAAATGTTATCACCAGTTTCTAAAAATATCTGGCATCATTTGAAATCCACTACTGCATTTGACTCTGTAATAACCTCCCACCGCAGTGAATCACATAGAGTAATTAAAACTACAAAACACTGTTTCCTGAACTTCTGTTATAATTTTCTTACATTTGAATTTATACTGCGGCCCTTTTTGTTGTTTCTCTGGGACAAGGTAATTAAAAGGCAGATTGTATCCTCCGGAGTTCTTTAATAACCCTGAAAATGACATTTAACTAGGCACTAGAGGCAATGAGTGGACCCGTAATACTAGTGATGATGGTTTTTCCAGATTCAGAAATTGCACAAGATTTCTGCACAAATCCCAGACAAAAAAATTACAACTTCGCAGCTGAGGCTGTAAAACTTCACTTTCATCACTGGAGGTTTCTCCTGCCTAAACCTCCAGTGACTCAGTCAGGATGGCAGGTATTATGCTAGGTCATACATATAAACATTTTATACACTTCAGGAAATTATAGCTGTACTGAACTGCAGAGAGCAGTCCTGCCACTGAGAGATAAGCTACCACTTTAAAAAAAGTCTACAGAGCCAAGAAGACATGCGACATGAACTATGGGCCTAATTTGCAAACACATGGATTTCCTTCTGGAGAAAGCATACTAAAAAGCTGTTAATAAAACGAACAAATAGCAGATACTGCATGTGCTTAAGCTGACTTGCAGAGCACTTCATGAGTGGGAGTAAAGGACACAGTTCCCTGCTTAAGTCTAGCACAGAACTGTGATTAGAGACTAGATTTCCTTACTATCTCCTATCTTCTTTCCCACCACCCTATCCCAGCATCAAGAAATAAATTAATTATTACGATTAGACAAGTGAATTTGAAGAGTTAAAAAAAAGACCAAAAAAAAAAAAAAAAAGACTAACGGATCTATCACATACAGTAAAAAGACTGAAAAGGCCAACACGATGAATTAACTGAACTAATTTTCTAAATCAAAATTTGTATTCCAGTAACTCCTACAGGCTCCAGTGAATTAATGTACTTAATACTGTGCACAAATATAGAAGAATGGAAGACAGCTCTATCAAAACCCCTACAATATAAAGGGGGAAAACGCAGAAAGTAACTGGCCAGTTAGACAAGGGAAACAGTAACGGGAATTTGATTAGCTCAACTCTTTTAAGATTCTTTTTTTTTTTAGATATTTAAATAATATAAGTAAAAGTACTAAAATAATTTCTTATTTCAAGTTTTTCACATTAGAATAAGAACACAAATGAACAATCCCAAAGAACTATTAAAACTCCAATGTTTTATTTCTGTACTGAAGATCAGGATATTCTGAAACTAAAAGTAGGTAAAGAAAGGTGTTATTGTTTACGGAGACATGGAGTTAGAGATACCAGATGACTGGGTGAATTCTATTCCCTCCCTTACACAGCAGTGAAAAAAAACCTGAAAAAGTAGGATAAAAACACAACATGAAAAAAGCCCATGATACCTATGTGTGAGAGAGTGTATGTACATGCAAAAGGGAGAAATTACCACTTTTAAGATCACATTTACACCTCTTCAGAACATCAAAGGTAAAGGCAAAAAGGAAAATAAACAAGCAACAGAACATATATCCTCAGTCACTAAATAGGTTTAAGAGGGCAACTGACAAAACTTTGTGACCTAATTACCTTTGGTTTCAAGTTTTAGGCTATTCCTCATCAGCAATAACCCATTTAGTTGAACTGTACCAGTGCTTTGTGACATTAAATAGAAGTAAGTGGGAACTGAGATGAAAAACATTTTAATTGGTTAGGAACCCATCAAAAGGAAATAAAATGGGACTGGTAAATTGTTAGAAGTCTAAGTTGAGAGTGGGAAATTAAATAATTGTATGGCCTTTAGGCCCTTTCACATCTATCATAACAGATATTGCAAAGTGATTATAATTAGGCTTACAAAAACCTATTTTTTAATTTGGGCACACCCAGAGTCCTTTGTCTTACTTCTGCTCTAAACATCTAACGAATGCAGTAGCTTCAACATGTATCTTACGCTTTTGGAAATGGTGTGATATACAGCAGTAAGACTATGTGTAGGCATACTGCTGAATTACGGCAAGTTTAACCATCACTTTGGAATATGATTCTATGGACCTGATCAATATGACCCGCTTTTAGATCTCCCTAGATTTTCATCTGACAGTTTGTCCAATCTTCTAAGATTTACTGTGTTCAAAAGTGACAATAACCTTTTCAGTGTTGGCCCATGTATATATTTATCTATTTTTAGAAGCCTTGTTCACTTCCAATGAACCTAAAGTATATTTTCTTCTACTTTTACCTCAGAATCAAACACACTACATCTAATAAAAGTGATTAAATGTGGCAGAAGGGTAACTGCACACATTCTGAAGCTAGTTGCCCTTTCCAGATCACCACTACCATATACTTAAGCCTGTCAGATGCCACTGTATCCTTGCTACCCCAGGCATAGAGAATTGCTCCGGAGGGTAAGGATCCACATGCTGCAGGATGCTGCAGGGGTGACCGGTTTCCAGAGGGCAACTGGCACTAAGCAGCATAGTCAAAAAATGCCTAAGATACACTACTGATATTTTCTTTCAGAACAGCATAACTTTGAGATGAAGGCCAAAGTTGGTCCAGACTGTTTTATTAATTATCTACGTAATTACAAATATACAAGATTATTCATCTTTGATGCAGACCTGAAGCTACATCAGAGAACTGTTTAGAGTAAGACATAAAATCTATTCAATATGACTGCTGAATTAGTGTTGAGGAATGGATTAGTTTGATCACAGTTCAGAGGAAAGCTACATCACAAAGTGTAAACTAAATTTGGTTAATTTTTCCCTATACCTTAGAACATTTAGTGCCTAAGTTGAAGATCTGAATCATTCATAAATAGATCTGTCTCACATGTATTATTATCACAAGACATTTAAGAGATTATTAACAATACTTTAAAATTCTGCTTCATTAACAGAGAAAAGTATACATTCCTATCTGAGTAATAAAAAAAAATTTATAGTTTTAAAACTCTAATCACAGTTTCTAGCCAAATTAAGTAATGCTTTTCTGGCTGCTCTTTCTCACAAAATGAGTATACAAAGTTCTACCAAGTTAATACTGAGGATAATATACAACATACTGCTCACACGTTTACCTCCAAGCCAAAAAGCATATTCCCACAAACATATAAAACCAGTATTTAGTGAACCTATCTCCTTGTTTCTCTAGAGAATAGTATCAAGGTCAGAGAAGCCTAATATTGAGAATATTGTATCATTCATGTTTTGTAGGCTAAAACTTGCTCAAAACACTAGCAGCACTCCAGGTACACGTATTACATAAAGTATCTGATTGAAATCTCTTCATTAATGGCACTGAAAGTTTTACAGCTAGAAATTACTGAATCCTTTTATAATATTATGGTCCAAAAGACAAGCAAACAAAAGTATTTGTTTACTGAATATAAGAAAATGCAATTCAGTTAGTTACGTTTGTTAATAACTTTCCCAGTTGTAACAACTACTTTAAAGCTCCATTTGACGTTCATAAAAATAATGACAGGATATACTATTTTCCTCTTTAATATAAATAGAAGCATTGTCATGCTATTAGGTATCAAGCTATTAAAAAAAACAGCAGTCAAAAAATGCTACAGGAAATATTTGACATTGAATCGGTAGGACCAAATGAAATTTAACCCAGTCTGTTTGTGAAACCTGCTGCAATAATATTTAAATAATGATTTTTTTTTCATGAACTGCAGAAGAATGATCAGAGCAAGGGCACTGGAGAGGGCACACAATGCCAATATGGAAAAAGGTAAAGGAGCCAGCTTAACTTTAATGCTAAAAGCAAATTGCTAATCAGTTTTTAAGAATCTAAATAATAACCAGCCAAATTAGCTTAAAATCTTGCCAGACCATCATAATTTTCTGTGAAAATTAACTGGTCAGATATAGGTTGACACTGGAAGCTATAGGTTTTACCTCTCTTGAGCCTAGCAAAACTTTAGATACTGCTTTATGTGACGTACACAGAAACAACATAGGGATATCTGGGCTAGATTCAATGGCAGAAACAGCTATCATGGACAAAAGTACAAAGACTTAACAGCTTCTACCAAGTTGTAAAACCATATACTTCATTAAGTCCTTCAGGCTGTCTCATGGCAGTTATTGCCATTAGTGACATGAAGTAAAGCATAAAGCAATAAAAAATTGATTCTGTAAGTACAAAAAGGATGAAAACATTTGAGAGAGAGAGATTAGCATGCAGATGAACTTGACAACCTGAACACTAAGAACAACAGCATTTAAGAAACAAGCACTCAGTAAAATACTTTTGGAAAATAACCAGAACTACTAATGCCAAAGAAGAAATTAAAGTAATGATATGTTGGATCACAACTCAGTTTCACCCAACAGCAGTCTCAATGCTGTTGCAGAATAGGAAAATTTCACTTTTGGAGATATTAGCAGAAATTATTATCTGCAAGAAACAGGCAACAGTTTTTTGTTGTTTTTTTTTTTCTTTAATCTGAACTGGGAAAACTGCCAGATTAAACGACATACCAATTTGTGGCACAATATCTTAAGAAAGGTGCAGAACAGTAACCACCTGAACACCGTGAGCCAAGGGATCATCACCAACACTCAAAACCTCTGTGTAACACAATATATTTCTGTCACCACACATTACACTGGAAAATCTACACAAAACCCATGTTTTGCGAGGTCCACTTAGCATAGCCTTGTTTGGGCATTAATGCAAAGTGTCCCAATAAGCAATGACATTACCAATATACATAAAGGCCACTGTTTAATCTCAGCAAGGGAAGATGAGGAAAAAAATGACAACAGCTTTTGGTGGCTCCTCCAATACTGTAAAAAATGCACTGATTGATTATTCTCCATGCCCTCTGGGCTTAGACTAGAAGCTTGCTTAATTTGCAGCCAGAGGAATTTGGCCTAGATACCATTTTAAAGATAATGATGGCCAAAAACTGGAATAGATTATCCTGTTCAAAGGATATTATATACAACAGGTCAGTAGGGTTACACAAAAATCTTCATAAAGCTGTCTGGTTATATGTGATCCTGCATCAAACTATTATATAATAACTTCTTCAGATACCTTCATCCCCATCATTCTGGTAGAAATATTAATACCCATTGCATTCAACTTTCAAAATTAATTTGCAGGCACGCAATATAAAAGTTAATTTATGACTAATACATGTATATATTAAAATCTTAAGGGAATGTCTGAAAATTAGATGAGAATTAGAGCAAATGATGTAGACAATCAGAAGTTATGGAAGGGAACTATATGGTTTTTTGATATTTAAGAATAACTGTCAGCACTTGAACAGCATCCCCAAGGACCTCCCACTAACTGGTGTTATCAGCACCACTATTTTTCTGTACTATCACACACTTTAGCGACCGTAAGTCTACTCCTCTAGCTGCAACAACAAACTAAATCCCTATGTCAAAGACCTTAGACTCTAAAGAAAACAGAAACAGACAGACCCTGATGAATTAATATAGACAGGAAAAGACATTAAGACAATAACATAGTATTGGTCAGCATGGCAGGGACTAAGTATAACATGTCAGAAACCAAGTAATAGCTATATTGTGGCACAGAGAGCAGCATACAGACTTATCAAAGAACCTGTGCAACATTTACCACGAAAGTAGATTAGCTCATTTACTGAGCATAAACAGGTACAGTTTACATGCAGCAGTCAATACATAGAGGGGGGAAAAAAGAGAAGCAGATAGGTAAATTAATTTTTCATTTCCACTTGACTACTTCTGAAAACTAGTAACTTTTTTTGGTCTCTCTTCAGTCTGATCTCATGGAAAATTAAAATACTGACTGCCAAGCAAGGCACTGGAGATTTTGATTCTCCCCTCCAGTTTAGGGACACAATTTCCTGTATTGAAATCAATAGGCATTAGGCACTTAAACAGTTCTGCACAGCACTCTGGCCAGAACAAATTACACTGAGAAAAAGGTCACAGATCTTAAGCCTAAAACTTTTTTAGATGTGTTAACAATCTGCATATGAAAAGACTTGCCCTTTTACCACTCTCAATTTCTCCTTTATTGCATATTTTTGTTATATGTATATTGATTTCTTGTTTTGACACTGTTTAATAACTGACCCGGTAATATTTTAGATCTGGCCTAAATTTACCAAAGTCTGTCAATTCTCTCAACTATTACTGATATTCAAAAGTCCTGATTATATATTAAATCTGGAAAATACAAAGTAGAACACAGTAAGAAGGCATGAAAAATGTGGCAGATTCAAATATATATGGAAAACAAACATATGAGAAAAATATATTTTCATTTCCTCTTTTTATGTAAGAATGGAGAACAGAAGAATGATTTAAAATATTCATCTGACCTTTGCAACTCTGGTTCAAGAAAAGATCAAAGACATTCTGGTCTTAAGCCATAAGATGAAGGCATAATCTAAAAAGTAATGGGTCTAGAAAGTATAAGAAACACGTGAATCATTGTGCTTGATTTGAAATGTGCTTATGTGACTTCCTAAATCCTAATGCCAGAAATAATTTTTTCTTCTTTTTTTCTCCTTTTTTTTTCTTTTCCCCCCATATACATGGTTTCAAACCTAGATTCAATGACATATAATTCTTTATGATTGCAGTAGACTCCTAGACTATGTACAGATAAAGTAGATGAATATGCTATATTTATACAGAATTCACTATTTCTCAAAAGATAGCAGAATCTGAACAAAACAATAACAAGGTGTTTCAAACTCACAATTATACTAGTAAAATACAAATACAGAGAAAGAAAATAGTTCCGCTCCAAATACTTTTCCAGCTAATTTAAGAAGAAATATAAATTAATTAAAAAATAGAGAACTCTGCAAGACACAACAGATCATTATGAGGAAACCTCCTTGGCACCAATTTACTGATTCTAGGACTACAAAAGTCTATAGAACCCAAGCATACATCCGGCACGTGGATTTCCTTGGCACTATTTACTGCATGGAATGTTTCTGCCTGCTGTATAAAGCCTGGCCAGGTTTTGTGCAGAGCACTAAGCCTCACAGTCACTCTAGTTGACATTTAGGATGAAGGACTATGATGGAATTCTTAAAATTACAAAAGGCACAAACAGCACAACAAAGGGACATATGCTCTGCAGCCTGCATATCGTTATTCAGCCAGACAAAAGGGTGGTAATATCTAGTCCGGCTAAACAGACTATGACAAAAGGGCACTTTCTCTGTGGATCCATTGTAACGTCCATGTTACACATACTTGGGCTGTGTAGGAAAATCACTGGTCCAACCAATTTCAGCATGTTATTAAGGGGTTAAAATACAGAACATGCTTAATAAATCTCCATATCCCTGAAGGTTTTCTCTCAAACCCTTCTGAAAATCCTCACCTTTAAGGTGTTAATGAGAAAGTTGCCATTGGCCCCAGCAGGATCAGGTTTTACCTCAGATCCCTGAAGAACAATTTAAGATATTATTTATTATTATAAAAACATAATTTGAAATTGCTGAGGCCTTTTGCTGTAAAATTTAATGAATCATTAACTATTCCACCATATTATTATTGAAAACATTAACAATCTTGAACCTTCTGAGTCAAAGCAGAAGGCAGACAACAGCAAAATTGAATTTCAGGGGTTTACAATTCATGAACTCTCTCCCATGCATGTAGTTTAATTTTTTTTCCAGAGCTGCCTTGAAATGTCAGCTGTTCCCAACTAAGGAAAAACATTTCTAGACAAACTCTAAGAGAAATTAAATGGGGCCTTTTCAGGCGACAGCAATGTAGATGCTTTTTCCTGCATGGCTGGTTGCAGCTGTCATTTCAAAACCTCACATTCTTTGTCTATTAGGTAACTACCTCCACGTCAGTTGTTCTCTGTTCCAGTGTAAGGGTGACTTCCATGCAAAACAAGTCATCTACTCAAATTGATTTAAAAACAGAAGTGATTCCTTTCAGGGATTTTCTTATTTAATGAATGAAAAGATACTCCTACTTGACTTACCTTAAACACCTTTTTTTAGTCAACTTTATCATTAATTGTTATCACAATCTGAAATGACTTGTATTTCTCTCCAGATGCCTGAATTTTAGTATTTACTTCATGAGTATACTTTTCCTGTTACCAAAGTTACTTCACAGTGTAGTCATTTTTATTTCCATCTTTTTCCTGTCTGAGAGATAGCCATTCAAAATTAATGGAAAGCATTCCATATAATTTACAAGATGTATGACCTTTAATGCTGTTTCTGAATTTTTAATGGGGTGGGGGGGAAGCCGTTTTCTTCAGAAAATTTGTATGGATATATTGAAGTTCTGCAGGAACAGTTAAGGTAATCACCTTAATAGAGATTTGTGTGTTCCCATTTAGTCTTTTTTAGTTCTATGCACCAACCTCTTGTCTCCTACCTGAAGTTACTCTGTAGCTGTTTCATTCATCTGTTGGATACCTACCCTTTTCCTTGGGCTGAGTTCAGCTATGTAACTTACTTTTATGATTCACGTTTCCATTTAAAAAAAAAATTTTCATTTTAGGATGGTGCATAGACAATTACAAAGTTTTAAACAGACCATATCTTGTCAACAATAGTTCCAGTTTTCTACCGAATAGAAGCAGATGTGCAAATATGCGTATTTATTGTTATCTTGAAGCTTCATACAACATGAAATGCCACATTAATCAGCAAATTTTTCTACAAGGCTGCAATACTTCTGCAAAGTTCTATAGGAATTTCATTGTTCATAATACCACTACACAGTCTGACGAGACCTCAAATTTCTTTCTAAAACTTCAGCTAAGAAAATAATTGTGCAAGAATCTCAACTTTTGTTTCTACAGTCTGTTTCCAGCTTTTCTAGGGAAAACTTGAAAATGAGATACAGTGCTGAGCCAGTTTCACGTCTGCAGTTGCCTATTGTAGTGGCCACCACGGGCAACCACCACAACAGCTGGGGAGGAAGCAGCCCAGGGAAGCAGGGCTGTGAACAGCAGCTCTCCTCGTTCTCACACAGCCTCACGAAGAGCTAGTGAGGCTGCATACACTCACATGACAGTGGTATGTTGGAGGACGGCTCTCCGTAGGCGGAGTGGTGACTACTGCTGCGGAGGGTGACCCTTTTTAACAGCAACTCCTTGGAGGCAGTAGCCAGGGAAGCAAGTTCACCTTTCTAGGGCATTCAGCACAACTCACCACCTGGAACATATTACAGTCTTTGTCCCAGAATGACCAATCTCATCTGCACTACTGAGAAGCCTCAAGCATCTACCAAACAGCAAATACAAACATTTATTTTTACTTTAATCTAGCAGTTTTACAGACAAACTTTGGATTTTTTTTTTCATTTTTGCTCCCTCAAGGCTGAAATGCTGTTGATTAAAAACATGAGGTTATCCTTGTGCCTGTAGTCTTTTTGCACAACATGAAGGCGTCGCTATAAACTACAAATGTAATTACAGAAGTCCTTATCTCCTCACCTTTAGGTATAAGCGAAGCCATTTTGCCCTCTCAATATATTTCAGACTAGGAAGACCTGTCCATAGCTTACCACAAACTTACTCTTCCCAGCTTCTCTAGGAAATGGGACACCCAATCTTGTGTAATTTTTGCAACAAAAAAAATTTGTTTTGATAAACAGATTGATAAAATTTTTACTGTGCTTAATATAAATTAATACCAATATTTAGTTAGAATCTGCAAGAGACTTTTCACAGTGCACGTCTTCCCCTAAAAATGAGACTATCAGGTCATGGAAAATTGCAAAATCTTCCGAACGGGAACTTACAGACTGAGACTTCCTCCCTCTTTGAGGTCAGAAAAAAACACTGCTATGTGAACCAATTACCTGCCTGTGATGCTAACCTCCTTCACAAATACTTCTGCAAAGCCTTCAACTGCAGCCACAGTGCCCTCATTTTTCAAATTCCGAGGCTCAGTTATTTATTCAGGACAGCTCATTTCAACAACTAAATGATGGGTAAAGTCAGACTACATTTAGCCACTAGCATTCCTTGAATGTCTGACCTGTAGCAGTGCACGAAAATGTATTACAAAATGTGCAAGTCTGGAGTGGGACTGCAGATCCTATCTGCTCAGACAAGTTCTCAAGTTCAGGGGTCCTGACAAAGCTGGAAAGACATTTACCCCTTTTTTATGAGGTGAACAATAACAAAGCAACAACAGCTTCTAAAATACCCAAAACATTTCAATAAAACCCTTTCTAAAAACATTTAGTGAAATCTCAATCCAAAGAACTTTCCGGTTCTTGTCCCATTTCCTAGCTTGTAGGGCCATTTCCTTACTAGTAATCTCTCATCACAGTTAAGAGGCAATTCTTCAGATACCTATTGCTGTGTTTTTCCACAAAAGATTTTCATTTTTCTGGAATATGCTTTTCTTTTTTTTAATAATGTCAACCTTTCATGTATTTCTTTCTCTTAATATTTGCTTTTTACATAGATTTATTACAGTGAGGTTACATACTGCTGACTTACCATCTATAAAACCATTGAGGAATCCCCCAACAGCACTGCTTAAAGTGCCAACATTTTCAGAGTAACAGCAAAACTATACCTGTAATGTAACTAAAAAACTTGAATACATACACGCAAAAAACCCAACCCAACCCAAACCAAAACAAAAAACCAGATGAGCACAGAGGCACAATGGCAGGAGGGGGAACCCCAAAAGCCCAATCAAAGAAAATGAGTCCCAGCCTGGCCCCTCCCTGGGGAGCCTCAGGCTCCTGTGCTGGGGGTGACACCCACCATGGTGAGTCAATGGGGGAGGGTCCCCATAGCACCTTAGAGACTGAGAGGGTACTGCCAGGGTGTATGGGACAAATTATGGGACACCGAATAAGGGTACTCTAGGACTGCATGGGACTTATTATGAGATGTACAGGGGAGGAAGCAAAAGCCAGGAGAGGGACAGGTCAACATGGTTTGGAGAGGAACAAGTGTGGGAAAATAAAGGTATAAGGAGTTAAAAGAAGCTGGGCAGTGCCCTGCACTGGATCCTCTCAGCCTGTCCTGCCCTCTTATTAAAACTGCACTACTAAACTCTTCCTGGGCAAGCAGTTCTCTGTTCCATGTACGTGTGTGCCAGTAACCAGGGTCAGACCGCCTGTAATTTTGTCCATGGTGCCAGCAACTGGAGCACGTGTGGTCACTCACGAGCATCAAGCCAGACTAGCTGGTGACTAGGTGGAGTGGCCTGGAAGCCTTGCGTTGAGAGTGAGCCACCTGGAGGAGGCAGCTACCAGAGGGATCAGAGGTCCAGGACATGGAGTTGAAGGTTGACCAAGAGACTCATTTGAATGTGTGTGTGTCCGAGTGGAAGGCAGCAAGGCCAGCTCTGGGGTGGCTTAGCTCTCTAAGGCTGGTCATGAAGGGACCCAGTGTGTGTGGTGTCAGTATGTGCGCAGGCACACTCACAAATGAGGAAACCAAGGACCAGCTGCTGACAACGTAGCACTCGGATGGGGCATCTGAGTCCGGCTCCTGGAGAGACTGACAACGTGTATCTGTCCCACTAATGGACCTTCATCCTAATCAACCAGAGGAGGAACAGGATGTGGACAGTGGTACTGTTTGTGTTTGCCTGAATGCTGAGTGCTTCTGTTTTGTGCTGATGTCTGTGGCTCTGACCATGCACATGTGTTTATCTGTCCTGTACATGTGTGTCTTTCTGTAGGGAAGCACGCTCATGCTGCACACAGAGTAGACCCGACACATGGAGCTGTGGCAGCCTCATCTCTATGACGCATGTATGAAAATACAAAATCCAAGATTATGTGTAAAACTGTGTGCATCACTACACCGCATGCAAACACTCACTCAAAAAAAAAGCTACTTCCTCCCACGAAGTTTGAAGGAAAACTGTTTCAGGACTAAAAATCAATACAGGAGAAGAATAGAAACCATTAGTGCAATCAGCATTCGTGTCGCTGGCAGTTTTAGTATCCATGATTAACTTACAAAGTATAAATTATTTACTCCTTTTTTTTTGGTTTGGTACTGTAGCAGAAAGAAGAAAAAGAATCTGCTGAATCAGATCTTTAGCGGATGCTTTCATCTGAACTGTAGAGGAGTTTTCAGTAATTAATAGCCAGCTGCACATCCTGATATAATGACAGACGGGTCCTGCGTCATTAAGCATTACTGAAACAAATTTCTATTTATCAGGTAATGGTACAGGAAAATAAAACCTTGGAAAAGCAAGACCATTTTCTAAAGAGACAAAGGTGTATTTAAGGAGTAACTTGATGGTCATTATTTAACTCTGTTTTAAAAAATAATGCATAAAATGCTACTTTCTTGTGCAAATCATTCATATATAGGAGGGATAGACTATATTGCTAATCTATATTTACATTTCAAAGGAAGTTCTTATGACAAAACTATCACCACTATTGATAATTAACATTCTTTGACACTTCTTGTAAGATGCTATTTTCCAGCTGTTTATATCTTTGCCTAAAATTACCCATCCAGCCAGAAATTTTTCATGCTGGGTATATATCCAAGGTAGTTCATTATTGACATAGCAGTTTTGTAGAATGAGATTATGAGCTCTCATGTGATAATGGGTTACCTTTTGCCATTTACACCCTTCACAGATGACCTCCATAGGTAACTCCCTCAATTTTGGGGGTACTTAGTTCTGAATTTTGAAAATAGATTAGTAGAAATGCAGAGTACTCCCAACTGAAAAAGAAGTTGGTTTGAAAAGTATTTGGATTACATTTTGTACTATTAAAGTACTAGAAATGCTGGATAATTAGTCTCTCGATACTTCAATTTACTTACTCCATATTAGCAGACACTTCTTCATGCCTCAAATCCCCATCTGTAGAATAGATCTAATGATATTTTGGCAGTGCTGTTACAGCACTTCCTTTAATACTTGTATAGCACCCAGATTCTACAAGGGGAAAAGCTAAAGAAACCTCACGAAGAAATAGGCCATTTTGAATCTGGTGCAGGTTTTAAATTATTTATTTTGAGAAAGAAGTGCAAGGCTGTCTACTGAACAAGAAATACTGGGCAACCGCCAAGGCAGTGAAGGAATAAGGTGTTCTGCGTAGGCTACAGCATTCCTACGTGCTTTTGGAACAGGTAGCTCGCACACACAGGAATGCCAACTTTCAAGTCACCATATGGAGCATGACACTAGAATTGTAACATTTCCTAACTTTTGGATCCTTCAAACCTTCTTGTTTTTAACACAGTTACATTTGTTTTCACATAAGCTCATAAACAACAGTTTTGCCTTTTGCTACAAAAGTGAATTTTATATGGTGCCAAATTTATTCAAACAGCTGCATACAAAATTATGCCTCAGTACATTCTGTTATCTGTAATGGGAGGAAATGGGGATTCTATTAGAAAGCCTCTTTGCAACTACTCCATTTGCATGTGCGTAACAAGCTCATGAGAATGTAACTGCTTATTTCCCCTATCGTTTTACTTTTAGAACACCTGAGATTTAAAAGGCAGGAAGTCAGTCTGGTACAGCCAGACAACTATTTAAACACTTTTCGTGAGATATGTAAATATTTTAACTCTGAATCAGATTAATAACATTACATCTCACTATATGGAGGTACACAAAGTTAAGGATGGACAATTGCTTGTCCTGACATTGTCTTCAAAAGTGGGTGTAAAAGGTTTTTGGATTTACATCTCTATTTCCTACATTTTCTATATTTTGGGTCTGAAGGGAAATAAGCCCAACCATAAATATATTCCCTGTAGTGTAAATGACAAGACAGGAAAATAATTAGCTGAGATAATAAAATTTCCTCTTCAAGAATATTTAAAACAGTAACAGAAAAAAAATCCAAACCACTAATATTCATCTTTGCTATCAGGTACTACCATTCTGTCCATACCTGAAAACAGATAAATAAAAGACAAAGAATTTAAAGAAATTGTTGAGTGGTTTTTCTCAGACTTTCTCAACAATCTTATCCCAAAGAGGGCAAATCATGGTTACAGGCTGACAGATAACTACTATCAGCCTCAAAGATCATTTCTTTTTTACATATGACATAATTACTTTGTTAAAAAAAAAATTATAAAGTGAACTCTTCTTCAGGGAGAAAGTGGTTATAATCTAACAACCGCACCCAGTAGTCCCTCACTAAGTTTCACAAATCTAAATTTCAGTGAGTAGCCAGTTGAGACACAAATATGACTTGACATAATGTAACCTGGTAAGATCTGCATTCCAAGCGGAAACGGAGGTTGTTCTTCATACCACAGGCTGTTGTTGTTTGGAGGATTCCCTGCCAAAGGATCATGTAGATTAAAAAGTTTATATAGCTTCCAAAGAAGTTGGACAAAAACTTTGGAATTATTTGAGTTGAAAATAATTGGAGGCTGGAAGAGTCCTTTTGGGAAGTATCACATTGCACCTTCTCCCGTGGACATCTGCTTACAGCCAGAATACTAGTACCCTTCTTTTCAACAATTACATCTCCCCTTGTTAGCACGCTTACACAACCGAGCTTGAGCACATGCAATAACCTTGCACTAAAACAGTTTTGTCTGGAAAAGATGACAGCTTACATGATCTAAAGAATTAGAAAAGAAATTCAGCTCCAGGCCCCACCACCATTTTGCCCAGACTTCTGTCTTTCAGTTTCCACTCCACCCCTTCCCCTGGATTTAGATTAAACTCATTGAGGCAGGGATTTATTCTTACTATGAATTTTAATGACTACTGTGAAAACAAAGATCTTTATCTTGATTATAATCTTTACACTCAACTGTAATAGTAAAGAACAGGTAAGACACTTCTTAAAAGCAAACGCTACAGGAGAAAGTGCTTTTGGTCCTTCCATTTATTTCTCTGTAAATTTGGTAAACAGAAAGGAAGGTTACTAATTACCTTACCAAAATGCACTTTGATATGCTCAGAGGAAACACAATATTAAATCAATCATTTACTATTAAAATCAAATATCCTGGAAAATACAGAAATAAAAGGAATAAATAAGGTAATATGGAATAAATGTCGTAATAAAAAGAAAAAAGCTTTCAGCTTTTCTGTGTAAGTATTTTGAATTATAAGCTATTCATGTAAAGATAAAAAAAAATATTTAAAACAGGATGGTTTATGATTTCTCTCTAGAATAGTGTCCATCATACAACTGGGTCATTATTAAATAAAATGACAGCAAGACTCTTAAAACTGCACATCCAAATTCCAGATTTTCTAAGAAAAGAGAAAAACATTCTCCAGCTTCTGGGAAATGGATACTGCATGTTATACAACTTTGTTTTTTTTTTTTTACTCCCGTAGAATCAATTTCCAATTCCTATAAACGGAGGAAGGTATACTTTCTATCATTTTCAAGATTTTAAAAAGTGAAATTCCTGTAGTCTAAGTGAGAGCTATAATATACTTTTTGCATTTAGGTTAGAAGCTGTCTTGTATCTTCCTGGTTCTGTTCCTGACAGACAGTCACAGAAAATCAGTGTGTCCTCAGGGTTCATCTGGGGGATATTCAAACTTCAGATTCATCTATAATCTTCCCACATGAACTGTCACAGAAATCACTTTGGTGGCCTACAACCTTTTGTGGTCCTTCCCAAATCTAGATCTAATGTGACTTGTGCATCAGAATCATAATAAAGGCGAACTGGTGTCAAACATATCAAGCAGGATGCCAAGAAGGCGGCAGAATTGAACAAAGCTGTGTCTTGCAGTATTTGAAAATTCTCTATTCATTCACTAACTTCTGACACATACTCCTTCCTGCAAGCCACCCCGTAAGTCTCAGTGGTTCACATCTGGTAATGTCATATTGCATATAGTGGTAGTATTCTCTGCTATAAAAAAGCACAAAAATTAAGAGACTAGGTTGATATTACAGACATTTCACTACTTCCTCTGAAGTTTTACCAGTTACAACACAAGGATTTGGTTTCTTTTTTCCAAAAATATACCTGTTTCCATTTTCACTACATATTTTTTGAAAATGTTGGCAGATCATCTCTTTTTCAGTATTTTTTTCACAATAATGAAATAAAAACCCAGCTAAATGTAAAATAACCTTAAAAACAGACACAGCTTTAGTGTTCTGATGACTGACAAACAAACAGGACACTTATCACAGCATGGAATAGTGAAAAGTTCTTTTTCAAGTATTATGTCATGTTATTTTCATAGTTGTTCTGACAATCACACTTTGTATAGACCTTATCTTATATTCCAAATTAGTGGTACCATAAATAAGCAGTGAGAGAAAACCAGGGTAAATGGAACTGTGCCCTTTAGCACACTGCGATATATATTGCTACCTTTGAGTTTTACAGGCCATCTTACTCCCCCACGAATTTTACATTAAGGAATTTTTATTGCTAATAACCTTAGTTTGTATCTGTTGAAGAAAACCGTGATGCAGAAAGGTACTTCACAGCGGAAAGCACCAGCTTGAAGAAACATGAGTCTGATCTGTTAACAGCAGTTACCAAAATTTGGTTGAAGAAAGACTCTTGTTTGCATTACAAAACTATACAAAGTGAATAGGTATGAAGCCCTCACAATGACATACTAAGCATAGCAATTTTTACCTCTGGAAGTTTTTCTGCTTTTCTGAAAATTGCAAGAAACTCATGACTGACCAAAGCTGACAAATACAATTTATGAAAAATTTTAGAAATTATTATTTTCTTAAAGAATGTTATGCAAAATCACAATAAGAATTGAAACTGCATTACTCCTCCTTTCCTAGGTTTACCAATATCATATATTACCTTTTCTGGTTGAGCTGTATGCAGGAGCCTGCCTGACATCTATTTCTTGAGAAAAGGATCTATATCGTTTTCTTAGGGAAAAAAAGAATAAATCCAGGCAGATCTTCCTACCTACACTCCTAGAATAATTCCAGCTTCCTATGAGTTCTGTAGAATTGTGAGGTATTCCAATACAGGTCTATCTGCATGCAATTTTTCTTTTCAATTTTTCTTATTTCTCAGAAAGAGTAACAGGTGGTGCATCAACATTAAGCAAAAGGTCTTGGTCTCTCAAAAAATTGCTAGCTTCATACACAGTTCAACAATTATAACTATCGGCATCAAGCTTGGTAACCTACAGACTAACATTTCAATACTCCCTCAATCTATACTTTGATCCATAACTCACTCTTGTTTATCACCTGAGGTGTGTCCTAAATGAAAAGATAACCCTGAAGGATTCTGAGAACTCTTATCTACTGTCACCCATCTTAAAAAACTTGCATTTAAAAAGAAGTCCAGGTCAAATGCAAAGTGACAACCTTTAAAGTAATCTTCTTAGATCAGATTTAGTGAAAATTCAAATATTTGGATTGGCATAAAACTCTCAGACTTGTAAAACAGTAAAGCGTTTAAGCCACCGAGTGACACTGTATATATAGCTTTGTCAAGAATAATTAGTGTAGGAAAACAGAGGCCAGTGTCTAATTTTTACATATATTTTTAAAATATTTAATTTTCACGACACATGCACAAGGCAGGCTCAACAAAAAGCACCTGTTATAATAGAATTATTAAGATTTAATCTGTAAGATTAATAATTGGTTCATGAAATAATAAAAGAAAAAAAAATACCTTAAGAACCCTGCTGAAACACTGATTTACAAGGGAACAATTAATCCAATAGTTTCAGAATTGTATCAGGTATTTGTTACTGAGATCAGCCCTACACTTTTTATGGGTATTATTAGCAACATGCAATTTTAGGATATTTAATATCTGGTGAAAACATACTTTCAAAGTTATTCAGAATGTTATTTAGAAGATAAGGGTTTGATCTCCAACAATAACCATCCTTTTAGATAGAACATTATCATCAGTAAAAAGCATACTGTGGCTCTGATGAGTGCGAGCCTCAGGTCTTCCATTACACACAGCTGACTGAGTTGAATGCTGGGCTGTGGGGTGTTTTGAGAGCTTTTCCTTGTCACAGTTTAGCAGCTACAGACATTAAAGCATCCCTGAGAACGCAGCAGCTCAATGTCAATATGCCATTCCTCCCATACAGGAGGGGGTCAATATCAGGCAGAAACGCTTAACAGTACTCAATGTATGGTTCAATGCAATAAAATAATCTCTTAAACATAGTATCTTTTGTTTCTTATTCCTTAAAGGCAAAATGTTTATCCTCAGGAATTTGTTTTAACTTTGAAAAGCCTGCAAACAATGACCTTACTAATTTGGGGGGATAGCTAAAATGTAACAATTCTGGAATATTACATTAAATAAAAAGTTATCAAGGCACAATTTTCAAATACACAACCTGGAGATGGGCACATATGGCTTGACTTTGACAGATATTTAGCAAGCTCAGCACTCTCTGACTTCCATCCATGTTTTCTAAAACCAGAAATGTATTATTTCACTGGTTCAAAAAATCAATTTCTTGTGCCAGCAAGAAATGATTTATTGTAGTTTATTAATAAAAAAAATGTAAAGCCCTAAATATTTGATTAAGCAGGGGTTGGCTTGTATTTTGTGGGGTAGGGGAAGGTAGGGGATCTGGGTTATTTTAAATTCCCACTTTTTAACTCAGATTTTTCATTCAAACGTGTTGATTTCATTAGATCAGATTTGAGATAAGAAAGAAATTACAGTGAAAAGAAAGAAAATCCCACCTCACACATCTGGGGAAGCAGAGTCTAATAATTCAAACCCAACGAGTTTTCTTAAATGGATATTAATAAACATAAAATACAAACTGTAGCCAAACACAAGAAAACTAAAGTCATTCTTTTAATTTTCCCCAACCTGCCTCAGCATGTTGCTCTGTGTTCTGCAGTGACAGTGTTTAGAAAGGCATGACCATGTGTATCCAAAGTTGAGGATAAGGAATGATTGGCCCTTTCAGTGGCAGCAGATCTTTTTATTACCTTAAACAGAAAGAATTAAATGCCAAACACCTGAACATCAACTTGAAACCTGTAAGCAATTGTTAGAGAAAAAGGAGAGAAGGCAAACTCAACACTAGCAATTAGAACACTAACATTATATGATGTTTAATCATTTTACAATTATAAACCAAAACTAGTTCAAAAAATCTCAGTGTGAAGTCTTGATTCCACAGAATCAAGGCTTTAAAAAATCTCAGAACTGATTACCTCACAATTTTCATTTAAGTATACCATTTGAGAACTCTGACATAGGTTTTCATTGCTGCCAGTAGAAATGAAAGAGCTGCTTAAATTATCAAAAATAGATTATTTAATTATCAAAAAAAAAAATGCGACATGTTTTACTCCTACAATTATAGGAATTTGTCATATACCTTTTGAGAGAATTTCTCTCAACAGAAGCAGCTCGTTTTGTGGTGCTTCTGCAGAGTGATTTTTTTAACACTGGCATAATTTTCCAATTACCCACATTTGTACTTGTTGTTAGAATCTAACAGGATTTTAGAGAACTTCTGGAGCACTATCTCATCTAATTTCTTTCACAACTTAATCAATCTTTCCCCTAAAACTGCCTCGAGTTTTTGGGTTTCCACTGTATCCACTATCTTTCAACCCATTCAAATTAGAATTCTATTTAATAATCAGTCAAAACAGATTCCTGTCTACTAGAAAGCAAAAGACCATTTGCAATGGAAGATTTTAATTATCCTTATATTCCTTGCAGCAATGTACCCTTTTTATCCAGTTTGCAGAACCACAAAATTATTCTGATTGTAATGTGATCAATGATGTTAAATTACTTTAGCTGGATTTTTTGTTTCTTTCTGACTGGCTGTGATTACAACTCAGGCCCTTGTTTATCAAAAAGTTAATCCTGAAAATCTGCACATAATTCTCTTTTTAATAAAATGTGAATGTCAAAGGGCTAAATAATGACAGAGCAGAAATTAAGTCTAAGACACTTGAAACAGGTGTCTCGTGTATTGCAAAGTTAAAGATATCATTAGGACTAGAGAAAGAGGAGAAGGGCAGTCACATGGGTCCTTAAGAGTGATACCAGTAACATTAGTGAGAATAATAGCTGCTGACGTCTCAATGAAATTAGCTACAGCAGAGCTGGATTATGAGGCACTGAAATAGTACTAAGAGAACTCAGAACTGACCTATTAAACACACAGAGAGCTAAAAAGCCCTACTGGGTACTAAAGGCCTGCTTCTTCTCACCAATGAGAATTTAACTCAATAGAAACTTTCTGATATTTATAGTCATGGTTTAATGCAGAAGTACGGTATGTGAGAGAAAAATAATGAAATAAGTACTCTGAAACTTCTACCAAAGAAATTACATCTTGATTGAGGGAAAAAAAAAAAACCACAGAAGAAGGTAATAGGTTTGCTAGCTTATAATTTCTGGAAAACATTTTCTCAAGAATCCATTGCCTGTAAAAAATTAAATATAGAAAACTCTTTATTAGGTTCCAGAAACAGTCATCATGTTATCAGTCTTCACAGAATTACAGAATGGTAGGGGTTGGAAGGAACTTCTAGAAATCACCTAGTCCAACGTCTGTGCTAAAGGTTCCCCTAGAGCAGGTTGCACAGGAACACGTTCAGGCAGGTTTTGAGTATCTCCAGAGAAGGAGACTCCACAACCTCTCTAGGCTGCCTGTTCCGGTGCTCTGGAACACCTCACCTCAAAGTCACAAAGTTTTTCCTCATGTTCAGACGGACCTTTCTGTGTTCCAGTTTGTGCCTGTTGCGTCTTGTCCTGTCACTGGGGACCACTGAAAAGAGTCTGGCCCCATCCTCTTGACACCTGCCCTTTACCTATTGATAAGCATTGATAAGATCCCCTCTCAGTCTTCTCCAGGCTAAACAGACCCAGGTCTTTCAGCCTTTCCTGTTAAGAGAGATGCTCCGGTCCTCTAACCATCTTCACAGCCCTTCGCCGGACTCTCTCCAGTAGTTCCCTGACTCTCTTCTATCAGGGATCCCAGAGCTGGACACAGTACTCCTTACATCTTGTGTGTATTATTATCAGTGTTCTATAATGCTTACAGCAAGATATACAGTAACAATATAGAAAAAAATGTAGTAGAGGTACCATTTCTGTCTTATGAAGAAAATACTTAAGTATTTCATAAGAACATAAGAAACTGACCATATCACCATACAAGTATTGAAAATATCTCTGAAAAGGGAAATAAAAGGCAAATGAGCAACAAATGTACCAAACATTATTGAAGAAATAAAAAAGGTGAAAGCATTCTTACACATGACACAAATTATGTGCTTGGAAAGTTAGCTGGAAGTTGTTGAACAAACACCTTTTAAAACATCAATCTATCCTTTGCCTGTAGCAAGGAAAATCAGAAACATTGTAAGGTATTGCCAAATACACAAACTAAATCAAAATAGAAACTACTTATATAATTGAATGACAGGGAAAAAAATAGTATGCCTGCCACTGTATTTCAGATATTTTACTACTCTCCTGACAGAATGTGTACAAATGAACTAAAGTGATCTCAAATTTCACCCAAATAAGCCATGAAAAATATAAGAGGAAAATTGGTCTGTCACTGAAAGATGTCCAAGTTGGTAGTACCTGTTTAGCACGTTAGCAAAAAGGCTTACTATATTTCTTTCAGTTATTTAATTCATTAGAAAAAAATAGGAATTAGAAATTTCAGAAAAGATGTTATTTTGTCTGGACATACAGTAAAACACAGAAAATCTTCAGCAGAAATAATATAATTATTAGATCTGTGATACATAGATATTAACCACATTGTATACTTTTTAATATATTTAATAGATTATTATGATGAGATTATTTTATAGAGATATTTCAAAACACATCCGCTTGAAAATACTTGAATTACATAGCATAGTGAAATGCAAAGCTATGATGAAAGTTATATTAAATCGTAGAAAGCAGTTGTGCTTGATTGTGTGCTTCTTTTGATCCAACTGAGATATGAGTCCTGTGTATTAAAAAATTGTAATATAATTGAGGAAGGAAAAGGGAAAAGTAGTTTGCAAATAATGTTGATGAAGTAACTAGATTTTTGATTCAGCTACCTAATTAAAGAAATCAATTTGGATTATTCATAAATTATTTTTAATCTCTTTTTCTCACTGATATAAAAAACCTATTGAGACAAGAAGCTGCTGCTAGGGGCATCATAATTTATTAAACAGGTCTGCCATGAGACAATAGGATCTATATTTAATTGCTTCTGCTGTTTGAAGATTGCCCTATTCACCTTGATACAGAACAACCACCATGGGAGCATCTCTGTAAAATATCACAGCTCAGAGAAAAGGACAGAAAGAAAGACACGTCAGATTAGTATATGGCCTAGCATTTCGGGCATTCTACAGAACTATGGAATGGAAGAAAACTTAAATACAAGTCTCTGCATCCTTAGAAATATTTTTGGTAGACGAGGATGCCATCAAAACCACAAACTCTCAGTTTGAAAGCTCAAGTCTCTCAGCTGAGCTTGGCAGACTGCTCCAGCACAGAACTACTTCCTCCTATGTACCACCTTTTTTACACATTGAAACTCTTCATGCAATTTAAGCCAAAATTGCTACTGGTAGTGACTGAAACCACATTTTGAAAGAATGCATTATTTACTTAAAATGAGGTTAGGTAACTTGGTACAAAAATTTTTGACGAATATCCATCCCATTTTCAAATTTTATTCCACTGGTTTCAATCCCATTTTCAAAGGTTGAAATTACATTTTGAGCCACCTTCCAAACCCTATTATTAGATGAATAATCTATTTTGTTGATGGTTGCATCAATCTCTCTTTCCTTGTTTTGGTAACTTTAAGAAAAGTAGCCTATTACTAGCCATTTATTTTCAGACAGGTAAATAATGAATACATTATTTTAAAAGGACAACATTAATATTGAAAACAGAAAGAAAACTCATGGTATCAAAGATAAATTAAAACATGCTTCAATGTTACAGTTACACATTTTACATAATACTTATATTGCAGATATCATACAGGAGCTATCTGAAATACACCAATTGCATCACCACAGCAATTCTACCAGATCGGTGTTACTCCCAAAATTTGGCCCTCAGAAATGAGAGGCTGTACTACTTAGTCATTACAGACAAATATAGCAGACCCCACAGAATATAATTTGGAGCTATCTTTCAGAAATACGTCCAAAGATGATTTAAAATCCTAGAGTGACCAAAAAAAAAAAAAAAAAAAAGAAAAAAAAAGTAGTTAAATGAACTCATTCATCAGAAAGAAATTTAAAAGTAGAAAGGATATTCTGGGTGACAAAGTCTAGCGGTCCTGCTGTCACAGGGTCCACATCATACAACCCTTTTTACAGTTCTTTTTAACATGCAACAGTCAATTACTTTCATGCTTTGCTCCAGAATGCTACTGGAAGGCTGCTCCAGAGCCTCCCTTGTCTGACAGAGTTTCAGAGTACTCTAATTTCCATCCTAAAGGTCCAAGTGGCCAATTAAATCCCATTGATTTGTGCTACTTTGCCAACACAGCTCTAACAGACAAATATTAGAAAATCCAATAGAACTGTATCTCAATCTGCCTAGCAGATGTTGGTTTAACTTGCCTTTAGAACTCTGCAATAGTAAAGGATCCACAAACACGACATTTCTCTTACCATCTGAAGCACATCCTCATCAAAAGTAACTTTTCTAAAATTTGGAGGTTTTTAACAAAAATCCTTTTGGACTCTGCAACCACCTCCCATCACTGAAGGTATGGATGTAGAATAGAAAAATTCTCTGACATTTGCCTGTTCATTTCACAGTGCATAAGGAATTCTGATGTTCAGTAGTTGAAACCTTTTGCAGTACAAAATATATGGCTGATCACATTGTATTCCATACACAATTTGTTTCATCCTTCCTAAAAGTCCTGGCAGTCAGGTGAAGCCCCCAGTGACCAGAAAAAGGGAAACATTTCACCCATTTTTGAATAGAGTAGAAAGGAGGACCCTGCAAACTCTGACCTTTCATCCTCACCTCTGTGCCTGGGAAGATCATGCAACTGACCCTCCTAGAAGATATGCTAAGGCATATAGAGGACAGGGAGCTGATGCAAGACAGCCAACATGGCTTCACCAAGGGCAAGTCCTGCCTGACCAACCTAGTGACCTTCTATGATAGAATGACAACATCAGTGGAGAAGGGAAGAGCTACAGATATCATCTATCTGGACTTCTACTGTAAAGCCTCTGACATGGTCCCCCACAACATCCTTCTGTCTAAACTGAAGAGATACAGATCTGATGGAGGGGCTGTTTTGTGGATGAGGAATTGGTTGGATGGTTGCATCCAAAGAGTAGTGGTCAATGGCTCAGTAACAAGCGGTGTCCCTCAGGGTCTGTATTGGGACCAGTGCTGTAATATCTTTATCAAGGCCACAGACAACGGGATTGATTGTACCCTCAGCAAGTTTGCAGACAATACCAAGCTGAGTGGTGCAGTTGACATGCCTGAGGGATGGGATGCCATCCAGAGGGACCTGGACAAGCTTGAGAAGTGGGCTTGTGTGAACCTCATGAGGTTCAACAAGGCCAAGTGTAAGGTCCTGCACATGGGTCAGGTCAACCTCTGGTATCAACATGGGGGATGAAGGGATTGAGAGTAGTCCTGTGGAGAAGGACTTGGGGTACTGGTGGATGAAAAGCTGGACATGAGCCAGCAATGTGCACTCGCAAACCAACAGGACAACCATATCCTGGGCTGCATCAAGAGAATTGTGGCCAGCAGGTTGACGGAGGTGATTCTGACCCTCCACTTTGTTGAGATCCTGCAGGAGTTCTGAGTCCAGCTCTGGAGCCCTCAGTATAGGAAAGACATGGACCTGTTGGAGCGGGTCCAAAGGAGGGCTCCAAAAATGATCAGAGGGCTGGAGCACCTCTGCTGTGAAGAAAGTCTAATAGTGCTAGGATTGTTCAGCCTGGAGAAGAGAAAAAGTGGCTGGGGAGACCGTACTGCAGCCTTTAAGTATTTAAAGAGGGCCTGTAAGGAAGATGGTGACAGTCTTTTTTAGCAGGGCCTAGGTCAAGGGGTGATGGTTTTAAACTAAAAGAGGGTAGATTTATACTGGATATAAGAAAGAAATTTTTACAGTGAGCGTGGTGAAACAGTGGAAATGGTAGACGCCCCACCCTTGGAAACATTCAAGGTCAGGTTTGACTGGACTCTGATATCCCTGCTCACTGCAGGGGGGTTGGACTCTACGACCTTTAAAGACCCCTTCCAAGACAAAACATTCTATGTTTCTATGATTCTCTGCGCTTGCCATCTAGGATCCCACAAGAGACTCAGAACACTAGACAAAATGTCTTCTTTTTCTTCTTTCTTCACAGCATCCCCAAAGAAATATTAATGATAGTGCAAAACTTAGATGGATAAAAGCACAGGACACCGAATTCTACTTTGATATCAGAAATACGATACTTGTAAAAGCCAGTAGCAGTCACTGTAACTATGACAAATCTCATTCCAACTGTACTGATGTCCTCAACTTATGTTCCGGAAAGCTGAAACTGACACATCAGCATTTTTAGAGCACTTCAAGCACTGGGGAATTGCTAGGAAATAAAAGTAGGTTTCTCAGACATTTAGATGTGCTCCCAATTATCCCATTCTGTGTCTTGCATAACTGACAAAAAAATGAGCACATGTTCAGTAAGGAAAATATTAGGCCATCATGTTTGCTCTGATGGAGTTTTCAAGTTTTCTGGTGCTTTCCAAATCCTTGCTGTTACCTGTGCTATTGATAATGGGAAAGCGTAACACAAATGGACTAGTCTGTCACTTTGCTGAGGCAGCTTAAGCACTTCAGATCTAAATGAGGGACTTCTGAAAATATTCAGAATATTATGTTAACAGATAAAAATCTCTAACAGAGATATGGGTTCATCATTACTGCAAATTGCATTCTGTCAGCATTTCTGTCCTGAACATGTCTGCATGGATGATGCTTTGAATCTACTGTTTCTACACCCACGTGTATGTAACAGACCTCACTAGCTTCATTTTCATAGCACAACTGAATTGCAGTAGTAAGTCACTGCATGAATAATGAGAAGATTAACCACCTCCCTCTCCAGTGACTCACCTGCACATACTCAGTTCAAGAGTTCAGGAGACAAGAAGTGCAGAGCTGATGGCATGCTCTGCAGGGGCTTTGCCTAGCCAGCCAGCACTTTCTAATCAACACTATTTTTTAAAAAAACTTAAGTTTTAAAACTTCCATCCTCTGTAATTTGGGTGAAATCAGACAACAGGTTATATAAAAGAGGGAAACAGATATGCATCATCATGTAGGTCTCATTTCTTTAAAAAAATAGGAAAAAAACCATCTCATGTATTAATAGTTATTTATTCAAATTCAAAGTCCCAAAGCACTTCTTCCTGCTCAGATTCTGGGTCTGTTTCCTTGATTAATATCCAGTAAAATACCTGTGAATATATGGAAAGCAAATGGCACCTCAGGAAAGCAGCAAACTTAAACTCACAGTCACAAGTATGCTTATGTATCTTAGATTTTCTAACAAAATCTTTATTAAAAGCACTACATAAGGAGATAAGCAGTCTTCTTTTTTGGGGGGGCGGGAGAGAGCAGAAATGAAACATTTTAGCAAAGGATGCAAAGAGAAAAACTGAAAATCTTGCAGTTATTAATCCATATGTTTGTTTTCCATAGTTATTTTTTTTTATACAGGTACCACTACCTACCTGATTAGATCTTTCCTAAATACAGGCTCTAAAGGTAGATCCTAATACATTGTCAGGTATTCTGTTTCAAGAAGTAGATTCATTTTGCCTCTCAGAATTATTTTTTTCACTATATGGTATAATTAATGAAACAATGGTCTAAGTATCCGATCTTATTGTAGATTTGTCTGAACTGATGTTGCAAAAATGTTCCTTATGCAAAAAACTCTAAAACTTTCATTCATATTCATTTTACAGGGGATAAGCAATGCTCTAAATCATTGTCTCTAAAATCCTTCATCCACTTCATGGAACACGCAAGTGAGCCTCTAGCTGGTACAATCCCTACCTTATTATGACTTAATCTCTGATTCCTGTGAGGTTGCCATAAATAGCCATATATTAGCTCAGCTGCAGCTCAGCATGCATACCTTTCTATGACTGTGGTATTCCCAGCAGCAGTTACCTGACCATAAGCTACATCTACCTGTACAATGCAATCCTAGAGAAAGAAATATGATTAGGCTGTGAGGATTATACAGCGTATAGAGATTCCAATCTTGACAAAGATACTGTATGGCACATACCTCACCAATACATGCTGCAATAATTTCAGCATTACAGCATTTAAAACTTGAAATGTTTATTATCTGGATGACCAACATAGCACCTTAATTGCCTTTTTACCCAGCTGTAACTTCCTAACAAATAAAGATGGTCTAATATCCCAAACTAATCCCCCCACTAAAATCTGCCTAATACAGGAAAGAGTAGTTTCGGTATTTGTGGGCTGGATATTCCAAATACTGTTGGATTAGAACGGGGGAGAAATAAAAAACAAAACCAGCAGTCTTTTAACTACTCCCCTTCTCTGGGCAGTTCCTAGGATTATTATACTTCCATGGGACAGGTCAATCTGGTACAGATATCCAGGTGGGAGAGATGAATTTCTATGGCAGTTATTCAAAGGGCTTGGAAATCCTCTGAGGGAACTGTACATTTTCCACTGTACTTTTACCCTGAAGAGCATTCCAAGGACACTAAAGATCAAAATCCCAAAGAGCAACAGGGAAAGAAAATGTATTTGTTGGTTGGTAACCCTTCATTTCAAGCTCTCTGTGTTAAAGTACAGTCAAGAAAACTACTCTCACAATGTTAAGAGACAACCAGCAATAAATGTGGAGGGGCTGAAACCACATTAAAAAAATTAAACGGATGTAGAGCTGGGTTTCTCTTGGCCTGTACATGAAAAATACGCTTTTCTGTAGGACAGTACCGTAGCATTCAAGAAACTTATCTCTCACTTTTCTCTGTGGTGCAGATTTCCCCGTACCTCAATACTCTAAGTACAAGCTAGGGAAAAGGATTATTTCACCACTTCTATTTGGTTTATGTCCTGTTTGGGAAGTCACTATTCCATCATGAATTTTGTTGCCTATTACCACAGCTTCTTTGTTTTATTTGGAGACTGGCAGAAGGTAAGACACTACAAAGACAACATGATGGGATGCCAGAAGGAAAAAAGTGTCATATGATAGGACATATGACATAAGGAGCCAAATATAGTGCAAGAATGAAATAGTGTGGTTAATTTGGAATGTCTGCAAAGGTTCCGACCCACTACTTACAGATTAAAATCCCGAGGAAAGGCTAAACACAAGAGCTCAATAGCAGTTACAGGCCATGTTTGTTAGGGTAGTTTTGTCATGGGATCTGTTGCATGAAATGATACTTTATAATGGGTAGGAGACATTAGAGTGACAGATTTCAAGAAGCTTGCTGGGAACTTTCAGATCCTTCATGAGTTGAAAAACATTGGATAATACACTTCTAACTGAGTTTAAAATTTAAATAACGTTAGAAGTTTAAATTATTACTTAGATTCCTAAGCATAAATAAGCTGATGAATGGATGAAACCAAATACAAAGGTAAATATATTTAAGTCCTCACACCAGTATTTTTTTTCGTAAGTAATCTGCTATTGGCAGAGGATGGTGTAATACGTACATTGCTATTCGACAAAATACTAAACCTAACCTATTAAAATTACTTTTTTTTGGTCCTTAATATGTGCATTTTCATTTATTTCAGCATTGGCTTCCATATACTTCTGAATGTGTCTAGATACTGAATGTAACAGGATGCTTGTTTCTCTGTCTGAATTTCTGAGAATAGGTATGGATGACATGCCTCATTCCTTTTTCGATTATTACACTTACTCAATTAAAGATGGATTATCCAAAAAACTAATTCTGGAAGGTGACATTCTTAAATCCACAGACCATGAAAACCAAATTTCACCAGTGGTCTAAGATGTGTAAAAATCTCAGACTTTGACACGTTCAACTGATTTTTCACTGACTAATATTTGGTCAACATCATAATTAACAACTGAAGTCCAGATTCACCAAACAGAACTTCGCTTTTAAAAGAGCAGTCAAAATCACAGTTAACCTGCTATTTTTAATGTATCTCTAATATTTAGTTGTACATTAAATGCAAATAACATTTTCATTTGATAACTAAAATCTACTCACTTCCCTTAAGGCATTACTTGTCCACAGAAAATATAGCTGGATACAACAGCAAAGGAAACCAACTTTGGAAACATTTCTTCCCTAGTATCCAGACAGACATATCACCAGGGTATAGAAGTCTCTGTGCATGACACTTCTACTGTAATCTGAAAGGCTATTTCACCTTGAAGGTATACCCAGTTTTGAATCTGCAATGTCTATTACAAATGAGCTGTATTTTTTCCAGTTTAAAGGAAGTTAAACTCTGAAAACTTTAAATCCCTTGCCAATATCAGAAAACAGAAAACAAATCACCAGAAAACAAATAATTCTTAAAAAATCTGATGGTTTAAGAACTCATTCTTTAAAATCTGTTCCAATAAATGTGTGAAGAAAAATAAATCCAGTAATAACATGGAATAAGACACAGGAAGGGAATGCAATGTAAAGTATTACGACTCAACATGGAATATCTTTTTTCTTAAAATGTTCTGAAGATCATGTGATCGTTCAACTAGGCATAGATCTCACCTTGGAATCTCACCAAATAACTGTTGTGTCAAGCCCAACAACTTGTCAAGGGCACACAAACTTTCTGCTAGAGTTACTTCCATATGACAAACGTAGGTCATTGATTTACTCCTTGTCTACTGACAGCATTAAAAATGTGTCTGTGTTTCAGATCGAATACCAAAGACCATTTGTTAGTGGCTGAAATGAAGAATTTGGTAAGTCCTATACAAAAATCATTAAATCGGGAACTACATTTCATTGCAGATGGAAAGAGTTAAAGTCATCTCTTTCATCTCAGTAAGAATTATCTGTTTTCCTGAAGGGGACAAGCTGTCATCTCTCATATCAAAGTAACCCAATTAAAACAAGAGGATATGAAATAATACAATCTAAACCAATTGCTTCAGACAACTGAGAACATGAAGCCAAGCTACTTTAGGAAAAAAATTAAACCTTCCATGGTTTTTGTAAAATTACTAAATAAAGTCATTCTGTAAAATTAAAAGTTGTATCTAAGAAGACTAAACATCCTCCTTTTGAGACATCAGCTAAGCTAACTAAAACTAAAAGAAACAGTTCCCTTCAGGTAACTGCATTTGAGATTCAGGTATACTCAGTTTAACTATTGCTTTCCAGTAGTTCACCATCTTTAATTTTCAGGCAACTGTTTTAATCCGTTCTCAACAGAAAGAGGATTACTGCCTAAATAAGGCAAAATACTCACTTTTGTACCATTTTTATACTCATCTTTAAAAACAGTAATAAATTTTCAGGGTAATCTAGGAATATCAACTTAGCCAGTTTTGAAAGTAAAGAAATAAACACCTCTTTCGTGTTACTATTTTCACATCCTTTATAATATAAATGCACCAGACACTTAAAAATAGCTATGACTTTCCTAAGCAAAATTGTTCATTCTTTTTTCAGATGCTGTGCTTGCTTCTATTCAATCCTTTGAAACTTTTTATTTTATGCACACCATTTTCTTAATTCCATGGAGTGAGTCACACAGGGAAAACGATTCCATTTACTAGCACATAGTGACCAGTAGCCTTTACTGGAAATAATCTTGAATTTTTTAATGGTTAAAATAAAAATTATCTTGAATCATTCTGCTATTACCAAAGAGTTAATCCAGTCATTAAAAAACATCAAGCACCATGTATTCAGTTAAGGTTTCGCCAGACAATACTAACTAATATTAACATAAAAATTGCCATTTAGCATACTGTACAAGTGAAACCTATTTCTGTTTTAATGAGATGCAACTATAATAAGCTGTAAATTATACTTGCTGACCAACATTCTTCAATTTTGTAATTGTCAGCTTTCAACATTTTTAATGGTTCTTCTCTTCCTTCCCTGTATTATTCTCCCTGCCCACAAACACTATGTTGAAAATATCAAACAAAATAGTAAATCTTCATGTATAGACCCAGACAGTTCTTTGGTTGTCCCCAAATGCCAAATAAAGAGATTTCAAGTAATCTGCTAAGCTACTAGAATATTTAACTCTGTCATTTCTTTTCCCAGCAGGAGCCAAATTGTCAAGTGAACACATCTGTGAATGAAAGACCAAACCCACTTAACTCAGGCCAGAATGTTTAGAAACAGTACAAGTGCAAGCTACTTTATAAGTGAAACAGCATAAATAATAAGTAATATTTAACCAACACATTTAATGTAATGTTAATTTAGTATTTTTTTCTTCATTATTAAGCTATTATTTAAGAGGTAAAGGATAGGGTAATTTTTGCTGAGTCAAAGTGCAGGTACCTTCTCTTCTCTCAAAGGAGATACTACATCTTATCTCAAAGAAAAGAAGGTGGCTCTTTTTAAGCAGGTAAGAGTGAAGAGACTGGAGAGGAACTGCATGAACACTCAACGGGTGTTTTACGAGTAAAAGAAGCTTCAACTTAGTTTCTACTATTGTGGCTTGAATTTCCAAGAAGATATAAATCAGGATTATATCCAGAGATAGCAAGACTTACTGCAATTTTATAGGATCCTTCAAGAACTAACTTGGCTTTAGCTTAGCCTGAAAATGACTGGTTATAAGACGTACTCTACTTCTAATGCGATAATAGAGTTTGGAAGTGTTTTCAGTCTGAAGTAACAAAACAGGCAATGCATCCAAAGGACAAACTATGAAATAACATCTTCATTTACGGATCATACGCTGAGAACAGAAGAGCAAAAGGCAGGCCTTTGGAAGAGTCCACATTTCAAATGTGTTTAAAAATTTCAAAGTTTAAAAAGTTCAAAGTTTAATTTGAATCAGTTGCAGTAATAGAAAGATGAGTATATTAGCGATCCACAACACAGGTTAAATGATCTCATTATTCTGGAACAAGAGATTAAATCCCAACAGGATACGCACCTGCCTAAGACACCCAAAGTGAGCGACCACAGTTTACATTAGCTCACATGGTTAAACTATCTTGCCTGCACAGAAATTTTGCATGCAGAAGTGCTATAACTATTTGTGTGGAAGACTATAGAGCACCTCAGTGGTGAGGAATGTAATTTACGTATGCAGATACCTACCCATCAGGGGTGTTGTCAGGCTTAGCTGATGAGTGTATTTGGAGACCTTTTGGCTTTTCTTGTGGAAACATCACAGAAAGTCAAAGCACTGCTAATATAAACAAATAAAGCCTTGCCCAATTTCCAACTAGTAGAACTATTTTAATCTCTTCACTGATATGCAGTATGCTGAATGCTGGTTAGGTGCCAAGGGTCAGATTAGGTGACAGAAATATAAAAGAAAAGGCAACAGATACCTTAAAATGAAACTCTTTGCCTCATTCAGTATCATACTACATCTTATTACACTCATCCTAACTTGAGCAATAAACTTCAACAATGCCTGAAAGAAAGTAACACCTGTTACTCAGCACAAGAAAGCTGGGAATAAGGTGACCTTTCATACTTAGCAGTACTGTGAAAACCTACTGGTCACAGAGGATTAAATAAAATTCTTGGGTCTTAAAAAAATTTCTTCTTAGTTTAAGAAATCAGGATTTTTTTTCCTCAAATTCAGGTTCAAATCAAGATTTCCTAAGGAAGAACTGAGATATTGGTCTATGGTTTTTATGTTAGTATCTTAAAACATCTAAAAATTAGTTACATATGTGCTGAATAGGAGTTCAGAAAGAAGGGGGTTTTCCTTGCCCACTATAAAATACACAAAATTTTCTAGACCAAGCAATTGAGTAAATATCTGCATGAAACACTTCACTGTGGTTTGGGTTAGAAGAGTTATGTCACGAGAAGAGCATAGTATTGGTCAGACTCAGTTCCCCATGATACCTTAGTGAGCTGAGGTGACTAATCATGTCCAAAGAACATAAGGAAAAGCTTATTCCACGCATTAGCACTGAGATTTTAATTTTCCATCAGCTTTCTTCACAATCACGTACTGTTCTATTCTCACAAAATGGAAGAATCTGCATAACACTGAAAGGCCAAACTTTTTTTTTTTTTTTTTTTTGGCTGCCTGAAAACCATGTGGGGTTCTATAATATGGACAAATAAACAATTTACTATCATTATTTTAAAATACTGGCAAAACAGAAGACAGAAGCTTCTTAACAACTGCATTCATTCAGGGATTTACTAAGGTGACTTACCAAAAGCTAGTTAGTCATCAAATTAATCTGAAGCAAAGGATAACATGTACAACCATGCATGTGCAGATTTTGCATTAGATGAAGTATATAGAACAATAATGATTGAATCAAGTAAATACAGTGGGATTAAAAAGGAACCAAGAAAAGATTTTTTTTTTTTCTTTATTCACAGCCTTGGTAACCAAATTAAATTTCACTCAACCTTAATAGGCCAAAACTTGGGAGAAAAGGATGGACAGTGCTAGGTTACAGTTTTGATTCTGAAAAGTTAGCATATTCACCTGTGGATTAATTTCAAATCTTTACCATCTTAACCATTTTAAAGAACACAGGTTTTCCGCTTCTATTTTTCCTATGGTAAAGCTCAAAGGCATGTGGAGTATCTGTTTACACGATTAGGCAAGCCCAAATTGAATACCATGTTTATCTTTATTTGGTTTGGCATCAAAAAGGCAATTGGAAAGGAAAGCCAGGTTACATAATTCAGTAGTAAATCCAGCAGTTTCTAAAATTGTTTTCAGTGTGAATGGCAGTAAACTGCATATTGTTAATATATAATCTGTGTTGTATAGTGTGAAATGTAGTAAGTAGTTATAAAATCCTACTCCTCCTACTATCATCACAATGTTTCTCACTATTGCTAGTACTAACTTTATCCTCACCCGGGACATCACTGGGCTCAACCACTGCACCCTTTTAATCTTATGTATTTCGTATTTGCTTCTCTACAATCCAAACAGCTTCAGACAAAATAACTCTTTTTCTGTCTCCTCCAATCTCAGTTTTATATGCCCTTCAGAGTCCACTCAGATTATAGCTACCTTTACCTGTCTGATACAGTTGTGCTCCCATTCATACTGCCATTCATACTGCCTGGGAACATATGTATTTTACAGCTGCTTTTTGCCAGTAGTGAGCTCCTGCCTATTACTAACTTTACCAGGAGAGTTCAGACACTGGAATTCTCACTACACTTCCAAAAGCTTACAGGTTCACATTCAAACCCTATGTTCAGGGCCATCACTTTTTGGCTATTCTTTCCCTAAACCCACACAGAGGCCCAAACACGAAAAACACAAGCACCGCCTTGACTGGTAACACAACATTAAAACCCTGGACATTTGAAACAACGAATTATATTTCAGCAGGGTTCATTTTTTATCCTGCCCCTACTCTTCCTCCCCATATTCCATGTGAGATGAGCAGGAACTAGCACATGAAGGCATAGTGCATGTCTCTAAGGTAGAGAAAATACCTTAAAAAAGCAACATCTCTAAGGTACAGAAAATTACTAGTCCTACTTCTTAAATACTTTGTTCTGCATGCATATAAAGGTTACAAATATTATGACGTATATGATGCTGGCCACAAAACACCTTTGATGTGTTACATCAGCATCGTGGAAACATAATTAAAGACAATCAACTAATATTTGTCTTAAACAAACACAAACCTAACTGGGTCTCATGAAAGACACCCTTTTCTTTATCTCCCATTATCAACCTTTAATGAACACCTGAAAGTAGCACAAGGGAAGTTTATGTACATATAAGAAACTCTTCTTTGTGCCAATTCCTATTCACAACGGAGAAAGCTGGCATACCTTACAGGCAACACATAGATTTGTGACGGTTCAAAGCAAAGCTACCACAGGCAGCTTAAAACCCTGGCACCCATAAACGCTCCTCACAGACCTACTGTAGCATGAATAAGCAAATTTGCCAATTCTCTGAGAGCTGCGACGAACAGCAGCACGCCAAAAACATTTCCATTCCAATTTAAGGTCTGTGATTTGGGAAGCGCAAAGGTAGCCACGGTATAGTTTGCATTCGTTAAAGTAGTAGACATAGATCGTATCATTATCTTCATTTATCTTCCCAGCAAACACTTCTGCCAGGCTTCCCTCGACGATGGGCCCGCGTACTGGGGCAGACAGCACGGGGCTGGCAAGGAGCACACAGGGAAATCGGGCAACGGCCTTCCCGAGCAGGAGAACACAAGTTGGTTTGTTCCAAAACCCCTTCATCCGGCTTCGGGGGTCACGTCTGGAAACCGCTTAGTCAGAAGGTGAACCCCGCGGGTTAAAACACGCTTAAAATCATTTCCGCAAGTAACGAGAACAGAAGTTGGGCAAATTCTAGTAAGACAATAGAAACGGCCTTCCTGCCGGGTGCGGACCGCAGCCCCCTCTCCGGCAGACTTCGCCGAACAGACCGCCACAACGGACCGAAGGAACACGCTCAACACCACGCTACTCATCTTTCCGGGTGGCGTGGTCCGAAGTTGGCTATGGAAGGATTTTACGTGGGCTGAAGCGCTCTTTCGGAGCGGTGGACCAAAACGCGATTAAGAGACGCGGCCCACCCGCCCCGCGCCGCGCGTGCCGGCCCACCCCCGATCACCGTGGCAGCGCCCCGCGCCCGGGGGGGGCAGCGCCCCGCCCCCGCCCCCACCCCCCCCCCCACCCCCCCCCCCCCAGCTCCTGCTCTGACGGACGGCTCTCGGCTCCCGCCATTGGCTGCGCGCGGAGCCGCCGGCGACGCCGACAAGCGACACCCGTGTGACGTTAGCGCCGGCGCTGCCAGGCGCCGGGTGTCGGCCCGGCACCGGCGTCTCGAAATGCAACTTTGAAATGCCGTGAGAAGGACGCGGCTGCACGAACTTTGCTCACCCATTTCCCGGGGCAAATCCTTCCTGAGGCTGCCCTGCAAATCAGCTCCACGCAGAGGCTGACACGCACCAAGGGCAAAGCTCTCACACCAACACGCACCCTGAGGCCAATCCCTCAGCCTGGTTTGGTTTTGTTTGTAAATGAGCTTCCATAATTATGTGTGTTGCCAATATTTTGAAAGACTCAATATTTACCCAAAGAGCTAAAGTTTCCTTGGGAAGTACTTTTGCCTTGGCTGAGAATATTCATTAAGCACAAACCAAGACATTAATTCCAACCCTGGGAGTGAGACGTGACGCAACAACCGCTGGAAGAATTTATAAGCGAGTTAACTCCACTATATTGCAAAAAATGTTACAGGGAAAGATTTTTCAGTGAGCAAGAACTGCAGATGCCTGTGGTTCAAAGAGGAAACAGATGTTTTAATGATGATAAAGGGATTTTAATGCTGTGTGACTGTCTTCCAAACAGCCACATTTGAGAACCTACCATACAAACAGAAAATACTGCAATTTTTTCCATCTCTCTCCTTCAGAAATAGGCTTTTTACATCACTTCCAAGCAGCTGTCTTTTAAATAATGGCAAGGGGGGGGTCACTGGGGGGGGGGGGGGGGCGGGGGGAGGAGACAGAGATGAGGGGCTGACCATACAAATGCATTTAATAAAGATCACTGAATCATCATATGAATGAGCATTTTTTTTTCCCGTTTTCAGGTCACTCAAATGCATATAAATATTTAAGTTTCAGGACAAACACCACAATATCACAGGGGGAAAATGTGTCTTCATTATTTCCTTCAAGTCAGGCTAAGAAAGAAATGGGAAGAAGTGTTCCTTTGATAAGGAAGAACATAGGTCTCTCTGCTCAAAAGGCGGTTATCATTTAAGAAAACATGACCATAACAATATATTTTTTTTGGCTTGCCTATTTTGTAAAGGCAAAGGAGTGCCAAACTTGTAGTACTTCATTACTACTATCGCTAAGATTTTAATTTTTCTCATACCCTGGTTAGTCCTCATTTGACATTAATGTAGGGAAAACATAGCATCTGGTAGTTGCCACAGTATTTTGCAAACAAGCATTTTGAGTTTAACAATCTGTAATATGTATTGATTACTCACCATATCCATGAATGCCTCCTAAAGGGGAAATTATTCACATGCATCATGTTCACAGATCTTTCAACATCAGTGTTTTCTCCTTGTCAGACAGATTTATCTGTTATGGTATTCATAGATGCATTCCAGAACAACTGCATGAGCAGCTAACAGCAGGGATTATTGCAAGAATTACTGTAATCCATAAAAATAAAAATTCCCAGGATCCGAAGAAAGACTTCTCACGGGGTTTTCTAGGTACACGTCCATCCATTTATGCATCACTTGCTACTTAAAAAACATTAAACTAATCAGTATACAGAAGATATTATGACAATGCCAACAGTTTGCCTTGATAAAAATCCAAGTGCTTTGACTGTGAATTAAAGCATCTTCATATGCAGCATTTTGAACAGTTGGAAAAGGTTAGTCAAAAGATAGTTTCTTGTCATCCATGCCAAATCAATGGTTAGGGGGAGATGTGTAACTTCAGATTGCTTTGCCATGTTCAGAAATGAATATTGCTTTTTCTTCTTTCTTAAACACATATTCATCAGCGATTACTTTAATGCAGTTTTCCTTTCTTACACTCCCAGGAAACAGGATGATGTTTAATAGCCACGTACAACAAACTCAAACTTCTTTCTGGATTTGATACTGTGTGTTTATTTCTTCAACTAAGAAAGAAGGAAGCAAGTATGCTTTTTCCGCTCCATAGGACAGGACTACAGTTAGATACCATCACAAGATATGGTCATATCATGATCAAATTCATTTTTGCTGTCTAACCCCATATTAAGGCTGCCTGCTCCCTTTAAGTAAAATGACTAAGCTATCGACTCTTTCACTGCAGAACCGAGTTCTCATTTGATGCTATACTGTATATAACACCACGTGCATCAATTTGTACGTTGCAAAATGAAAGCAAAGCTTTAAGTCCCGTGTTACCTAAGCATTCTTCCTCTGCTGTCCTTTATTCCCAGTTCGGCTCCCAGATAGTAGTTATCAGTCCTGACGCTCTGGTAGGTATCCTCGGGAAGATTCTTAAGCCCGAGCTAAAGAGACGGCATATATTTTGAAGCAACGCAGGCAACAGGCTCCTGCTTCCTTTTTCCCTGTCAAGAATTTCCAGCCTACCGCTTGGGCTCCGTATATCCTCGCCCGGCAGCAGCTCCGGACACGGGCGGGCTCGGTGGCACTCACCCTGCAGCAGACTGGGCTCGGCTGCGGTGAGGGCTCTGCCTGGCAGAGGCTGTGCTGGCGTCAAGGGGGACCTCTAGGTGGGTTCTCCTGACACAGCACATCCTGCCCTGCCTGTCCCACCGAGGGGCGGAGGGGGAGGACGAGGGCACTGGGGAGGAAGAAAGCGGGATAGCCTTCCTGGAAACAACCTATTTCTCTCGGGTGGCTGAAAGGCAGAGAAAAATTTGCATGGAAGTGCAAAATCTGTAGGAAAAGATACGTGTAGGAAACAGAGTTACATCTCTGCTGAGATGTAAAAGATTTCTAGACAAGAAATTTTGTACTTTTTGTACTTCATCATGATGAGGCGATATATCGTTTGCTTGCCATTCTTTTTAAATGGTTCATGCTGCACTAAGACTTAAAAGCTTCAAATGACCCCTTGCCCTTTTTGGACAGGAAATCCTGCAGTATGGAAGCCAACTGCAACTTCAATGACATTAGAACATGTGATAAGACTGTGTATTTGATTAGGGAGTGGGCAAACTTAGGAGTAACGTGGTAAGATATTGCACTGCACATTTTTATAGATCCTATTTCCTTAAGCTCAGTTCTGTTGCTTACCCCAAATTAGCCCTAGTATAGTTGATGCCATTCTGGAGAAAATATAAAATATCAAACTACTTGAATATCACAATGTGTTGACAGTGAAATAGCATTTATTTCAATTCAATAAAAAGCGAGACTGTACCGCTGCACACATTTATATATTACTGTACTTTGAAGACTTGGAGCACCAAAATACAATAGATTCCAAAATTTAAAGGGTCTCTTGCATCATTTGTGTCCTACTACTCTATGCAGAAAGTTGGGGTTTTTTTTTTTCCTTTAAATACAACCATGGTAGAAAGCAGACACTGAGAGATAAAAAAAGTGAGAATGAAAGTTAGCCTTTTCTCACTGAGAAGTTACAACCCAATGTATATCATCATGTTCAATAAAGATAAATACTCAATATACTTGTTAAAGGACCAGGTATGCCATTACAGCTGTTACAGTACGTTCATGCTTTATGTAAAAAGCTCCATTACCCCCATCCCCAATGCTTTGGGAATTTATACGAGAGACATTTGAAAAGAATACAAACAGAACTGTGAAAAGTGCACTGCTGTGTGATTAATCTGAATATGAAAAAACATTACATCTAACTAATCCAGTTTGTTGCTTTCTCTAGGCTAGATCCACTTACTATGAAATATTAACTACACCAAATGCCACACCAATCTGCACCATCATTATTATTTCATATTGCTCTTACTTGCACTGCATACTTGCCCAATCATCCATGGGCACTGACTTTTTATACACTAGACTTACTTAATGCCTTGAACTACCTTTAGAAAGAGCTTCTCAACACTGAGCCAGCACCTAACGCATTTGATATCCGCGAATAAATCTGTTCTGCATCTATATGCCAATTTATCTGCTTTTCTCTATTATTAAGTTCAGCACAAAGAACAGCAGCCATCAACTCCACTAATTTCATTCACAAGCAGATTTGCAGAAGGAGAGTGGGTGTATAGAAAGTTACTATATAGCATTACAAACTTTGAAGAACTCTGTAACAACAAAGTGGAATATACAATATATAGGCTTACCAGAGCAGGGATAAATTAAAGCCAGAGACTTGAATCATTAAAGAATTTTTGTTTTGTTTCCTGTATAGGCTGACTTCTGAAATTCTTCCAATTCAAACCCATAATAGTTTGATAATCAGTTCACCTTGAAAAAAATGCAACAGCTAAAAACACTGAGTGACATTAACTTTAGTGGCATAATTGTTTTTTGACCAGATAAGCATTTTAGTCTGTCAGTTCCAATTCAGGTTCGCCAAGTTCTTTGAAAAAGTACTTCCATCACAATTTCAGTTCCAGAAAAAGAAAAAGGAAAAAAAAAAAGAAAAAACCAATTCAAAGTAGATTTTGCTTTGATTCCTTGGTTCTGTTACCAGAATAGTGCTCTGACCATTAGAATTTAGGCTAGTGCATCTTCCACATTCGTGCAGAATCTAGTTTAGGCATAAAGCTGGAGGGAGAAAGACAGAGACAAAACAAGAAGTCTGCAAGTGGTAACAGCTCTTCCCTGAGATAGAGGAATCCCAGATTCCAGTCCCTTCTACAAGGACTCTTTGAGAATTTTCCATGAAAATTAATTAGGTAATGGACAAAGTATGTTTGTAACAGAAACCAGATTATCTGGAAGCGCTTCTCTCTTCCAAACAAATAGTGACATTGGACTATATAGTGAGGATCTATCCTCTTTCTCTCTCTTACTGGTCTTGGGAATCTTGCATTTCTGACTGCCCAACATAAATTCTAAACAGGAAGGAGTGAAGAGTATGTCTTCTAAACCGTGTTTTTAATCAGCCTATTAACAGTGAAAAATTGCAAACACCTTTCAATTCTGTTCTTTGGGGCTAGGAGAACCAAAGAGAGGATTATTTGCATCTCCATTTCTTAATATCCTTATAGGCTTCCTCCCACGGCACTCAGCTTTTCAATTACAAGTGATATCAGAAAATTAACTTAAGAATTGCCTATGTCTGTGTGTGTTAAACTAAAGTCCCATAATCCTACTTTCTTTGTCTTTTCTCATAGCTGCAAATGCATTAGTAGACACCAGAGAGTTTACCTTGTGACACTTCTGGTCATGAACACAGAATACTTTGGAGTTGGAAGGGACCGTCAAAGGTCACGTAGTCCAACACCCCCTGCAGTCAGCAGAGACATCTTCAACTAGATCAGGTCGCTCTGAGCCCCATCCAACCTGACCTTGAACACTTCCAGGGATGGGGCATATACCACCCCTCTGGGCAACCTGTTCCAATGTTTCACCACCCTCATTGCAAAAAAAATTCTTTCTTATATCGAGTCTGAATCTCCCTCTTTTAGTTTAAAGCCATTACCCCTTGTCCTATTGCTGTAGGCCTTACTAAATGATGATTGTGCTAAGAGAGGTAAGAACGGCTGTTCTACCAGTGTCAGATTTTTAATATAAAAATAAAAAAAAACCAATGAAAATATAGAATACAAACATACAGGTCATGAGAAGCAAACTGCACCAGGGTAGTACAGAACTACCATTTGTATACTGAGTATAAATTTTCTGAAAAGAGCAGTTTAACTTACTCAATCTTTTGATTATTTCAAAAAGGAGTAAAAAAAGTCATTGAATTAAATACTTTGGTGACAATACAACAACATACAGAGCAAAACATGTATCGAGGAAGGTAAAGTTTAAAGAAATGCTGAAAAGCCAGCTCTTAATAAGAGTACAAAGCATTTCATCAGTGTCAACAGCTATGTAGTGATAATGACCAATGGTAGTTTTTCGAGACAGTATGGAAGATGAGCTATTGACTTCAGCCAGTAGATTACAGGCAAGTATCAACCAAAAAAAAAAAAAAAAACCCAAACCTTATCAAGACTAAAAGTCTCAGAATGCCCTCCAAAAAATTAATGGTTGTGGAGCTTGAAATATGCTATCAGTGGAGTGTTCATTGAGGTCAAGTGTGAGGTATGTTATATAGGCTAATGCAAGAAACATGTTGCTAACACAGATACTGTGCAAACAGCTAATTTCAACCGTCAGGAAGAAGGTGCAAATAAAAATTCTTTTAAAGAAAGGAAAAAAGCAAAACACAGCATTTTTAAAACCAGTACAAAGATTACCCCCCAAACAATAGGAAAGAACTGAATAAAATTTAACAGTCACTTAGATGTTAATATTGATCATCTGTAATATTATGAAAATATAATGTATAGATGTGACAATTCCCCGTACTTGGGATTCATTTGTATATTCTGAGTGATAGGATCCCTTTATTATTTATTCATCTTGAAAACCATATCGATTAAAGAATCAACTTGATTAATGAAGTCGTAAGAAATGCATCCCCCTGCATATGGATAAAGGAAGTAATCCACGTGATTGGTCTTTAGTCATACAACTTTTTAGGTCCAAGGAAGTAATTTTCAATAATAATAGCATAGAATAGAATTCATGTCATCAGAATCCTCAACAGAGCAGGCAGATAAGCACGGTAAGCTACTTACCACATTTTATACTGCTTTACTCACAGACAGGTGTTATATGAGTTTATGTCAAGCCAAGTAACTTAGCCTTTTGTCCTTTCTGCTTCCTCTGCCATCCACCCTGCATGGAAGTTATTGGACACTCTTCTGGAGCAAGTAAACATTTCTTTCAGAGAGAAAAACCTGGGCAACTTTAGAAGCACTTTGCTACAAGCAGTCCAGATAACAGTAGGTTTATTTATCTCTATTATCCTGTACAGTCTTGTTGCATCCTTACAGGCCTTCCACCCACAGATGAATCATAAGACAAGCCACATGCATTTTGGTGTCATGCTATTGAAACACCATTCCAGTGGGCTCTGGCAGAGCTGCACATGATTTCCAACACTTTCAACTTAAAACAACAGAGGGAAATTGTTCCTCTGTACCCAGAGAAGGTCTAAATGAGTGCTATGCAGTGTGGCTATAACCCACTCCGCATAACTTGCCCTCAGGGCTTGAGAGCTTAGAGCCATAATTATCTCATTGAAATTAACATGAAAAACTTAAAAAAACATGTAGCTTACTTGAACAGTAATCATGAATTAGGTAGTGTTGCTAAGAACTTGTGGCTATCCCTTAAGAAGAAAAAAGCTTAGTTATCAAGGGTGTTTTTGTTCTGAAAATGGTGTGCTCAAATCTAAGTGTAATTTGAGCAGAACACTCACCATACAAGCCCTGGCCCTTTTGAAGTCTAAATAAAATTATTATTTTATGTGTCTTCTGTTAACTTAGCTTGTTCTGTCTCTCTTTTTTCCCCTTCAATTAGAGCAAGAGATGGTTTCAGGTAATCTCATTCTAAAATGTAAGATGTGCTCGTGTGTATCAAAAATAACTATTGTTCCCCATCTCACTTGGTAAACATCTGTTCTTGTTATACTTTTGCTGTGCCATTTTTTTCATGTACATGACATAACAAGATCTTCAAAGTTGCACAGATATAAACTGGAATAGATGGAGTGGTATGGAAGGGAATGCCAGTACTTCTCAGGGAGATAAAACTACCTTCTCGTCTCATTTGAAGAGAAATAGTCCTGCTCTCCATAATACTACCAACTGGTGGTGCCTGAAGAAAAATAACTGTCCTGAATAGCAACCTACCTCCACAGATTAGGCAGCACTGGTTTTGCTTACAGACTCATCTCTTCCCTATAGCATGAGTTCAGATGCCTTAAAGATCATTCCCAAAATATAAACAGAAACTTTGCATGTATGCAAAAGAAAAGTAAATAGGAACTGAAGGTCATTATTGTCTCTGTTCCCATTCAAACTCCCTTTCCCTGCCCACCTACTGCCTTTTCGTTAAGAAAAGCAGGAGTAAGAAACATAACCGGTCTAATCTGCTGACAGAATAATCATATCAAAATGTTAAGCTCATATTTGTCAAGTTGTTTTGCCCTCTATGTCCTAGCTATCCTACTTATGGTCAGAAGCAGAGCTTGAGATCTCTGTGAGGAGTCGTGTTACTCACTCATTGCTATGGAATATGTGGCTGGCATCACATTAGCAGTTTGGGTGTATACATGTGGTGAAACAGGAAGTGACTTCCGGTAACCACAAATGCTAAAATTTTACCTCTGTGAAAATATTAGGTACAACTGAAATTCCCAGAAACGGTTTGGCCAATGTTGTTTAAGAAAATCAATTGCCTGTTTTCAAAACTCTAAAAATGAATCACTGAGAAAATGATGACAGTTCTTTATTTTTACATTGGTAACAAACTGAAGTCAGATTAAGCATGCTGCTGGTGAGTAGTCATGACCTGTTCTGTAATATGGAGATTATTGTGTATTATTTTAATCATGCTCTATTTCGAATAGAACACAGTTCAGAGTACTTGTATCTAACATGACAAGGTGCAATTAAATTTTACATGTTCATCTTTCAGGAAAAAAAAAGAAAAGATAAATGCAATTTCCTCCAGTAAATACTAGTTAGGGTAGTATGATAAAATATTACATTCATTCTGGAGTAAGAAGCTTAAAGTGAAACAAAACATATTATTTAAGATAATTTTATTTATGTAAGTACTTTATCTTAAATTTAGTACGTGATGCTAAAACAGGGATTATTTATTTTGCTCACAAACTTATCTGCTTAAACTGGTTTCTATTTTCAGTTCTTTTTTTCCAAAACCTGGGTACATTAAAAGTGTTGTGAATGTGAGCCTACAAGATGGAGTTAACAAAACAGTGGTGGCTAGCAGCCCATACTTACGTTTATTAAAAAAAAACCCCAAACCTTATTGATGAATTCTAGAAAGACTTTGTTCTTTAAAAGATCGTCTTAACATGAGTATTCAAAAGTATCTGAGACTCTTAAGTAAGAAAACATAAAACTTTTCAGAAATTGGAAAATATCAACATGAAAGGGCATAAGTGTTCCCTAGGAATAACTTTTTTAAAAAGAAAAACTACAAAGTATGCCTTTAATATGCACACTGGAAACTCAGATATAATCCATTGATATCAACTTTACCTCCTCTACAGGGTTGTGGAGAAAAAGTACCCTATAACATGTTTGGGGGTCTGTCTGGCATAAAAAAAATAAAACAAACCTTCTCCCACCCCCACCCCAGCCCCTACATCTCCTAATGTTTTCATTTCACTTGCTACTAATTTGCATATTAGCCTAGTGAAATGGCTTCTTTCTTTATTGCCAAACATCATATGTATTCTGAACACAACTATATTTTGTGAAAGGAATGATAATTACCTGAACTGAACAATGCAGAAATTATTTATAAAACTTAATGGAGAAAAAGGGCTCTTCATTGACAATTCTTATGGAATCTTACTTAGACATACCTTTTTTTGACACTTTCCTGCCTAGGTAGCATTTTTTACTGGATGGGGAAAATGAAGTGGTAGAATGAGACAATGCTTTGAGACATTTTTTCCTGAAATTTCATTTCTCCTAGCATATCTTATTTGTCTATTCAAGTACACTTTTCTGATATCCTCAAATATACAGCCAACTAAATTTCAATTTATGATGTATAATATGGTTTAGAACATTTAAGTTATCTTCTTAATCATCTCATAAAAACTGCATAAAGCTTTGAGCTGTAGATCACCCTATCAGAACCATTAATGTGCAGATTTCTGTTTGGTCTGGAGCTGCTTATTCATAGAAAATATTTCTTGTATACTTTTGAGACGGGAATAGATGTACTGCAAGTATTTTGCTTTTAAGAAATTGAAATAAGAGGAAATTTAGATTATTTTCTATGTGAGGATTCCTGAAACTTCTCCAGACACCTTAATTAATTTTGCAATACTGTATTGTCATATTAAACAATCTAGATCCTCCAGGTTTCTGTCAAATTAGTAGCTTTGATGTCGCTTTTTTGAGAAAGAAATCTGAACCTGATCAGTTTAATTTCTTTTTGAAATCAGAATATGAAGTCAGATATTTGAGAGGTAGTGTACACTAATGAATGAAAATCATTTGGTTTTTTTTTTTTCCCCCTGATTTACCTTTGTTTCATTGGTTTGAATTTTATTTATGGCTAAAGAATTTCTGTCTGTTTGTAGCTTAGTCATCAATAAATGTGTTATGTCAAAATCTTCAGGGCCTGCAAAATCAAATCATTTCAATATTGAGATTATGTCATAAAAAGGTTTAGCAATTACAAAAGTAATACAAGTAGTGTTGAGTCACTGAACTCATTTTTCCCTTGTGGTCAGCCTATCCTCATTGGCATCAGCAGACTTTCTATTTTCTTCCGTAGTTTCAAAGAGTTTCAGGACTTAACACTTTTGAGCATTAGATTCCCTCTAAATGAACTACTCCCAGATCCTGTTATCTGATTCTTCTCTAAAGTGATAATTTCCTAACATCATATGAAAGTGTCACTAGTGCACTCCTACAGCTTACTGCTTTTAAGAAAACCATGTATAAAGATACTGAGTAAATTCTAGAGCTCTAATAGCATTTTTCTTGGGAGATAGTACTTACCTTCTGACAGTCCTTTGTGGTCTTTTCTTACTAGCTCCTCATCTGTTACAAAATTCTTTTGCTGATACCCATGTTTTCCATTTAAAATAGTAATTTCCCAAATGACATTATAACAAAGATCATCTACGTGGTTCCACCTACTGCTTTGTCTAGGAAATAATATTAAGATTGCTGAGAGCAGCTTAGTTTAGTAAGAACATATGATTTTATCTCATTTTCTATTTGTCTTGATGTCTGGTCGTTCTGGTCTTTGAAACTTTTTTTTCTTAAAATTAAAGAAAAAGTCATTGATACTGGTCTAGGTCACTTCTAGCATCTTTAAATACAAGCAATAGATTTACTATTATACTATTAACATAATAGTAATAATTATACTATTAACAATCTTATTAACAATCCCTACTGCAAGACTGAGATTTCCTGTACCAGTTCTTTCAAAGTTCCTAAGCAAAGATCATCCAATCCCCATAACTTAGAAGCAATAATGCATGAGGTTTGCTTCCATATCAATTGTATGGATTTCATACCATTGTTTCAGTATCTATCATGCCTGTCCTAATGCTTAAAATAATTTTCCTAATTAAAACTAAGATAAAGGTAGATATTCCTCCATTTCCTGTAATTCCAAAAGCAGCCCTATAACACAAGTCTATGCTGCATCTCTTTATTTACGTTGCTTTTACAGTTTATGCACCTTTTGTTTTCTGTTGATTCATTGAGTATGCGATAAAGAAATTGGTCAGATTTATCTTGTCAGACTATCCAATCCTTATAATAGTTTACAGATTTTTTTTGGAACACAAACATCAGAAGTTTAAGTTTCTCATAATATCATAATTCCTGGTACTATCTTTTTTTTTTTACTAAATTTAGGACGTTTCCAATCCAAATCTAAGCACTCCTGCAGAAAAGCCCCTTCTATCAGGTAACATTCAACTAAAACAATTCTTTTGTGTCTTGCAACACTTTCTTTTCCATTTTTAGTATTATATTTTTTCAATTCATAGAGCTGTAATTCCCCTCCCCATACCAGTGGCTGTGCAGATCCCATAAAGGTGATTTCTACAAACTGTCATTGAAATTATTTTCTAATTGCCTTTCACAGATGCCTTTAGAATGAGTCCACCAACCCCAGGAGTCTGCAGAGCACATGTATGATGCACAAGTACTAACCACACAATGCTCTCCTACCTTTGCACACATATTCTTATGAATAAGATTTTATTATCTGGTAGGAGAGGATTTATCACGGTATTAAACTTTTGGTTTGTTATAGTATTAAGAGATTCCCACTGTCCCAGGAATAGTTACAGATGTTGTTCTGATATATACTGCTGGATAAAAATTTTGTTGTTTGTGCATATGTAGCCAAAATGTGTATGGACAAGCACTCAGCGATAAGTTCAAAGTATTTTATAGCAACATAGAAACACACATATAGGGTAACGAAGAAACATAAAAGAGACAAGATCTTTTTCTCAAATGGTTTACAGTCCTAAATTAAGTAGAAAAGAGTGGGAAATTATTATTCATTAGGGAAGTGGACTAAAATGTTCTTAACAGAAGCAGAATAATAAGCTGATTATAAATTACTTAATGAGATTTATTAAATGAACATGGGCCAATATTCCCTGTATACAAAGGCATTCTTTTTAATTTATTATTTAGAAGAGTTCAATAAAGAGCAAACATGTGACAGTCTAAGTAGCAAACCTCTCTGGTTTGCAGATTGAAGTACAAATTTGCATGAGTTTATAGCAGCTTTTTCTAAAGACTGAAGTCCAAATCCTACTGCATTTACATCACTGAAAATGCTGATTAACCCAATGCCATCCATGGTGTTAATCACTACCTGTGTGACTGTGAACAAACTGAGGAATCCTGAGAAGTCTTACGGATTCCTACCTCAAATATACATAATGTGAGAAAGAGAAGTCTTCCCCCACAACATATCTCAGACTGTGGAAAGTATAATGCTTAGAAAGGCTACACGCCTTCCATCTGAAATGATAAAGTTTCATATGATATTCAGGCTGAGTATGTACTGTCCAGTTGGAAAACTTGAGAGAAAAGCTGTTCACAGTCTTCTCTCAGGCTACTGAAATATTATTCAGAGTGTTCCCTCCATTTGGCAAATTATTTAAGCATGATGAGGCACAATGGGACTCATGCACTATGAGGTAGATATATATTTGATGTCTTTGCGGGATCAGTTGAATCTATGCCTAGTTCGCCATTATCCCTGGAGAGTGATAGCAAGGTGTTGCACTATATTGTACACTTACATGCTAAATATTAGATCTAGACAGGAAAAGAGAGAACTTACTTTCTTTCCAGCTCTAATAAAATATTCCCACACCTCTGTGACATTAAGAACAAAGAAATTAGGTCTTTTTCTGGTATTTGCTTATTGAAAACGGGACCATGTAACTGGTACAAAGATAGTCATCTACAGGTCCACTTAGATTAGGTCTCTAAAGTCAAGCCTTCTGATCACTATCTACTAAAGGGAAATTTGAAAAGCTATCAGGACATAAATTGGTATTACTTTGTTTTGACAAAATGACCCATGAGAAGCATGGAAACTTTTTAGCACTACAGAAAGCCAAGGCAGCACCATTTGAAGTAGAAAACACTTATTTGGCATGCTGTGCCTGGGCCGTAGTGACTTTGCTGCTCTTGCTATTTACGCAAAACTACATATATTAAAACAGACTTTGCAATGCCTCAGTAATAACGATCAACTGCAATTTAGACAAAATCTAACAGAGCTTATTAGAAAGATTAATCAAGAAAATGGTTACCTTTGAAAGTTATTTTCCCCTAAATGTTCCTTTTTCAGCTTTCTTCTTTTAACTAAAGTTATTAGAATACTATTATTTCCTGATGGTCTCATAATTGACCATAGTTCCTGTAAAAGCAAATTTTAAAAGCTCTTACTTGTGTTTTCCTTCATATGAAATCCTCCAACAAAGTTGCATATGGGATAAAATATCTCAAATAAAGGAGAAAAAGCATGCTTTCAAAGTCTGTTTTGCTGATGTTCCCTATTTTCAAAGTTGTGCAGGTAGTTTTGGGTATTTACATTTTAAAAGTATGTATCTAGATAAATCCTAAATATTTGATCCCCATAATATGTATTTTCTTGAGTCTTCTGAGATTATTTTGATTTTTTCACGCTATAGCTTGAAAGCTTGTGTGTATGAAAAAACAGAGCAGATGTTTATAAGTAATCATAGATGACAGGCTGGTTTTTTTGAGTAAATTACATTGTCCTTAAAGGAGGATAGCAGTATTGATATGTTTACATTCTCAATTATTCTCCCTCAAATAAGGTAGGTAAAGAGACAGAACCATCTCACTACTTCCTACAGAATGATATTGAAACCTTACGTATAATTTCGTATTATTTTAAAATAATGAACTGCTGGTTGTGCCCAAGGTATTTCTTGTGTGGATTAGGTAGGTAACTCCTTGTGGAAATGACCTTTAGAATTCTAAATATAAGACAGAAGTCTAATAAATGTGACTTACAGCTTCCTATTGCAATACTCGGCTAAATCTGAAAAGCTACTGAACACTGGTTTAGGTTGCCAACTAAATAAACCAGTTATCAAAATGCAATATATCATTACAAATAAAGCCTCATGACAGCATCTGACTAACTTATATTTTCTCACAATGACTCATATTAGTGTATCTTATCAGGTATTAACTTTAAACTTGTTCTGATACTGGACTAAATAGAAGATTGTTGTTGGACCATTTTCTATTGTTTATTGTTACACTTTACTGCCATTTCATCCATCAGACTCTCACTCTTTAGAAAATCTTCTGTTGAGGGGAGAATGCATTAATTTCTTAGTAATGAAATGATTCATCTTGCATTTGACACAGGTCAACCAAAAACCATCTATATTATTTTACAAATCTTTGTTATGAGGAACACAAGTTTACTGCTTATAAGAAGGCTCAGAAAATTTTCAATTTTCTCAAATGATGTTGGGTTGCAAAAAGATTGGGAAGACAGTTCTAAATACTCTTTTAAATATTTAAACTCTAAAAGGTAAAGCTTTAATTAACATCTTTAGATTTTTTTGATTGTTGTTTGATCACTTGAAAGGGTATGATGTGATACTATCAAAAACTAATGTAAAATCTGATTTTTCCAAAGGAAATTCAATATTTTTCAAATGAACAATAACAGAATTGTCTAAGATTTGAACATGTGAATTTCTCCTCTAGAGGGCTGGACATACAGCAGCTCCACTGATTGAACAGGATTTTGGAAAGCTCCATACTTGAAAAACCAGGCAGTTTCTGATATTTTCTTTCGTATCATATACAGCTTCTTTCTATACTTTGCTTTTCCTATTCACACCTAGTTTCACCATTGCCATTTCCTTTTGCTCATAAGGGATCATTAATGAATTAAAGAAGAAAAACAAACCATAACATGAACAAAACCAACACTGTTGTTTTCCATATCCTGCATATCTACTCATAGTTTTGACTAAAACACACTATGTCTTTCTTTTTTTTCTTTAAAATGGGACAATGCCAGACTAAATCAGTGCAGAAATCATACTCAACATAGAATTGCCAGTTACTACGTAAAGAAGAAGGTGCCTGCTGTAGATTGCAAGTATGAGTAATGGCCCATCTGGGCAGAAACCATGACATCTGTATGGAAGGGAATGCTGCTAAAATCCAAGATCAGCTGCTCCTCCTCTCAGTCTAGTGCTTAGAATCCAATATTCAGAAATCAGTTTTCATATATGAACCTCCCAAGTTCCATTTTTTGAGCAGAAAGTACTTTTTTCTGCTTATCCTTTAGAAAGCTGATAACTGAGCCTATTTTTTTTTCTCTTACGGGACAAAAGTTGAAAAAGAAACCCTGAAAACATCTGTAGATATATAAGCAATAAGATTCACAGGAAATTTTCAAATATATTTTGCAATAGCTATTGTAGCTATGACTATTTACAATATCCATGCATTTTTAGCATAAACGTGTAGTATAAAATTCACATTTTTCTTAGCTGGCAATGAGTAAAGTTACATTCATTAGTTGAAGAATAAAAGTTCTAATCTTAGAGGAGGTGCACTGTAATAGACATACATAAAATTGTTACACACAAAAGTATTTTTCCTTCAACATCAGCAGACCCAAATTGAATTTTTCACGTTAAATCAAGTAACATAAAATCTTGTCATGTAGGTTTTCTATAATTAATTCAGGATGTTTAAAATTTTAACTTGCAGCCACTAGTGCAGCTCGTCTTGACACAATCAAAGCATGTCTCAGATAATTCTACATAAATTTAGTAAAAGGTAATAGGCAGAATTGAAGTGTATTGAAACATCATGTCATAATGCTTCCAGTGGTTGAACTATTCTTACACATTCTATTCTGAAATGTTTCATAGGCTTATGAATATCTTCTGAATCTCTTAGTTACAGTGTTTTGCACTCAGTCTTTATATATTTCTCCATGTTAATATTTCAACAACACACAGATGTCTTCCACACATAAAGAATTATTATACTCCATAAGGAACCATTAATAAAGGCTTTTTACAAAATTTATGCATAAGCTCTATCAAAAAGGATGACAAGAAAGTTTTCAATATAAAGGTTTTAAATTCAGTATTCTACAATATCTACAAATAAATCAGTCCTGGAGAAAACATTTTCAGTCTTAGTTTCACCTATCTTACGTGACTTTGCAAAGAATAATTATTCTTTATGAAGTGCTTTAAAGATGTAAGGCTAGCCATGAATGCCAAGTATAATCAATACAGTTAAATCAATAAAGCAGTGGTGTATGTAGTACTGTTCAATAATAAATTCCTTTGTGATACTTAAACGTGTGTTTGAGGGACAATTGCAATTAACCATTACAGTGTACTACTTATAACCATGACCTGTCTCCTGGAAGGTTATTTCATGACCCTTCATGAATTTTCTAATGAAGATACATCTAATAGGAAAAACCCAACACATATCTTTGAAAATGATAAGAAATAATCCTTAAAGAGAGTCTCACTAATAACTAAACCCTTAATATGCGATAATCAGGATTTTCTACTTACTTCAAAATGTAAAGCCAAACTGTACAGGTTCATTAAAAGTTGTGTAGCTTTCAGGGTCTCTAGGCAATTTATAGGCACACATACGCAGAAATAGGTGAAGATACTACAGCACAATCATGTTCAATACCTTGCCTGGAGTGTCCGAGAATCAGCTCACAAGCATACTGAAAAGAAAGTTGCTAAAGAATGACAGCATTATTCCAGAAAAACAATGTTCTGAAACAGCCAATGTTTATAAGAAATCATAACCACCTAGACTACCGAAAACAGAAGCCCTTATCCATAATATAGAAAAGGTTCTGGGACAATTGAACAAACCATGCAAGAATGCACTGTAAGGGTGTGCTGAAGCTTGTGCCATTATTGTGCATTTATTGAAAAATGGAAAATATAAAATGGCTGTCTTTTTTAGTACGAAAGTTACATACATTCTTGGGAAGATTAGCCAGTTTTGATTTATTGGGGTTTTTCGTTTGTTTAGGGGTTAGGTCTTTTTTCTGTGTTTGTTTTGGTTGGTTGGTTTTTTAATGTACAGAGACAAGCAGTGCTTCACCAATCAACTTCTGTACTGAGCTGAGGGTCAAACTGCCAGCATTTCTGCAAGTCCGTACAATGGAAGTAATAATTTTGCTTTTCAGGTACTGGAGAACTATAAAATCATTGCAATGCCATTTAGAATCATAGAACAGCCTAGGTTGAAAAGGACCTTGAAAGGTCATCTGGTCCAAACTTTCATGGAAAAGGGAGCCTAGATTTGTTAATAAATAAATAGCTAGATAAATAAATAAATAAATAGACTTGTTGAAAAAAAGAGAATGGAAGGGCTGGAAATGCAAAGCAATTTTTTATTATTGTACTATTTAAGTTTTCCCCAGATTGTCCCCTAGAATTCTCTGTAGGATATATAATGTAGTATGGCTTGTAGATTGCAAAACTGGGAGAGATCACTATAGTCAACAGTTTTTTTAAAAAGCAAATGTCAACAAGGTATCGCTCAGGAATTCTTTCACCTCACCCAATGAAATGTGGTTTAAACATTTGAGTTGTCTGTTGTTGCTTTGGTTTGGTTTTTTAAGAGAGCTAGTCTAAAGACTTCAAATATTGGACAGCTCATTTCACACTTGAGTGATTCATTTAAAAATACCTTTACAGATCTTGCTAACTTTATACAGTGATAGAATATTGTCATAACTTTCACTGCCAGGTTGGAAAGCATATACACATTAAGTATTTTAGCTCTGTGTAGTTTCTTGCAGTCTTTCCACAGTTAATATCCAATACTTGTTTTAATAATTATCCAATAATATCTTTCATGGGCAGGGTGTGATTTTTCCCCACACTGTCTGCTCAAGGCTTTGCTGCTGGCCATTTGTAGTATATGCTGTTCTGTTTGGGTAATAAATTCAAATCTGAACAACAACAACAAAAAAAACCCAAACAAAACCAAAACTGAAGAACAAGATGCATCTCTATTACAAAAGTTTACCAATAAAAATATTTGACTAAAAGTAACTTGCTAGTTTCAAATATAAACCTCGTTCCCTATAGCAGTCCTACAGATGACATAAAAATATTCTCCAGACTTCCAAGTCGTTCTTCTTTGAAAGAACTGTGGATTACACTTTTTTCAAGTAATGGTATTGAGAACTGGGCAATTTTCTGGTTGTGATTATTTGCGTTGCTATTAGCTCTCCTCGTTGCAACATTGCTCTGGAAAATGTATGTTTGTATTTCTGCTCTGATCCACCAGTTCCTTATGTTCTACTTTCCAGCATGGATTCTCATGTCAGATGACATAGGCACTGGCTTTGGTCTTACATTTGACTGTACTAAATACTGATTTAGTTCTCCCAAGCAACAAGACCAGTAGCAGTGACTCATCTTTAATACTATTTCTTCATCACTCATTTTCTGGGTCTTAGAGTATTCAGAAAGCATTTCCTGTTACACATTTTTTCACAATCTGTCTTCACTCCTAATTACTTCTAGCACATTCTACCTTTTATAAATACCTGACATGCAGTAAATTATGTAGCCCACTAAGATATACATGGCCAATCTGCTATGTATGTGAATAAAAATAGATTATCAACAGCAGTGGTATTAATGTGAAGATGCAATAAAGCATACATATTTGTAAGGATCATCTAACTAAAGCTATTGCCAGGAAAGCTTGTTACATGGTCAATTAACAAAGGTGGGACAAACAAGTATAAAAGACACGTGTATGAGAGATTCATTGGGTAATAAACTATCAGCAGTAATTATTCTCCAAATACTTCTTACTGAACCCTAAATAAGTAGATAACTTATAAAGTATTTGCATTAGTTCTCCATATTTGATGAAATTAGATTTTGTTACAAAACAGTGCTATATCTCAGGTAGGGCTTAATCAGTTGCAGTGATTCTGGTTTTGAGCACATATCAACACCAACATACATACAGGACTTTTCAGTCTGCTAAGACAAAGAAGATTGCTTTTATTATCATCGAATGCTTTGGGTTGGAAGGGACCTTCAGAGGTCATCTAGTCCAACCCACCTGCAGCAAGGAGGGACGTCTTCAACTAGATCAGGTTGTTCAGAGCCCAGTTCAACCTGACCTTTAATGTTTCCAGGGATGGGGCTTCTACCACCTGTCTGGGCAACCTGTGCCAGTGTTTCTCTACCCTCATTGTAAAAATTTCTTCCTTATATCTAGTCTGAATCTACCCTTTTTTAGTTTAAAACCATCACTCCTTGTCCTGTCACAACAGACCTTAAAAAAATTCCCCCCATCTTTCTTATAGGCCCCTTTTAAGTACTGAAAGGCTGCATTAAGGTCTCTCTCCAGGCAGAACAACCCCATTATATACCTTTCCATACTTACTAATGGATGAAATCTAAATTTAAATTAAATTGTAATTTGCTGTTGGACATATGTCAAAACACTCATGACTTCACTGAGACCAATCATCCAATATTTTCAAAAGTATTTCTTCAATTTTATTTCAGATAAAAAATGCCAGTAATGTAACATTTATAATTATGACAATGACAATGTATTGCAAATTACTATCAAAAGAAAAATAGCTTGGGAATATGAATGTTTGCCAGTTTCTTGCTTTCAAGAAGTGAGTGTACCTGAAAATACTTTCAAATCAAAAGCCCTGAAATTTGCTTATTTTAAACTTCTGTGTTAAAACATAATTAAGTGCTTTAAGAAAAGTAAATAATAGCTGCTTTAAGCTTTGTAATATACAGTAAAAGTCAGCACATCAGGTTGAGTGTGATGTATTGAAACCAGCAACTCATCATACCTATGATGAATTATTTTTTTTCAACATCTAATATGCTATCAAATAAGAATAAGGTAAATTAAACACATATGTGGAAGTTCCAAGTCTGCATTGGGTGACCTAAATATACATGCAAGTATTTTTAATATAGGACATTTACCTAATATCTAGAGAAGAGGCTGAATGGGTTTCAGTTGTCCTCGGTTATGAGAAGAACACTTCCTTTTTAGCAACCGTAACCAGTACTGAATCGGTTTTTGGAAATGTGTCTAAATTCCAAGAAAAAAGAAATAACTGCAGATGAAAAGATTCAAATCATCAAGTCATCTAGCTGCACAGGCTATGCAGCCCCCACACTCAGAGTTCCTTGTGATCAAGCACACATAGGAGGAAGACTGAACTTTCTTAACTACTGCCAGCACCTGTGACGCTGTCAGCCTCTCCATGGGCTGTGTCCCCACTGCAAAACAAAAGGCAGCCCAGCAGCTGCCAGGCTCTGGAGCTATGATCGCTGCTTGGCTCTTCTTCAGACCACTCCAACAAGCTCTCTCCCAGATAAAACCAGGATAGGGTCCTGAAGTAGTTCACTTCGGTAAAAATGACTCCCAGCACGTGATATAGACCAGACTGCATAAAGTTTCCTTTGACCTACACAATCCTCTAGCACTACTCTAGAGTTTTTGATCTTCAAATATCACTAAATGCCCTCATGCGACATCTCGCAGTGTGAAAACAACAGTGCAATGGGCTTCATTGCAGGGTGTGTTATTATTTACTATTTTAAACACTTTCAACCAAACAAACATACAAAAAATAATTATCCTGCTGTCACAGCAGCATCATGTAGGGCCCAAAAGGAGTTCAGAACCAAGTGCTGTGAAAAGACAACCCATGCCATCTGGTCTCGATGCCTGAGCAACTTGGGCCACTCTGCATCATTTAATTTATGGGCTAGACATCACACTCAGCAACTGAGGCATTTTGCAGGATAAATGGATGACTTCTTCAGTCTTCATAAAATTCATGCTGTGAGGACAGTCTGGATCCAAAACACACTCAGGAGATTAGGCAGAAGGTCTTGGTAACTTAGGATAAAGGTTCTTCAAACACAGACGCAGAAGACTAGCTCCTTGAATTTTGTTGGACATATTTAAATAAATTATTCAAATCTCAAAAATTAATTATGATTTTAATTAGCAAGTGGAAATAATGATTTAAATAATTGATTTAAATCTTGGTTTGCATTTGCATTTTTCAGGTTTCTAGCTAAAGAAATGTTCATCTCCTTTTAAGCTTACATTTATTTTTGCTAATCAAGGTGCACTATACCTACATTTATTTTAAATTATTACATAGTTCAATAGACATTTAATAAGTTTCTTATCTTTTTAAACTATTTTATAATGGTAAAATATTAAATGTCACCTTTTCAAAATTTGACAATGACATGTTTTATTCCAGATTTCTGGAAAGCTGCATTTCACTGGAAACTAAAATTCAAATGCAATACAGAAATCAGCACTTTAGAGTGTTTGTTGTTATTAATGGAAAAGAATTACTATGCAATAGATATTCTAAGAAAATAGTGGTGGGCATGGATTTCAAATGTCATGCAAATAATTGAAATTATAGCAAGAAATTCTTTATTATCCTTCTAGATTTCAGAACTGAGATTCAGCCTTGGGGGATGGGAGGATTTTGGTTATTTATCTTCCTTTTCTTAAAATGATTAGGAGGAGGAAAGTAGTAGGTGATAAAGCAGGAAAACTAATCAGCTTTTGTATTTCATTATTTACAAAAGCAATCTGAGGAAACTTTTTTTTTTTTCCCCCTTGTGCTGTGAAGAATAAACTACTGTTTCTTACAGCCAGTTTAACTTTCCAACTTAATTGTTTTATGTGCTTGGACAAGAATTAGGGTAACAGCTTAATTTTCTGCATAGCTTTGATAGTAAATATACATAATGGTGTATTTGGAAAAAAAAAAAATCCCCGAAACAACAACAACAAAACCCAAACAAAAACTAAACCGCAAACCAACCAACCAAACAAAAAAAACCACACCCCCAAACCAAAAGATTATTTTAGTACTCATTCTCTATTCATGAAATTATACTCATTAAGTAGAATGGGAGAAACCAAATCATCTCTTATACTCTTGACGAAGAGAAGTCAAATTAACAGAAATAACTACTAGACGCAACTATGAAAGGTACAAAATAAAAGAAAAGCTGTTTGAAACCTAATCTAGCAGTCTAGATTAGCCTTCATGAGATTAAATGGCATCACATCAGATCCTGGAAGCACAGTAAAAAACATCTGGTGTTATCTTCAACTACAAATAGATAGAACACTACTTGTTAAACTGTAAAGCATTCATTCAATAATTCAATTTGTCTGAAAGGTTTCCTTTTTATAAATCTATAATTTGGAGGGATGCGACTTTTAACACGAACTCTCTTTATACTTATCCAGAATCAAGGCAACCTTTTCTTCTTGAAGTTATAAACTGCAGCGTAATTATATAAGCAATATATATGTAACTTAAGGAATGTTCTCAGTGATCAGCCACAGCTGGCCATATTATTATTATGGAAAGTAACTAATTCCCAATATCTAGCAGTAATTGCACAGTAGATCTAAAAAGCAGAATATGAGAGTATTCTACTTAAATGAACTAAGATATTAAGTGTTTATTTACTTAAATATACTACTTAAACTCATAGAGTCAATGAAATAGAACAATCGAACAATGAAACTGAACAACTGAACAAAACCAATAATATACTTCTCTATTATATGAAACTTATAATTAAATAAAAATCTCACAAGTATATATTATTTGTAATTATGTATAATGCATGTCTGTTTATTCCTGACCTGTGATGACTACATTTCAGAGTTCTTAGATACAATATAATTTCTGGTCATTTATTAACTCTTTCCTTAACATAGTACTTTTCTAGGGTACCAATATTCGCTAATCATCAACAAAAATGTTTACGACCCTGATAAAATATTTATTTACCGAAAGGGACCAATTAAATAAGATAATACATATTACCTGATAGTTTATGGATCCAACAACATCTTTGTCAGCTGAATGCTTGTGGGAATTCTTCCTTTAAGCAGTTACAATACAACTGATTTTAACGCTATTTTTTCAAAATAATAGTTCAAGAGAATTAATTTTCAATTTACCAACATTTTTAGTAGCGACATGAAAAAATCCTTTTGGGATGATTACTCTATAACTCACTTTACAGATTCATATTCTTTGGATAAAGATTTTACCCAGTCCCTATTTCAGGAAACTTTACTTTTCATAGTCAAGATACGGATTTTAATTTATTATTAGGCCTTTTATAATTACTAGTTACACATTTCTACTGTATTGAGGCAAAGAAAAAGTGACCATTTCCCACTGAATGGAAACTCACTGTGCAGTCATTAAATTGTAATTTTCAGCAGCACCGTCTCAAGCTTTTCAAGTAGTGATTCAGAAAATTCCCGTATCATTAAAAATCTGCCAAGCTATCCGGCTAAGACTTTACACAATGTTTAAGAAAAAGTCCTTAAATGCATCCTTAAACTATTGATAACTATAATACATAGATTATGAACACATGCAATGCTAAATTGCTCATTTGTTCCCGAGATTTAGCATGTCAGGCTCTGCATTCTGTAAACTTCTTTAAAAAAAGAAAGAAAGAAAAAATCAAATATCAATGATATAATTTAGCAATGGATATATAACTTCACATCTGATTTAAAGAAGCTGTGATCAGACTCTTCCTGAATAAAGGTAACTGTTTTAAAGATTTATGTTTTGGCCTCCTAAGCTTTTCATCTTTTGTTGCTGCTTAGCTGGAATTGCAAAAGCTTCAAAAGGAAAAATAAACTGAAGAGAGAAATAACAAAAGGGATAGAAAATATTTCCAATAAGTTGTTTCTTCAATATTTTCCAGTTCAGCAGGGGAAGGAATAGTAATGAAGCTACCCTTTCTAAAGGTTGTGGGGGATTTTGTTATTTTCATTTTTATTTCCTCTGACATGAAAAGAATATTATAATCTGCAATAATGTGTTTCTTCCAGCTTCAGCTTTTCTTGACATTTTATCAGTCTACCAGGATGTCAATATCATGTTGCTAAAGCTTGAACAAGACTATTAGTGTTTCATCAGATTTATAAAGTGGGATTGTTTTCATAATTATTTATTTGTACAGTTTCCTAAATAAGCCTGTTTTGGGTCTAAACCTGGCGATGAGTGAAACATACTTGAAATAATACTGTTTTCTGAAGGAACTGGCCCCAAGATAGCATTTTTTAATCCAAAACTACATGTAGGAATTGTGTTGTAAAAATTCTGTGGATAAATCTGTCTTTCTGACATCTTATACAATCTAACAAAGGAGGGGGAAACAGGAATTTCCATGAGCTAAGATTTCATTGCACGGAGTAGTTGTTTTCTAGGACTATTTAAGAGTCTCATTTTGTTTCCTAAGATCTGCAGCTTCCAACAGTACTAACTTAGATTGAGAAGGCCATGTAGTGCTAAATATATTTAATAGCTATTTTAGTTGCTGGGGGCTGTAAATGTATTTACAGTTACAGTTATAGACTTTACCACGTTGTACCCATTTTGATAACACTGTTTCATATTTTCCATCAACTGATGCCCCCGACTTAAGATTTCATGTTGGCAAAGTACTATTTTTTATGATCAGGTGACAAAGGAAATACTGATATTAAATGATATTATTTAAAATATTGCATTTTTATCCTTTTGGATCAGGGATTCTGTGTTGCTTATGTCTGCAGGGAAAATTGTTCATCTTTTATTTGCTATCATAATAGAAGTAACAGTCACAAAATACATTAATATCTGTAATATCATCATTGATACTGTCAATAAATAAAATTAATACCAGATTTAAAAAGAAAGGGGTATGTTTTCTTTCCTGTTTGCGAAGAGCTAAGTACATTCTTGCTGTTCTTCAACATAAAGATATATTACATATTCTTAAGCATTTTGAGTAATTAGAGAGTGAAATAGACTAAAAATAAGGAGAATAAAGTGGAAGATAAAATTATATTGTTAAGACAATAATAGGGAGGCTGTGCAAAATAGAATTATGGAAAATGGAATATAAAACAAAAGGATTTTGAACACAGTCTTTTAAAGTACCAGTTTACAATGATAATTTGCAAAAATAAACTCAAGAGAAGTTTGCCCCATGTACATTACATATATTTCATTAGTTCAGTCTCTGCAGATTAAATCTTCTCCCCTCCCATTAGTATCTCTAATGTTTTTCCGTCTTTATCCTGCTGCTGCTTTATGCTATGTTGCTTTTTTTTCTGGTGCCATTTTTCAATGAACCTTGACTATGCTATCCTACATGCCAGCAAAACAGGTACCAAAGAAAAACTAAGTAACATGAAATAATTAAATACCGCATCACAACACATGTATACAGAGAGAAAAAATGAAAGCTACCTACCCATGCATAAAGCTGAGGGGTTTTAATTTTGCAGTGTTCCCACTTCGCTAATTAATACTTCTAAGTTATGTTTAGTGACATAGCCTTTCATGGGGCAGCGAAATGGTAGAAATGTTTTTAAATTTATGCAATACATCCAGATGATATTACAGTGCACTATCATCAAGATGGTGTTTTGGGAGTCTTGCAGAAGACATTGTATTGTAGGAGTCAGGGACCTTTAACAGGCCGTGCCTGCTCTATTGAGCCTTCATCCTTAGGGTTTGAAAAACCCGTATGGTACTCATATCACCTGTAACTTAGAATATATCTTTGGGAAACTTAAACTCTATGTGGATCAAGGGCTAGAATGTATTGATGCTGACTGAAAGACTGCTGCACATTTAGTAGGCAGTGATCCCACATAGCAGTTATCTGCCCCGGCGCCAGCCGGTGCTGTGCTGCACAGATCCTGTGGCTGCAGAATAACCTCAGCCAGCTCCACTGCAGCCAGGGAGCCTGCGGGCAGCTCCCACTCAGCACTATGATTACACTACTTGCATGGCATAGTCTTTATCTAACAGCACAGCAAGAAATTTTCACGAGAATGTTCTTTGGGAATAGAGTTGTTTTCTTGTAAAGAAGTTCTATAGTAGCTCAAAAGACAAGAAGGGAGAGCTTCTCTCCATGGGCAGGATCTGTTTTGCTCCACACAATGTGCTGTGGCAAAATCCATTCAGACTCCATCCAATGCTGCATGAACATAGAGTGCCCAGCATCTGAAGGGATGCAAGATTTACTTGCTATCTCTATTCCTCTTCTTTTTCTATATTATTGAAGTGGTTATCATGTTAAGCCATTTGTTGCCAGGCCTTTTTTTTACTGAGATTCAGAAAGAACTCTGCACCTTCTTTCCCTTTCCTCACTCCCAAACCCTGCACACAACAGAGGGAGACAATGTACCATACAAATTTCCACAACTGGAGGTAAAACTCTTGCAACTTAAGTTAGAAACAGATGATTAAGACTCCACAGACATTGCAGAGTGGTGTGGCAGATTGGACTTCTGTTTCTCAAGATAATCAGAGTAGCAACTAAACAGGAGCTGGGTGGTTCTGCCTTTTAGAGTGTATGAAACTGGTAAGCAATTTCTTTAGCCTGAAGTAGGTGCACTGCGATGCCCCTGGACTCTGGGTCCCTAGGGATGCTGACAAGGCCTCCCTTGTCAGCTGCCTCCAATGGGTCTTTGTTCATGTCTCACACCAGACATGTGAGGTGACACTGGGAGTATGTCCATATGATGTATGTTGACCCTGTGCCCTACTGAGGTGATGGCCTTCTGTGGGAAATGACTGTAGTCTCTACTGTGGCCGTGCTCTGGTGTTGGAGGCTAGGTGTGACCACTCTTCAGGAAGTGTTAAATCATAATACGCCTATTGAAAACTGCCTGCTAAAAGTTGGTCAGATTGAAGGTTGCCAGGGCTATAGGTATTGTCACAGATGCCCCATCAGCTTCCAGATGGGCCCACTAAAGTCCCCTGCTGTTGTCTTGTTGATGGGGCAAACCCTAGCTTTTAAAATTCTTGAGTATTTAGTTGTTTTGGTAGGCTGTCAAAACTTCCTAAGAAACACAATCGGCAGAAGGAGTATGGTATTTTAAGCAATATAATTAAGCTGAAAATGAGCAGATTTTATCAGAAGGAAGAATTTCTGTATCCAGAGAGCTTCCACATTGCTGAATTTTATGAAATCTCTGGGGTTTCCTGCAAATATTGGAGATATTAGAAACTTCTAAACATTTTTTTTTTCTCTCTTTGTATAACACCATGGTTAATTTAGAAGCAAAATGAATAAAAACAGCAAAAAAGAAAACTACTGCACAATAGATTTTCTAGATAGTCTGCTATTAATTAGAAAATTCACAGCACTTTCAACTGGAAGAAACAGCAGGACATCAGTTTGCAGATTTTTCCTCATTTGAATACCTATGATGTTCTGATTTTGTAAATTTTATATCCTTGAAATCTCAGTATAGTCCAGGGTGGTAAGAGCAGAGGGAACAGGACAAGGAAAAATTATGTCAAGCATTAAAGAGGATTTAAAAAATTGTTTTGTCTTCATTCTCTATAAAACAAGAATTGGACCTACTGCTCTCAGATGGTAAAGGGCTGGACAGGCTAAGGAAGTTCTAAGTCAGTCTGCAGGCTTAGGTTGCCATTCCAGGGAACACCATGCTTAGTTGCCCACTGTTGGAAGAGTCACCTGTGTTGTGAGAAACCCACCCTAAAGCCTCAATGCTGCCACATGCAGAGCAAGAACTTGTACCTGGGCTTCCTAGAGCACAATTAAATACCATTTTAACCACTTGCTTATTGGAAAGCATCAGAGACTAGCTGATCACTGTCACCTGACTTTATGTTAATAAATTTACAAAGTCTGGGTCTGATCTGGAATCCTAATGAAACATTAAAATCTGTTCTCTTTCCAAAAGACAATTTTCATTCTCCAGCCAGATCTGGATATCCAGGACCCTACTTCTGCCCAGTCAAAGCACAAATTATTTTCTTTGGCTCTCCCTCAGACTCCCACAGAGATGCCTGTATTTCTCATTTCCTTTTTCCTCCTTTTTCCAGACCGACTTGTTATTCTCTCCATGATGTCTGAGGATATCAAACATCATCGCTAGGCATGCACAGTGCTTGTAACACTGCAGCATACTGTATGCAAAACAGTCCAATACTAAGTATCCCCATCAACAGTTCTCTGTGTATAACACTACATTTTATACAAAGTCTTTTGGAAAATAATGTGACCTGGTGCAATGACAGGTTCTTCAGGAAGAAACCTATAGACCGGGAATGCTGACATCCTCTGTTGGTCAATCTATGACTAAAACTGTATAAAAAATTGAAAAAATACATTTCAGTATCTACAGCTACTTAAAAATAACAGAAGAATTAGAGTAAAATCTTACTCTAGGGAATCACATTTTGTTCAACTTCTGAAAATCATCATCTTTGACATCGACTATACAGTATTATATGGAAATAAACTTACAGACCTTTTCAGTTGTATACGCTTAATGAATGCACTGTCATTATTTCTTCCCTGGTAAAATTGTGATAGCTTCCTGATAATCATAACCTAAAGTAGCAAGCTCCAATATTACCCTATTAAACAATCGTCTCTGAAATAAGTTCGTATATAGTACCCCAGTGTAGGAATCTACAATATTGATTACAATTTACTGAATGGCCATGTGCTTTCTTGTCTCTTTTTTTTTCTTTTTCCTTAAATGTTTATCATTTTGAGCCTTTCCAGTAAAGCTCCTAAGAAGTTAAATAACAAAAAGGAGACAATAAAATGACCGATTTATTTTGTCCTTCAGGAAAAACCTTCAACTTAGCTTCGGGCTTTGTTTCCAAAATGTTTTATATCACATAATACTAAAATGGAAACACAAAAAAAGGTAAATTTGCCACAAAATCTAGTGGCAAATTTGGTAACATGTTTTGATAGTCACAGGCCAACATCATCTGTGTGCTTAGTCTCTCAGCGAGGCAGTATGGCAAGTTACTCAATGCATAGTATCACTACAGTAAGAAGGCATTCAGAAGAAATTAATAAGGTGCTTTGAAAGCAGAATTCCCATCTCAGTCATAGTTCAGTGAATTGCCACTCTGTTAACGTCTTAAATTCACTGTTTCCAACTAGTATTTCCTTTCTTTCTGAGATCAAAACACAAGCTTTTTCAAATGTTAGAAAATTTTATTTAGCTCATTCTTTGATGTTTCCCTCAATGGTCGCAATCTGACATGAGGCTTTGAATTTTTTTTTGCTTGAGTAGCAATAGATGCAAACCATCTGTTCATAGCACCTGGAAACAACATAAATGTTGTAATAATAAAGTATTTTCTTGCTCTTTTACATTATTTTAAATTGCCTCTGTCACCTTCTTCTATTGCTTACTTCACAATTCCTGAAGATTAAGAGGCAGCTAGCACCTCTTATCTTTCCCCCACACCCACACTAACCCTTGGTACCATGACATTTATCTGGAAACCTCTGGCCAACACCTGAACCAGCATTCCTGTTGTGCCTCCACAATTTTTTCACCTTCTTGCCTTGTAAACATTTTAGTGTTCTTGAAAGAGGTGTTCTGGGTTCAGTGTAGCTCCTGTAAAAGCTCTTTTGCTGCATCTCATCTCCCTGATAATGTCTGCTGCTACCTTATTTCTGTAGGGCTACCTCTCAGTATCACACCTGCTTCAGCATGGTCCCCAAACTAATAAATCCAAGAGATATTTGATATTAGTACATCTCACCGTCACTGCTTGGTAACTTACGTGAGTGAGCTGACTGATTGAATCCAATATTGGATTACTGAGAATGATATACACAGAGAGATGCAAAAGTCAGGATCATCTCTCTGTGCCCCATCCATTTCCAAAACGCAGAAGTTGCCCTTCACTGTGTCCAAACACTTGCATTTTTGATTGTTATTATGCAAACTGGTCACTCAAGATCATAGCACTGTTGTGGGAAGCATTTGCTAACAGAAATATATGAGGGTTTGGAATTGTCTTTTAAGGTACATGCAGGCTTGGTGAGAAGCCGGCACTAGATATGTTAGCATGGTTTTTTCTGTGAAAGGTAACTAAATGCCTGTCTTACAAAAAATACAGACACACACAGCCTAATTTTAAGTTTAGTAAATATAGCTATTAAGAAGAAACGTGGGTGTTTCAACTGCAACTATTCAAATCCAGTTGTGTTGAAAGATAGGTTGTTTCTAACTGCTGATTGTAACAAGGAAGAACAATACTGAGTTGACAAGGTTCCTACTGAAAATGCATTTTCATGCTTATAATCCGTAAGAATATAAATCCCTTTTTGTTCATTCAGCGCCATGGGATTTCATGGCTTAAAGCACTATAGCTTATAATTAGCTAAACTATGTCAGATACATGACAAACCTCCAAGGCCAGCCTGAACATAATATGAAATATGCTGGTATGTTCCTCATTAATATGACAACAAAGTGGTAGTTTTGACTTCATTTGTCAGTCTGCAGAGCTCCAGATTTCCTATTTATAGCAAGCACTATAAGGAGCTATGATGCATGCTCAAATGAAATTCAGCTCAAGACAGCAGTAAGTGAAGGTTTTATCAAGGGCACTAAAAAAAAAAAAGAAAGAAAGAAAAAAAAACCAGTCTCGAAAAACAAGGCAGCAATTTAAGAAAAGAAAATACAAGCCATGGCTTTATTCCAAACCCACTTTGTTATTATTGATAGGTTTGAAAGATGCTAATGGCAACTACCAGGGCATAATAGTGAAGGTGGCCTGTATCCCACAAGTATAAAAAGCTTCACTGATTCCAAGGAGTGTTTCAGCCACTCTGGGGCTCAGTAAAAAGGGCAATTAACAGAAGGCAAATAACAGAGGTAGCAAACTGTGAGTCTCTTACCAGTCTCTCTGCTCCAGTGAATAATTGATTACAGAGATGGAAGCAGTCATAGAGATGGAAATAGTTCTCTTGGGCTCTACTGGAGAGACACCACCACCACCCCCCACCCCACCACCAGAATTAACTTCAGGCTGTTGGTCAGGTCAAAGCCATGACCTGGGCCACGTAGTCCAGCATTAAGAACTCAACATTCCCCACCCCACCCTTTTTTCTATTCAATCTGTTATCTAAACTAATCACACTAATAATTTACCTAGAGCTTGAGGATAAGTTATGAATCTGAATCTTTAATTTGCAACAATATGAATCAGTTTCACTACGAAAATTCACTTCAGTTTCAGAAGGAAAATTCTACCTCTATGGTTTTTTGTCAAGATAGAACTGATATTCCTTTTATCTTCAAGTTATAAAACCCTTAAAATTCATAGCCCACATTGCAACCAATAGCAAGAACAGAAACTTCTAAAATATAACATACCTGTGCACTATTTAAAAAGAGAAAGAGAAAATATACACATTCAGGACAAGAAACATTTTAGAAGTGCAAGATTATTTTTTGTATTATATATATATATAAACCACAATAATACACACAAAATATAAAAGATTTTTAAACATGCAGTACATCCTGTGTAGATGGATTTCTTCAAAGAATTTGAAAACGTGGTTGTAAAATGTTAGAAATACTGCTATCCAACTCATTTAATGTAACAGGCAGAACAACCTTTTGTACCATTTTGTCCATTTGGAAAGCATGCCTGAATGAAACTCTAAAGTAAGAAATTTTGCATTGGAACCACTTACTTATTTTTTATTGAATGTTCATATTGAAATAGCTTTTTGAGATGCAATTTGCATCTGCCTGCTATAAAATCATTTTGAAAGTCACAGCTTTTCCCCATTGAGTTTAGAAGATAAAACTAATGTTATAGCATATGAAATCTCTATGTTCATTATTCTAAATAGGAATTCTTAAGAAATCAATTAGCCTATGTATGCTGTTAACTTATGACTATATGCATTAGCTATCTGATTTTCATAAAAGCCCAATGAGAGGTTTAACTAGAGAAGGAATAGGAATTAATATACTGGATCTCTCTTAAGAAAGGGGAAAATAGAGTTTTAAATGTTCTAAGAATTTGCTTTCTAGGGTATGATTGAATTGTCCTTGTTCAGGAAACAATAGAATATAAATATCTGCTAAATTGTTTACCTGAAGTATGGTTTTGAAAATTGAAATAATTCCCCTTTTTATAGTAGTGTTGGGCAACTAATATTTGTCCTTCAGAAACAACTTCTTTGCTAATAAATTCAGCATACAGAAGCAATATTGCAATTACATGCAATATTAAGCAGCAACTATTTATACCTTTTATCTACACACTGTTAAGACAAAAAGACTAAGACAGTGAATTAGAAAATAGAAAAGCTTAGCTCTAACAATGAGTGCCTTGGGAATACTTGAAGAGGTGCCCTTTGCACATCCTTAAGAGGATGGAGTCAGATAGCATAGCCTGATGATGAGACCAACTCAAGCACAGTTTTGAGAGTGCTCTGCTTGCACTTTATGACTTTTCACCAATATTGCTGACCCACCCTGACAGGGCGGGTTCTTCCCTTTAGAGTTCACCCTCAGTCAACAACAAGTTTCCTGAGCTTCTGCCAATGATACATTCCCGGCCATGTCCCTAGGAAAAGTCTCTCTTTCTCACATTGCTCTGGCCACACGTCCCACTCTTGACTTCACTCAGTATTTGAGACTCGCTCTCCTGATGCCATGAGCTACCTGGCATTTTGTCTCCCAGGCTCTCCCCTGTCCCCCTCACCCTTAGCTGCTGCCTGCAATGGTAGACACTCTGCTTTCTCGAGAGAGTTTTGCCTATTTGGTGTGAAGTGGAAGAGCAAGGTGAATGGGCAGCTTCATTCCTGCTGCCAGGGTGCAGAACTTAACACAAACAGGCAGTACATCACAACCAATAACACAGATCATCCAAGATATCTCATTTTCTTTAAAGAAGAGAAGAGACCTTTCTGTTCTTTGCAACTGATATTACCTAATTATGTTTCAAATAATCACTGAAATATTGGACAGGTTTTCTAAAGTCTACCAGCTATGTTCTTAAGAAAAATAATGACATCTAGTGACAAATCTAGTGAAAATCGCAGCTCTGTCTTCCCTATGCAGGACTGAATACACACTCATCTCTACACCTGAGGCAGCCATACACTCACTCTAGCTTCAGGATTAACTATTGTGTCAAAAATCAGCAGAAATGATAAATCAAACAAGACTTAAATTGTCTGGCTTGCTTGGATCTGTATCCAGCTGATCTTTAAATGGACAGAATTTTAATTTCACAAACTGTCTGTCATACTTAACCTTAAGATCAAACATGTTCAGAAAGCAGTAAACTACAACAAAGTGCTTGACCGACTTTTTTCTTTTTTTGCTAGTAAAAACTAGCAAAAATGAGTGTACTATTTATATACTTCCCCTGTCCCCAGTATCGATGCTGCACTGAGAAAGTCCAGAGTTTTGTATTACTCTGCTCGCAACATAAAGAATAAATGCAACATAAAGAATAACATGTAGTGATAGATTAAAATACATCAGTTCAGGCAATGCTAGACTCTGTAATCTTTTCCAAAGCGCTGGCGATTCTTTTCACCTAGTGGGCATTATTTCCCTCTCGGTGTCCTAGACAGTGAATGAATTCCTGGGATATAAATTTTGTACTCATGTTTCTGCATGATAGTTCTTAGTATTGATCTTGGCCTTCACATATCTTTCAATATTATGTATCTTTTCCAGCTTTTACATTACAAACTTGGCAACATAACATTGTATAAAGCAACATTTATATTATGTAGCAGTTCATTTTATGTTCTATTAATTATGTTAGACAAAACAAGGCACTGAACTACATCACATTATTGTAATGGCTCTGTTGTGCCATTCTGGACTCATTTCCAGCTGTCCTTGATTGGAGCTATGTTACAGGAAACGGTAATTCTTATTTTCACAGTAGCTTCATTACCTAATGTGTGCTATATATCATCTTATGGTTCTTTCATTTCTTCCTGATAAACTTTAAATATCATCTAGGAGGCTGTTTCAGTAATCATACAGTAATTTAATCCTCTATTTCCTCATTAAAGAAAGATTGCATATGATATACTGGCCCATTTTACTTTGGGAAAACACCAGAGCATATTCCTGCAACATAGCCTTTTATCCCAAGTACATATCTGAATTCCATTGGATAATTACGATATTTTGACATATTTGTAAGTGCTGTTCTGAATAGTAACACAAATAAATTTTTTTTGCTAACCTTAGATCATCTCTGTTTTATTACATATGCAAAGTACAATGCTGAAAATTCCTAAAATCAGGCTTTTTGAAATAGATAAATATGTGTACTTATTCCTATTAATAGACTCGGGTGAAGATGTTTTGCCTTTCAAGTCTGCACCAAGGTTTAAACAGACCAACTCTTCAGGGACTAAATGAAGTGGTGAACACATCTCCTTTCATTTTAATCCCATGCTGACTCCAAGAGTTGCACCACAGAACTTCAGAAAAAGCAACCAAAAACAACTACATTAGTAAATTCTTATTACAGATTATGCTTGTCAACATATAGCTTCTAGTTTAAAGACTTTCCCAGATGTTCAGTTTTTCCTGCCCAAACAACCAACATCTAGTTATTAATAAACTATTAAGAAATTATTAATAAAAAGATTGCATAATTTAGATACGATATGTATTGTTTCTAATGATAAGAGAAAGTCTGAACCATCAACTTAGCTGAAGTTTATGATGATGAAAAAATGATATAGTAGTAGAAATAACTTGTTTGCCTAACAAGAAAAAAATTTTATTCAAGTAGGAGGATTTACAAGCCATTATACTATAAACTCCATCTAGTTTTCCACATAAGAAACAAAATACTAGTTAAGAAGAACTTTGTAATTTAAACTGCGAAAGGTGAAAAGACTTATTCAGTTAACTGGTTCTTATGGTTGTTCAGGGTGACGACAGCTATATTAAAAAGAAACGGAACCCATTTTTGTATATAGCCAACTAAATATTACATTTCTGAAATAAGCACAATTTTTCATTCATTTCAGATTTCTTCACGATAAAACCCATGTTATGGTACCGGTCTGTAGAGAATATAAACACACTCTCGTTCTTTAAAACAGGTTAACAAAATCAGCAACCGCCAAAGCTGGTTATATGCACACAGTTAAGGATAAATCTATATTTGTGTTTTAATTTGCTTCAGGAGTCCGTTTTGAAGCTAGTCTACCAGTTTGGTTTGCTTAGCAAAGTCCTGGTGCACAAACAGAACGCAAAGGAAGTGAAACCAGAAGTTACGTGTACCTGGACTGCGTGTGCAGTCCACTGTGGTCATTAGGACCTAACTAGAGTTAGTCTGGAGTAAAACCCCTAAAACACAGGGGATGTAGACAATGGTTTCTCAGTACTGGCTGCTTCACACTGCAGTAATCCCTCCATTCTGATGTCTAAGATACAGCCTAAGAGGTCTTTAAAGATAACATTGCCTTTGAGCAAAGTCCTGACAAACATTGAGGATGTCTACGGTTGCACTATAGAAATCACTGATTAATGTCTGTTTTATCATACACTGTCACTGAGGTTGACAACTTCTTAGTAGAAACGTCCTTAATACCTATGCTGGGTGAAGTGAATTTTCCAAACTTCCTCTATACTGAACCTGGAATACCCTCCCCTTCTCCCACTTTCCAGAGAGAGCAGGTCATGCTTTGAAGACGTAGGCATAGAAACGACTTCCTGAGGGATGTCTGCGTGTATGAATTTCTAACATGCCACCTGCTCTGCAGTGATAGTTCAGAAATTTTGCCCAGAGTGAATGTGGGGATGGTAACAAAAAAAAAAAAAACCAACCAAACCGAAAACAACAAAGTGAGCTTGCTCTACAGAAGAGTAGTCATGCCTACCTTAGTCATTCAAATCTTCAACGTATACAAATATATCTGTACAGGTAATGGGTCTCTGAATGCATTGCTGCTTCTTAAGGCAGGATGTGTATAGTCAGGCACGTATCAGTTGTAACAGATTAAAATCATCATTTTCAGTCTTGCACCTAACAAATGATCTTAATTTTGTCTCCATTTCTTAGTAAGCATTGGAAATGTAACATTTGACAATACACTATTGTTTTGCATCACTGTTTAAGCAGCTTGTGAATCTACATATAGTCCAGAGAATGATACATCAGAATTACTGAAATGTAAAGGCTCCTGCTTTGTGGTATGCTGAATGTTTCATCTTTCACTCAGGTCTGCAGATAGTAGAGATCACAGAAATTTCATTGTAATACAAGATTTCTGTTCATTTGTGTCACAGTGTATGTAAAGGTATCATTGTATCTATGCTTTAGATCACAAATACTCATATAAATGATAAAGTTACATATATTTAAACATTTACTACCTTCCAAGAATATTAAAGTGGTTTGTAGCATCTGTTAATTCAAATGTGTAATTTAACCCTGCAAATTAGACATTAGCAGCCTTGGAATTTACACAGTGATACTCTAAAAAAGCCCTTGATATAGTTTTGCTAGACCAAATCACTATAGGTCTAAAGACCGATTTCTGCAAATTCCAGCCAATCCTGAATGCCACATTTTTCCACTTAACACTGTATGACCACTGGGTACATAGCTTGTATTCTGTCACAGGTATGTTCCTTAAAAATCTTTACATGTAAGCTTTGAGAACTTTGGAGGAAAGACCACAGACACTAATTGTACGTTTATTGATTTGTTGCTATAAATCTTGATGCTTTTTTTAATGGCAGCATTCAGGGAAATTAATCTGACTTCAGATTTGCATTGAAGTGAGAGTAATGTGCCAATATGATCGGTCGTTGAAAACACTGCAATTAGTTCATCTATAGGTTTACTTGCTTGAGTTTGAGACACTCAAAAGTTCCACGCAATTGCCATGAATGTTGCCAGAGAAGAGGACACTTTTCTATGTATTCCTACAGATCTCAGCCAAAATCAAGAGAACATAGCAGAAAGATTTCATTACACCTAATAGCAATTACTGACGAGTTCAAAATGTCATGACATTAAAACATTTTGTGTGTACTCACTGGACATATGAATTCACAGAAGGGCACAATGCAAACACTCACCAAACTATGAACTTCTTCATAAGTGGTACTTACCTACAAAGCAAACAAACAGAAAAAAAAGTCTTAAAGATCTATACAGACACACAGGTACATTTTGCATCCTAAAGATGTCAGAAGATCACAAGATTGTACTCACTGCTACAAAAGCATCCAGTCAAAACATATTCCTAGATTTACAACTTACACAGCGTTGGCGACACATAGACACAGATACTTTGAAAGGATTCTCATATCCACTTTATTTTGCATTTTTACTTCTCAATTTTGGAACATCACCACTTTTAAGGTATAAATAGACTTGCAAAGCTACCTACCCTACATTCAAATTTAAAAAATCAGTTACCAAATTAGATAATGCAATAATAACAGCTGTAAGAAGAATAATTAGCATATTCCTAAGCAGATTATTAAAAAGATTAAAAGTTTATCTTCTTAATATAGCTTTATGCTTTAGTTTCAGATAATGCTACTCTGCAATTCCAAGTATTTCTAATATCACAGCTGCAAAAATTGTTCCAATATTATAATGATTTAGCACTAAATAACCTTGTGTATTCATAGGTCTGATTCTTCAATCACATGTGTTGCCTACCTTAGATAGAGTAAAAAAAACCTACATGGCACGTAACGGATTTAGCCAACATCACAAAAATCAGTCAATAATCAGAATGAAATAATACTTTAGTCCCCAAATACACAGTCATGTGACATATAATGGAGAGTGATAAACATGATTAATCTTGCCCTTTAGATTTGTTTCATACAATTAAATTATGAGGCATTCTCAACCAACCAACTAACCAACCAAAAAACCCAAACCAATAGAAATTGCTTAACTGCTGGGAATTTCTAAGCTGTGAATTTCTCGCCTGTGCTTAGATAAAGGTCACCAGAATATCACTGTATTCTATAGCTGAGTAAAATAGGCACTAAAACACAGTATGCACGTGCTTACAATGAAAAAAACCCAACCAAAGCAAAACCCAAAATCAAGATTTATGCCCAATTACTGGCATTACTGCATAGGGTTGGTCCATACTCTGATAGAGCTGTACTAAATTATTTTGTGTTGCTGCATGCAAATGTTTCCATACTCCTGTGTCTGCAGGTTATAATAAAAATCAGTTATGTGCAGTACTCCCTGGCAACAAAGATGCCTGAGCATGTTAGCTATGGAAAGGTTTCAGTTTCTGTTCAAACTAGAGATAAGAATGAGATTTGATATGAAAGGTCTGTTATGACACTTGGCAAATATAAGACTTTTTAATTTGTTTCACATCATGTTTTATTGGTTGTGAGCTGCACAGCAAAGCACCATGTCAGGGCCTACATAAGACTGAGTTATATTACATATCTATGAATTGGCAGTGAAGCTGCTGTATTGGTTGTGGTAATGTTGTGCCCAGTAACCTGGTTACAATAGCAATCAACATTGCTTTTTCCTTATCTAGGCTCTATAATACAAATGCTCCACTTTTGCCAACCTAGGAATTATGTGGTTCAAGCAAACATGCCCGTCTGTCCATGACGTGCATGACAAAGTTGGAAACATGTGCGTATATTTTTAGAAAAACCTCTTTGCCTCACTGACTCTCCTCCTCACAGTAGTGATATACGGCCAGAACAACAGCCAGAAAGCCACCAGATAGGGGTGACTTTTGATAAAGCAAAGATGTCCCATCTCAAACTCAGAACAGCCGACATATATATCTTAGACCATTCTAAACAGTAGACGGTCTTGCTCCATATAGTATCTTTGTATTGTAATCATTGTCATACCGTAAACTTGAATTGGAAAGGTAGTAGAGATTTTTCCTCAGAATGACAGGCATTTGAGTTTAGTTCAGAATTTTCCATTTCAGCCATTGAAAAACTACTAGCCATTGAAAAACTCTTCCAAACAAAATTTTTAATGACAGCAAATGGTATCATCCTAGTCAACAGAGCAGCAAGTACGCTTAAGTGTGCTATGGGTTAATAAGTCAGTATTAAAGTTTTCAAAGACTTTTAAATAGGAATTTTTGAGTCAAAGAGTACTTTCCCCCCTGTATGTTACATAGTATTGAGTTAACTAAGCATTTAAGATGATTAATAATTCAAAGCTGCAAGTAAACAATCCTTGTGGCTGGTTAGATGGGAAATATTAGAATATCACCCTCCTTTCATACCAGCCCAAGTGTTGTGTCCTTGGTTGTTACCCAATGAAGTGTGGTTTTCTTCATAGTTTCTCTATTTTTTCCCCTTAAACATGGTTCTTAACTTTTCTAATTTCTCAAAAACTCAAGAACATTTGCAATTTTCCTGTTAGGAAACAACATTAACAATAATTCAAATTAATTTGAAAATTTATTTAGAATTCTACAAGTATTTTCAGAAATGAAACTACTTTAGCCAAATGATTAATGTTCATTTAACGGCATTAAAAAGGACTTCAAAATTATTTACAAGCTGCAGTTACTGATTAATTTAGTTGTACCAGGATGTCAGAAACCATAAAGAAATAAACCAGAAAGCACAAGCACACATTTTCTGTATCAACTTGTGCAAGGTGTTTTGTTTGTTTTGTTTTTGAATTTTAACTTTGAAAACATTATAATTAATGCTTGAACATAAGAATAACAGATCTTTACAAAGCAAGCTGAGGTTTAAAACATTGGGAGACATGAATGTGAAAGTCTGCCAACAAAATGACAACCTAAGTGTGCAATGTGTCAGACTTTATGCAACAATAAAAAAGAATTATGAGTTAAGCTACATAAAGGACTAATTCTGCTTCATTAAACTTTGGCTGTTTGCTCTCTTATGAATTATGAAAACTGGAAAATATGCTATAAAATTAATGCAAATACTCAGGTGGAGAATTATACATTCAAAGAATTATTTCCTCTCAGATCACTTTATCAAGGGCTTCATAGATATAATTCATTTATTTCCCCGTTATTTCTAAAATAAGAACTTCCAACTAGCCTAAGGCTGACTGCCTACCTACTGAATTTGCAGTAAAATAAATAGGAGCTGAGAAATCATTACCTGTCCACTGTCACACCCACATTACACAGCCTCTCTTAAATCATGTGCAGGATGTTGTCTCTCACTGCCCCTTTACTTCTCAGTGTATGCAACAATCCGAAGCAAATTAGGAGGGAATAGTTGCTGAATATTGTTGATACAATGTGGGATTTTCTTCTAGGTAAGCATGAATCTTTTACACTGTCTGATGACATGCATTCAAAGTCGTTACCGTTCTAACACAAACCTTTCTGTTGCTATTTTCTTCAACTAGAGCTACAAGCAACAGTATCCATAGTTTTGTATTCCTAAAAGCATCAGAAATTAACTACATCGCATAGTATCACAGAAATACATTAACTGGAACAGAACAGAAAGGCACTTCTGAAAGTCCACAGGAAGTCCTTTGCCACTGATAGTGGTAATAATTTCATGGCCAAACAAAATCTTGTGTCTTAACAAGGGAAAAAAAGAATACACCAACTGAATTAAAACTTTTTTTCTTATTATTTATGTATATCATTCAACACAAAATGAAAAATTACCATCATACCCCCAACAATTTATTTGCGCTGTGCAAAGTCACCCGAGCAGCAGAGGATTCTCCTCCAAGAATTCTCATTACAAGACAACAGAGAACTTAGATTTCCTTAATCTCAATGCTATTCCATAGCTGCAGATAAATTCCTTATGTCTGTTAGCTATTAGATGGTCAAAAACAGTTTCTCAGAAGCAGCCACAGAAAATCAACATTTCAAAATATGTAAACAAATGTTAAAACTTTCTATCAATGAAATGACTGGCTTGGTAGATGAGCAGAGAGCAGTGGATATTATCTGCCTCCACTTCAGGAAGGCTTTTGACACTGCATCCCATAACTCTTCACAGAGAATCTGATGAGGCATGGACAGGATGGCTAGACAGTGAGGTGGCCTGAAAACTGGCTGAACAGCTGGGACCAGAGGGTGGTGTTCAGTGGCACAAAGTCTAGTTGGAGGCCTGTAACTAGCATTGTACCCGAGGGATCAATACTGGATCCAATCCTGTTCAACATCTTCAATAATCATCTGGATGATAGGGCAGAATGTACCCTCAGCAAGTCTCTGATGACACAAAACTGGTAGGAGTAGCTGGGGCCACCCAGGCTGGAAAGCATCTTTCCAGGGGAGGCCCTGGGGGACACAAAGCTGAATGTGAGCCAGTATTGTGCTCTTGTGGCAGAGAAGGTTCAGGGTCTCTGAACTGCATTAGGAGGAGAGTTGCTGGTAGGTTGAGAGAGGTGATCCTTTTTTTTTTTTTTTTGCTCAGCACTGACGAGGCCACACCCAGAGTACTGTGTCCAGTACAAGGAGCAAGAAAGGACCACTAACATGATCAAGAGTTTGGAGCATCTCCTATATGAGAAAAGGCTGGTAGAGCTGGGACTGTTTAGCCTAGAGAAGACAAGAGAAGAGTCCAAAGTATCTTATCAAATTGTACAAATATCTGGTGGGATGTTGTAAAGAAGTTGGAGCCTGTCTTCTCTGAGTGGTGCCCAGCAAGAGGATCAGAGGCAATGGGCATGAACTGAAACACAAGAGGTTCCCTCTGGACATCAGGAAACACTTTTTCCACTGTGAGGGTGAGCACAGACATAGGTTGCCTAGAGCGGTTATGGATTCTCCATGCTTGGACATTCTCAGAAGCCCTCTAGACATGGTTCTGGGCAACCTGCCCTAGGAGGCCCTGCTTGATCAAGAGGGCTGGGCCAGACGACCTCCAGAGGTCCCTTCCAGCCTCCACAATTCTATGATTCTGTATAAAAACAGACTAAACAAGTAATTTACATTTAATAGGGAATATTTCATCTTCCTTGTGGGAATAGACTAGATAAATTATTAGATTATTTTAAATGTATTTTTCACAAGACTTCTTATGGTCATCAAACAGCTTCTCAATTTTGGCACAAGTTTTAATAGTCATTTTAAATAAGTGACTCAAAAAGACATTTTTTGCTTATTTTAAAAGGAAGCACATGAAAGGATGATAAACCATATATTTGTTCTTTAAATGACTGTATTTTAAAAACATTGATGATTTTTTTCCCTTCATTTATGTCTTGCAGTCTACTCTTCATGTTAACTGTCTATTTTATGCATTTCCTCCTTCAACAAATTCATTTTTTCTAAAATATAATTACTCTGTGGCCCTTTTGGCATTTCTAGAACAGTATTGTGACCCTTCTGGCATTTGTATAACAGATGAGAGTCTTGGATTTGACAAGGGTAGATAATGTGATCAATCACTTTCAAAGAATTTTCTTTCCTTATAATACTGTTGTTTCCATCCTCAGGAATAAGCAAATACAATCTGTCTGTTACATACAGAAAGTGTTATTTTCTCACTCTTCCAACTATGAAATACAAAACCACGAAGGAGATTTTCATCAACAAGAATGCACACTTTAAAGTTTTAAAGTTTTTTTAAAAGCAATTTACTTACACATTTTATGTGTACACTTACATGTATAAGATGTTTCTGAAAACATGCCTCCTGTAACATCAAAAGCACAAGGGATAGCAGGAAGAAGAAAGCTCACAGACTGGTTCCACACCTTATGGTATGTTTGCTACATATAGAGGTTTGAACTCAGATTCTGCCGTAAATTGCTGTCCAGAGCAATAGATAGTTGCCTTATTTCAGTTTTAGCATTTCTATGTGAGGCTGCTTTTAAGTGTGCTACAGTATGCAGTTAAATGAATATTGCAAATGAGCAAGGCATATCATCTTTCACCCAATATTACAGTAGAATGATTACTTTAATCACAATAATGGACTAAAATATATATACAATAATGGATTTGAATATTTGTTCTGCTAGTAATAGGCACTAATTACCTTATGTGAAAAAATCCTAGTGGCAGTTAAACTTCCTTTAAAAGTTGTAATTATAATCTACATTGTTTCATGACTCACTTTTTATAGCATAGTGCTGGAATACTGTTGCTCAGCAAAACTGACGTTACCTCTATATAGTATTTTCTTGCCTTTTTCCACCAGAAAAAGGTCCCAGAAAGCCACAGGAGACTGCTTCATAGAAAAATCAGCTTTGAGGACCTCAGGTAACTGTGCTCAACCCAAAATCTGAGGCCTTTCTCATGCTTACCTACCTACTCCTTTCAAGTAATCGTGAAAAAGCAACTGAAACTTTTTCTCTCTTTTACCAGTTTTACTGAGACTCTGTCTTAACACTGCAACAATACATTTTATTACTATTACTGGTAGTATTACTACCACCAAAAAAACCCAAACTTTACATAACCTGACACCCTTTGTGCATTAATTCTCTTAAAACATCTGTAAAGTCACTAATCTTGTCTTTTACACCCCCAAAGTCATTTGCAGAGAGTGTATTTATGTGCGTAACTGTGTCTGATCTCCTTGAAATGCCTGTTTCAGTTGCCTGTTGTAAGTTCTTTCAAGACAAGTTTGTGAGCCTTTATACTGTGGTATCATTTTCATTGCACCGGTAGCCCAAATGTCAAATCGAGTTTTGCTCTAAGCTTCCATCTGCAACCACAGAACCCCAGGCTAAGTTCTAGGATGCTATAATTCAAAGTATCAGGCATATCATCAGGATGTATAATTTAAAATTCTGGTTTTGCTGGGGCTCAGGCCAGCAAAGTGGAGACAATGTGGTTCCTAAAACTCCTGTGAAATATAGACAAGTCTTCCTGGGGCAACAAGTTTTAACAAGTTTATTGCTCTGTGTTTTTGCTCATCTGCTCTTTTTTCCTTAGTGAAAGAAGAGAAAGTTCTCACATCAACCAAGGCACTGCACTCAGGGTGGGTGAAGATTTTTTAAACACACCACAATACCTGTGCTTGCCCAAGAAAATCACACTTTTACCAAGGAACATGGTATGAACTATGATACTTTTGATTAAAAAAAAAAGAAAGAAAGAAACCCTAAACAACAACAAAAAAACCCCCAAGCAAACCCCAACCCAAAACACACTTTTTCCCCAGGAAGCTCTTTTGTTCCTTTTGCTTTACTGACCTGGTCCTCTGCCAACACCAAATCACAAAATATTAGAGGTTGGAAGGGACCTCTGGTGTTCATCTAGCCTAACTCCCCTGCTAAATCAGGTTCACCTACAGCAGGTTGCACACAATCACATCCAGACGGGTTTGAATATCTCCAGAGAAGGAGACTACCCAGCCTGTTCCAGCGCTCTGTCACCCTCAAGGTAAAGAAGTTTTTCTTCATGTTCCAGTTTGTGCCCATTGCCCCTTGTCCTGACACTGGGCACCACTGAAAAGAGTCTGGCCCCATCTTCCTGACACCCACCCTTTAGATATTCATAAGCATTGATAAGATCCCCTCTCAGTCTTCTCTTCTCCAGGTTAAACAGGCTCAGGTCTCTCAGCCTTTCCCAGTAAGAGAGGTGCTCCAGTCCCTTCATCATCTTTGTAGCCCTCCGCTGGACTCTCTCTAGTAGTTCCTTGTCTCTCTTGAACTGGGAACCCCAGAACTGGACACAATACTCCAGATGTGGCCTTACTAGGGCAGAGCAGAGGGTGAGGAGAATCTCCCTCAACCTGCTGGCCACACTCTTCATAATGTACCCCAGGATTCCAATGGCCTTCTTGGCCACAAGAGTACGCTGCTGGCTAAAGGATAACTTGTTGTCCACCAGGACCCCCAGGAAAGCAGAGCTGCTTTCCAGGAAGTCAACCCCTAATGTGTTCTGGTGCATGGGATTATTCCTCCGCACATGCAGGACCCTACACTTGCATTTGTTGTAATTCATTAGGTTTCTCTTTGCCCAACTCTCCAGGCTGTCCAGGTCTTGCTGAACAGCAGCACAGCTTTCTGTTGTCAGAGGCTCTCAATGAGAGATGGAATAAAACTCAGGAAGACTTCAAGTCTGCTATGTGAAGTGCAACAAGAATCACTTGCAACCCTCTCGACTTCCTTCAGCCCTCACTAGAATTTTCCATTCTTGCTTGCTTCTTACTTAGGACTTGACAAACTTACGAAAAGGCTGCAAATCTGCTCTGTTCAAATGCATTTCTTAGTGGAGTAAGAAGGAGAGGCTAACCCCTATCACATTCTCCCTAAAACTGGAGTAGAGGGTCCATGCAAGCAGCTGCTCTCAGAGGGGTCCAGGGAAGCAGTGGCAGAGTAGGAACAAGCAACACTGAACATAGACCAACTTCCAAAGAGCAGCACAAAGAACAGCACAGCACTGGGACCACAGATGCTGGTTTTGTGAATAAATATTGCTGTATAGCTTTATATTGACTAAATATGCTTCAAAGGTATCTTACAATACTGGAAGTGGGGCATCAAAGACATATGGAAAGCAGGGGACATGCTGCAAATTCACACAGTAACTTCCTTCATTATAACATGAGCTGAAGTCATAACAGCTCATCAATTCTTAATTTTTTATGAATTGTTAATTGAGACATTCTGGTCTACTAATAAATTTTTCATGCGTAGCCCTTTTTTGAGGATCTCTCAATCCAGAATATCCTACTTGATGTAATCAATATGGATTAAAGAAGTTATGCAGCAGTTCCTGACATTTTATCTTGTCATTCATTAAAACTGACTTACAGTGAACATAGGCTTTTTACATATATAAAAAGCTACAGTCCTATGAATCCACAGCTCAGATACATTTCAATCTCTGGTTTAATTTTGTCTACTTGACATATTTAGCCCATACTGTAATCCAGCTATAGGCAGTCAGGTGAAGAGTCTTAATTTGTAGCTAAAATGCCAAATATGTATAAAATATTAACAGAGAAGGTGCAACATAATTAACAAAAATGATGCAATCTAGTAAAGGGTATATATGTATGTACACACAAAACCACCTGAAATCTTTCCAGATAAACATAGGTAAGTCAATGAATTAATTTTCATTTTCCATCTTTAAAAAACTGTGCAGAATATGAAAAGTTGTGAAGTAGTAATTTAATTCCATTTTTATGCTTTCCGGAGTAGACCAAATCTTGTGCTATAGCACTACCCCGAAATGTCCTTTGAAGAGAGAAAACATGAATACTTTTCAATAAAAGAAATATTAAAAACAAATAAACGGTGATCAGAGAAAATCCCTACTGGACTCCAGTCAGCTTAGATGCTCCCTGAAATTCCTGGGAATGGTATTTTTACATGACAGCATGCCACTGCCTACCTGATCGCTGGTCTTTAGAATAAAAAAGCCGCTTCTTTGTCTTACACATTCCTGATGCATGCCCCACTCATGCTGAGCTAAAGCACCATGGAAAATAACAGCGGATATTACATCATTCTACAAGAAAACTATATTCAAGAAGAAAAAAAAAGACAGTAGCCATCCGCACCCTATGTAATTCTTTCGTGCATGTACTTAATCTGACTCTATTGAATTATCATCATGGCTTGGCTTTGCGGACGAAGATTTGGGAAGGGCTTTAAACATGAGTACACCCTTCAAGCCTGCGCGGTGGATTTTTTAGGTGAGGCGCAGCGTGCGCGAGACTGGCCCCACCCTTTACACCTGAGGTTCATCTGCCAGGGCCTAGCGAGCTTGGACGGTGACAGCGAAGTCCTCAGGTCGTAGGTTTGGTTAGAGTATCCTTCTCTTAGATGGATGGCCTTACAGGGCTAAACGAGCTCCATCTGCCCGGGTTTCGAGTTAGAGTTGTCCTTCTCCTAGGATGGTTGCCCGAAGGCTAGTGAGCCCATCCTGCCCGTGGACACACTTTGTCTGACCCTTCAGTTGAGACCTGTCTGGCTTGGGAGACCCTACCGGAGGCATATGCCACCAGCAGCATAGCTCTCAACTTCACAAGGGCACGCAAGCTCTTTCCCCACGGCAAGGGGGTGCCCGTGAAAGAGTCTATTGAATAACAAACAGATATTTAACAAAGGCAAGCTATTACTCCCATAGTCTAAAAACCATAGTGATGTAACTACAAATGTTCTCAAAAAATTTCTGCTCTGTAATTATTTAATGACAAAAACATGAATCTAGGCAAGAGGGAGAGCATGGTATTTTCATTTCTTTTCTGTGATATCAAAAAAAGATTAGTTTTAGCAATAAAACAAGCCTCTACAAGTAGCCTTAGCAGTGTTACATAGTTCCCATCACACCCTCATCCCAAACTTCTATTAAATCTTGGGCTTAAACCAACTTATATAGGCACATTCAGGATATAAATAAATCCAAGTAAAAGTGATAAAACAATCAAGAGTAAAATGTTTATGCCAAACCTTACCAAGATGTTGGAGTTTCTTGGTAAAGGTTTGTTAGATTTCATCTAAGTTACCACGTGCACCATTTCTTTTCCTTTTCCTCATCTCAATTTAGTCAGTGGTGTTGTATCAAAGATCATAAGACATGATGTTGTTTCCGTTGAAAGCAAGTCCAAAATCCTTCAAAAGAAGCCGAATTAGCTGGTGTTCCCTTGGGATGAGCAATGATGTTAATTCAACAGAATTTGAGGCTGATGCAATACTGTCTAGCAGGCAGATAAACAATATTCAGACTATATGCAAATGACTTAGCCAATGCAGGTGAGCAAGGAAAGTCTTCACGGGGACTGTTATTAATTACTGAAAAGCATTAGAAGGAAGGGGGGGGATTTCTTGCCCCTGATATAGCCATGCTTAAGTATTGGTGAATAATTTCAGCCTAAGATGACAGCCTTGAATTCATACTCACAGCTCTCAAAATATGTGTGGTTGGGAATGCTCCAAGTTGCACTGGTTAGATACAGACATATAAACTACTCCCCAGTCACACACACACACAGATACAGCCTCGCTGGGCTGGATCATAAGTTCACCCAGCTGGATTTTTCTACTCTATTTATTGTCAATGAACTGTCTTCAACATGTTGCTTCCCATCAAATCAGAATTGCATAACAGCTTTGTCTCTTTAGGAGCTCTTAACAAACTACATTATACAAAGCTACTTTACTTTATATATTTACTATATAGACAAAAAGAAGTGGATCATCTTTACTATTATTTTCTGACTCCTTAAAATACCAAAAACCCAAAACCTCGCACATACAAAACCAACCAAATGAAAACAACCAAAGAAACAAAACCATAACCTCCTCCCAAACACAACAACAAAAAAAAAAACGGAACAAACCCAATCTCTAACCAGTTATGAAGCATGCTTTTCTTCTGTAAAAGCCCATTTCACACATCTCTATTTTATCACACACACTAAAATGTTTAGTTTCATTCCAAAAGTTTCTGAAGTTCACTCAGCACAGAAATCAAATGTGCTTGCTTACAATTCTCTGCATTCTCCTCCTTCTCTCGCCACAAACCATTCTTTTAAAAATCTGGCATCATGTTTGCCATCATCTAATATTTTTGGTATTAACACTGATCTCACTGTCAGAGGCTATTAATAGTTTATACAATTTCATATTTGAGTTATTTTAGAAATCTTGAGTGAATACCGTCTGGACATGGAAACTTGCTACTTCAATCTTAATTTTTTTTTGTCAGTTGGGTTTTTTTGGGTAGACATTGGTCTCTGCTTGAAGTAAGCCATCAACTGTACACTTGTATACAAAATCTCTAGTGCAAGACATAGCCCAAGTTATTTTTCAGTGAACCATGATAGAAAAAAAAAAAGGTTTGTTTTTCTGCTGTTGCTTTGACTTCTTTGAATGCTGCTCTTATCTCTCAATCATTTATCAGCTTATGTACCAAATGTCACACACACAGAGTTCTTTCCAAAATAAATTATAAAGTGGGCTAGAAAAAGCCCAATATCTACCTGTGTGAAATCACAAAACCTGAAACAAGATCTGATAAAACAGGTATGTTACCAACTTTTAAGTGTTACACAATATACACTTTTTTTGCAAGAGATAACGTACAACAGAATTTACTCAACTACAGAAATGCTAATACTGGCCTTTAACACTGGGAATTAAGTTTGATCAAGTACAAAGCATGATACAGTTAAATTTTTACTATTTAGGGAGGCATGCAGGGATCTAGAACACACCAGCAGTGTAGTCTTTTCCACTGACTTCAGTGGACTGAAAAATAACACTTGCAGAAAAACACTCTTTTTGTCCAGACATGAAAATATCCCAAAAAAGCTTTGACTAAAAAAAAAAACCCCAACTTTACTTAGAACTGGTGCATTAGCAAAGAACGTTACCCTCTATTCTACAGCTGCTTAAACAGAAAAAGGTAGTCTTTGACAAGTAACCTGATCAATAACACAAACTTTGATTTTATCCTTTCCATTACCAATGCATTTTATTTTCCTTTTTTTCTTCAGGATATGTGACACAAAAATTAGTTAAATTCTATTAAATTGTATAAGATTCACTCTTCTCTCATTAAGACTATTAATTCTACTATTTTTAAATAAATATTTTTAATTATAAATATTGTAAATATTTGACAGTCCAGGACACACAACACTTCCTGTGTAAGCACACAGCATAATATGCTAAAGTTTGACAGGCACGAAGCATATCGGTAGGATATTAAAATCCTCATTAATTAATATCAGGTAAGATATTAAAAATTGCCATTTGGAATGTTGGAGTTAGCTCTATCTTTTGTTGAAAACACCCTGCTGATCAACAGAACTGGAATAGCCCTATACTACTGAAAATGTCTTTCCTATTATTTCTGCAGCATTGTATTATACTGAACTGTGGTAGCGTAATCACACTTTAGAAAAATACAGTTTGCCTCCTGCTCTGCTCAGTACATATTCTGCTCTGATGGCTCAAACACAAACAGCGGTGGAGAGCTGGGGCAAGCAGTAAGTGAATCAGGCCATTTCACTTCAGCTTCCAGGCAACACAGAGAAGTGTAATGACTGCATAGCATGCCGGTCATTGTTCCAAAAGGTGCTACACCTCGTAATTATCATGGGTATTAAGTTTAAGCATTTCTGTTTCTTCCATCTCATGTATTCCAATCCATCTCTTTTTTCTCTTTCTTGTTTTTTTCTCCTTCCTTTCTGGCCGTCATGTGTGGAAGACATCTTTGTTCTAAAATATTGTCTATCTATATAATCAGTGTAGCCACTCCTTGGAAGAAGTCACTCAGTAAATGTCCACTACTAAAATGATATAAAAGTCAAATATCCACGTAACTTTGCCAGCTCTGGAACATGCGCATCACTTGATCAGTACAGATCAGAGAACGGGGAGGAGGTGGCATTCTGACAGAGGTGATCTAGCAGCTTGAGCACTGACTTTTTCATAGATTTAATTTAAAGGGGCTTACTTAAATTATATTGAACAGTAAAAGGGATAGTTATCTTGTATTAAAGTAGTCTTTTTTTATTTGAAGTAAACTTACCTCCAAAGAAGAAGGAAAGAAAGTTACCTGAAAGAAATTTACCTCCAAAATAAATAAATAATAAGAAGTCATTTAAACTATTCAAGTTATCAAATGAGAGTTTAAACAGAATTAATAATTTTATTAGTGATCAGTTAAAATTAAGAAGACTAATTTTAATTTACTTTCTGGAGTGTTGCTGTTTGCTCTTGTAAGCATTGTACAATCTCCATCACTGGCAATCAAATTTGTAAAATCTTTAATAAATATTTACTGATGCAAATCTCCTGAAAATTTAACTATGTTGCTATTAAAAATAGTAGAATATTTACTTTACTTGCAATAGGTTTTCAGTCACTACATATGTGACCAAATTGATGTATTTCTGTAGTGGCATACATTTATGTCACTTTTGCACAACTCTACATAAGTACATGAATGTACTAATGTGTAAAATGCTGTCGTTAAAAAAGAACAGGCAAAGCTCCTAATTCATCTCTCTAATTAAAGATATAGTTATAGGATAACAGTGTTTGTATCCAGACAACTTATTCCTCAAGCACAGGTAATTCTGGGCTCAGCCCATGGGAGGAGGCCTGCTCAGAGGCATGGACATGGTATCACACCCTCCGGGCAGCAACACTTCACTGCAAAGTGATCTCTAACCTGAGCACAATCAACAGCCAGCAGACTTCTGACAACATACCACCCACACCTTATCCTACATGTTCAGACCTGGTCTTTCTCAGCATTCTTGGTCTTTAACTACCGAGAGCAGTGCAGTTCAAAGAGCAATAAAGTCTCACTGCTGCAGTATTTATGCTCTGTTCAATGACTGAGGAGTATCAGTTTTCAAGTTTATTTTGCTGTGTTGCTGTTCGTTCTATACATTTGTTCACCCCCAAATAAAACAGATCTACATTTGTTGTCTAGGTTGGTTAGAAACAAGCATATATAGACTGTGTTTTCTGAATTAAGTTATTTTTATAACTGGTTGCTGTGTTTCTAAATGGATGGATTATTATGATAAACAAATAAATTTAAAGCTGTGTAACAATATACTCATGTAATTTTAATATATACAAAAATAGTTTCGGGTTAAGATTCACTTCAACAACAGCAACAAGCCAATTTCCTTTAATTACACTTCAAGATGTAAATGGTTCACTTGAGTTTTCTCTCTCTCATTTTATACATTTGCTTATTTGTTAAAGTTTGCCCTTGTCCTTCTTTCCTGATTTGAATGTCAAATAAGTCAAAATCTGTTCCTTTGCATGCATGTCCTCCTGCACTGGTGGCAATAATCATTCATGCATTTGGGTTTCTTTGTTTAAGACATAAAAGAATGTAATCTACATTTAAGAAAACAATATTTACATTTCTGTTGGACTTAGGATATGGATAAAGCTTATTTACAAAACAATTCTCTCAGTAAAATTAATCCATTATCATTTCTTTTAGCAAAGCTATCATGACATTTTTGCCATCCCTCCCTCCACATTTTTCACATTAAGGAAATGGCCAGCATTTTTTATATTTTCTCTTAATTTTTTTGTCCAGGTTGCAAGAGCAAAAAGAATTTAAGCCACATTCAAGTTCCAATATCTAATTCAAGTTTGTTGTGGTTTTGCTTTTAAAAGAGAGCTCTTGGGTTTTTTTCCTTTTTCTTCACAGTGAACAATTTTAAAACATTTCACTTCCTAAAGAATCTCTGTAGTTCAAGGTACTGTAATATTTGCATTGCCCCAGCTTGAATTTTTCATTAAGAAATATTTATTTGCCACCATACAAATATTCCTACTTTGCACTGGAAGAAAAATATTTTGTGCTTCTAATGTGAGTATAAAAACTATCAGAATAAGAACCTTTTCTTTTACTTTTTTTCCTACTTGCTGTCATTTTCAGAGTTGTAGAAACAGAATTGTGTCCTTATACAATTTCAGTGAGTGCTCTGCACAAAATTCAGGGGTCTTACAAGCCCTGCAGGTGCAGAAGTAGTGCACATGAAGGTCTCAGGAAAGTTATAACCTTTACAATCCCAGGAGGTATCAGACTGCAAAGAAACTGTTTACTTTCCCACATTGGTCTTAACCCCTTATCTACAGAATGACTCACCACTCATACGATAGAGTTGCCATCAATGACAACTGTGGACTCATATATATATATATATAATATATATAAGCAAGAAGCAGAAAGTAAAATCAAAATTAATTTAAAGCCCAAGAGAATATATAGGGATATTTAGAGTTTAAATTTCCAAATTTAAATTCTTTACTGTTTAATTTGTATGGTCTATTTCTAAAGGTGAGTTTTGAGTTCAGATCTTCAGTTTAGCAGAGAAAGTCCCACACAAGTGCCATACTTCAAAAACAGTTTTAGAATCCAACTAGTGACCGTAATCCATCCAGCTGAGTCACTGATATGCAATCATTATAGAACTGTGCCAGGATGAGCCAAGATTTCTTTGCTGGAAAAGATCTGCCTTTTTTTTTTTTTTCTTTTTTAATCCCAGATGGTTTAGATTAATTTTAAGTAAGAGAAACTATATTTTAAATGGAATATTTAAATTTGTTTGCTCAATAACAAGCTGAACACCTGGAAACTACAATCCCACAAATGCAAACAAATGTGTGATTTCTGCAGTGTTGCCTGTTAGACAGCTACCAGTATTTTCCAGATGGGTTAATGTACTTAATCAGGTGTTATATGGCTCCAGCATCCCAACATGAGAAAATGCATTCACCTCCCTTTCAATCTCTCATAATATAGATACAGAAGGCTGATACAGTACAGCTAAGCCTGCAGAAGGTTAATGAAGTAGACACCATAAAACAACATATGAATTGTTTTTGCATTAAAAAAAAAAAGGGGGGGGGGGGGGGGGAGGTGGGGGGAAGGAAATACCCAGCCTACACTCAGAAATTGCTTACAGGAAAGTATGTTAAGATTGTAAAACAGTTTCTCAAGTGTTAAGAAATGCCAGTATTGTTCGGCCAAGCAGTGCTCTCTGTGTACAGCACACATTATGATAGAGGTGCTCTTTAGTAATGATTACAACCATCTTTTCCATCAGACTAGTAATACTTCGGGTGAGCAGAACAGATGCATTTTACAGACAGAAAAGAAGGCAAAGATCTGTCGCCTCTTAGTTTTGAAGACATTGGAAACTGTAATGAGCAAAACAGGGAACATATGCTTTGTACTTAAGAATGAAACAGTACTGTCTAAAACAATGTTTGGCCTTTTCTCTACACCAGAGGATGTCTACGCCTTTTCAAAAGCAGGTATGCTTTTGCATTGCCTGCTTTTTTTTTTTTTTGCAAATCACACACAAGTGAGCTTTGAACTGCATAGTCAAAGTTAGTGTGGGATATCCCTGAACTGCTAAGTCTAATGGTAAGCAAAATAAATGAGTTCAAATGTATTTGTCATACCCGAGTACATTCCAGACTTTTGCAACTACGTTCCTTGTTTTTGTTACACACCAGTGGGTAGTCTTACAAGGAAAAAGACCCTAAAGCTTGTATTGGTTAGGTTTCTGCTACACTTAAAAAGTTCAAAACAAGGATGATATTTTCTTAGATTCCTACAATACCTAGAATGTTGACACTACAAGAAACTATAAACGGATATTTAAAAGATGAAAAGTGAACTATCTCTTGATCCGTAAGCAATGGTAACATTTCACACTTCAGAAACACTGGAAAAATATTAGCAAAACATTCCTGAGATAAATATTATAAAGTTTTATTTCAAGTATTTAGAATTTAGAACCGTAGATATAAAAAACTCTATTGAATCCAAAGAAGGGAACTGATGGCAGAGCTAGGTTAAAGACCCCTGGATATTTCAATGCAGTCTCATACAAGGCCACGTGTCCCTCTACTTGAGTTTGCTCACAAGACTCAGTAATCACAGCACTTATTTGCCTGTTACTAGCGTAATTGGGAGTTGGATTTTTATACTTTGATAATGCACATGCCTTCTTTTTGAGTTGAGAAGCTTGTTCTCTAGAGCTACATGATTGTTGCACACAACAATCACACAGGAATCATGCTTCTATTTCAAGAGAAAAAATAGATGTATAACTGCATTTACCTTTTTGTTTTCCAATGTGAGCTTATAGTGACGTCACTATGATGTCATAGACATTGAGTTAAAAGGGACAGTAAGTGCTTATCCACAGATAGTTTATTTAATTGAGAAAATATTTCTCAAATGTTAAAACTGTACTTTACGATTCACCTTAAATAATTTAGACTTACACAAAGTTCATCTCCTACTCTGTTGGTCAGGTACATGAATTTGTTTCCTCCTAAAAACCATTTAAGCAATTGATAATTAATGATTGGATGTTATAATTTAGTACTCTATTCAAGTAAATGAATGGAGCAGAAAGAGGTTTTATAGAAATGCTTTCTGATCCTCACCCAAAGATTTTCACTCAGAGGAGTGAGTCACAAGCTACCAGCTTAAGAAATGTTGTATTAGTCTTTTTCTAGAAAAGCTGGATTTTCTTTTTGCAGTTACAAATAAGGAATTTAACCATACAGAAATTTTTTTTTTGTGGATAAATAAAATTTCTAGATTTTATTTCACACAATTAGAAGCAATTTTGAAACACATCACATTTTATTCTAAACATGATACTGATTTTTTTTATTATTATTATTCATTGCATGGAAGTGCAATAAGATTCAAGTACCTCCATTTTAGAGGCAACGAAGCTTCTGAAAAGGTAAAACGACTTCAAATTAGTACCAAAATTCCTCATGCAACTATGTAATCATGTAACTATGTCAGAATGAGTATGAAAGCAATTAAGAAGTTTGCTAGAGGACTACTGAGAAATACATTTGCCACTGTTGGCAAATAGCACACAAGAGGTCTTTGCTAGAAAAACAGTCATTATTTATCACTCTTTTACCCTGGGGGATAATAGGCAAACAAGTTCCTGTTCAAGTAGTCTGAAATTAGACGGTCAACGTAGTCTGAATTACAACCCATTGGTCAACATACTGAGGGATCATCAGACTTCAAGAAGACAAAAAGTGAGTCAGAGAGTTTTAGTGGCTTTCAACCAAAGGACTTTCCTACAAACCCCAGCATTACAATACCTGCTTTTCTCCAGCCCCTCTAAGTCTCACATCTTAATGTTGCTGACAAGGCATCACTACTAGCTGGTGGAGTTTTGCCCTTTACTCTCACCTATGTAACTTCATCTGCATTCAAATGCTCCAAATAGCCTTCTACTTCCAGGCATTCATGTCAAAATTCCTTATCTAAGACTACCATTGTTCATGAATCCTTTACCTTATTGTTTGCAAAATGTAATATATTTAAGCAGAGTACTTCTTTGCAAAAGTACCCTGTCACAGTAAAATTGTGTGTTTCATTTCCACTAAAAAATTATAATACAGATTGAATTAATTATGCAGAAGGTATTCCATATTAGTAACTATTGCAGAATCTATATAAAAAGCTAAGTCTAATCTAAGGTCTAAACATCCTTAAAAGACTTAAACTGCATTTTATATAACTACTTCATTTTTTGAATGAAGGCTGTATCAAAGTAAATTATCCAATGGTGACTACATCACCTTTCTACTGAAGTATTTTATTTCTTTCCCTTTCCACAGAATGTTAGGGGTTGTAAGGGACCTCTGGCATTCATCTAGCCCAACCCCGCTGCTAAAACAGGTTTCCCTAGAGGGGGTTGCTCAGGATGATGTCCGGGAGGGTTTTGAAAGTCTCTGGAGAAGAAGACCACAACATCTCTGGGCAGCCTGTTCCAGTGCTCTGTCACCCTCAAGGTAAAGAATTATTTCCTCATGTTCAGACGGAACTTCTTGTGTTCCAGTTTGTGCCAGTTGCCCCTTGGCCTGTCACTGGGCACCACTGAAAAGAGCCTGGCGCCATCCTCTTGACACCCACTCTTTAGATATTTATAAACATTAATAAGATGCTTTACATACAATAAAGTCTGGAAGAGCCCTGGTCTTTTCTGATGTAGACTACCTGAACTTTACAATCAAGATTTCTAAACATAAGTTCTTACATAAGCTGCCATATACAATCCTATTTGTTGGTAAAGATTACTTTTATAATATTAGGAGATTTCCATTTCAAAGTAGTTCTTTTTTGTCTTCTGTAGAAGTCCGTCTATGACAACTAAACCATAACCTTCTATTACCAAAAGTGTGTGGATGGAAACAGCAACTATTGAACAGTTTGAGCTTACAGCACAAGCTTGTATCCAAAATATATTACTAAACAACTTCTATAGACAAAGGTCACTTCATGTTTTTGCCTGCCCTTAGCTTCACTATATATTTTAACAATGATGTTTGATTGTGTGCATTCAAATAATTGATGACATTTTTATAAGGCTTTTAAACATGAGTAAATTTATTTATTTTTGATTGGTGATGATCTTTGCACTTTGGACGTGTGAGTAGCAGCTTGACGGAAAGCCACGACACACAAAGCTTTTTTTATTGCGTGAGGTATGTCTAGAGTGACTTTGTAATTAAATGCAACATGGAATCCAGAGAACTAGATAGCTCTGAGGTTATTTGAATGAAAATTAAAGGCTTTCCTCCTTGGACTCAGCTGAAATGTTATTGTTATTCACCCCCAGATTTAAAATAAGCTTCACATCAGAAAAGGAGCTACTCCTGCTCAGCATATCAACAGCCTTTGCAGCAGATGCTCCAGGGACTGAAGGATTCCAGGATGTGAAAACCCTTTTCAATGCTGTTTACACAATACAGTCTAGTTCAATTTACAAATTAAAAATTCTTAGTTTTGAGTCCCATTTCTTAATTCATTGGACATTAAGCTTAAACTATTTTTTGACAGGTTGAAAAGTAACTGATTATAAAAAAACCTAAAACTTTTAGTGATACATTCCCAAATGTTCATAAGGCATGTCCTTTAAATTCATCAGCACTGAGATCAAGTTCTGCATTGTAATATACCCTCTGAAGGGAGCAGAGATTAAATGATCTTCCAAGAAGGCTTATAATTAAAAAACCCCACAACTGTTACATGAAAAGCAGGACAATGAGATGGCAGATCATTTGTAGCAAAGAGAAAAAAGTAATAGACAAATATTCTAAAGAAAAGATTTAAAATTGTGAAGACACGTTTTCAATTTTTTGTGGTATGTATTTACTTAATAGGAACACTGACAAACTGTATTATTGGGAAGCACATTCTTTTAGTGGTAGTCAGTTTACAAACCAGATTAAGAGATTCCTGCATAGGTTATAGAAAGAGTTAAACCATTGTCCAAACAAAATCTGGTGAACATACAGGATTATTACCAGCAAAGTATTTATGTTTTTCTTACAGAAGAACTTCCATGTAATACGATATAGGATATGGAGGTTCTAGAATGGTTGATAAGCCACTGACCTTCCTAGGTGGAATAATGGGTATCAAACCACCACTGAGAAAGGACAGCAGTGTATATGATAGTGTTTCACTGTGTTTCATTAAGGCCTATGAAGATCACAGTGAAATCTTTAAAAAGAGGCTTCCAGATTGGAACAAAATCCCCCAAAACAGATCAGAAAGAAATTTTGGTAAAATAAAAGGAGAAAATATAGAATAATTTGCATATATGGCTACTGAGTATAACGAGAATTTGGTAAAAGAAGAGATGTGACTTAAAGGAAAACAAGTATGTATTTAGAACAGCAGTAATGGCAGAACCTTTTGTTGGGTTGTAAGATATATATATTATATATATAATACATAATAATGTAATTATAATATATCTATAATACATTTATTATTCACTGCCGCATATCTGAACAAAATACATGACGCCATAATATGTATCACATAGCTCAACAGAAATCCCTCCTGCGTAGCCTCCAGTTGACATGAAACAAGGCATTCCTTTCAGCAATTACTTGGGAGATGATGGGGTGGGAAACTCTGAAGTATTTCAAATTAAATATTTCAGACACAATAAGTGAGTATTTTCCAATATTTTATTAGAAAATTCCTCACAAGGAATTTCTCACAACTTCTATTCTGAAGTTCATGCCTGAAAACCTCTTTTTTCTGTTGAGATGGTTTTTTATACACTGAAAGATCCAGTCCAATTTTGAACTTGGCACACTTCAGCCTTAGTGTTACTTTTAAAATTACTAACAATAATCATATGATGGGATTTAATTTTTCTCATAGTTCATTTCCACACCCACTTCCCCCAATCAACATGTGTTTTAATATTGTTTCTCTTGGCAAACTATTGTTGATGAACGGCCAAAAGCTTGGTATTGTCATAGCTACTTCTGTACTAGTGCCACCAGATATCCCAAGCTTTTGTGTGACTACAGCAGCAACTCCTTCTCCAATACATATACCTCATACAGCCACCACAGACAAATATAGTCCACCCACATGAGAACCATACAGAAGTGTCCAGACTGCAACTATCACAATAAAAAATATTTAAGTACACAGTTGTTCTCTAATTAATAATTTTGTAGCTGGCATATCTAACTTTGCTCTCACATATGTTGCATTCCTTGGAAACAAGCAATATATACTTGGAGACCCGCACTGTTGTTTCTACGTTATTTCTTCTGCAGTAAATTATTTTTTTATGTGGGGAAGGGAGCCCATTGTGCAGCCAGTTCTTATGCCTTTTAATGAATATTTTTTGTGATCTATCCAGATTTCCACATTTAAATCTGTGGTCTAATCTATTTCCTATGACAGCATACATTTACACGTCATTATTCTTTTTTTTTTTTTTGGTAATGCGCTACATTATATGATTGTAATTAACACATTTGGAGATTTCAGTCTTTGTCACATGAATGAGCATAGTAACGAAGAGGTCCAAGAGGTAAATGATATTTTAAAATAGCTTAGATTTTACTGCTTATGACTCTGATTCTGAAAGTACGTCAGATTTTAAAGGTTCTTACAGCTACACAGTAAGACTGGAAATACAGTAACTTTGCTGATTCATCATTCAGTGAACCTTCCCATTCACAACAAAAAAAGCATCATGTTATCTGTGATTGTCTCCTAAAACACAATATTATATTTATGGTAATTGTCAAATAAATTTAATATAACTGGGAAATTCCTATAATATTAAAATTTTCCTTTATCTTGTTTAAGATGAAAATATATATTGTTCAGATAAGGCTGGAGAAAAAGAATCACACAAAATCTATTTTGGATAAAATTTGTTCGCTGTCTTATTATCTTCTTGGGGGAAAATGAATATACAATCAGATCTTCTTAAAGCACCTTGAGGAGATTCCTCCCCTAGTGAACTCCCACTACTTATTCTGGAGATTATTTGTCAGGCTCAGCAGATGCAGATTTATCACCGCAGCCAAACAAAACATACAGCACAAAACCGCCTCCATATATACGAAAAGCACAGCTTACATGTTCAATTAATTCATCCACAAAGATTTTTTTACATTATCAAGGTAATGCTATCAAGAGATAATCCCAAAGACAAATCCGTGCATTAAAGAACACTGTGAAAGTTTTTGGATATTCTACCTAAAGTTAGTCTAGCCCATAAAACTAATGCATTTAATTGTACATCATTCATTTTCACACTTTATTACACCTTAAAAGTATTGCAAGCTTACTTGAACAATCTATTGTCAATAAAAGTCTGTAACTATCCGTCCTCAATACTCATCATCACTGTCAGGAGCATACCCATGAAGCATTTGTCACAGTGAGATTTTAACTGATTAGTTCTGCTATAATATGAATATTTAAGGAGTACTGATAAATTTGGTACCCTGGAAGAACACAGAAGAAACCTGATCGCTGTCTAAGAGAAGTGCTGTCTAAGGGAAGTGCAGTCTAAGAGGAAAACTGGTTACAATTAAAGCATTATGACATGACCACAAGTGTTTCTTTATAAAACAATAAATGAAATAGAATATGCCCTTCTTGTCTTACAGAATCACAGAATGTTAGGTGTTGGAAGGGACCTCTAGAGATCGTCTAGTCCAACACCCCTGCTAAAGCAAGTTCCCCTAGAGCAGGTTGCACAGGAATGCATCCAGGCAGGTTTTGAGTATCTCCAGAGAAGGAGACTCCACAGCCTCTCTGGGCAGCCTGTGCCAGTGCTCTGGAACACCTCAAAGTAAAGAAGTTTTCCCTCATGTTCAGATGGAACTTCCTGTGTTCCAGTTTGTGCGTGTTGCCCAGGTTACATTTCACCTCGTGCATGCACAAAATTTTATTGTTTTGCTATTTTAATTTTCTACATGTTCTTTTTTTAAAGAACTGTGTGCAGAGGCTTAGGGAAAGTAAGGTGTTGAAAATAACGGATAGATCACAAATGTTTACTAAAAGGAGAATATACAACTAAGAGAAAAGAGGTTCTGTGCTAACACAAAGTGTTAACCAGGTAGTGTCATGCCACGACTGACGAAGGAGAAAGAAGGTAAGAGTGCTTGCTGAATTTTGAGGGTTTAGAAAATGGAAAGTCAACCCACTATAAATTTATTGAATGTACTAATCTACATAACATAAAGCAGTAGAAGTTTCACAAGATTATTCCCTAAAACTTCGCAGTGAGAGGAGATGTCAATATTACCAATATTATCTAGTGATCAAGATCAAATATTAGTTGGGCATGAGTGAAAGGACAGGTTTGGCAGTGTATCCCACCACAACAGAGTGACCACACTCTACTGCAGAAACAGTCTAAGCACAGGTAACTTGCTCCAGCTAGAGACCAGTTCTAAGACTGGCCATTTTCCCCAGATCAGGACAGAAATAAGTCCTCTGCTAGCAAACACTTCACTTCTGTATAAATCAGAAGTCTGCAGGTCTCTTCCTTTTGACAGAGTAAAACTTGCTGGTTCCAGACAGCAGTTGCTCCTTATGGGTCTCGTAGCATGAGAGATAGAGATGCTGAGACCCTTCGTTCACTTCTCTTTCTCACTTAAACGTTAACTCGCATTTTGTTGGCATGAACAATTCAAGTTTTAAGTTCAGTGTTCTCCTGGACCATCAGATGAAAAATTATGCTTGGTACTAGATGAAACAGAACTATAAAACCCCGAAAAGTCTGTGAGACGCAGAAGAAAAGTCACGAGAGAGAGAGAGAGAAAAAGTATTAATCATTACAAATCCTGAAGAAGATGAAGCTTTTAAAAAATGTATGAAAGGAAAAGCCAGCTTGTTGCTAGACTGTGCTAAAGAAATGGTAAGAATATCTATTCCCATAAGAAATGTATCTATTAGGAGATATGAGTTACTATGAGAAATCAAAAGGGAAAAGAAACTCCTGGAGCTTCACATTTGAAAATTTGAGGCTATGTATATGAACTATACAATACCTATGAAATCCTTAATTTAAGGCCAAGGTATGCTGGATTCTTGAGATTCCAGATGGAGAAAAAGCCTACCATGTGATAACAATTTCAGCTTGCATAAAACATTGAAAATGTATCAAACTGTAGAAGAAACGGATGGGATTGCATGGACTGGGGTAAGAACAAATAACCTGTTTTAGCAGCCCACAAATGCAATAGTACTATACATGCAAAATGAAAGTGAAGATAGAAAGTTTGCAAAATGCAATCAGAGAGATCCAACAAGAAGCAAGCAACGTGCAAGACTGCTTAAGTCCAACAGGCTTCCCAAACTGTTGCACAGTAAACTAATATAAACATACTACAAAAACTACTGCAACTTTTTGCAAATTCTTAAACAAAAAAAAAAGTAAGGAAATCAGATAATTTATCACTCTGGAAGGGTACAACAGTTAAAACATTTGCAGTTGCACGTGATAACTTGTGATACAATTATAAATAAATTTTGTGGATGCAAAAGGACTCTTACAAAGCGGTTTTTGCTTTTGAGATAAATACAAAACCCACGTGCAACTGTAGGAACTCAGTTCCAGTGCTGCTATATTATTTAGAATTTCTCCTAAATTCTGTCCAACACAGAACACACCATTAAAGACAATAGATCAGACAACAGCATGGCCCAGGCAAAGCACTTCAGCTACTTAAAAGAAATATCAAATCTACAAGGCAAGGAGGTCATCCACAAGAGGGAAAGGCTCAATTAAAATGTTTGAGATACCTTTTCTTTTGGAAGAAAAAGAGAGGTGCAACAGGTACTGCTATAAAAGAAATTATTTCCTGGAATGATGTATGCATCTGTTATGAGTAACTTTACATGTGCAGAGAATCACATATGATTCCAGAAAAGGAGTAAAATAACCCATTCTAAAAAGTCTGAAAACCAGTGGAAGAGAGTCAGTCCTCTGTAATATGCTTGTTGTTACTTTGACTAAAAACTCATATAATATTTGGTCAGCTGATTTAGAAAACGTGAATAAAACTTATGTGAGAAACAGGAAGTAGTAGAATAAACTCAGGTATTTTCTTAATTGAACAGAAACAAGGTCACATATGCCAACGTGCAATTTATCTTCATCCTATCCAAATAATCTTCTTAAACTTTACGTTTTACTTTAATAGTTCCAAAAGGATGTTATTGTTAATTAAATTTTATTGCATCTGTAACCTGATTATACACTGCCTTTAATCTCACGAGTATAGGCATCTAATTAAATCAGGGAAATATGCTGCAATCTGTCTTCTCTTTGAAATATTCTTCCATAACACTCAATTATTCTTTTTCCACAGAAGTTTGAAATACTCTGCACAACTCTCTAGAACATTTCAGCTGTTAGTATAGAGTATACATACATAGAGACTACAAATCCTATAGTTCCCTAGAGTTCTTAGCATAGTTACCATTCTGCTCTGCTTTGATGGATCTTCCCTTTGAAATGCCTTTCATACATCAGATTGTAATTAGTTCCCTGAAAAGCACTGAGTAATGAAGAAGAGGAAAACACAGACAGGCGTTAAAATGTTTAAAGGAAATATGTCTTGGAAATTGGAAGTGATAAAAAGCCTATAGTTGCATTTTGGTATAGCTTTACTATAGTTCGGTAGTTTTAGCATAAATACACTGAACCAGGTAGTGTAGAACCACATCCAGTTATATATTGCTCTTCTGCTATCTACCGACAACTAACACTTCACGTTTTGTTAGGGGTTTTTTGCAATTAGCACTAAAAGTGCATTAAAAGAGATTGTGCAATAAAAATAAACAAAGAACTGAGTTTATCGGTACCCTTTTGCCACTTACATTCCTGAAACTTAAAATGGCACGCCTTACCCATATCTATCTGAACTATTTCTAAGGCATCTATCGTTTCATATCTGAATGCCAAAGTCAATGTAGAACTATTTACTGTGGGTGGGGACAAAGGATGGCTGGATTCAGATTAAAGTAGTCTATATAACTGAGGACATATTTGTATTCTTACAGTCAGTAATCATATTAAATAGTTAGGTTTAGGGTGCATGTTTAGAAAAAAAAGCCTAAAGAGCAAAACCATAAAAACTCTGAGCATCAGAAAGAGCTAAATGAACCCCGGAAGACGTGGAGGGGGAACAGATATCAAAGGGGAAGATTGACAATGGACCCATGAAAAACAAATCCACTTTATATAATGAAAAAAAAGTCATATATCACTACTTGCTGTATCTGAACACACACACAAATAAATCACAAAGGCAGCAAATATTCTCTTCAAAGTTGCCAGGGGAGGGGAACCTCAATCCTTTCCACTCCTACCAGTTTGTTACCAGTGCCCAGAGCCTGCAGAGGGGTCATAGATCAGTGGGAGAGCACCTGAAGAGCAGCACAAAGGAATTTCAGCCCCCCGAGGCAGAAAGTCAGCTTCATCAGGAGCCCAACTTAAATGCCTCTAGGCAAACACAGGTAGCACTGGGAATAAGCAAGAGGAGTTTAGAGGTGTTTGCATGTCTGCAGGTCTATGATCTTATTGGCATCATGGAATCGTGGTGGGACAGCTATGAGTGGAGTACTGGAATGGAAGTATACAGGCTCTTTAGGAAGGACAGGCAGGGGAGGTAAGGAGGAGGTGTCGCTCTCTATGTCAATGACCAGCTGAAGTACATGGAGTTCTGCCTGGGGATGGATGAGGAGCCATCTGAGAGTTTATGGGTCAGGATTAAAGCGAGGGCAGGGACAGGTGACATATTATAGTGCGAGTCTGCTACAGGCCACCTGACCAGGAAGACCAAGCACATGAGGCCCTCTATAGACAGATAGAAGCAGCCTCATGTTCTCAAGCCCTGCTGCTCATGGGGGACTTCAACCACCCCAATTTCTGTTGGAACGTCAACAGAGCAGGGCATAAGCAATCCAGGAGGTTCCTGGAATGTGTTGATGATAACCTCCTTCTCCAAATGATAGAAGTGCCAATAAGGAGAGGTGCTATGCTGGACCTTGTTCTCACCATCAAGGAGGTAATGGTGGAGAATGTGAAGCTCAAGGGCAGCCTTGGCTGCAGTGACTGTGAAACGGTGTTCCAGATCCTTAGGGCAGTGAGGAGGGCACAGAGAAAGCTCATTACCCTAGACTTCAGGAAAGCATCTTCAGAGATCTCTTGGTAGACTACCATGGGATAAAGCCCTGGTGAGAAGAGAGGCCCAAGAAAGCTGGTTAATATTGAAGGATCAGGTCCTCCAAGCTCAGGAGTGATGCATCCCAGCAAAGATGTAGTCAGGCAAAAACGCCCAGAGGCCTTCATGGATGAATAAGGAGCCCCTGGAGAAACTCAAACACAAATAGAAAGCCTACAGCGGGTGGAAGCAAGGACAGGTGGCCTGGGAGGAATACAGAGAAATTGTCTGAGCAAGCAGAGATCAGATTAGGAAAGACAAAGCCCTGACAAAATTAAATTTGTCCAAAGATGTCAAAAGCAAAAAGAAGAGTTTTTATGGGTACATTGGTGATAAGAGGAAGACTAGAGAACATGTGGGCCCTCTCCGCAAGGAAACAGGAGACCCAGTTACCCTGGACATGGAGAAGGCTGAGGTACTCAATGACATTTTGCCTCAGTCTTCACCAGCAAGTGCTCCAGCCACACTGTCCAAGTCACAAAAGGTAACAACAGGGACTGGGAGAATGAATAACCACCCATCATAGGAGAAGATCAGGTTCAAGACCACTTAAGGAACTTGAATATGCACAAGACCGTGGGACGTGATGAGATGCACCTAAGGGTCCTGAGCGAACTGGCAGATGAAGTGGCTAAGCTATCCTATTTGAGAAGTCGTGGCAGTCAGGTACAGTTCCCACTGACTGGAAAAGGAGAAACATAAGCAGATCCTCCTGGAAACTATGCTAAGGCACATGGAAAATAAGGAGGTGACTGGTGACAGCCAACATGACTTCACTAAGGGCAAATCATGCCTGACAGATTTGGTGGCCTTCTATGATGGGTTTACAGCATTGGTGGATAAGGGAAGAGCAACTTATATCATGTACCTCAACTTGTGCAAAGTATCTGATACTGTCCCGCATGACATCCTTGTCTCTAAATTGGAGAGACGTGGATTTGACGGATGGACCTATCAGTGGATAAGGAATTGGCTGAGTGGTAACACTCAAAGCATTGCATCAATGGCTTGATGTCCAAGTGGAGAACAGTGACGAGTGTCGTTCCTCAGGGGTCGGTATTGGAACTGGTGCTGTCTAATTTAGTATCTTCATCAGTGACATAGTGGGATTGAGTGCACCCTCGACAAGCTTGCCAATGACACCAAGCTGTAAGGCAAGATTAACATGCTGGAGAGAAGGGATGCCATCCAGAAGGACCTGGACAGGCTTGAGAGGTAGGCCTTTGCAAACCTCATGAAGTTCAACAAGGCCAAGTACAAGGTCCTGCACGTGGTTTGGGGCAATCCCAAGCACAAATACAGGCTGGGTGAAAAATGGATTGAGATCAGCCCTGAAAAGAAGGACTTGTGGGTGTTGGTTGATGAGCTCAACATGATCCAGCAATGTGTTTTGCAGCCCACAGAGTCAACCATATTCTGGGCTGCATCACAAGAAGCATGGCCAGCAGATCAAAGGAGGTGATTCTCCCCCTCTACTCCACTCTGGTGAGACCCTACCTGGAGTACTGTGTCCAGCTCTGGGACCCCCAACATAAGAAAAACATGGTCCTGTTGGAGGGGATCCAGAGGAGAGCCACAAAGATGATCAGGGGTCTGGAGCACCTCTCCTATGAAGAGAGGCTGAGAGAGTTGGGGTTGTTCAGCCTGAAGAAGAGAAGGCTCTGGGGAGACCTTAAAGCAGCCTTCCAGTCCTTAAAGGGAGCCTACAAGAAAGCTGGAGAGGGACTTTTTACAGGGGCATGTAGTGATAAGACAAGGGGCAATGGTTTTAATCTGAGAGAGGGTAGATTTAGATAGATACAAGGAAGAAATTCTTTACTGTGAGGATGGTGAGCCACTAGAACAGGTTGCCCAGAGAAGCTGTGGATGCCCCATCCCTGGAAGTGTTCAAGGCTTCACACTTCCAATTAAATAGATACAATTTAGTTGCTATGTTGTACTGACATTACCATCCTGCCTTAAATATGTATGCTTCTGGCTTCTCCTCCCTTTCCTACGGAAAAAATTGTTTTACAGAAAATAGAGGAAAGATGACTTCCTACATGAGTAATAGCTGTAAGATTTAAAGTATCTAAACATCACTACACAGACCTCTGCATATGTCTTACAACCACTGGCTGTTCACACAGATGGAGAATCAACAGTCTCCTTCCCTGTAAGTAAAGACCCCCTCTTCTCACAAACCCCAGTGACCACTCCTGCCAAACTGCACTGGAGTAATAGGTGGCTTAGAAGAGGCATACAAAGAGGCGACCAAGACAAGCCAGAAACTGGATTTGTCAAGCACATACCAGAGGACTTTATTTATCTCAAAGGTGTTCCAGCTGTAATACGTGCTGCTACATCACTGTATTGATCAGATCTTAAAGCTTTATGTTTACTGTTACAGTAATACAATATAATGCAGATTTCTGAGGAACTTTAGTAGGTTTGGCTAGGGTATATTTGAATTCCTGGCCAAAAGCTTTGTTACACTTGATATTGTCTATAAGCTGAGACTCATCCAGGCTAAAAGTTAAAGGTAACCTAACTAGTTTCAATTTCACAGTTGTGGGCAAGACTAACTGTAACACTCTCTGAAGCTGTAAATTATTGAGAAGTTAAGACTCCACGCACCTCTACCACTTCAACTCACTCTTAATGCTGTATCTTTTCCTGTCTAAAACCCAAGTGTTAGAATGAACTCAGAGTTACAGCTGGGGAATGATAAAGAAGAAAAGGAAGAAGGACTCATAAAATATCTGATGTTAATGGCTGGTGATGAACTCTGAATTGAAAGAAATATTGGCAAATTTTCCGTTACACTCTTGTAAACAAAACCGTTATATAACCACATTTCTGAACATAGTGCATAGAAACCTCCTACTAAAAATGAATTTAAAAAAATAGCATATAAAAGTCATGCCTTCCTGAACACCTCAGATACAGAGAGAACAGATTTAAATAAACGGTTCCATAGGTTTCTTCAGCACTTCCTAGTAAATGGTCCAATTTGTGTACAAATTCCATGACAATTTTTATGCAAGACATGGTTTTCAGAAGAAACAATGGTCCAACTTTACTAGGAAGAACCACAAAGCTTCTTAAAGAGGTCTTAAAGGCTGACATACTACATCAGCTTTTTAAATCACAAGTAGTTGCATGCCTTTTGCACAATATACCATCTCCCCACAGTGTAAAAGGACACGTACGTGAGCATCGTATCCTATGATTGTATACCTCCTGCAATAACAAAATGAAGGCATTTTGACAGTTCACAGCCAGGCCATTTCTGAACTCTACAATATCGGATATTCCTGCCATATGACTAAAAATGATAACTTAATTATTCATGTGAAAGAATAGTAGTCACATGATAGAGAAAATGCATTTTGGTGTCAACAGTTCTACATTTTGGGAGTGAGCTAAGGGCCATATGAAAGAAAGGGGGAAGAATGAGCTTGCCAGAAAAATTCACTGATCTTCCTGCTTCTTGACTGTATCTGAATGCCAGTTAAGAGCCTGGAATCAGGGAGTTAGGTACAACCTAAATGAGTTGTTCTGGTGCACTGGATCTGTGGTGGCTGTATTCGACGTCACTGCAACACACAGAAATATCTTTAGTGTTATATCTTATGCTGTCTATATACATAAACTTGTAATCATAAGAAAAATGTAAGAAAATACTACACTTAGAAAACTAATGGTATTTTGCAAAGTCAGAATGGCTTTCCAACACGTTGGTAGCTTGAATAAGATCATGTTATTAAAATTTTTAATGCATGTATGAATGATGGACTAAAGAAAGATGCATACATTATTTCAATGCCTATTCTTGACGTACAAAACAGATCAAATTAAAAATGCAAGAAGATAAGAGCATTTACAGAGAAGGTCCTAACTATGGGTGAGCAAACTATATGCACTAAAACCAAAATGGACCCTCCATGGTACAACATTCTGGAGTGAGCTTATAAGATTTTCAAAAGCACTTTTTCTCTATAGGCTGCCTAAAATGGATTATATGGATATGGAATTAAAACAACTATACTGCCTATGTAGCCAAATCGTCTAGAAATCACAGACAGCTATCAAACAGCATCTCAGTTTTCTAAATCGATAACCAAGGGAAGAAGTATCAGTAACTACGGATATGATGGCCTTTGACAACAAATTTTGTAAGCATGAAGTACTACTGCTTCTGCTTCCCTTCATACACATGTAAGTCTGATCACATATATTATTGTTTAAGATTAGTGTTTTTCCTCCTCCATTTTCACTTCTAATATCCTATTCTTCTTGGAAGTTTTTCAGGTAATTTATTGTAACTCTCTGCTTGACTGTCTACTTGCTGAAAATAGTGCTTCTAAGATAAGCCAGTCTTACAAATCATTTAGAAATACCTATGAATTGTTCAACAACAGTATTTTGTAGGCCTGGTATTTCATATACTTGGGAAAAAAACAAGCATTTCCTACACTCCATGTCATGCTGAAAAAGGTACTCTACTCAAACTCCAAACTTTCTGAAGCTCACTAGAGGAAGTGTGTTTAAACAAAATTCCACTTTTTAATACCAGGCCAACCTTTGCCCTTTCCTGTTGCCCAAACCTGTTTGTTCACTTCATATCTGTCTGTAATTCCTTTCTCTGACATCTTTAAGCTGTCTACAAAACCCGTCATAACACATAATCACATATGATAATTTCCCTCTGTAAACTTTCAGAGATTCTTTTCATCTTAACATGTAAAACAGCTCTGCCTAAATTATATTTTTTTTTTATCCTGCATGTTCTTATGTATAGACTGTTGTATAGAGGATTTAATGCAGACCAGCAGTTAGAGATCCATAATGTTGGGGTTTATGCATAACTGTTAAAGGAACCTGAAATATCCTAATTTCGTACAGTTTTCTCTATTATACGTGCAATTTCTTACCAAGTACACTGGTTTCAAAACAAATATTCTTTAAGTATAAAGGCACTCTCTTTTTTCTTCATCATTTTCAAGGGTAAAAATATTATTTTATCAAAGAAGTATTTTAGCTACACAAATTCTGAGATTTAGGAGCACAGGTATACAATGTGCAATGCACATAGCAGTCACGTAGCTATGGTGTAAATCTAATTTCAGACAAACAAAGATAAACTTGAACAGCATATCCATTTGCTGCTTAGAATGCATGACTTTCTTTGAACATATTTCATTGCTCTCCTTTCTTTATATTACATTTTTATTTGAAAAATAATGGGGGAAAAAATCTCATTAGAAAAAACAGAACACATCAAGATCTCCAGACCATCAAAGCAAACAGGAATGTATTATTGAGTTACAAAAAATCTTGTATATAACATTTAAAAAAAAAAAAATTAGTAATTAAATTATGCCACTGTTTTACAGATGACAGATACAACAATATTAATGTCTTTTATAGATTTGATCATAAACACGGTGTCTAAGAAGTTATGAGTTACCAAAAAGTAGTACTAGTGAATTATTTAATAAAGAGGTACTTTTCCATCTTTCTCTGTTTATTCTAGCAACTGCTTTATTAAAAATCACTGTTTCCTATGCAATACCTATTCCCACCATTCTTCTCTTAAGATATCCCTCTTAATTTGAGTGCTGTTAAAAGATAAATAAACTTATGCTAAACTGCTTAGGGAAAAAGGGGTCATAAATTGCCAATAAATATATAAGTAAATAAATAAATATATTTAAAAGATATATTAAAGAAAAGAATTGCCTACTCACTCTGGCCTGCACAGCACAGAATGAGATAAGTTCTTTTCCCTCTTAAGATTCCCATTTTTATTTCTGGAGGAGAGGAAGAAGATATAAAGCAGCTTTTGTCCAAGCAAATATGTATTTTCTCAATTTATAAGAATTACCAATTTAAACTTCACATCTGAAATTAACTTGAGTCACAAACTGGAACCATCTCTTTCAACCAGAGGGATTTATGCAGAGATCAAACCAACAAATGTAAGCACTGACATTGAGGAGATAAAAGCTCCACAAAAAAAAAGTTAATCTGACAGTTCATGACAACCCACTCAGTTCTTACCAGGTGTGTGCCACAGTGAAACGCCGCTGTTTTGGTATGTTGCTATTTAAAAGCATCCTGCGCAAAAGTCTTGGAGAGTTTCGAGGAGAAATAACTGGAGACAGCCGGGGAGAAACAGAGGAAGATTTCCTAGATGTCCTGGACTTTTCATGTTGCAACAAGTTTTCCCTCAGAGTCTTCACAAGATCTTCATTTAACCAGGGATTTTGACAATGTGTATTATCCACTTCAGGAACAGCCAAAGTGTCTGAACTTGTTTGCTGAGCCATGTTTCCCAAGTAAGTTTGTTATTAAGGTCTAATACAATCGAATAGTGGCTTAATTGCTTAAAATATTTCTTTTTAAAAATCAGTTTCCACGAACCGTGCAGAGCTCCAACTCCTGTTCAGTCTATTCTGTTTTCAACATGGTGTCGCCTGCCCTCAGCCTCTCTGTACAGATAACGATCTACAAAGAAAAAAGCAAGCTAACTCCGCCACAGAAACCTATTAAACATTACCACTCCTCTCACAGCCCTGCTGCCAAAGATCACTTATTAGCTATCATAGCAAGTGAGCATGGGAGGAAGAAACTGCTTTAGCACAGCCTTTGCCAGAGCTGTAAAGCTGCCTGTTAAACTATTGGAACTAATGCGCTGCAGCTGCTTGAGTGACTTCTGGTTATGTACATAAAGAGTGCTGGAGGAGGGCTTAAACATTTTGTTTGGTTATTCTTTCCATTTGCTTATTCCTGAACCTTCATGGAGCCTGAAAGAGAGGGGGACTGCTGAATAATCTCTTCTGGTTTTTTTCCAGAATCTACAGTATTTATCTTTGTAGTTCCCATTTACGAATCAAGATTACAAACTTTTACCTCTTAAGCTAACTAGCAAATACTATGTTAAATAATGTAAAAGGGTTTAGGTCCTGCCTCCTACCCTATCCTCCCCACACCGCCCCACCAAGTCAGTTTATCAAAACCAGTTTTCAAATGCATTTAGGAAAGACTAATACTTGCTACCTTACATTTTCCAGAAAAACAAACCAAACATTTTAGATCTGCACACAAACCAAAATCAGACTATGACAGCTACTAGTATCTGTTTAATGAGATTTTCTTAATTCAGTATATCATCATATCATGACAACTACTTGAACTAAGAAAGTGGGGTTTTTTCTATTCACAACTGATGGGGAAATAAACTATCGAAATGTAGTACAAGAGAACTTTCAATATACAAAAAGGTGAAAGCACTTCCCTTTATTCAGTCAATACATACTGCTATTAAATTTCATTTTTACAATATCTTTTTTTCATGACATTATGCAAACAAGATAGTGGTGCAGTTCTCTGAACCGACAAAACCTGTGTCAGTTAATCCTGACATTTAAATTTTTTTTTCATTTTTACTTAAAATAACTCACTTCATCTATTCTGAAAGACAAAATTTTTATAAACATGTTCAATTTTGTTCATAGCTCACTGATAGCTGACAAAGACCTGTAATAACTAGTGGTAGGCTAATATTTGTTTAAGATTGGTACATTCGTTTTTACGGCAATAACAACAACAGTCTCTTCAGTTATAACCATACTTCCTGTTCATCCTAGAGGAAGAAACCTTCACCATTTTGTGAGAGATTTCTTTGTAATATCAGAATATTGGTTAGGTATCACTTTCAGTGGTGTAATATATTTTTCCTCTTTTACTTTGTTTTACAATCCAGCTTTTCTTTGTGAATAAGAATTGCCTTCTGAAGTACAAGCAGTGTCCAGCTTTCAACAGGGTGAAGGGTGTTTGATGACAATTTCATGACCAGGTGTGAAAGGCAAATACTGTTTTCTGTCCTGTGGCAAAATCAGAAATCCTGAAAAAGCAGCCTTCTGTCACAATGGAGAGGAATCACCTTTGTGCTTAGCACTGAAGTCACAAACCCTGATGACGATTATAAAGAGAACATCATGGTGCTGGCAGAAGTAGAGCAGAACAGCAACTGAAAGGTCAGCTTACATTAAGAATGACATTGCTATCAGGTGTCAGGCCCATTATGTAGAGAAGTTTAACTGTACTGTGTCATATGTGAAATTTGATAACAATATGTTTACAAATTTAACTCGAAAAGCACCACAGAATGCAGAAATCACTGTGCATTATGTTTTTGTGCATTTTTCTAAAATTTTATACAATATTTAATTACTATGTAAAAACTAACACTGACCAAAATAAAATAAAGCCCAGATATTATTAAAATTACAAAACCAAACTTTTAAACTATGTTTTATTAAGAACAAAATTTAAACTGGAAATGAAGTGTTAAGCCACAGATAGAAAAAGAATTGGATTAAATCATGCCTAACATGTAACTAACACTGTAACTGCTTCCACTCTTTTTCAATTGGAATAGTACATATAGCAGTGGTCTTCAAAAAGCAGAAAAATAAAAGCATAATGTATGAAAAAGTTTATTTTATAGCTATGAAGAACAAACATATCACCTCTCTATTAGGCTAGTATTCTGTCTTATTTACTAAAAAACCCCAGGAATTCCATAAAAGTCAATCATTTTTTTCAAACAATACAGTCTGTATAATGAGAGCTATGTTCTTTTATGCTATGAAATACTGCCATCTGATGTCTATTCCAAAGCATCGTCTTCAGATAGCTGCAGTGGCTCTATAAAACTAGCAAACCAACCTGCTGGAGATCAATGAATCAATGACGTCAATAAGACCATTAACATTTATTACAGCGGGCCTGGGATCATGCTTTAAGTTGCACTATGTTACAAAGATAATTACAGAAGAGGAAAGTATTAGTCTACAGATAGCAGTTTTATTACCCTTGTTCTTAAAAACGTTAGAACTAAGTCAACATTGACCATCAGCTTGATACCCTGCATTACAGGTATTGAGTGGGTTTGCCACATATTCAAAGAGGTAATATGTAACGTGTATACAACAGCAGGATAACGCGTTTTAATACAAAAAGTGAATTCTAGTCATTATAAAGTAGCACCATTTGGATGAATAGATAACTAAAATGCTTTTACTTGCTTGGTTAATGGGTTAAATTTCTGAATGTAGATGTTTCATTTCCCCATTTTGACACATGCCTATGTCTTCCTCCTCCTCCTCCTCAAAAAAAAAAAAAAAAAAAAGGCTAGGAGTACTAAGTGAGATCTTCACGTGCTCAGAACCACAGAACAGTCATTTTAACTGCTATACAGAGTCTTACAATATAGATAGTTTAAGAATCTGTTGAGCTAACCTATGTAGTGCCTAGCATGTGTAGGTACTGTGAAAACGCTCAAGCATGTTCACGAAGCTGAATGGAAACCTCTATTTTATTAAATTAATAATTTTATTACAAACTAGAAACATGAACAGCTTTCACTAAAAAACGGAGTTCAAACTTCCAGCAATATCGAGTAACACTGTGAGGGTTAGACAAAATCCTTATTGTACAGTCAGGACTGGGGAGAAGACAAAGCAGAAAAAAGGCAATAGCATGAGGTAGTCTACACAGGTGCTAGAGAAAAGCCTTGGAAGAAAACTATGCCATAAGGAAAAAACTACCATTTGAGACTGTAAGGTACTTTTTTATTTTTTAATAAAGGTTCTGTTTAGTTTAGGGATAGCCCTACGTGGCTGTCTTTTGATAAAGACATTCCTAATTTTCCTATGAAGATCAAAAAACACAGTATCTGTCATTCACACCCATTAAGAAAGCAGAGGGTACAATTCCAAAAATTGCTGTAGGGTTTTTAATCAAGATTACAAAAAAAAAAGAAAGAAACAAATTTTTTTTTTCCCCTCCAATAAGGTAATTTTCTGGGCTCTTCCCCCATCCTACTAGTGAAATGAGATCAGTGAAAGCAGTCTGTTAAATTCCAACAAGAAAGATATTTACTGCTTCCTTTGAAATAAGAACATTTGAGAGCCGATACGTATCACATTTCCAAAAGATTATACTGATAGTGCTTTAAGCATGTTCATGTTTTGTGTCATAAGGGCATTTTATTCACTTTCTGATTAAATGTTCTAATTTAAGGCACTCACAGTTAAATCTAATTTTGCAGTTTTTGCTTAGTCACAGCTGCAGAGCTAAAAGTTATATCAAGATCAGACTTAATTCTGCCTGCTATACATTAAACTAAATTGTCATAAGACTCAGGACAAAAGCAGAGAACTAGTATCTCCTTATAAAAGAAATTCAGCATTACAAAAATACAGTAGTGCCAGTAGCTGCTATTCTCTTCCAGTGACAGCTTAAAGATACTAAAATAATGAAATTCAAGCATTCAATTCTTGTACTTTTCATAAACTTTCTTAAGAAGTATGTTCCTTATGATAAAGGTACTTAAATAATACAGGCTTAAAGTGCTTACATTTTTGTTAATCATGAAGACTAGAAGAGCTGCAGCATACAGAAGAGAATAAGCTAATAAGTTCTGCAGGTTAGACTGTGCAAGATTAAATGTGTATTTTATCTCACAGAGGCTAAACAAGGATTAAAATGTAATTTCTGTGTTGCAACTACTTTGAACACAGAGTACGATAAAGTTACTTTAATATTATAACTACTCTAATCAACATATAAATACACTATGCGATTGCAGCTCTTTTGAATTACCTTTAATGGAATTTTTCTTATTAGAGCATAAATGCAGTCACTCAGAAGGAGTAAAAGAGCTCTTTCACATAAAGTGGGAATAGGAAAAGTTATTAAAATATCTTACTTGGGAATGAGTAGAGAATTCCAGACACATAGGAATGCAAGCGAAAGAACAACCCTCCGCCGTGTTGCTTCTTTGAAAGCAAGCAGATCTGTATCACAGGATCATAGAAGAGCTCAGGTTGGTAGTGACCTCAGGTGATCAAATCCACTCTCCTGCTGAAAGCAGGACCGGGTCTAAGGTCAGACCATGCTGAGGTACTAGAGCACCTGAGAATGGTGCAGTGGAGAGAAAAGAAGACAAAGTCAGAGGTGGTTGTGAAGAATGGGTCTTATACCATGGTGTAATTTCCTGAAGCAAATAACAGAATACTAAGGGTATGATGTGACTGAGGAGAATTCTAATTCTAAATAAGGTAGAAAATAAGAATCCTAGATAACCCCGTGATTCTTATTTGGAAAGAGAGCTTGATGCATGGATTGAGGAACATAGCAGTCAAGCAAGAAAATAAGGATAAAAGAATAAATTAACAGGTGTCGGAAGCCTTAATAAAATGTTATGTATCAAAGTTCACAGGATCATTTTAATACCTGCCAATGGCCACATTCTCAAAGAGCTGATATGATATTTATGGGTTTGCCAAGTGCAGGGTAGAGCTTGTCAGAGAAATGGCAGGCATCCTCCGATACATAAAACTCTCTAATAGACAAAGGTATGAAAAACCTGTGCAATTCTAAATATTCCAAGGAAATTGCAGGCTGCTGTGTTTACTCTGTTTTTTTGAGCCAAGTGAATTTTCAATAGTATCCTAATGGAACAATGGTATCTAAAATGGCATTAAAAGACCAAATCAGGTCAACTTTCCAAATGACGGTCAGATAGACACATATTGAGAAGTATATTTTCAGAAGGAGAACAGAATAAAGTAAGTAAACCCAAAGCTGAGTATGGTATGTTTACCACTATCAATAAAACACTTGCTGTCACTTACAAATTTTATATAATTTCTAGTCTGGAGGAGTTCCTAATAAAAACTGTTTTAATAATATCAGAGCAGAGTCACCTTGCAATTCAATGAAGTGTGTTGCATTTAGTCAGTCATTTATGTTGTTAATATTTGGAGTGTTTGGAAATATTGTCATGATTCTACAAAAGCACTATTTCAGTTGCTGATTCTCCTGAATGAGCTGCTGGATTTTTTTCTCTTTTCCATGCACAGCAGAAACAGCAGAGATAAAAGAACACTACGTTTATGATAATGAAAGAAAACAAGTACCTACAACAGCTATGTATTATAATATGGTCAATGTCCTTTCTAAGAAAAAAGAGGAAGATTTTGCAATCCATGCACAAGGACTTCAGCAGTATTTTATGCAAATGTCAGAGAAAACACTGAGTCTTATACTTTAAAAATAATTTGCTAAATGGAATACAGACCCATTACAGAACAGCTCCAAACTTTAACCAGAACAGTTCAATGTGTTTCTGAAGAATGAATTCAAAATAGAGATTCTCTGAAATCTTTGCAATGTTCTACAGCTCTTTCTAAAATTCATGCCGCTACAGAGAATGAATTATGGATATTTTCAGAATGCAGTTTCTTTCTGGAGTAAAATGCTATAAACTGAGTGCTGTTGGAGGCCGTCCACTGTTGTCTCGTAAACCATAAATGGTGTGTCAAAGACCTCCAGCTTAAAAACATGCATTGCCATACATGCACATAAGAAAACAAACCAAACGAAGTGGGGGAAGTCATCATCTCATGAGCAGTCTACTTAGCCTTTGGTTATAAACTAAAGCATTATGTCAACAATATATTGGATGGCCTGGAGATTTCCTTCTAACAGGATTAGATGTTCCTTAACTTCAAGAAAAGTATTAAGAAAAACTGCCTCTGTAATCAAGAGCTTCCATTAGAAAGGACTGCCAACACAATCCTGTTTGACTACACAAGGAAAAGCTGTCAACATTTGAAAATAACATGCCTTTACTATAGCAACCCTTGGCAAAAAGGCCTCAGCCAGTGTGACACATTTTAGAATATCTAAAAGGTACTTCATAAATATAAAAACAGCATTTCTTTAAAAAGATTATATTCAGTGTGGCAAGAAGCTTGGCTTGCCAGGAGAGGATACGCAGATGTATCATTCCCCACACACATGTGTTAACATAGAAGAGAATGACCTCATATGACAAATAAGAATAAACAGAGTAGCAGTAACTGTAATTTCTAAACAATTGTGTAAGAAAATATTTCCTGGGTAAAATTAAGGGAAATGAATGTACTTCTACACGATTACATCAGACAGACAGGAGCATTAGGCAGCAATCCTGCCACTGCAAGTCATTAAGATAGCTGTTAACTATTAGTTAATTGCAATTGAAGGACATGGCTTACATGAGAAGAAAACAATTATAAGCATAAATTGCTTTGCAGAGTAGTCCTGAGGAGAGGGGAAAGGAGAGGGAAGCGGAGAGGACAGGGTATAAAATGAACAAAGCTGAGACCCACTTCCCCAGTCTGTATTTAATATGGATATAGGCTTGATTAAAAAGAACAGCAGCTAGGCAAGTTGTGGTTGTAGTCGTAGATTTCTTAGGGATAGACCTGTGACAGACCCTGTTAGAGCTTTTGGAAAATCAATTAGCTTAATGACGAGAGTATAATTTTGCCTGCTGATATCAGTAAATGCATTATGGCTTTGTAAAAATCTAAGGATTATAAAGTATCACAAGTACTTGGCAAAAAGCATATTCTGGATTCCCAAACTTCAGAGTTTATTTCTGAAGCTAGCAAGAGCAATAGCTCTTACCAAACTAGACTTAACCCACACCCTCCAAGCATGGTGGTTAAGCCAGAGTATAATCTACAAATAAACAAGTACATTTCTAAGAGGTCAGCCACATGCACAGAAAGTTTACTCAATAAGGAATCTAGACCATCTGTTATATTTCAAGCAATCTGTTATTTTGATCATGCATTAAAAGCTGGGATAAATTCAAAGAAATATTTATAAAATTGAGAGAGGATAGGAAATAAAAAGATTAAGTCTGAAAGTCTACAGTAAGGTTACATAACTAATTCATTCTCTGGAGATGAGCTACTACTTGATGTCAAAAAATAAGTGCGTTAAAAGAGAAATCATAGCTACTGAAAAAGCTTTAACACCACAGGATGCCTCAGAGTTTGAAGATTTCTGCTTAGACTGTTGAACTTATGAATGGTTCAATTCAAGCTTGTTATTGTAAATCTCTTTTTAGAACTTCCACGTTACTAAAATTTTGAGTAGATAATGAAAATATACCTTTTAAGAAACCCATTCATACAATTCACTGAGGAGTAACTTCCGTATCTTTTCTATGGGTCTTAAAGCAGTCACTTTACATATTTGTAAGAAACGGAATTTAAACAACACAAAGGATTTACTTCTACAGTGTTATTAAGAACTGACAGAGTGTATTTCCTAGTCAGGTAATAAGGCTTTCTGAATGATTTTGGAGGAAAAGAGTTCCTTCCCTTCATGGAAAAGCTTGGGATTTCAATACTGTGAACGTATCACACTTTTTCCTTTATAGAGTTCCCCAGAAAGTAAGATTTTCATAAATCTTTCTGGAATCAACAGTAGATATTTGTGTATTTGCCAATACTATAGTGCGTCTCCCTCCATCTTAGAGAAGTAGGACTTAATGGTTTCGGGCACTCTTTTGTGTATATATATGTATATATATATAATTTGTGTATGTATATAAATGGAAATTTAGTTCAACCCTGCAGAACTCTACCTTGCAATATTAAATACTGTTACTTTCTTCTGAATGTACAGAAAAAAAAAAAAAAAACTTGAAAATTCCTTTTGCATATGGTTGCATACGGCTTATAAACTTCTTGTATAATAAGAGTTCTGGTTTTGTACAAGCAATTTTATTCATCCAAATATTTGCTCAAAGCTTTGGAGAACTGTTCCTTTAACTTTTACAAGAAAGAGACTAGGAACCAGAAGCTAGAGCACAATGCATGGTAGAAAAAGGTAATATGTAACTAATGCCTTAAAAGAAAATGGTAACAATTTTTTTTTTTTTAGCATATCTAACTAGAGACATCGCAAATTTATTGCAGTACCTCATATAGCATATATAATTACAGAGAAATAAAAATATGACTAATTATGAAAGTGAAGTATGGCTTCTCTCAGACACTCCAAAGTGCTGAAACAGAATTTAAATAAGAGGGTCGTATATTGTCTATGAGGCAAAGAAAATTAATGTATCTATGATAGAGAGCAATCAAAATCAGCAGACCTTTAAGATCACCTTATAAGCTGCCCAAAACTAATACTATAGAGAGGTTTTATGTCTGAGCCTATTTTCACTGACTTCAAATGGGGACAGGAACTATCTCTAGAAGCAGGACAGTGAAAGAAATCATCTGTCCTCTGTCACCCTCTACAGGAAAAATCCTAAACCAGAAGCAGTTCTTACCTAATACTGAATTATACAATCTGTGCCATTACTTCATCACTGGTTTAAGGGACACATCTATTTTCAGAGAAGTTAATGTGTCAAACGTTCTTGTTGGATATAACTGTAATGAAAATGTCCCTTTTCTTCGTCTCTATAGCTGAGGACAAGAAAAAATGCTGTGTCTTTACAGACTATGTTAAGCACTTGTATTGTATTACATTAACATCCGTGGATTACTAACTGAAGCCAAACCAAACTAAGCTGACAAAAAATTATGTGAAACATTTGAGTTGCAGTTGCAGAATCCAAAATTCTAATCTGTATTTTAAACTATCCTTCCTGTGATTAGGCAAGATATTCTGGTTTTAATGTTAACAAGGAACACATACAAGAACTCTCTAAAAATAACGTTTACCAGCAAGTGGAAAAGGAACTAAAGATTCAGAGGGATTTTTATGCATTTAAATGTAAAACATAAAATCCATTAGCTGAAAGAGATAATCTGAAGGCCAAACCATGAAACAGCTTAGAACTTTTTTTTGTTTGTTTTATAATTCTGCTGTTTATTGCTCATTTTCACAATGTTTGTTTTTATTATTAGATTTGAGATAATTAGATAATGTCCTAAGATTAACATTAAGAATAAATATTAAGTCTATTTATACCTTGACTCTAAAACCAAAGGCAAAAAAAAGCCTAAAAAAAACCAGAGAAATTCTTCCTGAGGTAAGCTACTAAGGTAGCGCAGCATAATAAGAGATAATTTAATTTTCTGTAGCAGGAAGATCAACCTGTCCAAGTTTTATTATCCTTGCTGTTTGGAAACAAAATATTTTACACGTGGCAGGCACTAACAGCTTGCAGGACCTTGAGCACACTAATGGGCTGGGGCTCCACTCTGTGCCAAAGTCCCACCAAAAGTGTGCAGAGATGCACCGCAGCCAGCCTTGCTTTCTGCTGTACAAGTTGTCTCCACTTCTGATGTATGTAACTTCGACTCCATCCCCATCTCCTGCTCCTCCTGTTTGGACACCCTGGACCTGACTCATTCCTTGGCCTCATATGGGACTGCTGGCTGCTGTCTCCCTCACCAGCCCTGCTCAGGTGCTGCGGGACTGCGACCTGCCTGCGCTGGAAGAGGAAGGAATCCTCTGCTCATGGCAGATGGGAGCAGCCCTGCTCTTGCTGCTCCCTGACACAGTCATATGACTAACTGTAACTCAGTGAAATGTATTATTATAATGTATAGTCAAAGTGAATATTCAAATGGTCTGTCTTGACAGAACGGTCAGTCAAAAAGCAAGGCATGAAAATACAACAAGATCATGCCTTCTGTGACTTCTGAGGGCATGAAGTTGAAATTCCGCTGTTCACAGAATGCAGAGATACAGAAAAATAAAGAAAAAACCCCATCCATTCTTAATTTTCCTTAACATGGTTATGCAGTGTAACTTTCCACTATAAAAATTATTCCAGGTGGAATCACAGAATCATCTGCTTGAAAGAGACCTTTAAGATCATTGAGTCCAGTCATACACCCTGCACTGCCAGGGTCCCTAAAGCATGTCCCTCAGCATCACATCTACACGTCTTTTAAACACTTCCAGGGATGGGGACTCCACCACTGCCCAGGGCAGACTATTCCAATGCTTCACAACCCTTTCTGTAAAGAAATTTTTGCTTATATCTAACGTAGATCTCCCCTGACGCATATTAAGGCCATTTCCTCTCGTCCTGTCACTTGTCACAAGGGAGAAGAGACCAAGCCCCACCTCGCTACAACCTCCTTGCAGGTAGTTGTAGAGAACAACAAGGTCTCCCCTCAGCCTCCTTTTCTCTAGACTAAACAACCCCAGTTCCTTCAGCTGCTCCTTATTGGACTTGTTATCTAGACCCTTCACCAGCTTTGTTGCCCTTCTCTGGACACGCTCCAGCACCTCAACATCCTTTTTGTAGTGAGGGGCCCAAAACTGAACAGAGTACTCAAGGTGTGGCCTCACCAGTGCTGCGTACAGGGAAACAATCTCTTCCCTACTCCTGCTGGCCACACTCTTGCTGATACAAGCCAGGATGCTGTTGGACTTCTTGGCCGCCTGAGCAGACTGCTGGCTCATATTCAACCGGCTGTCCTCCAACACTCCCAGGTCCTTTTTCACTGGGCAGCTTCCTAGCCACTCTCTCCCAAGCCTGTAACACTGCAGGGGATTGTTGTGGCCCAAGAGCAGGACCTGGCACTTAGTTTTATCGGACTTCATACAGCTGACCTCAGCCCATTGATCCAGCCTCTCCAGATCCCTCTGTAGAGGCTCCCAACTTTCAAGCACATTGACAACACCCACCCAAGTTAGTGTCATCTGTGAACTTGCTGAGGGTGCACTCAATCCCCCTCATCCAGATCACTGATAAAGATGTTAAAGAGATCAGGCCCCAATTCTGAGCCCTGAGGGACACCACTGGTGGCCGGCCACCAACTGGACTTAACCCCATTCACCACTGCTCTCTGGGCCCAGTCATCCAGCCATTTTTTTAATCCAGTGAAGAGTACGCTCATCCAAGCCATAGACAGCCAGTTTCTGCAGAATACTGTGGGAAACAGTGACAAAGACTTTACTAAAATCCAAGTAGACAACATCCACAGCTCTTCCCTCATCCACTAAGCGGGTCACCTTGTCATAGAAGGAGATCAAGTTGGTCAAACAGGACCTGCCTTTCATAAACCTGAATCAGACAAAATTATCAAAAAAACTACCAAAAGAAAATTTCAGCTAGTCAAAAAACACTTTCCAAAAACTTTCTTGATATTGAGGGCACCAGGTCTGAAATATTCAGGTTAGAAGGGTGCCTAGAGGCAGTGCAGCAGCTGCATTCAGGGGTTCTTGCTGCCTGCCCCAATACAGAATCAAAGGAGTGGAATACTACAGTCTGGAAGAAGGTGCCTGACGACAGCCCCTTTTCTTTTTAGGAATGTTGGACTATCTTTAAGAATTTTATGTGCCTCTAGAATCATTGGTAGAATGCACAATCTTGTCCACTTACAAGCTTAAAAGTGCTTTATTATCAAAGGAGATTGGGCCTGAGTACCTCTTTAGGGAAGTAAGAGATCAAGACTGCCTCTTGAAAGAGGCAAGTATCTCAAACAAGAGCGTAACCACAGAGTTGCATTTAAGATATTGGTTGTATAATCAATTACTGTTATAGAAGTGAGCTCCCTCTCTGACAATCAAGACTCCTGTAGATGCTTGGTGGAATGAAAAGAGGATAAATGGAGTCACTAGGTTTTTGTTACAATTGATTAAAAATGCTGATGTAGAAGAGTTTCGGAAAAAAGTACAACTGTTCAGCCAAAGCATACAAGGCGGTTACATTCCCTGGTGAACACTAGAGGTTCTGGCCTGTCTGTTCCCTTAGTGGCAGCAGTTTGCATTTGCGAAGAAGAAACTCACACTTCCTACATGGATTTTTTTTTTTTTCTTAAATGTGGTCATATGAGAGGTCATTTTTTTGCCAAATGAGATTGGCAAGATCCGAGACAGCAGACCTCATAAATAGTGGCACCTCAACCAGTGACAGAAGATGTCCAGAATGAAGTGAGGTGAACCTAAGGAGAATGCTAAATACCAAAAAAATAAGAACCATACTGGATCAGATGAAAAATTCTTCTAACCTGAGTACACATTCTCTGACAGCTGCTAAGAGTAACTAATAATTGGAGAGCAGAAGACAAGAATCTTGCGATGACACTTCGATAATAGCCAGTTTCCAATCATTTGCAATATTTGGGACATCTCAAGCTGCACGTTGTCTTTTTACCTAACAGAAAAAATCAGTGGATTTTTCTTCCATGTGTTTGTCCAGTCAATTCCTGAACCATCAAAACTTCTAGCACCCACAATTCCTGATACAAGGACTTCCACAACTTGTTTAGAGGTTTTGGAGAAAGCAATACATTTTGGTTCATTTTGAACCTGGAAGATACTTACAGGAGAAGAAATGCATAATCCTATTGGAGTCAGGTCCATGGGATCTGCTGGTCTCAGTGGGAGGCTTTTTAAGAAGGGCAATCCTACATTGCTTGAAGGAAGGAAAGATAAAGTGAAATACTTTCTCTGCCCCAACCCCAGAGTTGGTATGTTTTAGTGCTGGTATGTTGATTATACCAAAATGGCAGCATTCTGTTGTAAAATAGTATCTAATATCCAAGTGGTCCCAAACGTGGCCTGCTAGAGAGCTTGGAATATGTACCATGGTGGGTAAGATGTTGCAGAAGAAATGTTTCTGGTTCCCTTGAGGAGCTTCCTCTTCAAAACTCACTTTTGATCACATCTCGATGGGTACCGAGAAAGATCGGAAGGGATTACAGCAAAGATACAGGCTAAGAAAGGCAAGTGGCTGACGTGCTGGTTTTTCCAATTGCCAGGAACCTCTGCACCTCTGCAGGTGAATATTGCATCTCTTAAACCAGTTCAGTTGTCAATGTTCTTCACTAATCCCATTTTGCAGAAACTACGAGAGACTCGTGAAAAACAGTCCAGAAGCACCTCTAAATCTCCCATCCCTAGAAAAAGGACCTGGAGGTTGTGTGTGGTGCTCTGAAAAGGCACATGACATCAAAGGAACATGAAGTAAGAAATTATGAAGAAGATGCTTCAAGAAATGAATCAGAAAGTGCACTCTATATGTACCTTCTTACTGCGTAATGCTTTAGGTGTTTGGTGTTCTTTTACCCCTGCTTAACTGCAAGAATGCATATCTCATATTCAAAACAAGCTCTCCTGACAACATAAATATCAGGTAGTCTTGTAGCATACGTGGAAAGAGCAGAAGCTGGGGAACAACCTCTGTGTCCTGCAAATGTGCCTGAAATCCTTATATTGCCACATAAACTGCCCTTACAGGAAGAACACCTGAAAAAATGCTACGATGAAAAATTTTCTAACAGCACAATAAATACGCTCCATAGTGTAAATGGGCTTTCAGATAAACGCTCAAAGGAAGAAAATAAAGGTACAAAAGAGAAAGACTACATAGAAAAAGGCACCTGAAGAGTGGTAGAGAGAGGAACTAGAATGAAATCCTGGAGGTCTAGGAAATAGCAATGATGGTGCAAGACAAACAACAAAATTGAAAAGTTAGTTCTGCCAGTTTTGCTAAATGAACATCCAGTTCTCTGGAAACTTTTTATCTCAGAAGTAACCAAAACTGTCATGGGATGTTTGTGTTATTGTCTATAGATTGTGAAAGTCATTATGCTAATAGAGAGCTTTACGTCTTCAAGTCTGCAAATTAAGAACCCTGGAGAACCATATGTCCAGAGTAGAAAATGATGTGAGTTTGTGCCTAGCATCCCATTTTCAGAGTCATATGATGATGTAGCAATGCTGTCTGTCCACACAGCCAGAAGTCTCATCCAGAAAATCATTATCTCCATCCTTTCTCCTGGCTTTGACAAATAACAGTCTTGTCAGCAACTCAGAACACCACTGACAAAAATAATTTCCCCAGCCAAACATTCTGATATGATACTCCACTCAATTTTATCTGTCTTTTCATTTTTGGCTGACATAGACTGCCTGCCTTCACTTCTAGAAGTCTTCTGACTATTCCACCCTACCGCTTTTCTTTCATCTTGCTGAAATGTCAACTTCTGCTTAAGATACCTATTTCCCTCAGTAGAGATTTCATTGTCTACTTTCAAATTCTTCACAGCAGTGACTTCAGAACACTGACAAACTAGACTACTGAAAACAATACTTACTGTAGTAAGTAACTTTAAACCTCTATATTGATCTCCAGCTACATGTTGCCTTAAAGTGCAAGATCTCTTTAGCAAGGAATGTTGGTTTTGGGATATTATTGTGGTTTTTTAATTATGTATTGCTTAGAACTTGGGACAACATAAACGCTAAACAAAAAATGAGAGTAACAAGGAGTGCTTGAAAACCTAAGTCTATGGTTCTCTTAATATCCAACCACAGTCAAGGATCTGTAAGTGGCAAAGAGATACATGAATATCAATTACCATCTGCTGTAAATCAAGTCAATGCTAGCCACAAAACCTGCAGTAAGAAAATCTTCAAAATTTACCAGATGGGATGCCTGTAAACATTTTGGGAAATACAAGTTGAAATGCCCACTCTAGTGGACTCAAAGGAGAAGTACAGAGTTACAGTAAACACAAGCAAGTAAGAGTAACAAAAAACTTTTTTTTACAAGTCATTACTAATGAATTATTTTTTTAATTATTTTTTTTTTTAACATCTACCCTACTGCAGGAGCTCTAGGCCACACTTAAGAACTACAGCCTCACTCAGGCAGATTCTGAACAATTAGAGAATAAAAATCTTCAATAAACAGCTTAAAATATAACTGAAATCACAGTGAAAAGAGGAGTAAGTCAAAGGGAAAGGGTATAAGGAAACAGAATTTTTTGCATATAAGGTGGTGATTTCTGTGTGGTAGTAACTTCTCAAGATTTTGAACACAAGTTCAAAGTTTTAAGGAGAATTTCAAGAACAATTAGGTATATCTGTAGAAGTTCTAAAGATAGCTTCTGCCAAAGGTGAGGGGTATAGACAGAAGAAAATGTAAGTACTTCGTAGCAATCCAAGAGGAAGGTATTACAGACTTATTTATGGAATGAAGAAAGCCAAGTGCTCATTTCTTGCAATGGACATCATTGTTGAGCTGAGTAGAAGTAATGATGAAGTTTGGAGCTGTTTTTTCATGTAATACAGAAGTAAGAGTTAGAGGACTGGTGCAAAAAGCAAGTAGACATAAAGGAAAACACTCTATTGTTTTCATGCTTTGCCTGAATGGCTGAAACAAAATGGTTTTACAGTTTCCAACTCCAGAATTACAAAGGCTAATACAGCATGACAATACTTAGTTTAAAATTTCATCACCATTACACGAAAACTTGTATCTTTGAGTTTTCATTCAGTTTGAAGGATTTAATATTTAACTTTCTGAACAGCAAACAGTTAAAGTAGTGTTTGGATTTTGGTTACTGAGACATATAGATGGTTGTGCTTTCTGGTCAGCTGCTGTATCTTTCTCCCCTCCCTTGTCCACTCACACGATTACAAAGCCTGTTCCCTCTCTCTTCAACATTCAGTTCATAATATTTGGTTAATTTCAGCCCCTTCCAATTTTCTCTGCTGCAGCTGCCATTTCCCCTGTTAATTTGTGCCTTCCAAGCATAGCTAGAAATTATAACCTGCAGTCCAGATGAAGGGAGGCACAGCTGCAAGTCCTACATTCTGGAACAAGAGAGAGGCTAGACTTGATTAAAAATATGATCCAGGATTAGAGTGGAGGAAGCAAAGCAGAAATCATAAGTGGCAGGTTCAGCTTGCTCTATCTTAAAAAAAAGTGGCAGGCAAGAAAACCCTGTGTTTACCGAATAAAAGTAAATCCTAGAAGAGAGTATAATTACACACAGAGTTGCAAGGTAATCCCAAATTAAAGGAAAGTGCAGAGCCTTGATCAAATGAGGTTAATTCAAGCACATATCTAACATGACCAGTGCTGCCACATCCCAGTTGAACCATACCTGCTTGTCACAACTGGTCACTAAAAAATGTTTGGTCAGTAATTTCCATTTGAAGGGGCAAAATTGGTGGATTTCAAACAGTTAAAGATGTTGTGCCCTGTCATATGGGGAAGCATGGAATGTGTTCGGCCCTCAGGCCTTTTCCTCACAGGAGGCTATCCAGTTCATAGAACTTAATTTTTTTTTCAACTGATGAAACTGAAAATGATATATTTCTTGTATATAATGTGGCAAAGTGACTGGAGGATGGGAAGAATGACATTATTAGCTATGGGAGAGGCAAAGTGGCAGCACCAGGCTACTAAGTTTCAACATTGCACCCTTGAAGCAATAAAGGCCAACCACATACTGGGCTGCATTAACAAAAACGTTCTTAGTAGAGTGAGGGAAGTGATTTTCACTGCCTTAACACCACATGGAGAATATCGTGCCCAACTTTGGGCTTCCAAATGCAAGAAAGACACTGACGTGTTGGAGCGAGTCCAGAGAACAACCACAAAGATGAGGCTAAGAAAAGTGGGTTTCCTTATCCTTAAGAAGACAATGCTAAGCAGAGATCTTATTGCTCTCTGCAGATACCTAATAGGAATCATAGAACAGTATGGGATGGAAAGGAACCTCTGGAGATCATCTAGTCCAACGTCCTTGCTAAAGCAGGTTCCCCTAGAGGAGGTTGCACAGGAACGCGTCCAGGCAGGTTTTGAGAATCTCCAGAGAAGGAGACTCCACAGCCTCTCTGAACAGCCTGTGCCAGTGCTCTGGAACACCTCACCTCAAAGTCAAGAAGTTTTCTCTCCTGTTCAGATGGAACTTCCTATGTTCCAGTTTGTGCCCGTTGCCTCTTGCCCTGTTGCTGGGCACCACTGAAAAGAGTCTGGCCCCAACCTCTTGACAACTGCCCTTCTGATGTTGATAAGCATTGATAAGGACCCCTCTTAGTCTTCTCCATGTCTCTCAGACTTTCCTAGTAAGAGGGGTGCTCCAGTCCCTTCATCAACTTCACAGCCCTTTGTTGGACTCTTTCCAATATTTCCTTGTCTCTCTTGAACTGGGGAGCCCAGAACTGGACACAGTACTCCAGATGTGGCCTCACTAGGGCCGAGTAGAGGAGGAGTAGAACCTCTGTTGACCTGCTGGTCACACTCTTCTTAATGCACCCCAGGATGCCATTGGCCTTATTGGACAGAAGAGCACATTGATGGCTCCCAGGTCCTTCTCTGTGGAGCTGCGTTCCAGTAGCTCAACCCCTAACCTGTACTGGTGCATGAACTTATTCCTTCCCAGCACAAAACCTTGCACTTGTCCTTGTTGAACTTCATCAGGTTCCTCTCCACCCAGCTCTCCAGCCTGTTCAGGTCTTACTGAACACCAGCACAGCCTTCTGGTGTACCAGTCACTCCTCCTGCTTTTGTATCATCAGCAAACTTGCTCAGGGTACACTCCATCCCTCATCCTGGTCACTGATGAATATGTTGAACAAGACCAGATCCATTACTGATTCCTGAGGAACACCACTAGCTAGACTCTGCACCGCTGATCATAATCCTCTGAACTTTGTCATTCAGGCAGTTCTCAGTCCATCTCACTGATCACACATCTAACTCACACTTCCTAAGCTTCCCTATGAGGATGTTGTGGTCAAAAACCTAGTCTTCTTTTTGCTATTGATGTACTTGAACAAGCTCTTCCTGTGGTCTTTGACATCCCTTGCCAGATTTAATTCCAAGTGGGCCTTAGCCATCCTTGTTGCATCCCTGCATACTCTGACAACATGCCTGTATTCCTCCCAAGTGGCCAGTTCCTCTTCCCACATACTGTAAACTTCCTTCTTCCACTTGAGTTTTTCCAGAAGCTCCTTGCTCAACCATGCAGACCTTCTGCCTCCTTTAATTGATTTCCTTCTCATAGGGGTGCACCAATCTTGAGCCTGGAGGAAGTGGTGCTGAATATTAACCAGCTCTCTTGGACCCCCCCTACCATGTAGAGCTCTGACCCATGGGATTCCTCCAAGTAGGTCTTTGATAAGGCCAAAGTTAGCTCTCCTGAAGTCCAGGGTTGTAAGCCTACTTATTGTCCTGCTTCTTCCACACAGGATCCTGCACTCCACCATCTCATGATTACTGCAGTCAAGGCTGCCCCCAACCTTCACATCCCCAACTAGATCTTCTTTGTCTATTAGTATAAGGTGCCAGCAGCACACCTCTCCTCACCGGCTCCTCCACCACCTGTGTCAAAATGTTATCAACAGTGCTCTGTGGGAACCTCCTGGACTGTGTGTGTCTGACTGTGTAGCCTTTCCAGCAAATATCAGTGTGGTTGAGGTCTTCCATGAGAACCAGGGCCTGTGATTGTGAGGCTACTTTCAGTTGTTTGTAGAAGGTCTCATCGACTTCCTTTTCCTGATCAGGTGGCCTATACTAAACACCCACAGCAGCATCACCCATATTAGCCTGCCCCTTAATTCTTACCCATAAACTCTCAACTCATTCTTCATCCCCCTCTCCTAGACAGAGCTCAATACATTCCAGTTGCTCTCTCGCATAAAGACCAACTCCACCACCTTGCCTTGCTGGCCTGTCTTTCCTAAAAACTACATAGGCATCCGTGATGGCATTCCAGTCCAAGAAGGTGTAGGAAAGATGGAGTGAGAATTCTAGCAGAGTTGCATGGATATAGGACAAGTGGCAGCAGATATAAATTGGAAAATGTTAAATTCTCAGCAGATATACATGAAAAAAATTTCCATGAGGGTGGTCAAACATTGGAATATCTTGTCCAGAAAGGCTGCAGAAACACCACCCATGGAGACATTCAAACCCAATTGGACATTCCCTGAGCAACCTGCTCTCGCAGGAGATTGGACAAGAGATCTCTGATGCTGTCCTATCACTCACTATTATGGAACAGGGAATGCTTTTTAAAATCAATTCACATTTTCATAATTACATTAAGCCCATGATGCTATACTGCAAATTTATAAGAAAACCAGAATGTAAGAAAATAAATACTTACATTTATTGTAAGCAAATAAATGAGAGGCAAACCCATCTACAAGATTATGTATAAGGAAAGGGGATAGGCTAAGTACTTTGCTCTGTTTTCTGATTTGAGAACTGGGCATAATATGAAGTTACTGGGGATGAAGTTTAGAGATAAACAACTTAGTTCTTCATGTAATAAATAGTTGAACTGTGGAACTCCTTGTGAAGAGTTGCTGTAGATAACAAAAGTTTCTATGAGCTGAAGGGTACACTAGGCAACTTGATGGAAGAGAAATCCATTTCATGTTAAATCAATGGGACCCATATCCCGCTCAGAAAGGCCCACAGCTGAAAATGGCTGGGGAATGAAAAAGTCTTAAGTATTCTTATCATATATGCTTATAATAGAAAATGCTATATTATATATAATATCTTATATGCTTGTTTAAATGTTCTTATACCTTTTCTTAAATACTTGTCTTTAGAGAACTACACAGTCAGAAACAAAATACTGTGCTTGGTGAACGATTGTCCTCTCCCCAAACAACCATTCTGAGGGAGGGAGAGATACAAAAACAGAGCTCAGACAATTAACAGTTAAAAGACATAACATGCAAGAGGGGAAAGCTAGCAGAAAAGAACTTCCAAAACTGAAACTGTGCATAGATTTGAAGATGAGCAAGTAGAGTTTTAATTTCAGGTGAAGTGGAAGAGAAGAGACCAAGCAATTGCATTCAACAATGTGTTTAGGGATAAAACCAAAAACCTCGGTTGAACAATAGGAATAGACTTGTTTAACAACAGTGTTCTGCATATTACAGCAGAGGGGAAAAGAGGCAGATCATAACAGATAACTGAAGACATTAAAATAAGTATAGATTTTGCTTGTGGGATCAGAAAGTGAGAGTAAATAATTTAGAAACATGATTTAAAGAAAATGGAGAATTTTGAGAGTGCAGTTTTGACAAAAAAATTGACCACAATATTGCAAGTGTGAAAGACTAGCTATGCTAAAGTACCAGGGGAGAGAGTAAAAGGAAGATAGGTATATATAGATTTTTTTAAAAACCACAATGAATTGACAAAAAATTGTAGTGATGACCCCACAACACAAATTATTGCAGATCCTATTTCTTACAAAGGTGGTGGTTTTAGTTATCTTTAATTCCGAATAGACTGAGAGTAAACTTAAAAGTGACTCTGCACCTGATTTAGGTTGCTCCAAAAGTACCGCCTCCTATTTATTTCCATGGGAACTAGAGCAGATACAGAGAGCACAATAGCACTGTTTGATAGAGCAAATCCTCAGCTACAAAACGCTGATTTTCGACACAGTCACTGCCATGGGCTGTGCATTGTCACCAGAGGTGAACAAGACCCTGCGTGCCGCGTTCATTTAAAAATCTGCACCAGGGGAGGGGACCCACCCTCACTGTCGACACTGCTGGAACATGTCACCCACCACCTCACTGTGCTGTCACCCACTGCTTGGTCTCCATAAACATTCAGCAAGTGTTGATGAATGTCAGTGGGTGCAGTTTTTTCCACATGGAGGAACTCAGTCACACCCCGTTGCTTCACACACACTCCCATGTCAGACACCGTGTTGTCAGACCACCCCTCTGCTGCTGTCTGTCGCACAGCAACAAAATTTAATGGGATATTGGCGGGAAGGTTCAGCCTCTACTGCCGTACCACCAACATCCGCCTCTGGTGCCATGGGCCAACATCATAAAATAAGAGGCATTACTTTTGGAACAGCCCTCGTATATAAAATGTAGTTATTTCAAGGGAGAAAACACTACTGTCTCTGCTTGCACAGAACATGCTTGTTGGGCATAACAATAACGCAATCATACTTGAGGAAACACAGAGGCTTTTAGAGACTTCTAATCACAATGTTATATTGTTTTTAAAACATCACTTGAAGCTAAAGCTTTTTAAAAATCCGTTTTCCCCTCCCATAATTGCCATCCTAGAGAGCACTGCACAGCAGGAGAGAAACCTGACCTTTGAAAACATTTATAAAAGACTGCATTAAAAATACAGAAATATAATTTAAAGTCTTTTGAGTGCACTTCCTACAACATTGCCTCTAATTCTTACGTACTTTCTATCTTCAACAGTAGTAACTGTATGGTAACCCAAATCCCATTATGCTGTCATAAAGGGACAGGATATTCAGCTAGTTTTAGCTCAGGCTAAAATTAAGAAAATCCCATTTCCTGCTTTTATTAATGAAGCACATAATACAGTAAAAATTCCTTCCTACCCCTTAGCAAGATGTTCCAAGCTTTTCATACTTAAAAAGAGACAACAGATCAGTAAGATAAATTCCCCTCTTTGCATACCACAAAGACTGCCTTTCACAAATACCTTTTTATTTTTAAAAATAAGATCCTAATCATTCAAAGGACTTCTAATTACATGTATCAAGGTTCTATTTACTGGATCTGAAAAATTATTGCAGAGATAAGGAAACTGCCCTTATCATGTTAGAACAAGCCTTAGGAAATCCTTTTATTAGTATCAATGAAAGAATCTTTGAAGTTCTCACAAATTTAAAAAAACAACCAAATTTCTATATTCACTAAAAATCCTAGGAAACTGATCCAGAGAAGCCCCTCTGCATATTTTTGACAGTGTAATTTCTGTAGATTCTTAATCAGTAATTAGGCATCTCTTCTTTACCAGCAGTAGGAAATAAAATTAGACCACCAGTTTACACAGTTTTACACCAACGTAAAAACACGCCTCCCTGACATGCTTGCTACAATTACATTTCTTTTAAAAAGGTTAATTTTTATTGTAAAAACAATCTATTATTCAAATACATACTTCCGCATAAATAAATAGAGTTCTGAAGCCTGAATGATGTCTCACAGATGGAAGTACAGATGTAAAACAATAGTGGTCTGAAGTTCTTCAGCCAAAACATGCAAGCTGTAGAACTGACAAGCAATGCTGAACATGAAAACAACTTTGAGAGTATTTCTTTAGTTAAGTCACTGAGTCCTGTAAACTATCATTTATTCTTCCTGAAACTCTACAGATTGTAACCACATGCATAAAATGAAAATAGGTTGCCTCATTTTCACATACAATCCCATGCCATATTAATGAAGAAAGAAAAAAATCTGAGATGTTGGCTACTGCATTTTCCTCAATCCTCCTATATCATCCTTCTCATATTTGCTGTAGCTTTAGAAAAAATCCCCATGCAATAGCATTTACTTCTGCTTAACAGTAGAGGGGGCACAATTCCTTTAAAAAGATCAGTTTTATGCAGTGACAAAGTTGAATATAGTGTCTTTCATATTACTAGTCAAACAGAAAAAGAAAAAAAAAACCAATTGCAAGTGTATTATGGAATAAATTTGCTGTGCACTGAAAATATCACAGTTAAAGCCCTGATGTGAAAAACGAGAGTGTTCTGATTTAGAGTGAAAACCCATCCTAATTTTACTGGAATTGTTTACATTTTATAAAACAAAAGACAGTCAGAACAATAAAAAGAAGGAAAGGCAATTAGAGCACACAGCTACCAGTATCTACCCAGGATAAGAGATAAGTTTGAGTTTCCTGTCCAATGAGGAGCCTAGAAATAAAAATCGTACAGAGGTTATCAGTGTGGCCCGAGAAAGCTGCTTGTGGGAACCTGTGCTCTGAGGAGAGAGAATGTTCATCTGGACAGGTCTTTGTGTTGGATGGCAGAACAAAGAGCAATGTATGGCTCAGAAGACAACAGAATATGCTAACACTGGGGGAAATACTTTTCAAAAAATTGTTTTGACGTATGATTTTTATTTCTACTTCCTAAAGCTCACTTTAAAAGAACAACAACAAAAGGGTACAGCACCAACTGCAGTTTTGGGATATATTTTGGAATGCAACAAATTGCTTCTCACCACTATTTTTTCTGAAGAAAAGAATGACAAGGAATTTCAATATTTGTTTCTTAAGTAACCAAATTCAATTTAAAAAATATGACTTACTGCCTTGAAGTTATGATGATTGTATTACACAGACAAAGCTTAGCAAAATCATAGTAAGACTTTCAATTGATTTGTTCAGCTTTTGGCCATGCTTTTAATGAGGTGGTTCATGAACATTAAAAGTAAATAAAACCACAATGCCATATGATTTAAATGAGTTCAATGGCACTGCAATGATGAAATCAGCTGACCATCTGATCCCACCAAGGATTCACACAAATCTTTCTTTCTAATTCTTCCCACTGAAAATGTAATTACCATTCTACCAATAAAATATTATCATTTCTAAATTTTTTCTTCCCCCCCCCCAGTTAATTATACATACTGATGTAATAGCCTTTTATTTCTCTATCATAATAAGTAGTTCTCAACTTTCTGTTAGCTGACCTGTTTCATGCACAATATATTTAGAATAATCCTGACAAATAAGCACAATAAGCCTACAGATGCCTGCAAACTATTACTCATTAAAAAGAAGTATTGGCTGAGGTATGATTTAAACACTAAATAGGAAAACAATAGTTTCTCTGTTGGGGCTTTATGATTTCAAAACATTAACCTTATTATTAAAAAAAAAAAAGTGTGGATCTTCTTTTAAATTGCATATAGTCACCCTAATTTTTGCTAAGTTAGTCAAGTTCTTTTCTCAGAAAATTTAAAAAATAATTACAATGGCACGTATTTTATAATAATATAATCTCTTTGGAGCTTTTTTTCTTGGGGGGCGGGAGCATATTCTTACAAAGAATATTTAACAGTGTTCCAGTGTTTCAGAAAGGTGCCTTGAAAGCTCCAATGAAGCATCAAAATCAGGTTACAACAAACAGTGATGAGGTATATTAAAAATACACCAAAAAAAGACCTTCAATATAATATTAAGCAACTTGTTATCTTAGGAAATCAATAAGGATAACATGCTAATGAATACTATCACTTTTAAAAGATTTCAATTAAAATGTAAAAGATTTTGTGCCCATAAAAAACTATTTTGACTCCCAATGCAAAACATATTCTTGAACATCTGTTTTTTCTCTTTTTCTTTTATAATACACAAAAACCTCTTTCTGGGACACTGCTCAAAGTTATAACAGCTCAGTCTACAAAGTCTGAACATGATTTTCTGTTCAGCCCTCACATGGAACACAGCGTCCCCCACTACAGCAGTTGCAATGCCACATTTCCAAACCAGCCCTAGCAGTTCATTTTCAAAACTGAAACCAAATAAATTAGACAGGAATTTGTGATTTAGGCACATAACTAGAGATTAATTAATCAGTTATCCACACTGTTAAAACTATACAAACTAACATATTAATTTTACAAAAAAAGCTCCATAGCTAAATTATATACATGTGTGCACGAGGTGATTAGAAGTTGCAAGGAGGCTTGGAAAAGATTTGTTCACATCACCTCAAGCTCTCAGAATATGGAACAACAACAAGATCTTATGAAAGCAATTAATTTTTTATATGGGCATCTATTAGACATTTCTTCCAGAACGTAATAAACATTTTCAGAGAAAAGAAAAAAAACCTCAACATTAAAAACCCAAGCAACCTAATTGCTTTGGAATTGTAAAATATATGTGTTTGCTGTAGCCTTGCCACAAGGGCCAAAACAAATGAATTGAAGAAAAAAGAAGTTGGAGGAGATATTCAACAGCTAAGTGCCAGAATGATTGCATTAAAATAATAAGTTTTAGAAAAAATAACCAGGGAACGGTACTTTTTTATAAGCTATAGAAGTCAACTGTTAAGCAGAATATTATCTGTTATAGACACTCAGAACAGAATATTTCAAAGTCTCTGCGTTGCAGGAAACTGGATTCTTCTGCTCTGTAATTCTCTTCAGACAAAATTCTTCCCCAGAACCAAGTACTGCTAAGACACAAAACGTACACAAAACTCAGATGCTCAGAATGCTACTCCACTACAGATTAAACTGACAATCCTCTGAAACTGCATCTCCTCACTCCTCAAACCCTGTATTTTTACCTTTTCCTTTAAATCATCCCTCTCACTTGTATGGTAAATCAGGTGAGAAACCTAAGTCAGCTTAAATTATTCCCACCAAAACCTCTAAAGAATCCCAATTAGCTTACAGGTGCATTAAATACCTAAGTTGTTTTATTTTATAGCGTCTGGAGTAAAAGAGGCAGCTGGAAGGTAGATTTATTAAAGCTGCTCTGAAATGACAAGTTCAAGAGGGTCTATGGCTGTAAACAGGTTTCCCTCTCTGCAAACTTAAGTTTAAAAGAAAAAAATTTCCCAACATGAATATAATCTTAAACTTCTATAACTAGGTGATTTTAAATAGCTCTGTACCTTCTTTTGTCATTTATGAAAACTTGTATTTTTAGATTTTATTCTTGGAATAATTTCTATAATTTAAACTTTGCATTTTGAGATGAAGAATTGTTTCATTAATAAAAGTTTAAACAAATCCTTTAATAAAAACTTTTTAAATCAACATTATCAGAAATAGACCTTCAGCTAGAAAAAAAAAAGGGTCTCTGGTTAAAAGATTAAATATTACTCCATCAAAAATTCCTGATTATGTTGAGTCTGATTATGTTAATTTCCTGAAGGATTTAAGCTTTATAACACTGTGTTATTGTCATAGTGACTTTGGAAACAATTGTCCAGTTAAAAGGAAGAAACTGTAAAGATAAATAAAATCAAGGCAACACTATTTATTGATTATATATTCTGCAAGACACCTGTGTAAGGGAGAAAAATTATGTTTGCAGCTCCACTAAGAAGGCTTAGTGTGAACTTTACATCCAAAGAATTTATATAGAATAGAATATTTATAAATGTCCCGACTTCATTGAAAAGATTCACTTTGAGAACATACTGCTTCAGACACCAAAGTCGATCAGCCACAAGACACCAATCTGAGCTAAGCAGGCTCTTTTACTTCTACTGTTCATTAAACTTATTTTGCAAGGGTAGAAAATGGTAGTCCATGGTGTTACTGAGGTATGGATCAGGTCTATGGATATTCTACTTGTACCATTGGCCCATGTTAAAGTTATATTAGTATTTTTCTCTATTTCTTAGAAAGAAATTGAAGTTTTAATAACAATACACTGCTTGCTAAATTTGCATATACTCTAAACTGACATGAATATCTGTACTAGATATTGCAGGCAATTCAGACATGAGATCACAGATCAGATTTTTGGGAGTCAGGTTTACACCTGTTTGAATAGTTATCTTGAACTGAGATACTTATCCTAAAGAAATATTTCCACAGCGTAAAAATTGTTCAGTTTAGCAGTTATATTACAATATGTTGATTAAGAATCTTAAAATCTCAGGTGCTTTTTGAAGAAATACTTAAATCTTATCATATCTCTGTATAGAGGAGTATAACATTATTTATGCTGCCAATTTCTAGGAGAGTGATGGACTGCATTCTTTTTTGTCTTTACTGGATATTTTCTCTAGTTGTAGATTCAAGGATAGATCAGAACTTATATTATATACAATAGTTTATTGGTTAAATATTCCTTCTGCAGAATTACATTGGGGACCAATTATCTACTTTCTGAAGTAAAAGTATTCTGCTGTCATTGCTTTTGTTCTTCCTGATCCAATTTAGAAGTATGCTCTCTGTTTTTTACTATAGCTTTTTCAGGAGAATTGCTAAGCTTAATGTTCTTTGCTGGCCTCAAAGGGAATCACAGAAAGCATTTCATAGACCAGTGTTTTTTGTTTGAGTGTCCTGTATGAACGTGAAAACTACCCCATGTAGTACCTTGTAACTTAAAACATTGTTAAACGCAGAAACTAAAGACAGACTATGGTAAGAACAGTTTATTGTTGAGAGAAGATACAGGTGCTATCTTGTTGCTCAGTTTGCTACAGTACGATACTGAGCTTGGATCTGCTTCTATTTATTTGGCTATAAATTGTATTTGTCTCACTGAAGAGCATTTGACCAAATTTGGAATAGGGTTATTTCACTTTTTTAATGATGAAACATCTATCAATTTTTTTTTTTAAACTGTGGAGTTTTAAAAATTCCTGCTATTCTTTCATTCATTTTCTTTGGTTTGGGTGTGACAATAAATAACAGTTTCCTTGAGGAAACTTGTGTTTACACACATGATTACCAAGTATGGCTTTTTATGACAAATAATAAGATATATTTTCAGAGTATTCAGTATAACAGGTATTCAGCCTGCATACTCAAGTAAGTCTATGCCTCATGTTCCTGTTGTTCTCAAGGGAGTCCTTCAATGCTGAATAGATATGAAAATAGATAATTCAGTTCGTTGCCTAAAGTGGCCAAGATTTCTCTTGAAAAACCTGCCATCTGTCTCACAGTACTGTGGCCATAATCTTCACCAGCTGTCTGCTGTCAAACTTTAAAATAAGAGAATATATGAATGCAAAAATCATATTTTAGAGAATATTTAGATATTTTAAAGAATCTCTAAATACTGAAAACTTTTGAAAAGGTGATCTCTTCAAAGAAGTTTTAAAGTAAGTAATTAAATTCATATCTGTTTAAAAACCCCAAGCCAAAACCATAATTATCATAAACAGCCTTTATGTGTAAGTTTAAGGAGAAAGAGAAAAATTAAGGAGGTTATCTAAGGCTGTGTCTACATTAGCAAGTAGTGAGGCCCTAGAGGAGCATACCTGAAGAGTGAAATAGCAGGTACAGGACACCCAACGTCCATGCTGTTTGTTTCGGGAGCTTTTTGTTCACTCTGCCTCTGTTCTGGTCCCATACACAATATGCGCATTAGTGGTTGGATTGCCAGAGGGTGTGATCTACTATCTTCTGGTTTAGGTTTAGAATATGAGAGAATTTAAACTAGTGTGTTCCAAGACACCTACAACTTGCAAAAAAAACAAGTGTATTTCTATTATAAAATGAGCTTCACTTCAAGGATTAGATACTTTGCTCATATAAATATGGTTAAGCAATTTTTAAACTACTAAAACATTAATACTGAGGGCAGGCATTCCTCTTGCCCATATATGACCGTGTCCACAGATTTTGCCATTGCTGTAGTAAAATGATCACTAAAATGTCAAAAAGGCAATAAACCTCAGAAAGTGGAAAAACAAAACTAGAATAATAGGACATTCTTCTGTCCCTCTTCCCATGACTTAACTGGGCAGCTGAAGCTTATATACTTTTTAATAATAAGAAAAGGTATTTAAAATTTGGCAGCATCTGCAAGTAATAATTGCCATGTGAAGTGTTCCAAACTTATTTTTAAGACGGAAGAATGCTTACTCTTAATGAAAAATGAAATGTTGTAGTGCACAACAGGATCTCATAAAAGTGTTTCAAATGGCAATAAACAGTCTGGGGGAATGTGATGGTGTTTTTGTTATAATACATGTAGCAAAAATACAGGTTACAATAAATGTAGCAAAAATTACCAAATTGCTCTGTTTTATCCAGTTCAATATCTTTACCTCAATTCCACCAAAAGGAATCCAAGCATACACTTTAAAGTAAGAATACTTTTTTTCCTTGAAAATATTTCTCGATAATGTTTCTTTAATGATGAGCAATGCAGAATAGGGTAACTGGATTATCATTATTGCAGTGTTAAAATATCACTGCTGTAAGTGAAGAAAGTATTAAAATGTGCCTTAGCCAGTACAGAAAAATTCGTAGACTCTCAACAAATATTATTCACTACAATTCCACCTTCTTCTCTTAATCAAAGATTTTCGTACGCCCCTAAGTTAACGTTTAGTGTCCATTTCTAGATGTCTGACCTTGGTTTTTAGCATTTTAAAACCTGGTTTTAATTTTACTGTGTTCTAGACCACTCTTTAGGACACTGCTGGTATTTCATCTTTGTTTATGACTTCACTGTTTTCTTAATCTCAATTACAAACTATTTGAATGATTTTTTTTATGTCCAGATCCTGTGTACACCAAGTCAATAAGAAAGTCATGTGAAACCCTTCTAGAAAACCTTGCATTAAGGATGCTTTGCCGGAAATTATGTTTTGACATTACCAGTCAGGTCTTGCTCAGTGCTACATTGATTCTTGCATAGTCTAAACTTACTAAATCAGAGTATCATCCAGTTCTAAGCCAAACAGATCAAGGAATTTTAAGAATAAAATAGCACCTTGGTAGCCACCTTTACAATTTTGTTTTAAAATAGTATTACAGATAGAAATATAGAAAGGAAAAAAAAAATGATGAATATGTATCATCAAGTACCAGTCAAGATATACTGACTATCCCACAGTAGATTATTAAAGCAATAATTCATGTATGAGAATTTCCTCAAAGAGATTAAATCATAGACAAAAGTTTGCAAGACAGCAGTCTTCAAATGAAGACAAATTATTACCTGCAACTGAAATTATATTTCATTTACATAATGTAATGTAACATCAATTTAGCTATCCATTCTAAAGCATCTCAATCAAAGTACTAAGATTTCTAAATTGTACTACAATAAAAGCATTATTTTAAATTAACCTTAAGTAGAAATTATAATTCTGTGTTCTCATTCCCAGCAGATCGAATTCTGCATTTAGAATCCCTCTCCGTTCTCTACGGAAACATATGGCCTTGAATGCTTAAGGAAATATGAGTCATACAATGGGTTGCCTTCTATAGAGCTGCACATATGAGTTTATAGTAAAAAAATATTAGAATCCAGTATTCTATAGACTTCTGTAATTACAAATACAATGTATCATCACTCTTTCATAGACACAATATTAAATTTTCCAAATGCCTTATTACCTGATGATGTTCCAGAAAAGTAACATTTTGATGAAAACTGTTGGAAGGCCTGGGAAAAAAAGCTATATCTCATTTCACAGTTTAGTATTTTACAGTTTTATTTCATACTCTGCTATGGGATGTCTAGATCAAGATGTAAGATACAGGGCTTTCTTTAGCTTTTCAAATTACCTAAGGTGGTAGAACAGTACTTAAGCTAACCACCTATTTACAAAAGTAGCCTCTGCCATAGCTGTCTTCCTCTATATTTGGAAACCTAGAAAGGTTTTCACAGGAGACTTGCAGAACTTGTTTCCTTTGAATAACGTGGTAGGTAATCTGATTTTACAAAAATTAAAGCAATGAAAGGTGTTCTCCTAAGCAAGGTACTTCCCCTCTAGTCTTCAGACAGCACACCCTCTCCCTGTGCTACTTACAATACCTCACAGTATGCATTACTGTATCATTTGACAAAACTACCAGTAAAACAGGATCCATAGGGTATTTCAGTCCAAACATGTAACTAGTTGTGCATAGTTTTACAGAAAACGTGTCCTGAGATTAAAAAAAACCAAACTGCAGAAGGGAATACACGTTTGGATATCATAATATGATATGCAGATTTTGGAAAGGGACAACATCACACTCTCTTGAAACTGTTCATCAACTCAGAAACTTTATCCTTTAATTAGATTACCTGTCTACAAGTAGATTTTTGGTCTCTTCCACATTAAGCAGCAAGGAAGAGAATAATACAAAAAACAAGGTACAACTCAGAAAAAAACCCCACGCACATAGCTTGCAAAACTGGCCATTCACCTGCATTTTTAAAGGAGTTTTGTGCTTCTAGTGACACTGGTGGAAAAATATGGAAGAATAAATTGTCAGCAGCATATTCAAATAGGACTGGGATTTGAAGTTTCATTTCATATATGCATAGAGACATATATAAATTGAAATATAGCTAGCTTGACAGGACCTGTGTTTGATAACCGTTCTCTGAGTAAATCTCTTCTACAGTCTCTAAGGTGAAACTGAAAACATGGAATTCATGCAAGTTCAAGTTTTCTCACTACTTGTAGGAATTCATGATGTGGGTTTAAAAAGTAAGACTTCCCTCTTTCTTGCTCATCCCTTTGTATGCCAAATTATCAAAGCAGGGAATGGAGAAAATCCCAACATTTCCCCAATTTACAAGAAATTCATTTTACAACTGTATTTATCAAACTGGTTGTTTATAAGGTAACTGCAAGAATAAATTATATATATAGTTTTAAAATAGAAGCCTACAGAAAAATACTTGTTGTCACTACACTTCCCATCTAATGGAAGTTTAGAACTTTTATGTCTGTTAAACCTAATGCTCTGTAAATTGTCTACTGGTTTACTTTATTTCACTTATTTTACTACTGTACTTTCTCATGTGCATACTTAATCTCCATTTTAATCAAGGTGTCACAGTCATAATTAATGTACACTGCTTAGTCTCAAGATATTAATATTTAATCTATTGAGTATTACTGAGGCTATACTTCTATACATAGAGACAGTAGAATCTCCCTGCTTCATACAGACATAGACAATCAAAGCTGTGCGATAAGCCATAGCATTAATACAGAACAATTTCTTTTTACAACCTCTCTGTTGCTGGTCTTTTTATGTATTTTCAATAAATCACCAGAATCGCACATGCATGTGAATGTTAAGATAATATGTATACATATATCAATATTATATATTCACAGAAACATCAAATAATAATAACAGATGGATAAGATACATTCCAAAATTTCCTGCCAAGCTTATCTATCCAAATGTATATTTCAAGATACACTATATTGAAAATTTTCTCAAAAGATAGATAACTGCCAAACAGTCCAAATTTCTGACCTAATTTTTTTTTCCATTTGAATGAAAGTAGCGCTTTGGAGGTGAAGTGGTATTTATGTGGTGAACAAAGTCTATATGGATAGAATCATATAGAATTACCACTAGGTATCCAAAGCCTAAATATCTGTTATTTAGTGACTGCATAAAACTGTATTATCTAATTCCTGGAAATTAAAGTAACATATAGGTTTTATATGGCATTAACTACCACAAAATATCTCCCTGTTTTCAACCCTAAACTCATAGAAAATGTGGTGCATCTTATTCCTCAGTTGCAGTTAGTCCTCAATTAGAATTCAAATCACAATACCCTCAGGGAGAAAATATTCTGTCCTAATTCTACAAGAAATCTTGAATTTCTAGACAGGACTAAAATCTTCTTTTGAGTGACCTTCCATTTTAACTGGCCATCCTTGTGCAAGTAAATTTGTTTATCTTCAAAATGGGAGTTTGAGAGGGTTTTATGAATTATTGAAGTACTTTGTGTACTGAAGTATTTGAAGTACTCTACAACGTGTGCTAGAAAAGTCTAGGTTTGTAATCCCACCTCAGGCTACAGCACTGTAAATGAGTTATTCACAGTTTTCTCCAGCCAAGTGTGGGGAAGTACATTTTTTATTATATCAATACTGTGAAAATTCACTTTCATTTCCCTAATGCTTTTGTATTTTCTCCCAGAAGTTTTCTTATTGTCAGACATGATCCTTGTAAAAGATAGATCTACTGCCATTTTTGAGAAAGGGTCCACTCTGCACTAGAACACACTTCTACCTTTTGCTTCACATTACAGCTTAAGATATGAGTTCAGACTTTTCGGATTGCAACCCTCTGCATAAATTCAAAGCTATTTCCTCGCTGTCCCCACCCGAAAGCAAGTAGTTGAAATGTGATTTATATCTTTCTAAAGTCTGAGTTTTCATATATTTCTATAAAAATCAGTTAAATAACTAATGAGACCTAATATGTATATCATATTCAGCTTGATTTAAGTACCTCCCTGAAATGCAGAAGTGACAAGTAACTCAGAATGAAGTCCAAGTCTTCACCCCTTTTTCTTTACACATAAACATATGGAAAACATTTGTGAATTTAAAAGAGAAAGGGTGGCAACATTAGACTGGATCAAAGCCCTATTGCTTATATCTATGAATACTTGAACCTGTTGAATGTAGGGATGACTTCTCTTCTCAGTGCAATACACAACACATACCAAAAATGCCACAATGTCAACAATGACACCAAAACTCTAAACTGAAACCTGTACGTCCAAGCCTGGACCCCCTGGGCATGGATGGCCTTCTGCACTCAGAGAAGCTTAAAAACCTTCATTATCCATATATACGGGAAAAAAAATATACACTGCTTCAGTCTGTTGACATGTAAAACTTATTTTAGTTCTGATGTTAGATTAGTGCAGTTTCTGTCTAGCCACAACATTTGAATAGTGACAGAAATGCCCTGCTTTGACAGATAGGATGCAGTCTGATATCCCCTTAAACTCACAGGGCTGATTTCTAGCTGACACTAACAAACATTGCTGCATTTATGAAGGGCTATGAAGGTTTTCCTAAGCAAAAAACCTGCCAGTTCTGCAATTCACTTCTTCATTTATACTGAAACATGAAGAATCCAAGCAATTACATGACCATAACTATAGGCAAGACCTATAAATTCAGCTTTGGGACAATGTCTGTCACCTAGCATAGGGAGTTTACTATTTGTTTGTTTGACTGACACCTGTGCTGGACACAAATGGCTGTGGTTCATTGTGAACTATTTTATGTATGCCTCCGTAACTCTGGCCTCCAGGAAAGTGGCATATGGGTATGCAGACACATAAAAAAGCTGTGGGATGTAAACTAGAGTGCTTACAGCATTCCACACAGCTATCCAAGCGTACTGAGCAGGAAGCAGCTTCATCCTCGATAAAATTTCCTGTGATGGCACAGTGTACAAGTATGCAATTATCACAAAATAGCTGAAATTCAGCCTACTTATACCCATTACTTCCACATAACCTGCTTTAGGGTTTATAATCGTCACTAAATAGGGCAAGCAACTGCAGGAGCTATGGGTTCAGTAGCAGATGGGGTCAGTACCTCTGAAAATACTATGCAGTCCTATCTTTATACTTATACTTTATATATTTACATATTTAAACATATATTTTGGTAGGGCACAGCCCCCAGGAGAAACTGAGAGTTTCAGTCTTAACCATTTGTCTTGATTTTTTTTGTTCTATAACTAAACTCTCTGCACTACAATAATATAAATTTCCATGTAAACTATGTTGTCTGTGGTTTCAAAAGCTGGTTGTTGTTTAGTTTCCATAAGCTTCCTGGAAAATTACAGCACAAGTAAACACACACACAGAGACGTACAAATAAGACACTTCTGTTTACACACTAGCTGATATCTTTTTAATCAACTTCCTACCATATAATTTTGTCACATTGCCATCTTCTTGTTACAATAAACTTCTAGCAAAGTATGAAGGTATGAAACTTTATTAGTCTATGTGTAAAGCATATCTACTTGTCAGTTACATTTTTCCTCCTTTGATTTAAATAGACATATATTCATCTCTGACTACCTGAAGTGGATTTTGAAATATAGATACCTACAGTTTCTTATGTTTTCTTACTATGTGTTATTACCTACAGCTTTTTACAGTTTTCTTGTCATAAAATTGTAGCAGATATGAGCCTAGAAAATTACTGGGAATGCACAACTTGAAAAAAGCATGCAAATACACTTTTTTTCATAAAATAAAAAACTGACCAAAAAACATGTGTAGAGAGCTAAATTCCTCGCTGGAATCTGGTCAGAAAATATTTGAAACCATGTGTACTGCAATTTACATTCAATTTTTTACATTATCATAATTCAAAATACATTAGGTATAATGTAGGATCAAGTTACATCCATGTGTACGGTTACCGAATTGTCTTATTTCAAATATTGTGATCTACGCTTATCAGTCATTTTGATAATTATGTTCTGTTGAGAAAGAATGGGAAAATATCGCTGAGAACAGAGAGTAGTGGAAAGCAAAAAATTTTAAAAGGAAGCACAGAAACAAAACCATTTTACAGTTCCACTAATACCTCTCAAGGTATCCTTTGGATAAATTGAGTTTATTAACTTCCCCTGATTACTAGGACATTAATGTTAGCAAAGAAGAAGCCATGGCCCAGAAGAGATTGTTTTGATGAAATAATAAGAGGATTTGCCATAATGTAATAAAATGTATTAATGTAGCAGTCTCATTCTCAAACAGTCGAGAGAGACAGTTGAGCACAATCACCCACACTGAAAGAAGAGACCTTCCTGGCAAAGTGAACATAGAGTTTTATTGGAATACCGTACATGCTACAGAGAAATCTGGAGCTACCTTTTTCTGTTACTAATAGGCACAATTCAGACATGCTGGGAGACTTCCCTCGGGGCTTTTTTTTCTTATTTCACTTACTAATGGATAACAGGTTAACTATTTTCATATTTACCTAAAATCATGTTATAACATACCTACTGAAATACCTTAGAAAATAAAAATATTTACAAAATTATATAAGAAATCATAGAATCATAGAATATTTTGGGTTGGAAGGGACCTTTAAAGATCATCTAGTCCAACCCCCCAAATGAAAGACATTAAGTACCAGAGTAACATACATATGAGCTTGTACCTATAGAATCCCCAAAATAAAGCCAGATGATGCACAACTCCTCTATACATGATCAGGTTAGATGGTGCAAGGAACTACACAACGGTGAATGTAGCTGTCTAAGCGTATGAATACAGTTGGTAACTGATGCTTGTTCAGTGGTGTTCTATGCAAGGTATTAGGTGCACACTGAAAAGCAAAACCCATTTTCCAGATTCTAGATGCAACTTTTCCTATCCATCTGCACAGATAGCACTAATATCCACAGCCTTATTAATTCATATAACCTTTAGTCACCTGGAAAACTGATGCAAAGAAAATTACCTAATCAATTTCTTCAACATCTCTGTCTCCCTTAGTGCATTCCCTTACTGTCTTTTCCCCCTTTATATAGCATCAAATACAAGCTGCTCCTTTCACATTGAAGGTTGTTCATTAGTTATCCCCCCTTTATTTATATTTTATTTCCTGTATGACAACTCCCAAATCAGCCCACAGTGCCAACCCTCAATTAACACTTGTCAAATATTCAAACAAGCTGAAAATGTTCTTTTCTTACTGCTAGGGAGAAATCCACCAGAAAGTAATTCGCAAAACTAACCCATAACTCTCTTTTAAATTCCATTGGAACGCATGCTTTCCCATGACATTTGCAAAAATATTGATAATATTCTACATGAACATGTCTTAAACTTATTAAGCCCAATCAGTGAAATAGTTCAGCATGGGATCAAGTACAGTAGACTTAAGTGCAAACCATATGTCCTGCCACACATTAAGCTTATTCAGACAACAGGTAATATCTAGTGTTAGCATCTCACATTAAATAACCCTTCAGTATCAAAAGTAAGGGCTGATATCTCCGGATGAAAAAACAGAAACAGAAAAAAATACTGAAGTCTTTTAAAACAAAGAAAAACCACTTAAAATTAGCATTTGCACCACTTGTAGAACAAACAAATTTCACTGGTGTTAAATTTCAATATTTTCCCAAAGGTCCATTAAGTTCCTTCTAACTAATGGAAAAAAAAGATGATTTTATCTGACACCACCTTCCTTCCACTTAGGTGCCCTTCTGCTTGTCCCAAGAGAGACAAATCATACAGATATAAATAAAAGTCAGAAGCATTTACAAAATCTGTGAAAGGAGAAATGTAAGTTCATATAATTTAAAAGCTGCATAGTGCAGGTTCAGTGCTTATGGAATGACTTGGAAAAACCTTCCCTTCTGAGAATGAGCACAATCAGAAGGTGCTGGTTTTTCAGTGTCAACCCTTGCTGGTATTTTACAACTATGCTGCCTTATTGAAATGCTAAAACACTGGTTTCTTGTGCTGATCTAATATTCCAGCTGAGATGCTTGTCTCCACGGTTGTAAACGAGCAAGAAACTTCATATATGGAAAGAAATTCTTTGGAATTCAGATCTAGGTTAAGCTGCTCTTAACTTCTGTCTCTTTTCTTTGCATCTGCAATCTCCTATCATATAAGTATGGTCTTTTGAATTATTACTGTATGATTTGATCTTTGGAGACAGTCATCACTCAGTTTGAGGCTTCAACACTACCAAAACAAAGACAATGAAACATGGTAACAATAACAGATATTCATATTGGATGTAAAAAAACACTTTGTGTCAGAGTCAGTTAGAAAGTAATACATATTTTCTGACTGTTATAACTTAATATTGTACCTCAATAAAGAATGCTCTGTATCTCTGTGAATAAGCAGTGACATCCTCTTCTTGTAAAATGAAATTTATTTAATATTCACAAGGTGCCATGCATATCAGAAATAAGGATTTTTTCCCCAGAAAATGCAGAAAAGTTTGTGCTAGTTTCAAAACTTAACATCTAATAGTGTAAAAGATACAAATAATGCTGTTACATATTTTTAATTTCAATTTATGTACCATTTTTATTTAAAAAAAATAATGGCTTTCATCAGCCATATATTTATTCAACTAGTTATTCTATACAATAAATAAGTTACATAATTAGCATAGGTAAATATAATGAAATCTTGATTTATGTAGGATATAGTTTATAGTTTATCCATAGTTTATCCAACATAGTTTATCCTAGTTCCTTTGGCTGAGTTTACGACCTTTGGAAGAAAAGGCAGGCAACTCAGGAGGCCTACAAAGTTAGTGAGGATATGCAGGGGGGAAATTACAAGGGCCAAAGCCCAGCTAGAAACTAATACAGCTACTGCAGTAAAAGACAATAAAAAAATGTTCTATAAATACATTAACGGCAAAAGGAGGGCTAAGGAGGATCTCTATCCTTTATTGGATGTGGAGGGGAAACAGAGTGACAAAGAACGTGGAGAAGCGTGAGGTACTTAATGACTTCTTTGCCTCAGTCATTAAGAGTAATACCAGTTTTCTCCAGGTACCCAACCCCCAGAGCTGGAAGACAGGGAGGGGGAACAGAATGAAGCCCCCATAGGACACAAGGAAATGGTTAGCAATCTGCTACACCACTTAGACACGCACAAGTCTAAGGATGGGATCCATCCAAGAATACTGAGAGAGCTGGTGGAAATGCTTACCAAGGCACTTTCCATCATTTATCAGCAGGTCTGGCTAACCAGGGAGGTACCAGTTGACTGGAGGTCAGCAAATATGATGCTCATCTACAAGAAGGGCTTGAAGGAGCATCCAGGGAACCACAGGCCTGACAGACTGACCTTGGTACCAGGGAAGGTTATGGAGCTGATCATCTTGAGTGCCATCACGCAGCACGTGCAGGACAACCACGTGATCAGTCCCAGTCAGTATGGGTTTATGAAAGGCAGGTCCTGCTTGACCAACCAGATCTCCTTCTGTGACAAGGTGACCCACTTAGTGAATGAGGGAAAGGTTGTGGATGTTGTCTGCATAGAATTTACTAAAGCTTTTGACACTCTTTTTCACAGCATTCACCTGGAGATATTGGTTGCTCATGGCTTGGATGGACTTAACCTTTGCTGGGTAAAAAACTATCATCTGGATGGCCGGGCCCAAAGAGTGGTGGTGAATGGAGTTAATTCCAGTTGGTAGCCCGTCACAAGTGGTGTCCCCCAGGGCTCAGTACTGGGGCCAGTTTTGTTTAATATCTTTATCAATCACCTGGATGAGGGGATCGAGTGCACCCTCAGTAAATTTGCAGACGACACCAAGCCGAGTAGTAATGTTTATCTGCTTGAAGGTCAGGAGGCTCTGCAGAGGATTCTGGAGAGGTCTAATTGATGGGCTGAGTCCAGCTGTATGAGGTTCAACAATGCCAAATGCCGAGTCCTGTACTTGGGTCACAAGAAGCCCAGTCTTGGGAAGGAGTGGTTGGAAAGCTGCCTAGTGGAAAAGAACCTGTGGGTATTGGTCCACAGCTGGCTGAATAGGAGCCAACAGCGTGCCCAGGTGGCCGAGAAGGCCAACAGCATCCTGGCTTATATCAGCAATGGTGTGACCAGCAGGAGTAGAGAAGTGATTGTTCCCCTGTACTCGGCACTGGTGAGGCCACACCTTGAATGCCGTGTTCAGTTTTGGGCCCCTCACGACAAGAAGGACACTGAGGTGCTGGAGCGTGTCCAAAGAAGGGCAACAAAAGACAGTGAAGAGTCTAGAGCATAACTCTAGAGCATAACATGAGAAGCGTCTGAAGGTACTGGAGTGATTTAGTCTGGCGAAGAGGATGCTGAGGGGAGACCTTATCACTCTCTATAACTGCCTGAAAAGAGGTTGTAGTGAGGTGGGGATCAGTTTCTTTTCCCAAGTAACAAGTGACAAGACAAGAGGAAGTGGCCTCAAATCGTGCCAGATGAGGTTTAGGCTGGGTATTAGGAAAAATTTCTTCACTGAAGGGGTTGTCAAACACTGGAACAGGCTGCCCAGAGAAGAGGTTGAGTCGCCATCCCTGGAGGTATTTAAAAGATGAGTAGATGGGGTGCTGAGGGACCTGGTTAATGGTAGACTTAGTTACGTTGAATTCTAACAATTGGACTCAATGATCTTTAAGGTCTTTTCCAACCTAAATGATTTTATGATTCTGTGATGAAAACAGAACAGTATAAGTTCTCTGGATTTGATCCAGTTCCTTCCATATCCACCAAAATAACTTTATCACTGCACTGCATTTTGTGTGGATTTTAGCAATTACTCAGAAAGCAGTTATTTTACCTACAGTTTTTAGAAATTGTTTTTTTTGGGGGGCATGTTGTTTGTTTGTTTGTTTGTTTGTTTTTCAGTTTAGAACAGCATTATAAATACGGAATTAACGTCTTTAAAATAAAATAAAATTTAGGAAGCTTAACGTTGAAGAATCAGATTTAGCAATATATAAATGACAAAAACAGATACTAACTATGTTGATGATATAATCACAAGTGAAATTAAAGTTCAAAGATCCAGCTGGGAAATTAAGTATTTTGAAAGTAACATATTCTTTTCTCTCTGATAATATCCTTATTGTGATCTATGTCACAAACTAAAATACATATGTAAGTTCCAAAACAAAGTTATTTCTTAGAAGCAAGGAAATTTGTGTACATTTAATACATAATCAGTTAATCTTCACTGTTGCTTAAAGAAAAAGATAGGAAAGCAGAATTGAACACTTTCAAAGTATTCAAGATCCATCAGCTGTGGGGTTTTTTGTTTGTTTGTTTGACAACGTGTGCTAAATGTTGTGCTTGTACATAGATATCGTGGTAAGAACTTTGAAAACAGAACAGTAACACTACCTCAGTCTGTCTTTAAACATCTTTTTTCGTTATGAGGAATACATATTCACATACATATTTGATATTCTTGCTGGATTAAACATATGGGATAAGAGTTGATACAACTGGACATATCCTTCTTTCTGGCCAAGAGACTATGAAAATCAGCATCAGACACCGAGGAACTAAGCTTCATTCTACTGAACCCTTTGCACTTTGGAAATCAATACAAGGCACAGGATGCTGTGGCATCTTTTTTTTTTTTTTCCCCTAATGAAATGGGACTGCAGAAGTGTGGTCTACCCTTGAAGACACTCTGCACTTTAAGCTTATCCTGGCAAATGAGATAATATGATCCAGGGTTTTTAAAATAAGTGCTTCCAACTCTTGAAAGTAATACTTCCAACTCTTGGGAACATGAGCAAGTTCATCTTGAGATATTAATTACTGATTTTCACTAATGATTTTAATTTAAAGTTGTCTTTTTTTCCATCTAAAATTATAATAATCTCTCCTCTGTTTAAGCTGCATGTTAAGATAAAACTGGAGCATCAAAAATCTGAAAAACTAAGTAAAAAGTCAGACTTCAGTACATTTGAAATAAAGCAAGAACTGGGGTAAATTAGTACTAGAATTAGATTAGAATTTGATATCTTATATATCAAATGTGTGTTCAGTCCATCATATCACATTGCTAATGACTGTAATCACTGCTGTCACAAAGCAGCATCTTTGGAAAATCATTCAGCGTCTTATCTATACAGCTGAAAAATGTTAAGACCATTTGAATTGTATATTGCACGCCTCTCTCTTGTGTCTCTTTCTTCTGGCGAGAAGGGCAAACAAGTCATAAAGTTGAATTTGAGCAATGTTAAGGCTCATATGAAGCCAAATATCTTTTTAGTACTAACCGAAGAGTTTTCCTCCTTGTAAAGACAGCAGTGCTCTGGGATGTCTCAGCCTTATCACCTTCCTGTTGCAAAGTCTGAGAGGCAAAGTTCAGTGAAATTTAGAGTTCAGTTAGATTATTACACATAGCTCCTGGAAGGGGAGGCAGAGACAGAAACGGAAGTGTTTCTCTTTCACTGTTTGGTGCGTGATAATAATGCATCATCTTAAACTAAAGAAGATGTTTGTAAAGGAATAACCAAAGTGATTAATTTCTGTGAATTGAAATTAATTGACATGTACTTATGTGTAATTTCTTAGCTAATTTCCTACTTATGCACCAGTAAAGATATATACGGTTGGAAGGCCAGAAAATGTACATGTGGGTTTCAGTCTGCTCATTTCTCTGGGTTTCTGTACTAGTTTAATTTCTTTGTTCTTTCAGTTTTGTTACTGCCAAATCAAACAAAATCTTATTTGTCTGTCCTGTGTTTCAAATTACACTTTAAGATCCCTTACCCTTACTAAGTGCAGATATACTTTGATAAAAGAGGGGTTCTTTAAATAGAGGTAGAATCAAATGTTAGAATTCACATTTTGGACATTGAGGTTTTCTAAAACAATATAAAAAATATTTGCCAGATCTGTAATTGTCTTCTTCTTCCTGAATCCAGTCATTAATTTTTCAACCACATTTGTAGTCATTAAAAGTTAAATAGGTCAGAAAAGGTTTAACGTACATTTTGGACAATCATATAGAAAAAGTTTATAACACAAACTTTGCTGATATAGTATTGCATCTAAGTGTTATCCCAGGCAGGATTAGTCAGTTGTTTCCATTCATGTGGATGATGCTCTACTGCTGCATTATTTAACAGACATAAGAATTTCACAATGAATAATTTAATTATTTGCTGTATACTTCACCCTAAGAAAAGAGGCACTTTCAGTTACTTCCTTACCTTGTTTTCTTGGAGTATGCATCTGTCTCTAAAAAAACCTCCCACCCTATATTTTATTTTTATACTACATTATACTTTATATTACACTAATGCTTCTATTACTACAGCATCAATGTTTTCTTGTTATTTCAATGAGACTATCAAGTCACAAGCTTTTTTTCCGGCTGGTTATAGAAAACTAAATGTTGCAACAAATTTTTAGCAATCTAATAGGTCTTCCTACAGACCCAATGGTACAAGTTATTTTATAAAAGTAAAGATGTTTTGATTATAGTAATTTTTTGTGTTTCATGAGCTTAAGGAAGTACTTGATCTCTGTTTATTATTATAGGTTTTGCAGGAACATTCAGCTGGGGGAAACTGCACAACTGCAAGATAACAATTAGATAGCAGTTCTGTTGAAAAGCATTTGGGGTTACTGTACATTAGGAGCCAATTATGATACGACATTGCCATGCATTTGGAAAAAAAGTCAATCATCAAACTAAAACAAATAAACAGAGGCATAACTTGAAGAACATTTAAGCTCTGCTTCCGCACTATCCACTCCTAGCATTTCCTTAGCTGAAGGCTTTGATCAGTTTTTGACATGTTATATAATGAAAGGTATGGATCAAAACTGGAAAAAGTGTAAAAGAAAAGAGCAACTAGATGAGAACTCTAAAAATACAGAATAAAAAGTAAAAATTAATGAAAAGAAGAAAAGATCTGACATGGGTGTAGCTGATTCTGCTATGAGATCTCTCACAGCTTTATGATTCTAAGACAATAAATAGCAAACAAGATAGCTTTGCAATACAGTTTTAAAACATATGTGTAAAAGGTCTGCTATGCCTTTCACAGAAAGTAACATGTAGTTTTTGAAATAGCGCAGAACTTTTTGAGAATAAAAATACATTGTAAATATGAAATCCTCCTTAATCCAAGGAACTCTGCTAGTCTTCAAAAGATCAATACAGAAAACTAGCTTATTTGTATTTTTGCAGGGACATGTAGAGTTTCTAGCAGTGTAAAGTGGGAGGAAAACTACTTTGCTCAGAACAATCTCCTGCCTTACACCTAAACTACTCTGTTGGCTACCCCGTTAAATGCTACGTTTTCCATGTGACCACCTTTCCTATTACTGGTTTATAGTCAGTAAGCATGAGTGGAAATTTGTTGTAGTTGCTAAGGAATGTCAACAAATCACTGAAGAGATATATTTATGGAGCTAGTCAGAAAAGTGGTCAAAAGGTGGTGAGACTTGCCAGACAATTCTGGTGACGATTTAGTGGTGGGCTTTTTTTTCTCGAATCAATTTCTCTCTCTCTCATCCAATCTCTTCGTTTCTTAGTGTCCTCAGACTGTCATTATTTGCTAAAATGACCAGTTTCTTTTGTATTTTTATAAGTCACTCTAATGGAACACATAAATTCAGGTGACCAGCTCAGTAATATTTTTTAATATGGTATTCAGTATTTACTCTTCGTTAACTGATGAAAATAAGATGGATCTTTCGTGAAACTTCTGTAATGTTAAATATCAAGGAGGCATTCCTCACATATGAAAAAGCCTATAAACAATGTAGATATATCAAAACACCTATCTTAAGTATAAATTGTTTTTATTTTCACAGCCAAGCACAAATTATGCCTGTGAATTCCTAGAACATTGGTGCACAGAGAAATGTGAGTTGCTGATAATCTAAGGTTTATGAGTGGACAGAGGGAAACAAATTCAGGAAACATCCATTCCTGAAGCACGTGTATACATGCAGCATTTTATATCATTATTCTGTAATTAGATAGGACATTACTACTGTTTTATTTAACGATATCTCAAGAGTCTGAGAGAGAGAGGGAGCACACACAAGTGCATCTGCAAAACATCTCAGTCTTCAATTGGTGATTTTTTTTATTTGATATTATAAAAACAAGTAGAATAGTTAAGCAGAATATTTATCCTCACTATTTCATTTTCTAAGTGGAGATAAATATAAGTGAATAAATAACAGAAAATTATGGGTTTAACCTAAAATTATGACTTTAGAGCTAATAATTGAAAACAATGATGAACATGTCCAAAACAGGAAAGGTAATTTTAATAGCAACTGCTCTCACACTTGTAACTTTTTATGGTCAGCTGCTGTAAATAAGTGAACATGACCACATCCCAAAACATAGCTGTGATCACCTGTGGTGATAACCAAGAGACATCCATCCGGTGATTTCTCAGTTTCAAAATTTGACAGGAAATTTTTATGCCTCTGTTATAACTAGGGGCAGTGGAAAATGTCTTTTGCCTCATGAACTTGCAGATCCCTTGAGCATAGCTTTGCAGCACTTCATATTCTCCTGAAACTCTGCTCTCTATATTTAACATAAACTTATATTATTAATTGACACCATCCCAACTCTAAATTCAACAGCTAGACTTACTTCCCTATGACTGAATGTATTTTGGTTGTCTTTGCATGTGTGTGTTTAAATACACATCCAAATATCTGTTTACACATAGATTTTTTTTAATGTGGTAGTTTTGATTAGCTGCACTCATGTATGACCAAGTGCTCATTTTACACATTTGCTTCCCTATGGGAATAAAGTTCTCAAACTGGTTCAGGAGGAATAACAAAACTAAGCTAAGCTATTACTCCAAATATATTGAAGTTTCTAGTGATTTTCAAGACCTGAAAGATAATAGAATATTGCTTTTCTTTCCTCTATAGCCACCTGCTGTTGTTTGAGAGGAGCTTCACAGCAGTTTTTCCACACTGCACAATTCTGAAGAAAAGGACCTATCTTCCAGGGAGGCGAAATTTGGGAACAACTTTTTGAAGAGGTTAAAATGACAGCAGCAAAAGAAACGGAAAGAAAGAATTGGGTTTCAAAGCCCATTTTGCAGTCTCAAATCTTCATGGCATCACATTGTGCAATGCTCTCCATCCAGTAGGACAGTAGAAGTAACAGAAAGTTAAGCTCAACAGTCAGAGGCATAGGTTCAAGTATTGGACTAGAGACTTCTGTATGAATTTTGTTCTGAAGTGGTTTAAGTTCTGGAACTGGAGAAAGGTCTAGCTGTCCCTGGAGCAAACCATTCCCATCATGCCTATTTTTCCATGTCTGGAGCTGGATGGCCTTAGATCAGCTTGGGTCAAGGTAGAGGGAGCAAGAGTGGGAATGTTCACATCTTTGAGAGATACTAAATTCCCCAACAAACTACTTGATATCAAAGCACAGTTCTTTTTTTCCCTCTTTTTTTATCCCTGATTATTCTTGCAGATGAACTCTCTCTCTGAAATCTGAGAGAAAAGAAGCTACAGGCCCCTCTCAAGGAGAAACAGAGTGAAAGTATAGTCTCTGCAACCTAATCTACCTAACCATCCAGTCATCCCTAGAAGTTGGTATTTAATAAATAGCAGTGGAAAACAACACTTCCAGCAACAGACTTTCCACTAGACCTGTGGAATTGCTATTCAGCACCTGTGAGACTGCACCCAGAAAGCCCTGATCAGAGAGAGGATGCAAAGACAATGGAGTCAGTCTCTTGTAGGTGCACAGTGGTGTGATGTGAAACAAAGGACCTAAGTCAAAACATAGGACATTCTGATTAGATATGGGAAAAAAGTTTTACCATGAAGTAGTCTTAATACTGGAATAGTTTGTCCATAGAGGTTATGGAACCTCCATTCTTGGCAGCACTCAAGACTGAACAGGACACAGCCCTAAGCAACCTGTTCTGAATAGATCTGATCTAAGTAGTGGTTGCACCAGGGGCCCTCCAGAGGCCTCTTCCAACGTAAATCATTCTGTGATTCCATGATTCTATAATGCTGTCTTTTTTTTCTCTTTGGCCCTTTCACAGTTATATACACATACTAAGTTATCTGAGCATGTAAACTTGTCTTAATTATCATCAATCTGTAGTTATTTTTCTTTAATGTACTAGAAGATACTCAGAAACTATGTTGCAAATACTGTAGTGTTATACTGTAATACAGACCTTTTTAAAATAGCTGGAACTAGGCAGGCACTTATGTGTAATATCAGCCTCATTATTAAGCTAAATGGCTAGTTTGAAATCTTCACAGAAGGACACACTAAGTCATTGGAAAGACACGGGAGAGGGGACAGGTACAATTGAAAAGAAGTTGGGGAATGACCAACAATCAGGCATCTCCTAGCTATTAATAACTGACCTCCTGTAACCCTTGCTATACATAAATTAAGGCCTTAATTCATCAAGGAAGAGATGTAGGCAACAGGACTGTTGCATTCAAAATAAACATCAACAGAATCTAATATCTTACCTATACATTTTCATTCCTATTAGCAAATGTTATTATCACTTTTAAATATGCAGTCTAAATAAGCATCACTAAATGTAGTTTTTCTAGATTACCAGAAATGCTTCAGCTTTGATCCAGACATGGTGGTGATCTACCATATTACCAAAAAATAACCCTTGTTCTCAGAAATAAGTTGCATTCTTGTTTACAAGAATAAACTCTTCTAGCAATGCTCTTCTTTTCTAGGGCTGCAATACACCTCATACTGGTTAAACTGTCAAAGTTAAATTTACGTTCCCCATGGCAGTATGTACCAACCTTTTTTCAAACCATTCTATCAAGTGACATGGAGTGGGGTTTGTCTGACACCCTTTCTACATGAAACTCTTGCCTTCCACCAGCTAAAAATTCAGTCTTGGAACTTGTCTATCAAGACGATCTATTTAGCAGTCAAATGGCTCTGCCTTGCTTTTGGACCTATACATTCCCAGCTTCTTCTCACATTTACAGTTTTAACACATCAGCTTATCACAGGTTTTCCAATCATCTCTTAGCTCCAGAGTCTCTCTAACAGAGGAACACCACATAGTTTAAATGATGTAACTCCATTTAAGATAATGTGCTGGTTTTGGCTGGGGTAGAGTTAATCTTCTTCCTGGTAGCTAGTATAGGGCTGTGTTCTGGATTTGTGCTGGAAGCAGTGTTGGTAACACAGGGATGTTTTTGTTATTGCTCAGCAGTGCTTACACAGTCTCAAGGCCTTTTCTGCTTCTCACACCACTCCACTAGCGAGTAGGTTGGGGGTGCACAAGAATTTGGGAGAGGACACAGCTGGGACAGCTGACCCCACTGACCAAAGGGATATGCCATACCACAGGATGTCATGCTCAGCTTATAAACTAGGGAGAGGAGGAAGGAAAGGGGGGACATTCGGAGTGATGGCATTTGTCTTCCAAGTAACCGTTACATATGATGGAGCCCTGCTTACCTGGAGATAGCTGAACACCTGCCTGACAATGGGAAGTGGTGAATTAATTCCTTTATCCGCTTTGCTTGTGCGTATGGCTTTTACTTCACCTATTACACTGACTTTATCTCAACCCATGAGTTTTCTCACTTTTGCTTTTCTGATTGTCTCCCCTATACCACCGGGGGGCAGTGAGCGAGCGGCTGGGTGGTGCTTAGTTGCCAGCTGGGATTAAACCACGACAGATAAGTTTTGTAAGAAATTCGCTAGGGTTTTTTTAGTGTTTTATGCAAAATTCCCATCTAAATTACCTCTCAGATGTGCACCTGGTGTCTCAGGGAGAGACGTTCAGGGCATCAGCTGAGTGCCACAGAGATGACATCATGAGTTGGGCGTTCCTATACATAGCCACTTCTTGGACAGGTATCTGTACTAATACTTAAATAATGTTGCTATATTAAAACTAATTTTTAAATACTAAAAGAAAAAACTGCATTACATAGTTTCTATAGAGAATTACATTAAAGGGTTCTGTTAATAATTCTAAGGTAGAACTTTACAAAGAGTGCTTAATTCCTGATTAAACTCTATTTGATTATAATGGGCTTGTCCTGCTAAATTAACAAGTTTCTCTTCTCGCTACATTAGGAAATTGGCACGTTTCATTTGCAGCAACATTCATGTTAAAATAAATGCATTTGAATATATGAATTTTAAAACCTATTATTTTTACAGTTTCCAACAGCATTAAAATTAATGCTATTTGTATTTTTCAGGTCACAGATCTTGAACAATCCAAAAATATAAGCCTTTTGAAAATAGGGCCCTTGTAGTCTCTTATTTAAAACATTTGACAGTATGAGTTTCTTATTTAATTTATCTTTATGAACAATCCACAAAGAACATTAAACCACCAATGTTTATTAAGTTGTAAAAATTACTTGTATCTTTGAGGGAGGGCTAACATATGCCCATGTTATTGTAACATGTTGAGTGCCAGTACCACTTAGTAGTAAACAAAGCAATAAAAGACTGCCAGACAAGTAAACAACAAAATTCCTAATTGGTGACTGCTACTGAATTCTGAGAGCATTTCTTATTGTCCTTTTCCTTAGGTTGTGTGGAAGTAGTTAGGACATCATAAATCAAGAGCAGATTTTCAAACCAAGCAGGAGAACAGGATGGGTTGTAGGATGGAAAGAAGGGTGCATTTTACTGGAGTACACAACAGACTTTTGCCAAGATTTGCAAAGGCACAATTTTTCTTACGGGTGCTCTGTTTGTAGCTACTGAAACCAAGGGCTTACCTAGCTAAATGATTACAGTGACATACAGTATCCCAGACTTCAAAGCATTGAGAAACTAACACACAAAACTCTATTCTTCCCCTAAGAGAGAATAAAGCCTCTGGGCCACTGAAATATTGCACTGCATTCCATCTTAGATGTTATTTTGGTTTCTTAACCCTTTATTAAGTGGTATAAGGACAAGATCAACACTTTAAGAAAAAAATGATACTTTGGAGCAATCTCCACATGTAAGCAATACAGTGGTGGATGCTACCTGGTTAGACCTAGTCCCATACAAGGAAAGAAAAGTATGAGGAAGTCGATTTTTTTGACAGCAGCTAATTTTAATGGCCACCTATCAAAGTATGGTTTTAAATAGGCAGCATTAGGGAACAAGCACCAGGGTTACTGGATTGCAGTGGCTAATGTTGTCTAACCTTTGTGCTGTTGCTTATGTACAAATACAGATGAAAAGTTGGTTTAGTGAAGAAACCTAGACCTGCAAATCACTTCAGAGAAATTTTACAGGAGACCTATCGTAAAAAAATTGTGGTCTGGGAAACATGATAAAAAGAAGCCTTAGGACTAAGAGATTAGGCTGTATCTTAAAGACACAACATCTTGGAAAATTCCGTGAGTAGTGGAATTAGGACCAATGGTATTTCTTCTCTATTTTTTCCAGTCTGAAATTTCAGTAGTGAAAAATAGAACATAGAAAGATGATATGGCAAGATGATTTAATTGACATATGACTAATGGCCTTTAAAAATGCTAAGATTTTTTTAAAACAACTAAACTGTGAATATAGACCATGCAATAACGATACTTATGTAAGAAGCAAATAGCGGTACCTGAAATTTTTGAAGCTAATCAGAACATCAACTCTATTTATTATACCGAATGTTTTTGCACTATTGACTGGAAAATTATTTGACTTGAAGTATTTATTTCCCAATTCCACTAGTACTATTTATTATTGTAGTACCTTTTATTCTATGATCTAAAACCATCACTTTAACGTAAACCTGTAATGACTCCACTTCTTTTTTTTTTTTTTTTTTTTTTTTTTTTTTTTTTTTTTTTTTTTTTTTTTTTTGGCACATAAGAATACGATGCCAGAGAGAGATTAATTGGCTTGCCCAAGATCACACAGTAAACAAATGGGGAAAAAAAAAAAATTTACAGATAGGTCCAACTACCTTCTTGACTCCTCTAGCTTTTGCATAGCTCTTGTGTATAAGAATTCAAAGCACTTACCTTCTCATTTGAAAATACAGGAATAATCTCGATTTTAAAGTAAAAGACAGCAGTCAATTTTTCTGATATATTGTTCTGTGAAATGAAATGCTATTGTATTCCTTAAAGGAAATATCGCACTCTACTAAATAGGTTGCATGCAAAGTTACTGATGATCGTATGGACCCAGAGCAAGCATTAAAATGGTTATAAACAATACTTCATTTTCTGAAGTACAAACACATTGTGTTTTTCAGCTAATTCAGTTTAGAATTTTTGCTGGTTCTTTTGCTCCTTTTAAATGTTAACTCTCTTCAGTATGGATAATAAAGGTGTACTAGTCTCTTGTAATCAAATTGTAACATATGCAATTCCTTCTCCTAATTTCTTCTGAAAAATATAATTGTTACATATTTTTAAATTTTCTACAAAACTTAAAATAAAAGAAACTTTGAAGTTGTATATTCGGCTTAAGTGTTCCTTTACGGCTTTCATTGATGTTTTAAGAATTAGGGTATGTTCAGAGCAAAACAAAACAAATACTGGAAAAACAATGCTATAGATATAATTTTCACACATTTAAGCCATTAATGTTTAATACTATCGCTAATACATGATGTTTTTTGTACAGTTCCATACACATTTTTTCCCCACCCTCTCATATTCAGAGTGGACGTTTCTGAAAGACAAGCTTATCACCCTAGCCCATAATAAATCCATGAGAATGCATTAAGAAAAGTTCTTCTGACAAACAGGTCAAATAAGGGAGAAATATAAAAAAGTCTTAATATGATATGAAAAAGGTACTGAAATTCTTCAAAAAGGACTGGTGTCTTTTTCAAAAGTATTGGGTTTTTTTGCAAGTTACTGGTTTTACAAGAACACTAAGATATTTTGCTTTGCTTTCTATGAGAAAAAGCAGTTGACCCAGGACTTGAAATGAAAGTCCTGGAAAGACTAGTCTTTTCTGGTATTTCTTGAATATATTTATAAAGCCATATCTTACAGTTCACTTTGTGCTCCCAAAACGCAGCTGTTTGTTGCACTCAGAATGTTTAACTGTGAGAATTTATTTTTTCTAAGAACATCATGGAATGGTCAATTTTATTGAGCTTCTCTACTCTGCTTTACTTTAGAACTTCTGACAAGGAGGAACATCTGAACCGTTTTTTACCAATCCCATAAAATGAAAATAAAATCTACGGACCGTGCCCTTAATTTTAAAGCGGCATTGCTTTTCAAGACATCATTTCACTTATAAAAAGAACAGAAGTTTAAAAAACCAAAGTACTGTTAATAGAGAATTTTAAATTCCCATTTAATAGAAATCATTAGAGTTGTAATTTAAATGGCCCCAAAATCCTAACAAAAAAAAATAACGTGTGTACTTTCCCTTCACACCTTGATTTGTCATACCCTCAATAACTAATCACTTATGGAGTAATGTTGAATATATAAAAACCAAGCATTACAATTTACAAAAACTAAACTTCTTTTCATTAAGAAAACAGAAATCATTCAGTCTTGAAGATCGCAAACCCGAGATGCCGAGTGTATTTTCTATAAAAGAAACAGGAATGTATTGAAAAGAGCATTAAATTGAACATTTGTTAATTTTTGAAGCATGATTTGTTCTTCCAAATCTTACACAGTGAAAAATTTAACATCATTAACTTTGGACAAGCATGAGTTCACACAAGTGATACAAAGGTGTAACAAGAGAATGGCTGCATGAAAAACAAAGATAATAAAAGAGATTTTAAAGAATACTGATGTGAAAGTGTAGTTCTAATTTAGAATTTCTGAACCTCTTTTTATTTCTCTAGTTAAAGATGGAAACGAACCGAATGTTTGGTAGAAATAGAGCAAACACTGCTAGAAAATACCCAAGTGTGTCTTGCTCGTATTTATGGCCAAGGCTCCATAATAAAGAATACAGTGTGTACTACACAAACACACAAAGCAATCATCATTCAGAAAGGGTTCTATTATTTATTCATCGAGCATATCATGCTATAAAAATCTGATTATCCAGGAAATCAAAAATCTACAGAGTAACAGAGTATCGAGCACTGCCTCTCTGCCTACCATTCTCCCCATAAATCCTTTATTCCCAACGTCTGCTTAATATTCAAATATAAGCGTGTGGCTTTCCACTAAAAGGAAGTGGTTCCAGCTACTAAAAATGAAGACCAAATAATAAATTGAGTGATCAGATGCAATATCCTACTGATTTTGACAGAGAATGTGATTTTAAAACAGATAACCTGTGATAGCCATCAAGGACAAAACAGGCACTGGTGAGCTACACGCTGCAAAATAAATCTACAGCTCATTTAACAGGGAACAATAGACTAGTAGATGACGGACTCCTCCCTCTGGCTAAGAAACCATTAGCCTATTTTCTCATCTAAACCCATTCAAGCCAGCAGGACCCTAACCCTGGATTTGCCAGGCTGCCTCCCCCCTCCCAGAGCTCTCATTATTTTAACTTTGTGCAAACACCACACGAATTGCGTCCTTCCCGCTCGGCACCAGCCAGTGTAGGTTCCCGGGGAGCGTAAGCAGCAAGGGCAGCTCCAGCCAAGAGGGGCAGCCGAGGCGGCGGCGGAGCCCGGCGGCGGTGGGGAGCGAGGTGGCGGCGGAGCGGGGCGGCGGGGAGCGGGGCCCGGGCGGCGCGCGGGGCTCCGCCTCCCGGCCGCCCCGCGCTAGCCGCCCCGCTCACGGCTCCGTGCTGGCACAGACGCGGTCCCGCTCCCACCCACGTGTTTCGCGACTGCTTTTCCACCCACAGACAGGCGTGTATGGGACGACGTACCGCCGCCCGTGCCCCGGTCACGCCGGCTCTTGGCTAGCCCTGCCCGGGGGCCCCGGGGAGGCGAGCTGCCCCGCTTCCTGCAGCCTCCCACCACGGGCTCCCCAGCACGGCAGCCCAGCCCGGCCCCACCTCCCTTTCGGAACCTCCGCAGCCGAACGGTGTCCCTTTCGTCTCTTTCCCGCCGCGGGGAGCGGGGTCGGCGGGACGGGGGTCCCTCTGTGCCCACACCTCAGCGGCCCCCGCTGGCTCCCCTCCTCGCAGCCCGGAGCAACCATGGCGGGCGGGAGAGGCACCCCGCCGCCGCGCCCCCACGCACACACGGCCAGAGCGGTGGGCCAAGCCCTCTCCTACCGTCTGAGTCCCTGGAAAGAGGAGGGCCAGGACATCCGCGATTTCTTCAAGCCGGGCCGGTGGCCGGTCTCCACGGCATAGGAGGCGCGGTCCATGGCTCGGCAGTAGAGGTATCGCTCCGTGTCGGAGTAGCCGCGATGCCTGACGCGAGCCCCGGCCGGGCAGCGGCCCCGCGAGGCGGGCGGCGGGCCGGGGGTCTGCTGGTGCTGGAGGAAGTGGTGCTGCCGCAGCTGCGGCGGGTAGTGCTGCTCGTGGCGCCACAGATGCTTGGGGGCTTTGAGACCTCCGCTGCCCCCGGCGCCGTCGCTGCCGCCGGCGCCGTCACTGCTGCCGGGCAGCGCGGACAAGCCGCTGCCGGTGCCGCCGCCGAGCTCTGCCTCCATGCTGCCGGAGGACGGGCGGGCGGCTTTGCCGGGGCGGTGGCCACCGCCTTTCTCCGGGCAGCGGCGGTGAAACTGTGCTGAAAAGTTGGACAGCTCCTGCCGCACCGCCCCTCGACAGGGTGTGGGAGCGGCTGGGGCCGCAGCGCCACCGAGTCCTCTGGGCCGCTCGGGAGGGGAGGCGGGAAGAGGGGCAGGAGGAGGAGGAGGAGAGGGGCTGGCTTCCCGCTCGGAAATATTTAAAGCCGGGCTGGAACCAGGACGGTGGAGGGCGGAGCCGGCAGGGGGCTCCGATCGGCGCTGAGGGCGCTCCGGAGTGTGCCGGAGGTGGGGGACGGCACGGCGAGGAGCCCGGCCCGGCCCAGGGCAGGACCGGGACTTGAAGTGAGCGCGGAGCGACTCTCCGTGCCGCTGCCGCTGCCCCCGCCCGCTGCCTCCCCGCGCTCCCCGGGCGCGACTCTTCCTTCCCGACACCGAGGGAGCGGACGGCACCGCTGCGGCGCGTCTATACTGGCCGGACATGACTGACTCCCTCCCTGAGGGACTTGCACTGGAAAACGACGGCAGGTGGCAAAGTTGCTCACGCCTCAATTCACCAAGAACTTGGCGGTGCGTTAAAAATGGGTTCTTACTCCCTAAACTCCTCCTCCCTCCGCCCTGTATTCCCTATATCATGCTTCCAATCTTTGCCACATCAGGTTAGGAAATTGTCTGTTTCACAGCTTGGAACCCTCCCCTGGTCTGCCATCTTCACTGATGAGTAAGCTCTCTCCCCCCTGCGAGTAAGACTGGCTGTAAATCAATGCGAGGAAGGTTTAATTATAGCGATGCTGAGCCTACTGCTTCAGAAAAGCTTTTATATTATAAACCACTAGTTTCAGGAGTTTGTAACTGCCGCAGAAAAAAAAATAAAAGTTTAAATTTGCAGAACAGGAACTTTATCCTAAAAATATTTTTTAAAATTAGTTCTACATTTCAAATTCTTTTGTGCTCATGTACAATAATTAATCCAGAACCAAAGGAAGTTGCATCTTTTTAAGTTGCCTTTTCTTTTTTGCTTGATTTTTTTTTTTTTTTTTTAAGTAGAATTCATATTTGTTCTGTGTGGTAACATTCTCAAACCTAATACTTCTTCTTATTCATGACAAAATTATAATCACTACATTCCTGATAAAATATCAAAAAGACTCATGTAGGTGTTCATTTGAAAACTATTAATATATATTTGCCTGGTCCTTCTATTCTGTTTGCCCAAGTATCAGTACTAAGCAAGAATGCACTGCCAAAATAACTCTCCTAGAATACCTTTATAAAACACTTTATTCCAGTCAGTATTCATCTACTCATTACACTTTTCTGATTAGCATCAAGCACAATTTCCACTTCCTCAATCACAACACTGGTCTTGCCATCCTATTTCCCTTTCCATTGCAGATTTGCAATAATTTTAAATATCATAAATTTCTTACTAAATTTCTTAATTTCTTATGAATGGAAATGTACATCTATGTCAACTGTTTTAATTTGTTGATGAATTCTTTTCCGTTCTCCACCTTAACATCAGCCTTCCTTCCCAGACATACAGAGGTCTTAAAATCAAGATTCACGCTCTAACCATGTCCATTCAAGCTTCTGTTGTGCAAAAATCCCAGTCCGTATTTGTCCAAGCCAACACTACTTTCCTAGATAATCCTGATAATCATCAGTCATCACTTCATTTCTTCTTTCCTACCTTAATAATTTTTTGTTTCACTAACGAATTTCAGACAAGATAATTGGTTGTGATAAATATTGTCAATACTGGGAAAGAGCCAAAGTCGTACTTCCATTGAAGGAAACTTGAGCTTGAACTCATTCATTTATCAAGTTCTGGTTCTCCTGATATTTATCCAGGCATACAAGCCTATTTTCAAACCAGACATCTTAGATGCCATCACTTGCACAGCTGTAGCAGGCTGTGACAGTTTTGACAGCGTGTGTAGGACACAGAAATTGGAAGAGAAGGAGACAAAAGGAGAAAGACTGAAGTGAGACAACAGAGAATTATACCTAAAATGAAACAAATGGAGATAATTGCAATGTAGGATTTAGGCATATAGGATGCAAACCCATGAAAGAATCAGAGAAGTGAAATAACTTTTTTCCCTCTCTTCACCTCCATTCCCATATTGCAATAGGACTGTATTTCACAGTTGCTAGTTCACTCTGCTCTCTTAAAATTAGACACAGCTTCTGTGACCAACCTTACTATAATTTCACAGAACCACAGAACTGCTGTTTGGAGGGCTCTCATGAGGTGGTCCAGTCCAACCTCACACTCAAAATGGAACTATCATCAATACTAGATAATATCATTCACGTCTTTGAATCTCAAAAACTCTCCCAACAACAGAAATTCCCCAGCCTTCATGGGTAACCTGCTCCAGTGCTGCTTCGCATTCCTAATGAAGACTTTCCTGATATTCAATCTGAACCTTCCAGTCCAGGGCCCTTGCCTCTCCTTAAAGAGCATGCCACCAATGAGAAGAGCTTAAATTTCTTGTCCTTTGGCAGCTACCCTCCAAGTAGCTGCTATTAGATCACCTTTCACCTCCTTCACAGCAGACTAAGTAAGCTCAGCCCCCTCAAGAACTTATCACTGATCACGTGCTCTAGCCCTCTTCTGGGCTCGCAGCATTCTCCTTGATGCACTAGCTTCAGTCACTTTGGTGTGTAGCTTGTTTCTTTTATGAAGAGTGCACTGTCTGGCTGCTATCCACCCTGCAGTCCACTGAAGACCCCATGTCCTTTCCAGCAGGGCTGTGACCCAGTCAGTCACATGCCGGCCTGTGTCAGTGCTTCAGGTTATCCTGTCTGGGTGCCAAATTCCGTGTTCAGCATGGGCTCTAGTATCAAACCCTCATGGTGATGTGCTCATTACCAGCTGCTGGCAAGATGCTGAGATACCATTCTGTATACTTTGATTCCACCTACCAGTCTGCTCATCCAACTCAGACTTCCTTCATTTCCAAATGAGAAAGTTTTGAGGGATTGTTTCAAAAGCCTTACTAAACTGAAGGTTTGTTACACCCACTCTTCTCTCTTCTACACAGTCTTTTCATCGTGGAAGGCAGTCAGGTCAATCAAACCTTTTTTGCCCTTGGTAAATCTATATGTTGAGTAGTCCTGACTATCTTCATGTTGTTTACAGGCCTGGAAATAGATTCAGAGATGTGCTTGGACCTTTCCTGCAACTGAGGTGAGGCTTATCAGTCTCTAGTACTTTCACCCTCCTCCTTGCTTTTCTTAAGGATGAGTGTAACTTTAGCCTTCTCCCAGCTGACAGGGACTTCCCTTAACCACCATGACTTTCCACAAATTAAAAATAACAGCCTCACAGTCACACTGTCATTGCCCTTTAGATCAGTCTGATCTGATCTTATGCATTTGTACTTATATGGGCACTTCTGATATTCCCCATTCAATCCAATGTTTTCACAGTACTGAAAATGTTTTAGACATCAAGTAAAATCTGACAGACAATCAAAGCACATTAGCATTTAAAATAAAAAAAAAAAATTATTTTTGAGAAACACAGAAAAAGCAGCAGAGGTACAAGCTTCTCTATATTACACCACCAATACTGCTGCAAGCAGAATGTGAAGTACTGCATCAGAATTTGACAGAATTAGACAACTACAAGAATTCCTTACAGAGAATTTTTTTGGGGAGGGGGAGCGGGAAAGGGGAATGGGTGGGCGGGCAGGTGTTTCCTGTTTTTTCTTGTACAAGAACCTTACTGCATCTTCATGCCAATGAGACTTGCATAAAAGTAGTAAACTTTCATTAGACTCTCTTGTTTGAATTCAGGTCAGTAGAGTAAACTGCATTAGTGATGTAAGCTAAGATACATTTGCTGACAGACGTTTTTGGTAAAGAGTCTATCCCTGCTAGTTTTTTGGCTTTTCTTCTAAAGCTGGGAAAAAGGGAACCAGTTAGACACATGGATAGGGATGGCACATCCTAAAAGGGTATCTTTTAATTCAGAATTAATGGAGTTTTCCAGTCCTTCAGAGGCCACATTGGGCAGCTTTCAGTCATTATGAACAAAGAATGATTAAATATAGCTATACCAATAACTTTCTAGTTTATAATCGGTTTCCTGACTTTTTTCATTTCAATATACCCCAAATTTCTTTTACTTTTTCACCTGCCCTCGGTTTAAGAAACAGGTATGCTGCCAATGTTAAAGGCTATTTTGATATGAAAAAGAAAATAATTTTGCAATGTCATAACTATATCACTCTTTTAAACTGTACTTTTAACCCATAATGACATATAGTATTTGTAAAATGCAATTTAAACTATAACTAGGTTTAATAGACCAGCCATTTAAAATGAACTGAGTATTAGAAAGTCCAACTCTAATCTGTTAAATCTGATGATGATGGTGACTAATTTAGCAGTTTGCTTTAAGAATGAATAAGCTTTTTGTGTACTTTGAAACATGTTTTATGGGGGTTTTTTTCTGTAGTAACACTACAGAAAGACATCAGAGTGAAATAATGACAATTGTCATATACTTGAAATACAGACAAGATAGAAAAGGAAGATTGTTGAAGAGAGATGGCTGGCATCAGTGGCCAAGATACTCTGAGATCTTTCCTCTTTTATTTTATTTATCCTCCTTAACAATTTTATAGTTAGTAACAGTATTATGTTATTAAGAATAATGGTCTTTTGCATTTACATAGTGTTTTTCATCCTCTTCATCAAAAAGATACAAATAGCATGTTGCTACCTTTAATTGACACAAGTGGAAACTGAACCACAGGGCACAAGACTTGTCACAGTATTAAGGCAGACTTTCAATTATAGTTAAATATCTGACCTTCATTCCAGTCACTTACTAACATTCATATTTAAGTTTTAAAAAACAGCATGAGTATGACCAGTCGTTTGTTACACAGGTGTGCTACGATACTGCCAAACTATTTACACTTCCCTGCAAATATGCTATAAATGGGACCTAGCAGCTTTTTCTAAAAAAAAATTAAAAAAGAAAGAAAGAAAGAAAGAAAGAAAGAAAGAAAGAAAGAAAGAAAGAAAGAAAGAAAGAAAGAAAGAAAGAAAGAAAGAAAGAAAGAAAGAAAGAAAGAAAGAAAGAAAGAAAGAAAGAAAGAAAGAAAGAAAGAAAGAAAGAAAGAAAGAAAGAAATAGTATATGACACTTTTTTGTCAATATTTCCTATATGAAGTCAAGGCAATTTTTTCCTCTTACTTGCCTAGCTTATTTCACCACAGAATCCTCAAAAGTACTAAGTCTGCTGAAGACTCAGTAGCAACAGAACATTCTACATTTGAGAGTCATAACTGAAAATGATTTAGAAAAATACATTTCTTTTAGTTTTCCTGGAACTTGCCTGAGCCTCCTCACAGGAGACTGGAACCTCCCCAGTGAATTGAGGCTTGAATATGAGAACTGCTGCTTCAGCCGTACCCACCTATTAGCCTTTTATTAGTGTCTCGGAGCTCTCTGTGAACATCACACCAAAATGTGCAGAGAACCGTAGAATAAAATGTAACATTTTGCCTCATAAGAAAATGCCATTTTAAGTTAGCTAGGATTCTTAACCTTTCACGTCTCTTTTTAAAAACATGTCCTTGCTTTCAAAAAATACTTAGAAAAAGAGAAAAAATAGCAATTTTGTTTGCTTTTGTATCTGTGTTTACAAAGGTTTTGACAATATTTTCAAGGCTCTGTTCAGCTGAGGGTGGTAGCATTAAGAGCATACTAAACTGTTGTATCTCTTACTCTTTCAGCATGGCACTGCAGTTCTAAACAGAGACCTATGATGATACTGCAGTGAAGGTAAGTAATTCTGACACACAGAAAATAACAGGGAGCATCTTATTTTGTCCCTTCATTTCCTGGACTAATAATGACATACAGTCCTTACAGACCACCACTGGTTTTTATTTTTGGCCTGAACATAAGGGAAGTAAGTTGTCTAAGTGCAATAGAAACCATCCAAAACTGAGATAAAACTCAGGTTTATATTGAAGGTCAATATATTAAGGGGATAACAAGTGTAACGAGATAGAAAAGAAAATATACAGCAATTTAATTAGGAAACTAATAGTGTCCACCCACTCCATGTCAGATAAGATACTTCTGTAATAGTTTACATGCCTTGTAAACTGTGGTAAAGTGACAGAAAATCACTTGCATTTTCTGTACAAGAAATGAACCAACGTTAAAACACACAGGTTAGATGATGATTAATTTTTTCCAGTACTATTCACCACTGACTACAGCACTGATACTAATCCTGTTGTAATTCAGCACAATGGCACTTAAGGAACTGTACTAAATTTTACATATCACTATGACATTTCACTGAGTCCAATAAGGTTGAATTTCATATACAGTGGACAGTCACTAGCTGTTCAAATAAATTTTTTTATCGTGTCTGACTCATGAAGCAGAAACACACTCCTGCAGCTAGCAATGGAAAAGGAATTCAGCAGATCATCATTCTACAAATCAATTGAAAAGTGAATTATTGAAGGGGAAAAAATTGATTTCTTTAAAAAGTAGGAGTCTGATTAAATGTAGACTATGTTGTTAGATGTAGAACTACAAATCGTAGAAAAAGGAAATATTACAAGAACATGCCCATATAAGCCTCTCATAATCTATTTGTGGAATGTATTGACGTTAATCATGAACTTTTCTTTACTACTGCAAACAAATGGATAGCTACAGTAAGAGCACTGTATCTGTTTCAATATATATATTCTGAAATCCTGTAACAATCAATAATATTTTTTGTTGAATGCCTTTTGTAAATTATGATATTACTCCATAACTTAATTCTACTAAAATTACTATTAACACGATAAAAGGGGGAATAATCTAGAATGGTATAATTATAAAGGTTTGATGCTTATCACCTATTAGGAAGGCTGCTGTTCCAGTTTGCAGAAAGATACTCCTGCAGGTAGCTCCACGGGGACTTCTTTTTGATAGCTTTTTAGTGAGGAATAACACTTTGCAGTTTTGGGGGAAAAAAAAATAAAGGCAACATTGTAATTAGCTATCTAATCTAGTGCCTTCAATATATAAGCATAATTAAAATACTTTATTTATTACCCTACAGATGACATTTTTGAGTGTTGTTTAACTTTCCCTATTTCCCAATTGATTTCAGTCACAATTGATTCAAAATCTATTTAGACCAGATGTGGTATAAATACCAAATTAATTTATAGAATAAAGTAAAAGAGAAATAATATTTATTTAAGTATTTACTACAAGACAGACTACAACACGGCTTTCAAAAGCTGAGTACAAATCCAAAGCTAAGAGCTCCTTCTAAGCACACAGTTTCTTTTTTTTACAGAGAGTCAGTATGCTAGGAGGATATTTCTTTGAACTTACCGAAATTTCAGTTGCAAGAGCATATTCTTTCTGTACAGATTGTATTCTTGTGCTGTATGTTAAAGCACTGAGTTCAGCCTGTGGAAAACATTCATCACAAGCCAGCAACAAAGAAGAGAAATATCCTGACACACAAAGCCAACCCTCTCCTTTTACCCAGGTAATTTAAAATCTGTCAGGTATGTAAGAACCATGTGTTTGATACTGCAGGTACATGGACAGACAGCTGAAGCCTGGGCTTTGACACCCCCAGGCTGATGCAGAACTCCACTGATGAAAAGCTGAGCTGACTGAGATGAAAGGCATTTTGCACCCTCTAAGATCACAATTTCGTTTAACCTCCCACTTGGAACAACGAGCAAAATCTCAGTCTATTTCAGAAGCACACTAAAAATCACAAGCTAGAGTCTCCCTAGTGCCATATAATTACTGAGCATAAAAGGGGGCAGATCTTAAAAACATTCCCTTGCCTGCCTTGATTTGCAGCTGGTGGAGGAAACAACAGCAACAGTTATTAGTTTCCCAGTTGGATAGCACAGGAGCCAGAGAGGAGGGATTTAGCACAGTGCTCTTCCCACTACCTCCTCTTCTCCACTGTACCACAGCAGCAGATTAAATGAAGCATAAACCCTGAGAGAGGCTCTGTGTAGTTTCCTCCTTTTATAGCAATAGGGGATAGCGCTACCTTGACTCAAATTTGTTTCAAAAGTAGTTCCTGAATAATATGGCTACACATCTTCCATTGATCTGGAAAAATCTCAAAGTGAGAAACTAGTCCATTTTGAACAAGGTCTGAAGCATAAATGTACTTCCTCAGTTTCTTTTCCATTCAGTTGAATTACTGACTTGCTCACTTCAAGCAGAGGAACGTAGGTGGCATCCAAGACATTTTATTAATTAAGATTTTAATTAATTTATTTATTTTGTTAACTCTTATGAAACAGTTTGCAGGGTTTAGGAGTATTTCATTCCTATAAGGCTTGCACAGCATTAAAACCTCTCAATTTTACTCTGACTCCTACAAACAGAAAGCCTACAAGTTAAAAGCAAACCTCATTCAAACCTAGTTTCACTCAGTTCTCAGTGAAAAAGCATAAAAGCACACTGGATTAACAAACACTAGGAACATGAAAAAAAAACCAACCAACCCCCCCAAAAAAAAAAAAAAACCAAACCCAAGCAAACAAACAAAACAAAACAAAACAAACCCTGGAGTGTTTAATCAAACTCCAAAGCAGGTGAGTTTTGCATTATTTCAGGTTTTAACCAATCTCTTGAAAAAGGCGTTACAGAAGTCAAGACCATTCAAATTCTAATTTGTAAAGATTGCGCTTTTGAATAAAGCTGCGTAAAGTGTTTATTCAGAACAGTGTAATTCATTTGCTTCTTTATACTATTCAAACCATATCTGAAGCTTGCTGCTCATTGTCTTAATTAATTTCATAATTTCTAATGAGGGTTTGGATTACTGTATCCCCCTCACATTTCTGCTATTTAAGTTCTCTTAAAGAGACAAAAAAGGCTATTAGGTATTCCACAAATTCAACTGAACCCGTATTCCTCGTAAGGCTAACCTTGAAATAACTGGTTTTTAAGTAGATGTTTTTATCTCTACATCCCCTTAATTCCTTCCAAGCTCTCAAATAAGTTTTAACAGTTTTCTCCAACTTTATCGAGTAAGCTAGAGAGTAAAAGTAAAAATGCTTTAAAATAGTCACTTTGCACGAAAAGCAATACAGGTATTTCAGTTGACTGTTCCCAGGTAGTAAGTAGGCAAATGAATGGAAAGGCTCATGCCAATAGATTTAAATTAATTATGCTCAAAGCCTCCTAAAAATACTTCTGCATTTTTTAATATGTATATATTTGTGTATTTTTAAGTAAAGTAGTAGATCTAACCATCATCATTAGGATGAATAATAGAATGTTTCCTTCTTGGAAACAGCATTCAAAAGAAAATTACATTCTCCTGTATAATATATTAAAATTACTGGAGAGCTTAATTAACATGTACCTAATTTTAACTTTGTCAGACATAGACCAAAAGTTAAAAATATAATGCATTAAAACTAATTAAAGTGTCAAAATCTCTAACATAGCAGAAACTACATATTTTTTAATTAGAAAGTTAGGAATCAGTATCAGTCATTTTTTCAATAAATGATTTTTAAACAAATCATAGAGATGTAAATTATCATAACAAATTATATTTCCAGTAAAAAGTTTCTTAATTACTTGCTTTTGGTGAATCAAAATTATTAACTGTTTGAATAGTAAAATGTAATTTTGCATGTCAGTGGATTACTTTCTATTTAATTGAAGGATAGAGGGGAAAGTAGCATTCATTAATGTGGGTAAGTGAGTGTGAATATTGCCAATTTAATTTCCCGTCTGTAACTCTCTATAGTAAAGGCCTTTATTGAAGGCTATTAACTTGAGATATATAGAAAGTTTTAAAGTATTATTTATCAAAATTGCCATTTGTTACTTGTGCATCTCATGCTTGCTGAAAATATCCTGGTGATATTAATGGCTTTAGTCACTAAGCTTAACTCATTTTGATTTGATAGTCCTCCAGCTAGAACCACTAGGAGGTTTTTCTACTGTCTTCATCGAACATTGGATTGTTCAGCTCATATCTGAGCTACAAGTGAACGTTACTTGAATTGCAATATTTGCCTGAAGCCTATATAATATATCAGTTTTAGTTATGCTCTGAAAATATGAAATTAATTGGCTGAAAATACTTTCACATTTGTCAGATGAATCACTTGCATTAAAAAGAGTACTGCCCTCCAGAGACAAATGTGAAAGATGTCCTAGACAACTGTTTGCACAGTAAAATGCCGCGTTTTTCAAGTTACATATTTTACAAAAATCATGGAATGCTTCAAGCCTATCTTATAACTTCAGCTAGCAACACATAGTTCTCTTCAACCCTCGCTTTATTCTCACCAGTATGTTCAAACAGAGAGAAATAGAGAAAGATTAAACAATTAAAAAATAAGTTTCACTCCTTTTTAAAAAAAGCAAAGCAAAACAAACCCAGAAGCTGAGCTTCTGCCTGATATTTTAAGGGTTTGTAAACCCTACAGGTATGCTAGCCAGATTGTGACTATCCAAGGCAGCAATCACAAAGAGGAGAAACTCTGGAACCATTCCCAGCTGTGTCTCTCTTGGGTCAGCATTCACTGAAGCACTATTGCCCTACTTCCCCTGTAACTCATCAGTGAAACCTTACAGAGGCAAGAATATATCCTCTAAGTGAGGTTCATGTTCTTAGTTCATACTCTTACACCACTCTAATGTTAGCAACAATATTCCTGCTTTGTTTTCTTTCATCCACACTACCTTTCCCACAGCTTTTTGCATTCTGCGATAGGCTATGACATGTCCTCTTAATTCGTAGTTAAGTATACCACATAATAGATGTGTTTAAGTAACTATAATAGATATAGTTCAGTAACTATGCAGCTATTAATCATCATAGAGGTCTTGATCTTTCCTACGAAAAATGCTATACAAGAGAGGAATGACGGTAATTTAAAGACTTTCAACAGCATCCTTTACTTATTCTTATCACAGTTCCTTGGTATTACTTATGTGTTACTTCAGTAATACTCTTTGTACATTCCATCAGCCTTGACACAATGTGGAAAACTAGTAGCATAGCTCTTCCATGAGATTTCTTTGCATGTCTTCACTGTGATTCCTGGCAAAATCCTTGCCAGAATTAATCTTGGTTTATAAATTTAACTTTCTCTGTTTCACAGAGTGAGAGGATTTCTCCAAATATCTTATTTTTTTATGAAGTGTAGGGGATTTTTCTAATAACATTTCTAAGCTATCTGTATTTTTTACAGTTATTTCAATTTATAATTAAACAAACTGGATAAAATGTCCTGAATTCCCTATGTTAAAGCTGCCAGTCCTACCTCCTGGAACCACATGGATGATCAGCAAAAAAATAATTTTATTGTTGGATTTCTATATAAGATTCAAAGCCAAAAGAGAACACTCAAAATCATTCCCCTCATTGTAATGCTACTAGCATCTCATGAATTGAGGCAAAACAGAGTAGCAATGGCTACATCTGTATTACAGTACTACCATGAATATAACTTCTGTTAGCCCACACTATCATCAGGGCTCATTAGAAAGCATTCTAGAGAGACTTTGCAAATAATTTTTAACTGACTATGCCAGCACTCTGAGACTGAAAAAAAAAGTTGTATTATCAATTGCACTGTAGCTTTTCCAAAGTCTAAATTCAAATTAAAAAGTTTTGAGTTTGGATCCCTCTGACTTCAATTATTCTCAGCTACCTATCTGTCAGTTGAACTATTTGAGCAAAGAAGCAGAAACCTCAAATGTTTTTGGAAAACTACACCATCTACAACCGTATTTCAATTATCTTTGAAATATGTGTTCTCTATTTTTACTAGCCTGATTACCTTGGGCTACTCCCACTCAATCCTATTAAAATACATTGAAAAGGTTAGCGTTTACTTTCTGGGGTTTTTTATCACAGGTCAGGAGGGTCTGTTCTGCATCTTTTCTTGCTTTCACTACTATTTTTAACAATTGTTTGGGATTTTTTTTTTTTAATTTCCAGGTATATCAAAGATAAGCAAAATAACCCAATGTTGACACGAGTGTCCTCAAATCTCTGGAAAATTCTTACATCTGGTAACTCTGAGCAATTCCTCACCTTTCTCAGAAACTGCAGGTTTTGAATGTCAGCAAGTGTTGTGTAAGGGCAAGCACATATTTCCAAGAACATCAAAGGAATAATGGATCTTCAACTCAGCCTGTAATTGAAATGCCTCTTACATTTGAACTGGGATTCAGGATGCTTGGTTTCTATTCATGGTTGAAACAGAGATCCCAAAAAGTGCAACAGCCATGATTCCATTACTCAGTAAGAGTGAGGTCATCAGAATCACAGAAAAGCTTCTAATACAAATTCAGTACTAACCAATGCTCAAAGAAATATAACTCCAGAATATATTCATCTGCAATGATGAAGCTGCTTTTAAGGTTAGCAGCTCTTACTTTATTTTGTGTAACTCTTCTCTAAAAAACTGTGACAGAATACATCTAGCCGTCAAAGATAATCGTCTGAAATACAAGCATGTTAATGAAGGGCTTAAAGATTTTTGAACTACCAGAGAAATCTACATTGTTTATTTTACCTAATTATCATAATACTGGGATTTTAAAGGCTATTTCTAGACCTCCTTCATTTTTGATGATTTCCTCCTATACTACAACAAAAATATCATAAATCTCTAAGTTTTTAAATAATTGTAATTAAATTTAAGCTAGCATGTCATTTATACTTAATGGAGAAATCTTAACATTTTTTTTCCCTCAGTTTTCAATTAAAGCTAAATTTACAGAACAGTCTCCAGAGGAAACCCCAGACTACTGATGACTTTACATTAATCTCCCACACAGCTTTTAGTACCTCTGTGTAGGCCGAATCCTGTCACCATTTAATTAAACAGGATTTTGCCACCATCTCTATGCACAGAACAGTCAGGCTTTGCCAGTATGTTCTACATCAATAAATTTTAGCACAAAACGTACAGATGACAAAAACATAATTAATGTCCCAATTTATATCAATTCATCTGTGAATCAAAAAGCACATTTATATATTCACATTTGATGTAGAGGACCAATTGGTACTGATTCATGCATACATAATAAATGAAGCATCTAAAAAGAAATATTTAGGGCTAAAGATTATTTCATACATTTTACTTTTGCTATTATAAAATCAGATTAGACCTTTGACTGAGGAAAATTACTAGGATGACATCAAATTTTACTACCGATTATTGAATATCTTGCTTTAGTTCTCTCAGTATATACAAAAAAGAAGTTTTGCTATGCACACCTGTATTTACATTACCCAAGAAACACTGACAATTTATTTTCCAGAATTGCACAGAAGCTTCTATAAAATGGCTTGGAAACCACAGTGCTGAATATTGTACAAGTTACTTGATATGTTGTATAAGTTACTTGACACAGTCTACTCAATGTTCTCCATCAACCATGCACATGTCCAGAGATGATAATTTCAAAGCAAACTGAACTTAGGTCGTCTGCCAAAGATGAGGAATAATTACAAAAATGATAAAAAACACAAAAGAGAACTATCTTACATTGTGGTAGACCAAGAAAAGCAGCATATATATATGATTAATAGATGTTTTAGACGGTGATAGAGATTATAATAAAAGCATGCAAGCATCAGAAATATGTAAGCATCTGGGCGAGAAAGGAAATAGAAGCCAAAGCAGAGTAACAGAAGGAAACTAAGGAATGAAATGTTGCAGTAAGGTTGCAGGCAGAGAAAGACACAACTTCCTCAAACTTTTCAAAGTTGTCATAAAAATCCCATTGCTCAAGTATACAACCACATAAAAGCAGCTGAAAATCCACACTACTGATTTATCTCCACAGAAAAGTCTCAATTTCTGCATGTTCAATGAATTTCAGATTATACATAGCTATCAAATATTATCAGCATAAATTTATTTTCTGTTAGCCACATGCAGACGTGCCTAACATGTTAGACCTGATACGGCCACAGACTGTCATAATGAGACCTTTTATTGTAGAGTCTGTGAGATTCTGCAGCCACCTATTCACACATTTTTCACCATCAAACTGTTGCATTTAATCAGCCTGTCACCTATACCAGAAAAAAAATACCAGAGCTACTTTTGAATTAAAGAAAATTATAGTTGAGAAGGGATGTGGCAAGAGACAACAGAATGAGACCATTACATAGCCATTACTTGACATTGCACAGAAACTTACTTTTGTTTTCTATAATAGCAGTCAACCAGAACTTACTCTATCCCATGGAGTAGATCCTCTAATGAGGCCCACAGTTTTACTCTGTATTCAGACATTCAAGCAACACACCTTTAAAAAGCATCTCATAAAATTGGTTCACTGCTGCTAAAGAGGTGAAACCAGAGTTACAGCCTTTCATGGCTTGTATCTTCTATTTTCATTGCTGTTACAAAAACTAAAAATTATCTGCACATATATTTTTGCAAGATCTTTTTTAAGTTCTTTCTTTTCATCTCTGTTTTATAGTCATTATCCCTTTTAAGGAAGACCATTTTAAGGAAAGCAAAAATTATGGTATATTTAAGTCCCAAGAGGATGTGATCCATTTACTTTTCAGAGATCTAATGTTGAGCCTTTGTTTGAAGTGAAAAGGAAAACTGTAACTAGGTGTTTAAAAGAATTGGAAGAAAGTTTGGAGCCTTAGACTAGAAACAGAAAAAGAAAGTCGTTAGATGAGTGAATGCACTTAACAGGCTGTTATCAGACAGTACACCTAATGTAAAATATGTATGTGGAAATCACTTTCTATGCTTGATCATTTCAAAGCATCATTTTGATCACAACTGTGAAGAAATCAACTTCCTCCTGTTTCCAGAAAATCTTATTTAATCCCCTGTGTTCCAATCTGGAATATTAGTCATCATTTGCTGTATGAATTTTCCTCTTAAATCTTTTAACATCTTGCAGTGTTGTTACCCTCTTGAAGTGATTCCTATCTTTCCCTTAGATTTATGTGCCTGTGACAGTCCAGCAGGTTTCTTGTTTGTATTTATAAGCTGCTGCTGTAGGAATGATTGAAATGCAAACCAGAAAGAGCCCAAGACATCTTCAATAGTGAAGCTAATCCAAAGTAACGTTTCCAATATGAGGAAATCCTTGTAAAGAAGATACTATGTATTCCTCTAATTGGATAAGCTTTCTGATTTCTTTTGTCATATCTAAATTGACATTAATGTGACACACTGAGAAAGTATATAGGAAGAGATTATTTTGTTACACATTTCTTTTCACACTGCATTTTCAATAGTGAATCACTATTCTCAATTTCACAAAATTTTTGGTAGTGTGTAGGCTTGGGTTTGGCTGATTGCCTGAATAAATATTTTAACAAAATAACTGTTTTACTGGTAGACTGCTTAAAAAAGTTAATACCTGAAAAGTATAAATCATCTAAAAACTATTAGCATAATACTTCCGCCACTTATGGTAGAGTAAGTAAAGCTGATCGTAATGAACTCTCAGCCTTCCCCTACCTCACTGCAACTATAAAGAATTATAATTATAAGCAGTCTTTTACTTTATGAGCTTTCCTTTGCAAGTTCAGCCATTGTAGCTGTAGACTTTGGCGCCAATAGTCATCTAAGCAGATAAGTGAGCAACAGTATAGGAAGAATCATCAGGAGAAATCACTTAAAGAGATCACTTAGCAAATGACCAGTCTCTTTATACCTACAGTCAAGTCAGCTATGTGTCCTGGGTTCAGCTAGGAAAGAGTAATTTCCACAGCCAGTATAACTGGACTGAACCAGCCAATGGGATACTCGATATCATACTGATGTCATGCCCATTATACATAAGGGAGGGGTGGGGCGGCAGAGGGCACACAGTTTCAAAGAGCAGCCTGGTGCGGCTTGGCATGGCGGTGATGGCAGCAGCAAGCAGTGTGCTGTCTATCACTCACTTTATTGTTGTTATTATTATTGTTTGCTCTCTCACTTTGTGTTGTTCAAGTAACCTCTTCTTATCTTAACCCACGTGGCTTTACTTTTACCTTTTTACTCCTTCCCCCCTCCCCCCAGAGGTAGAAAGAAGTAAGTGGTGCTTGATTGCTAGCAGGGTTCAAACCATGAGACTATAAAACAAGAAGACAATCTCTCCTACTCTGTTTAACACAACAGCAGCAAACTATGTTAATGCAAGAACAGAGAACAGAGTGCAGTCATATTAAGAAATCCCTCCTTGTTATGGAATGCATATAGGAATGTAATAATGATTGAAAATTAAAATAATATTTTATCATAAAGTTCATACATAATCAGCCAGTGACTCACTTTCCTGTAGTATGCTAGAGAAACTGTGATTAAGGGCTTAGAAACAATAGTAGGACACCAAAAAACTGGCTGAACAGGAGTGTCACCACTGCTTAATAAGTCTGATTCTTAAAAAAGATTTCAGAATGGCTAATGTTGGACCAAACACTACATCCTCTGTATGGGACCAACTCGCTAAACAGGTTTCTGCAAACAAAGGTGATATGCACGGAGTTGTTAATTCAGCTCAGCTTCATCTCGTGCTTTGACAAACACTTATCTATCAGAGGTGACTTCAGGGGGACTGTGGAACCAGCTTAGCCCAGAGTTAAACACCGCATCATACTAAGAACAGAAATGAAGTGAAATCTTGAAATCCCTTAATAAATAAAATGTCCTAAGCCCCATTCAATCACTATTCAGTATCAGGTATCACCAAATTAGCAAAAGAACAAGTACAGGCTAAACCTTGCTCATGGAAGGATAAGGGCCATCACACCACCAAAGACAAACATTCCAGATGGTATAATCCACTCAGGCACAGCCCTGCCACACATCACATAAAACAGGCGATAAAAACCATGACTCTTGGGTAGGAAAATTGGGAGTTCCCCCTTGGTCAGGACTGGCCAAGGTCATTTTTCTGGCATTCAGAACCCTTACCTGGAGGGGTAAGTGAATATTTAGCATGCTGTAAGTTCATAAACATGAGTGACAGACTAACATACATACAATATTTAGTGCATTTTGGGTTGCTATATTGTATTCTTGCTTTTAAGTAGTAATAGTGCATTATTCCATTGTATCTGTGAAAACCTGCAGTAGTGGTGTAGTAAACCTGTAAGTGGTGTTTGAAGTCGTTTGCTTGAACCTTGCAGTCTAGTAAACCTGTAAGTGAAGTTCAAACCAATAGTTTGCTTGAACCTTGCAGTGCAGTCTCTTTTCGCCACACATGCTACCTTCTGTCTTCCATAGTTTACCTGTGCACCAGATCTAAATCATCCACTTTTAATGATAGTGGTCCTTGTATTTGGGAGATGAGGGGCTGGAGATGAGTGTGAGATCTCAAGTCTTCCACGGGTATTAAGAATTACTGTTATGCAAGTATTCTGGTATGGGACCTTGCACTTCACAGCTTCCTTACCTCTCTTCAGCACCTAGTCAATGCAAGTCTTCACCAACAGAATTATTTTTAAGTTGTTCTCCAGAATGAATCCAGAATACATATAGCAACATAGAAATTGTTGCTGCTGGTCACCAGAACAGAAGACTCTTTAAAAGCCAAGGATTGTATGCCACAAAATATTAAAGCTTCTAATGTCCACTTAACCTCACAAAGTCCCACTGATTTTTTCCCACTGATAGATCTGAGCTTAAATGCTAACTCAGTTTTGGTTTCCACACTAATTAAACATGCTTTTCTTTGTAAGAGATACTGCAATCAAATAGAGTTCGATGAGACTGAGTCAGTATGGTGGAAACATAGGTTCATTTTGAGTCCAGATGCATAACAATGGTTACATGTTTAACACCTAGTAATGACAATTAAAAACCTTCTCAGACCTGGTCAGTAAAATTCTCCTTGACATACTAAGTTTATTTTTAAAGGTTGAGATAAATTTCAGGCATCTTTTTTTTTTTTCCTTCCCCAAGCTCCATCCCCAGCTTTCTCACAGGCAGTATAGGCAGTATAGGCACAAAACCAGGAGCCAAAACTCTTAAATTCTGTTCATAGTTTATTTTCTGGTTCGTTCTGTAGCCCTGGCTGGCTGCACTACCCCTCTGTCTGCAAGTTTTCCCATGCACAAAATGAAAATAACACTAACTGATCTCCCAAAGGTGACATGAGGATTTGCTCATGTTTACAATGCTTTTAAAATAAAGAAATACGCAATAAAAGGGCTAAAATTTATTGTGTTGTTCTTTATTATCTTTAACTGGCAGGTGAGTCAGGGACCACAGCTGCTGTTGAAAACAGCCTAGACCCATGAGAAGATTCCTGAGAAGTGTTACAGCTTGGTAAGTCCAAGATCAAAATTTTGAGTTGAATAAATAAATGAAATTGCAAATTTTCTTTTCTTTTTTCTCTTTCAGCACTATGTAACCCATAGCTCCCACTTATTTTCACTACATAAACTACCCTACAGGGTTGCAAGAAGAACAGCTTTTCCCCAGCTTTTATTTTTTAGTAAATGTTACTCTGCTAAGGTCCAATCTCCTTGTTTTCGTTATCTCTTTCTAACTCTCAGTTCATTGAAACAATAACCAAGATTTAGAAATCTAGCTGTTGTTTTAAAAATAATAGTCAGTGAATAACTGCAAAATTATGGCTCCAGATTCACTCATTTCAGCAATTTAACATTTGAAAAATCTTTTCTTGCCCTGACTACAGCAGTCAAAATCTAGTCTTTGAGGTATTACTCTAACAGGGGAAAGACAATGAGTGAGCAAGCAGTACACATTAATACACATTAAGTTTGAAATCAGCCATAGTATCCAGCTTACACTGATGATGCTAACAACAATTTTCTAGTATTTCCTTCCAAGAACAGGTTTTAGTTTAATTGTGCCTTTAAAGGGCAGAAATTAAAACTAGAGATAGTTTTCAATCAAGTTTTTATCTATTTCCAATATAAAGAGTTTTGATTTTTTTTCTTTAATAATAAAACACAACAGCTTTTAAGCAGTACAATGTCTATCTAATCCACAGAACTTAAGGAAAAACTGATAAATTAGAATAGAAAGAACATTGCAAAAAAGATACTTCAAAATTTAACTAGCATGTAAGTCATTCTTGTAGCTCCCTATAGTTTCATAAACACACTAATATACACACTTTCAGTTGTACATAAGCAATACAAAAGCAATTTAAAATAGATCTGATACTGTACAGTAATAATAATCTCTCCTAAATTATGCTTGACTAAAGAATAGGGTAAATAGTAAGAAGAGATGCCATGTAACTATATTACAAAATAAAACACAAATTTTTTTTTTTTTTTTTTTTTTTTTTTTTTTTTTTTTTTTTTACTGAAAACCTTTCTAATCACATCTCAACTCCAAAATAACTTCTTGCTTTCAAATAACTCTTTTAATGAAGTGTTGAAGTACATGATATACTCTGACATTTCTGGAGTATACATCCAAGGAACACGGTATTTATTTCCTATCATATTATGTCAGTCACATATATTAAGAGGACAGAATAATCACAGCAGGAATTGGGGTAGTTTGCTCCTTTGTCACTGAAAAATCTATCTTTTAAAGGGAAAATTAAAGACTACATCACTGTCTGACACCCTGGATCTGTACCATTAAGAGTGGCGTAAGTATACATGCCATTGCATTTCATAGTGTCCAACAAATGCTGGTCCAGCCAGCTCACAAATATATATCCCCTATCCCATCTCTCCGAGTTAAACAATGAAAGATATAGTTTCCATAAAAAGGGTGACTGAAGAGTCTTTCATCATATTTCATGAAGCTTTGGACAAATAATACTATCATTACATATAGATTTGAACAACTGTCGTAAGTTAAACCCATGTTTGAAGGAAGAAATCACCTTTATGGTATCATACTTACTATCGTAATATAAATATTTGCTTGAGCATTGAATCAGGGTGGGAGCTGTAGCTACTGGGCAAAACAAACATAGAGGAAAGTAAACCTTCTTTGACAAAGTTATTACAAAGGAGGTAAGATCAAATACCTTAAATCTCCTCAAACAAGTAAGTTCTCATGTATAACAACCCCCCACCCTTTTAATACCAGCTGTTTTAGTAAAAGCAGATGTATACTGCTGTCTATCCCTTCCTATTTGTGCATCCCATCTTAAATGGCATCATAGCCATTACCTGCATCAAAACTGTTTGTAAACTTCATTACAGTTCTTTGAGGAAAACGGGCACAATTTAACTACATGCGCTCTCCAAATCTCCTAGCTATACTAGCTTACAGTAAAATTTCACATTTAATACTCGATATAGACAGTCTAAACATAAGACTTAACTAAAAAAAAAAAAAAAAAAGTAAATAAAGAACTGAAATACCGGAAACAATTACCTGCGTGTTTCCAATACTGCCATGGAAGGTCTGGCAATTGTTCCATTTCATAAATGTAGCTGTTCTACCGGCTGCAGGCTTGGTCTATCGATTTGCCGGCACTTTCTTTTATAGCTCATGTTAGCAATTTTGAATGTGGAACTTCAAGACAAGATATAAATCCTTCATCTTAACAAAGATCTTTATTATTGTCTCAGTTTAACCTGGGTGAAAAAAAACCCAGAAACTGGCTCCCTGTATGCATGGAAAGAAACCAGAAGAGTGAAAGGAAGACCCCACAGTCCAAGAGGAAGGAGTAAGTGAACTGCTGCCCTGCTTAGATGTGCACAAGTCTATGGGGCCAGATGGGATCCTTCCAAGAATTCTGAGGGAGCTGCTGGAAGTGCTCACCAAACCTCTTTCCATTATTCACCAGCAGTCCTGGCTAATGGGGAGGTACCAATAGACTTGAGGTTAGCAAGTGTGACGTCCATGTACAAGAAGGGCCAGAAGGAGGATCCAGGGAACTACAGACCTGTCAGTCTGACCTCAGTGCCGGGGAAAATCATGGAGCAGATCATCTTCAGAGCCATCACATAGCACGTACAGGACAACCACAAGATCAGGCCCAGTCAGCATAAGTTTATGAAAGGCAGGTCCTGTTTGACCATCTTGATCTCCTTCTATGACAAGGTAACCCACTTAGTGAATGAGGAAAGAGCTGTGGATGTTGTTTACCTGGATATTAGTAAGGCCTTTGGCAGCATTTCTCACACCATTCTCCTGCAGAAACTGGCTGCCTATGGCTTGGATGAGTGTACTCTTCACTGGATAAAAAAAATGACTGGATGGCCGAGCCCAGAGAGTGGTGGTGAATGGAATCAAATCCAGCTGGTGGCCAGTCACAAGTGGTGTCCCCCAGGAGTCAGGTTTGGGTCCTGTTCTCTTTAACATCTTTATCAATGATCTGGATGAGGGGATTGAGTGCACGCTCAGTAAGTTCGCAGACAACACCAAGCTAGGTGGGTGTGTCGATCTGCTTGAAGGTCAGGAGGTTCTACAGAGGGGTGTGGGCAGGCAGGATCGATGGCCTGAGGTCAACTGTATGAAATTCAATAAGGCAAATTGCTAGGTCTTGCATTTGGGCCACAACAACCCCCTGAAGCGTTACAGGCTTGGGGAAGAGTGGCTAGAAAGCTGCCCAGCAGAAAAGAACTTAGGGGTGTTAGCCGAGAGCTGGCTGAAGATGAGCCAGCATTGTGTCCAGGTGGCCAAGAAGGCCAACAGCAACCTGGCTTATATCAGCAATAGTGTGACCAACACAAGTAGGGAAGTGACTGTACGCGGCACTGGTGAGGCCACACCTTGAATACTGTGTCCAGTTTTGGGCCTCCCATTTCAAGAAGGACATTGAGTTGCTGTAGCGTGTCCAGAGAAGGGCAGTGAAGCTGGTGAAGGGTCTAGAGAACCAGTCTTATGAATTGAGGCTGAGGGAACTGGGATTGTTTAGCCTGGAGAAAAGGAGGCTCAGGGGAGACCTGATTGGTCCCTACAACTACCTGAAAGGACCTTGTAGCAAGGTGGGGGTCAGATTCTTCTCCCATGTGACGAGTGACAGGACTAGAGGAAATGGCTTCAAGTTGCACTAGGGGAGATCTAGGTAGGACATTAGAAAAAATTTCTTTACAGAGAGGGTTGTGAAGCATTGGAACAGGCTGCCCAGGATGGTGGTGAAGTCCCCATCCCTGGAAGTGTTTAAAAGAAGAATAGATGTTGCGTTGAGGGACATGGTTTAGGGACTCTGGCAGTTCGGGGTGTATGATTGGACCCAATGAGGTCACTTCCAACCAGATGATTCTGTGATTCTGTCATTCTGTGATCAAAATTGTAATTCCTTCTGCTGTTGCATTCAGTTTTGGTTTGTTTGTTTGTTTAAACAGTCTAGCAGCTCCATCCAACAATCTGTGGATCTGCTGTTTCTCTGTTATGCTCAGAAATAAACTTACTTGTTGATAAATCTTATTTTCTCCAGTTTCAGGACAGGAATGCATGGCATAGGCATGATACAAACTTACCTCTTAATGCCCAGATTCCCACAGAGAAGCCTCTCGCAGAAGCAATCATTCTCTGAGTACAGCAGATAGCTACCCATAATAACCAATATGTTTTAGGTTTGTTATGTATTTAAATATCCTTCAAACTGTCTTGCTCTTGCATATTTGAATCCAGCCTAGAAAATAATGCAGTCTCCAGAAATCTATAATTACTTAGACTTTTTCATAGGACAGAAGTAATGTTTTTCATTTTGCTTTCTGACCTTCTAGTACATCAGGAGCATACACATTTTTTTTCTGGTGTTGCTAAAGTTAACAAAACACAGAATATCTCCTGTGTATTACATAGTTTACACAGGACATCCCAAATACTACTGAAGCTTCAAAGCCAAATGCTCTGAAATTTAAAAAGGCCAAGAATGTGAACTGTAATCATTCCACCTATACTTACTTTCTTTATCCCAGACCAATCTCTCCATCCTCCATGGATAGAAAAGAAAAAGTCAAGACAGTAACCTATCGCCAAAACTTTACTAAATGACATTATATATATATATATATATATCTCCAAATAATATTTACCTTTGTAAATCATCTAAATATTTACGTGCTTTCATAGATGTAGTCAATATTTCTACAAGCATGTTTCAAGAACTGTTCTCACTTATTCCAAAAGTAAAGATATCCACATGGAAATAATATTTGGGAGTTATTAAACACAAAGTTAATATTAGATGGTTTTTGCCATAGCACTCTAATGAATATTTATGGTTTTTTCTTATGTACTACAAGCCCTACATTAATTTCACAGCTTCTTTATTCAGAATACAGTATTCTCTCTGAAGATATGTCCAAAAGTTCTTACGTCCTGCATTTCAGCTCTCAATGTCTTCATCTTACCTTTTCCTTATATAGTCTCAGGTTACTAAGTGGCTGCACTGCCTTCATGATTTTAAGCAACATATTTTTGAAAATAAAAATAGGAAATAGGATGGTATCAGAAACATTTAAGAACAGGAAAAGTTGCTCTATAAAATGCACATGATATAGGAAGTCACAGGTGAAATACGAAGAAACAAATACAAATCACTATAAATAAATATGTTGAATTATTTACATTAAAAATAATGTAGATATACAGGGACAGGCAAAATCCTCTCATGATTCCTTGAAACTTGTTTTGAAACTGTATCACGTAAAAAATTTTCTGTGTATAAAAAGGCTCCTATCTTTTAATAAGGAAAAAAAAATGGTTATTCAAGCCTCCAGAAGTCTTTCTTCTGAATACAAAGTATTAGTAAACTTCCTAGAAAATGTTTTCTAGTGTTCGTATTTAGACATGACCGAAAGGTTTACAAGCAGTATTACAAAATGTCAGCCATGAATTTACATATTAATATTTTATTCTTCTTTTTCATTTATTTAGGAGATATAGAAAAGAAATAAGCTTTAGTCCTATAAGCAGCATCTGTGTCCTGGACTTGCCACTGAACATGTCAAATGAAGAAGAAATTGCTGGGCCTTACCTGCTGGACTCAGCAGATGTAATAGCAATCAGAGGAGGAATCCTCAGTGGAAGGGTCGTGGGCCTTGGGATACTCTCAGTATCATTCTTTTTATCCCAGTCTGCCTGTTCTAACTGCCTGAAAGCCAGTGGAGGAAGCTGGATGTTACGGGACGATAATCTTCGAACAAGATAGGGCTCCATTCCCTGGAAAGAATCTTCGTCTTCAGTGCCGTGATGCAAAGCTTCTTCTGAAACCTATGATCAAGGCAAAAAAAACCCCATCATGTAAGAAAATACCTACAATGTTGATTTGATAACTTTTAATTCCTTTCCATAAGCCTGTTTCTTATAAATATTATTTTTACTTTAATACTGTTATTGAGAAAATGAAGAAGAATTTTAAAATGCAATTAAAGGTTTCCAGGCAGATTTGGGGGTTTAAAAGCAAGCAGAAAGCTATTTTATTGTGAGATTAACACACTGCTATGTATGTACTCATACGTGTATAGGGGACAAAAGTGCTCTGCATTGAACAACTTTCCCACAAAATGTTTGCCTTCGGGAGAAGCAAGACTCCAAATAGCAGTAATAAAATAAAATAAAAGTAGTAGTCAGATATTTGCAAATATACACCTCTTGACTGAAAACAGGAGAAAATTCACCTTAAATTCTGGCAGCTGTCCCAACTCCCATCTTTCTCTCTTGCTCACAGTAATTTCAAGCTAACAGTAAGTGATGAGTACTTAAAACAGCCACCGTAGTGCTTAGAAACAGTGAATAATTCAAAACTCTGAACATCAGGCCCTAAGGAAATCTTAAGTTTAAGCTTTAGTAAACATTATTTTTAATTTAATAATCTAAACTGCTGGTAATATTCTCTGGGTCATGGAAAAAAGGCAGACAATCCAGGAAAGAAATCTCCAATTGGTATCAAAGAAAGAGGAGAAAAATTCTCCAGAAAATTTTCAGAACTTCTAACAAACAGCTCAACATTGTGAGAGAAAATTTTCAAAGAATTACTTTTCCAAGAGCACTGATATTCTGAGAAGCTTGTTGTAATAATGAAAACAAATTAGTTCTTTTCTCCATGTGTTTTACCATTACTTGGTAAATTCCTCAGCACAGATACCATTGTCTGCACCTGTTGCCTTGATTACTTTCTTGTGATTGTTCCTGAAAATCGGAAGAAACTCCTTAACACCAATGTAGCATTAAGAAGCAGCATTTCCTTATTTTGCAGTGCCGGATGCATGGGGGATCATTCTGCCTATCGTGCAGATCGTATACTGCCCCAGCCAAAGCTTATATCACCCGATTACATACATATTCAGTATTTTCCCCAAATTAATCATACATATTCATCCTATTTCTGAAAGCTGATTAATATTTTTACATAGCTATTACGCATGTGGCCTGAGCTTAGGAGGACTCATATGGTGGAGCATGGCATGTCCTGCTGGTTGCAGAAGAAAGAGTTTTTTAAGCTTTGCTCTGGGAATTTCCCATATATGGTAGATAACTGGAAAAGAAAACCAAATTATCTGAGCTTGTTGTGATTTATATTGGTTTCAACCAGTCTTCAAATACCTCAGTTCATCTTTTCTCTTCTCTCTCCTCCTGTCTGCTTTCCCAAGTCATTCAGATTCTTATCATTCTTTTCCCAGACCGCCAAGGTTTTGATATCTCTATTGTACAGACTACCATTTACCCAAGCTCTGATCAAGACTAAAGATTTTCTACATCTAATCTAAGAAATAGGAACACAGCATTTATAGCTATATGTTATTCCACCTAGATCAGGTATCAGTAGCTTCACAGACCCAATACAATACTTGAGACTGGTACATCAGGTATTACCTTCTGTCAAACTAGAGTTCAGATGTATATTATGGTATTCATGGCATACGAAATAAAGCAAGCTAGACTATGCCCACAATTTACAGTCACACCTCCATTTATAGAGGAGACGTGGCCTTCAGTTTGACCTGTCTAATGAGGACTGATGCACACCTGCAAGAAAAATTTGCACAGCAATGTATTTATTCTGTGCACACAGGGAGAGCCATTAATTAAACACCTTTCATGATGAGCGCTTGTATTGACTTTGCATGGCAAGGTTTTGGTAGTGGTACAGGGGTGGCTTCTGTGAGAAACTGCTAGAAGCTTTCCCTTTGTCAGATAGAGCCCATGCTGGCTGGTTGAGGACCCACCGCTGGCTGAGGCCAAGCCCATCAGCAGTGGTGGAGGTGCCTCTGGGTTAACATACGTAAGAAAGTTAAAAAACCCCTGTGGAACAGCAGCCAGAGAGAGAAGTGAGAATATGTGTGAGAAACAACTCTGCAGACACCAAGGTCAGTAAAGAAAGAGCGGGGAGGAGGCACTCCAGGCATCAGAGGAGAGAGTCCTTTGAAGCCCATGGTGAAGCCCACGGTGAGCTATATTGTCCCCCTGCAGCTGATGGAGGTTAATAATGGAGCAGATATCCACCTACAGCCCATGGATGACCCCATGCTGGAGGAGGTGGATGTCCAAAGGAGGCTGTGACGCCGTGGGAAGTCCACACCAGAGCAGGCTTCTGGCAGGACCTGTGCACCCCTGAAGAGAGGAGCCTACACTGAAGCAGGTGTGCTGGCAGGACTTGTGACCCTGAAAGTTATCCACACTGGAGCAGTTCCATGGAAAGGTCTCACATTGGAGAACTTCATGGAGGACCGTCTCCTGTGGGAGGGACCCACACTGGAGCAAGGGAAGAATGAGAAGGGTTCTCCTCCAGAGAAGGAAGGAGCAGCAGAGACAACATATGATGAACTGATCACAATCCCCATTATCTGTCCCCCTGCACCACTCAGGAGGAGGAGGTAGAGAATTCAGGAGTAAAGTTGAGCCTGGGAAGAAGGGAGAGGTAGGGGAAAGAATTTTTTAGGGGGAAGATTTTTTAAGATTTAGTTTTTCTTTCTCATTATCCTACTGATTTGATTGGTAATAAATTAAACTAATTTCCCCAAGTCAAGTCTGTTTTGCCTGTGACAATAATTGGTGAGTGATCTCTCCCTGCTGTTATCCTGACCCATGAGCCTTTCATTATATTTTCTCTCCTCTGTCCAGCTGAGGAGGGGAAGTGATAGAACAGCTTTGGTGGGCACCTGGTGTCTACCCAAGGTCAAACAACCACAGTAGAATTAATAAGCTTCATTTGTACTTGGAGCTTGAGCAGTTGCTATAAGCAAATTGTTTCTAGTTAAATTTTTAATCACTAAATCTAAATTAATAATTTAACTATTTTTTCTTAATCTAGCTGTAATGTAGTTTAAACCAAAGAAGATTATAAAATGGTATGCAATAATGCAGGTACTCTGAAGGAAATCAACAGCAGAATCTATCACTGTGAAAATACTACAAAATTGAATGTGTTATAGTTTTCAGAGCGTTTAACTTCAGCCTTGTATTTTTAGTGTGTGTACAGTGGATATGCAAGAGTGCAGAATAAATTAAAAAATAATAATAAAATTAATTATAACTATGAGAAATGAAAAATGCTGATATTAGAGCTAAAAATGATTTATCACGAGGTTATTTGATCCACTTCATCAGTTAATTTTTTGGGCAGCTCTGCAAATCATAAAAATCCTTGAATTGCAGCCACAGACAAGCAGAATGAGACAGCTGAACTGAGAAAGTAAACTCACTGAGCAACTTCTGTTCAACTTACATGCAAAAAATTTAAAGAGGTAGAAAATTATGACCTAAAGAATACCATAAGAAAAAGATAAGAGTTGCAACCCAAATATTGAACACAAGCTTTGGAGAAATCAAACAATAGGCACCTAGTGTATATTTCGATGGCAATAGAAAATTAAGTCAATTTCTGGAAAAACAGTCCACCAATTCAGTTACAAATACTCAGGCATCTAAACCAGGAAATACTTTTTCTTGCAGTTCCTGTCCCCAAGCTTCTAGTCTCCAGTTAGGTTCAGCATTCCACATCCTCATGTCCTCTCCCCTGTCATGCAGAGAGAACCACAGGGTGGCATGTGGTGTACACCACTGGTAACCTCTCCCTTGAACAGAAAAAGGCTGACCTTTTACAGCTGAGACATTGGTCAGTGTGGGTAAGGAAGACCTATCCTTCCTGAATTGTTTGTATAATGTTGGGTCACTTTCTCTTGTGAACAATGATAGTGAAATTGTAGAGTTTTCAGTTCTTGGGGAAGGATTGGGGTGGGGGGGTTGCAGTGTCAGTAGAACTGCCACCTTGGACTTCTGGAGGGCAGACTTCAGCCTGTTTAGGGGCCTGGATGACAGAGTCCCTTGGGAGGCAGTCTTGAAGGATAAAGGAGTCCAGGAAGGCTGGACATTCTTCAAAAGGGAAATCTTTAAGGCGCCAGAGCAGGCCATTCCCATGTTCTGAAAGACAAGCCAGCAGGGAAGAAGCCTGGCCAGGCTGAATAGAGCTTTGGCTGGAACTTGGGAAGAGTTTGTGACCTTTGGAAGAAGAGGCAGGCAAATCAGGAGGCCTACAAAGTTAGCGAGCATATGCAGGGGGGAAATTACAAGGGCCAAAGCCCAGCTAGAAACTAATACAGCTACTGCAGTAAAAGACAATAAAAAATGTTCTATAAATACATTAAGCATACAGCAAAAGAAGGGCTAAGGAGAAACTCCATTCTCTCCTGGACGCAGAGGGAAACATACTGACAAAGGATGAGGATAAGTTTGAGGTACTTAATGACTTCTTTGCCTCAGTCATTAAGAGTAATACCAGTTTTCTCCAGGTACCCAACCCCCTGAGCTGGAAGACAGGGAGCAGAATGAAGCCCCCATAACGCATGGGGAAATGGTTAGTGATCTGCTACACCACTTAGACACGCACAAGTCTATGGGACCAGATGCGATCCACCAAAGGGTACTGAGGGAGGTGGCAGAAGTGCTCACCAAGGCACTTTCCATCATTTATCAGCAGTCCTGGCTAACCAGGGAGGTACCAGTTGACTGGAGGTTAGCAAATATGATGCCCAACTACAAGAAGGGCTGGAAGTTCTAGGGAACCACAGGCCTATCAGACTGACCTTGGTACCAGGGAAGGTTATGGAGCTGATCATCTTGAGTGCCATCACGCAGCACATGCAGGACAACCACGTGATCAGTCCCAGTTAGTATGGGTTTATGAAAGGCAGGTCCTGCTTGACCAACCAGATCTCCTTCTGTGACAAGGTGACCCACTTAGTGAATGAGGGAAAGGTTGTTCATGTTGTCTGCATAGAATTTACTAAAGCTTTTGACACTGTTTTCCACGGCATTCACCTGCAGAAACTGGCTGCTCATGGCTTGGATGGACTTAAGCTTTACTGGGTAAAAAACTGGCTGGATGGCCAGGCCCAAAGAGAAGTCATGAATGGATTTAAATCCAGTTGGCAGCTGGTCACAAGTGGTATTCCCTAGGGCTCAGTACAGGGGTCAGTTTTGTTTAATATCTTTATCAATGGTCTGGATGAGGTGATTGAGCGCACTCTCAGTAAGCTTACAGAAAAAACCAAGCTGGGAGGGATCTGGAGAGGATGGAATAATGGGCTGAGGTGAATTGCATGTAGTTCAACATGGCCAAGTGCCGGGTCCTGCACTTGGGCCACAACAACCCCCTGCAGCATTACAGGCTTGAGGAAGAGTGGCTGGAAAGCTGCCTAGTGGAAAAGAACCTGGGGGTGTTAGTTGATAGCCAGCTGAATATGAGCCAGCAGTGTGCCCAGGTGGCCGAGAAGGCCAATGGCATCCTGGCTTGTATCAGCAATAGTGTGACTAGCAGGAGCAGGGAAGTGATTGTCCCCCTGTACTCAGCACTGGTGAGGCCACACCTCAAATACTGTGTCCAGTTTTGGGCCCCTCACTACAAGAAGGACATTGAGGTGCTGGAGCAGGTTCAGAGAAGGGTAACAAAGCTGGTGAAGGGTCTAGAGAACAAGTCTTATGGGAAGTGGCTGAGGGATCTGGGGTGTTTAGCCTGAAGAAAAGGAGGCTCAGGGGAGACCTTACCACTCTGTACAACTGCCTGAAAAGAGGTTGTAGTGAGGTGGGGGTCAGTCTCTTCTTCCAAGTATCAAGTGACAGGACAAGAGGAAATGGCCTCAAGTTGCACCAAAGAAGGTTTAAGGTGGATGTTAGGAAAAATTTCTTCACTGAAGGCGTTGTCAAGCATTGGAACAGGCTGCCCAGTGAAGTGGTGGATTCACCATCCCTGGAGGTAGTTAAAAGTTATGTAGATGTGGCACTTAGGACATGCTTTATTGGTGGACTTGCCAGTGCAGAGTAAACAGTTGGACTCGGTGATCTTAAAGGTCTTTTCCAACCTAAGTGATCCTATGACTCTATGATTTCCAAAACAACCTCATAAACACCTGGGCCATGGAGCACGGCGCTGACTGGCTGTATCATATTCCCTATCATGCACCAGCATCTAGGAAAACTGAATGATAGAATGGGCTACAGGGAGAGCAATTCAAGCACTGGGATACAAATCTAGCAACACTTGTCTCCTCAACACTAAAGGATCTGCCAGTCACCCTCGCCTTCACCCTGCCCAATCATAACTGCTGTGTAGGGTCCATGTACATGTAAATGGCTGAGAAAAACAGTCTGGATTATTTCTTCCTTGGGAAAGGGCAAACCAATTTGCGTGGTTGTTTTTGCTCAAGTACCTGACCTTCTTCGTAGGTTTTTCTTAGGTGCTTATCATCTCAATAGCTATGAGCTTCATAGGCATTAATTTAACTCCATAAAACTAATTTAAGTCCAAAAAACCTACTGAAGAGACAAGGATGGTATTTTTATAGCCAAGAGTTAAAGACACAATGAGATAAACTGAAAAACAGCCTCTAATTACGCTTGACCAATTTGGGGAATACAAGTTTCAGAATACTTCACATTAGCTTCCTTTAATATCATCATGCACAATTTCCTCTGATTTTAATTTGCAAGAGTTTAGCTCAACCTGTTTGCAAGTAACACTACTGGCTCACAGTGGACATTCAGAAAATAAGGTTAATGGTATTTGGACAAAAATTTTTCTTTAAGCAACTTATTTAGTGTTATATAGTGGTTCTATGTTCTATGATTAAGTTTTATAAAAATAAGTTTTCTCTAAGGTCAAAGTCTATTATTTTAACTTTCAGACCATATTTTCCAAATTTCTCAAAACATTTGTTAAACATCTTCCAAGATTCGCAAGAATTGGGAAGAAGACTATAGTAACCATTGCTACACAGTCCTTATTGATCCTACAAGCAGCTTTAGGCTACAAGTTCATATCTGAGAATATGTGATCATGTCATTAAAGTTTACCCCACCATATATATTATATATTGTTGTATAAGCATAAGGACAAAACCAAAAGGTAATTCTGGCACTGCCTGATTTTTGACTGACTTTCTACCTTAGTGATTTTCATGACAAATTTGTCATGTAACATTTAATTTTCTTTCAGAAAATAGATCACACGTTTCCATCACAGGGAGTGACATTGACACACACTTCATGCCTCAGCTAAGCTGAAACTTTAGATCGACTACAAAAAGCAATGTCATGCAAACAGATATGCAAATACAAGCAGTAAGCTGTTGTTAGCTAGTCATCTGTTTAGACCTGTAGTCAACACAAAATACGCACTTTTCCAGTGCATTCTCCAGATATTCAGTATGTAGGAAAACATGAGATTTAGGAATTATTGCTTTTGTTTTCTGTCAAAGTCCTGGGTTCTGCTTCAGGCTAAATATTTCAGGGCACACAGGCTATCCTTTCTGTCTTTCTCCAAGACTGTCCCTTCGCCCTCAGACCTACAACATGTTGCGGTACATGGTCAATATTTTGTCTTGCAAGGGACAATCACAGCTTTATGTATCAGAAACCGCCATTCTAAACATTACAGAGAATACAGGTAGTTTCTTCTCGGTGAGATAGTGTATGTGCCATGTTTGCCCCGCTCCCCAGAGAAGTAGCCATGTTATGTTACCTTGTAAATACTAGTCTGTACAATAGAGATATAAAAACCTTGGCAATCTGGGAAAGAATGATAAGAATCTGAATGACTTGGGAAAGCAGACAGCAGGAGACACAACAGAAAAGATGAGCTGAGCTACTTGAAGACTCGTTGAAACCAGCATAAATCACAACAAGCTCTGACTAGACCTTCTTCTCTGCCAATTAACCACAATATATGGGAAATTCCCAGAGCAAAGCTTAAAAAACTCTTTCTTCTGCAACCAGCAGGACATGCCATGCTCCACCATATGAGTCCTCCTAAGCTCAGGCCACATGCATAATAGCTATGTAAAAATATTAATCAGCTTTTAGAAATAGGATGAATATGTATGATTAATTGGGGGAAAATACTGAATATGTATGTAATCGGGTGATATAAGCTTTGGCTGGGGCAGTATACGATCTGCACGATAGGCAGAATGATCCCCCATGCATCCGGCACTGCAAAATAAGGAAATGCTGCTTCTTAATGCTACATTGGTATTAAGGAGTTTCTTCCGATTTTCAGGAACAGCCAGAGAGACTCAGAAGCTTCTTGCTGATGTAGTGTTGCTAATCACATCTGCAGTAATAAAGAAGACACATGCTTGTGGATGCTTCAGTACCATGTGCTTTTGTGTTGGATTTGTGACTGGCGGGTTTTGGTAGAGGGGAAGGGGGCTACTGACGTGGGCTTCTATAAGAAGCTTCAAGAAGCTCCCCTAGCTCCAAGTCAGACCCGCCTTTAGCCAAGGCCAAGCCAATCAGCGTCTCTGCAATAACATATTTAAGAAGGGAAAAACTAGTTGGGCAACTTCTTTTGTTTTGGGGGTTCCTTTGTTTTTGGAGAGGAGTGGGGCAAGAGACAAACAACATTTGGACACCAAGGTCAGTGAGGAAGGAGCGGGGAAGGCATGCCAGAGCAGCCATTCTCCTTCAGCCAGTACTGAGACAGCAGGCTGAGCCATTGCAGCATTTAGGAGATCAATGATGGAGCAGAATCATGCTTGCAGTCCATGAAGTACCCCACCCTGGAGCAAGGGATTTATCCTGAAGGAATCTGTGTCCTTTATGTTGACCCTCAAGCCTTTTGTTGTATTTTCTTCTTCCCATCCCACTAAAGGGGGTAGAATTGAGTTCAGGGCTGTGTGGTTGCTTTGTTGCCAGCTTCGTGGGCTCATACCATCATAATTTTCCACACAAACACATTACTTTTCAAACCTAAACTCAGTTTTTCCTCTACTTCCTCTTCCCTATTCATTTTTCTTCTCTTTCCCTGCTTTTTGCTCCTGTTGATTTCTTGAACTGGGTAATTTTTTTTTTTTTTTTTAATTTTCTTAACATCAGCAGAAGGCCTCCAAGAGCCCAGAGAGGACAAGGGAAGAGGACAGACAACTGCACAACTGATTTCTGTGATTTGCATGGACATTTGTACTGAATCTGGCTGGGATGAATTAAATTTCCTTCATAGCAGCCCACACAGTGTTACGTTTTGGATTTTTGACCAAAAGAGTGCTGATAACACACTGATGTTTTAGCTGTTGCTGAGTAGTTCTTACACAGCATCCAAGCCTTACCTGTTTTTCATGCTGCACCCCCAGGTAGTAGACTGGGGATGCCCAGGAAGATGTGAGGGCACACAAGCAGAACAGCTGACCCCAACTGACTAAAGGAGTTTTCATCAACATATGATGTTATGCTCAGCAATAAAAGCTCAGGGAAACGAGGAGGAAGATTGAGGGCATTCGGTGTTATGGCACTTGACTTCCCAAGTAACCATGACACATGCTAAGGCCCTGATTTGCAGGGCAAAACCGAATTGAAGAATATACCAGGTTTGGTGGTTTGGCTTTTTTGGTTTTTTGGGGTTTTGTTTGTTTGGTTTTGTTTTTTGTTTGTTTGGTTTTTTTCTAGAGGTTTATATTCTGATTCACCATCATACTTTAAGCAGTGAAAAAGCCTCATTCTTATTAACAGTTGAAGTATCTTAAGTTAGAGCTGCGAAAATAATTATCCTAAGAAAGACAACCTATATATATATATATATAAAGGTTATCCAATGTTGCAAGTTAGGCTTTCCTCAATCGTAAGCAATTTATACAACTATACCATTATGAAACTGTTGGGCAAGCATAACAAAAGCCAGTGTTGTCATGACCACAAAACCACTAAGAATGACAACTAAGTTTTGGAACAGCAGGTATCTGACCTGCTATGTAAAGTGATCCAAGATCATAATTGCTAAGAAATACAAAGCTACTTAAAGAAATAGTTCTGCTCCTGACATTTCTGATCCCTGAGGATGTACACAAGAGAAAGGAAGTTTCTGTAAAGTGTCTGTTAATGAAATCAGTTAAATAGAACATTTTAGGCTTTTTTTTTTACATTAGAGGTCTGGAAGACTCTCTGTTAAACCCTGCCGTGTAACCAATTAATCGAATTCTGGAACGTGACATCCTTTTAGATACCAATTAACCTACATCAGCTCTTTTTGTATAAAGCAGACTCCAGGCTGGGTTATTTAAAGTGTCTGCCTTCTTATATCATTTCTTCCTTAAGTTCCCTTGCTAATATGATGAATCATTCACTGGCTAATTTAATGCTCATGAGATCATTTGCTAGCCTTCTAATTAGCAGGTATGTTTCTTAGTTCTTATCAGTAATTGCTCATTAGTAAGCACAGATTTTTGTGCAACAATAAATGATTGTAATCTAAGGAATTAAAGTCAGCCACATATCACAAGCTTCTATAAAATAAAAAGAGCCTGAGGAAAGTCAAAAAGTAGACTCCTGACATAGAAGTATGGATTGGTTCTTGTTGCCATTTCTCTGCAGGCCTCTTCATAGACTTAACAACATTATCTATTTCTCACCTTTCTTAGCATTTCTTTGAAAAGCATTTTTTCAGAAGTGTCACAGTATGCATCTCTAACAAAGTAGTTGTGTAGTGCCAGTTCTTGAATCATCCATAACCAACCCACCCTGACACACCCTCCCATCCTTTCCATCTGCTACTCTGTCTTGTGACATGGATCAAATGACTACTGGCATCCACAAGTTTATCCATGCTCTTCCAAGAGCAAATAAGGTGACTTACAAGTACTTAAAGAACCCCATCACTGCAGTCATTCTTCTAACAACTTTGACGTGCCAGCACAGTGCTCTTTAAAAGAATAGCAATTTGAGGGGAAAGGGTGCGGCATTGTAATCTCTGTTTGTGTTCTTGCATTACCATATTACAATATACATCATGCCCATGCAACAGTAGCACTAAACTAGAAGGTAGCTGAAAAATAGGTAAAAATAATCACGTCGGTTTGTTTATTTGCAGCCCAGAGGTATACTGAGTACCAAATGCCAGAGGCCACAATGAAAATTCATTTTGGAGGTTTGACTCATGAGGCAAACAATTTCTGCTAATGAATGATGGGGTTGTTTCTAGCCCACCTACAAAACAACTCCTCGATTCAGCTCTGTGGTTGGCTTGAGTCAGAAAACAATAATCTCTGATAATTCTGCCTACTTCTGTACAAAATAATTCTTTCATTTGCACCAAAATATTTTGAGTAAACTGCCCAAATATTTGTTTTATATTTTTATTTAGAATATGTAATTATTATTTTATGCTTTCTAGAAGATGACACAGTAGTATTTATGATAACTTAAAGTGTTCAAACAGTTGATCTAAACAGACAGTGGGTGGGTAGTGACTATTCTAAAATGCTAGTCATTTACAGGACACAAAGAGTATGTGCTGGCTTAAGAGTATTAATGCCTGGAAATTCTTCGCTGCTTTATTATGGATGTTCATTGTTACACTGGCAATTCTTTCACCATGGTCATGCCTTAGCTTCTACACCTGAAAAACTGATATAATTCTTTCCATCTAGTTATAAGTGTGTTTGAGATCCACTAGCATCTTTTATTAGCATAGCTATTTTATATTCAGACTAAATACACTATCTTTCTTTCAGGTGATTATTTACTTTTGATTCCTACATATTCTTCACTTCTTCCTCGCCAAAAAACATTTTAATACTTTGAAAATACAATGCAAGGACACCATCAAACCAATACAATGTCCTTGCTCTTGGATTCTTTAATTTTTATTAAAAAGTAAATGAGCCTGTATTATTCACTGACCATTTCAATGCTGCATTTCACAGTGAGTAGATTCAATGCTGCTCATTATTTGCGCTATGGAAAAAGAGAAAACGATGATGCAAACTCTTAATCTCGTAGTTAAATAAATGAACTTCTATACAGTCAGGCAATTCTTTCCCTCTTTTGTCTATAATGCAAATATTTTTAGTGGAAAAACACCTTCTAAAACAGGTTCAGAACAAATTTTTTGTTATATCTTTCCTCAAGTAGTTTAAAATAATTACACCACTTAAAATGTGATTATGTATCTCAGCACAAGTTAGGAAGTATTAATGCACATAAGAAAATGAGCAATTCTTAATGATAGTATGGTTATTTAGATGGAGATGGTGGAATTGTTGATGGTGCAAGAAATACTCATGTTTATTTCTGTTCTGTATTTAGAAGAGTGAAAATGATTTATTCAAAGCAAATGGAGAGAAAGTACTTTCCAGGTCATTAATACGGAGAGTTTTCTAAGAAAAAAAAAAAAGTTTTACGTCAGCAGATGAAATGATTTCCACAGAAAAAACATTAAAAAGTTGGCAGATAGTCCTTTAGCTTTCTAACAGTAACAAGTCCTGGTAAGCAAGGGAAGCCTGAAAGGACTGGAAGAGCACCTGTTCTAAGAGAACAAATCAGATGACTCAAATTCTAATAGAAGAATCAGCCTACCAATATAACAAAAAGAAATAAATCACATTACTATAAAGATATAAGAATAATCCAGTGAATCTGACTTTACAGGAAATAGATCTTCTCAAACAAAGCATTGGCATTTTGGTTGTACATACCACAGGGTTGTGTAGGGCACTAACATGAAACTGATGACAAAAATAATGCTTTATGAATGTGACTGTCTCTGAGGCACGTGCCCTGGGAACTTGCTACAGGACTTTCAGGTTCCCAGCCCCATTTCCATGAGGTTTTAGACTTCTTAATTTAGCAGAGAACTGAACTCTAGCTCAGTAAGCACTCCCTGGTCCTGAGCATTATTCTTAGAATCATAGAATCCTTTAGGTTGGAAAAGACCCTTAAGATCATTGAGTCCAACTCTTAACCTAACAGTCAAGTGGACCACTAAACCATGTCCCTAAGCAGACCCTCTACACATCTTTTAAATACCTCCAGGGACAGTGATTCAACCACTTCCCTGGGCAGCCTGTTCCAATGTTTGATAACCCTTTCAGTGAAGAATTTTTTCCTAATGCTCAATCTAAACATCCCCTGCCACAACTTGAGGTGATTTCCTCTCATTATATCAGTTGTTACTTAGGAAAATGTAGGGTAGGTCTATCCCTATGGTACAAAATCCAAGGCTCCAGCCTCAGGACAGTGTGAGCATTTCCAACATACTCAGCCGAGGAATGGATTTATTAGACAGTTTTCCTGGTCCTGCACTTCTTCAATCAGAAATTTTCCTACAAGCTCTACTTTTTTCTCTCCAGAGACCGTCTGACAGTAGAAATTCTTTGTAAGGATGTCTGCAGTTAACAGATGCTCAGCAATGCAAAAAATAAAAAAATTAAAAACCCCCCAAAACAACAGAAAAAAATGCCAAAGCAAGAAGGAAAAACAAAACCAAAAGCAAATTATTTAAAGTCATGGTGCTGATATAAACCTTTCTGAATTTCAGATCAGTTCATATAGGAGATCATGCCAAGAGCATTCTCTGCTGCACGTATAAAGGAAAACTGTAGGTATATACACTTAGGTTCTGCGTGCTACAGTAAGACAGAACCACACTGACTTCAGCTTCATTGTCACTTGTGTGGAAGGACCTCATTCAGCAATAATTTGAAATCCTATGGAATTCAGTAACTAAGCTAAGAACACCTGTCAGCCAGCTGTTGACATATTTGTCCAAATGTTCCAAAAATGGTACAAAATTTAGCCTCTTAATAGCAGTTGAAAAATCAAGAAACAAAGGCTCATCCATACTAGCCATAATTCTTTGGTATCTGTTAATATTAAAAATTCAGTTTGTTCACTGTTACCTGGAGTTCTCCTGCTAAGTTTATTCAGATAGACTGCTCTTTCCATGGGAAGAAATTTGATACAGAAACTTGCAAAAAGTAGAGTTCCTAAAACGGAAAAATGCTTCTTCCATTTCTTTTCGTAATGAAAAGAATTATGTGGCATCACAGATGTAATATCTTTCAGGATAAATGAAAGTTTTGGAATAGATACTTTATTCACTGCTGTAAACGCACCTTTCCAGCAGGGACATACAAAACAAAGATGACCAAAAAGTCATGTCAACTTTTTTTTTTTTTTCCCAGCTTCTGAATCCCTGTTTGAGCATTTCAACAAGTAACTTGATTACCAGAAGTCCTGAAATGAAGTCCTTTTATTGATCTCATCCAACTTCTGGAAATAAGACAATTCATTAGTAAGTTTTTTATGATAAATGTCTTGAAATAAGGCTGTGACATTTCAAAATGCACATTACAAAATACTGGGGAAACCTGATACCAGAGCTTGATTCTAGGATTTTGCCATAGTAAAGTAGTGGACAGAGGTCCTTCTGTGTCATTTGTTTCCCAAAAGGGAAATTAATCTTTTTCAGTGCTGGTCCAGATAGAACTCTGAGCACAGAGCTTTCCCCAGAAGTCTTTACCTCCTATGTTTAAACTCCAAAAATCACAGTTATTTGTACTTATTTATCACGGTTACTGATCACTTAGTCACCTACACTAAAATACAGATTTGTCCACTCTATATTTCCAGTACATGTTTTGACATTTTTCAGGCTTACATATTGTCACGGTTACAAAATTGAATCCATTTCATTTAACACTGAGCAGGTATCAGATATTAGTCATCAAGTAAGATTAATATCAGAGAAAATCCAATAATTCTTTAGTAAACTTCAGGCTCCAGAACCCAAGACAGTCTTCTATTTCAGATTCTTTAAATTCACAGATATGTAACTGTAAAAAGGCATTTATAGTCTGCTTACACACTGTTATCCCAGAATTTAAAGACATCTTCAGTATACCTCCAACAAGTTAGTTTACCAAGTCTGCTAGGACTCAGTCTTCCTTTCCACCTTGGAGAAGACAAAGTTTTTTGCCTTTCTTACACAAACACTTTTAGAAAAAAGTTTTGAACACTTAAGTAACTTCTAATATCAATATTTCTGGATTATAGTCTTCCAGCTATCCAGCTATTACATTGCTGTCAAATAGAAAATGTATGCCAAGTTGATTTGTTTCAAATAGCTGGCATGGTTCCTTTTCCTTTAACTCCTTATGTCTTTGGTTTTGAACAAAAAAAAGTTCAGCAAATGAAGATTTCTTATAAAATTGAACTGGTAGATCCATTCACCAAATAAAATATCCTATCATTTGAAAGAAAAGTTATAGGAAAGAGTAATACTGAAAAATTGTATAACAGAATGAATTACCACTTTGAATAGAGACCTCAAGTTGCACTAATATGAAGAAACAATAGATTCTGTTCTAGACATAATCCAGGTCAGCAACATCTACCCTTGCTATTATGCTGCTCTAGGAACTTGCAAATTAAAATATACTTTTATAGAATTTTAGAATTTTATACATTTTAGCAGATTGTAAGAAAACAAGAAACAACAACATTTAGGAAAGCAGGTGACATCTAGGGATAATTTCCTTTAAATTTTTAATTTGCTTAGGGGAAAACCTATCAGAGGTAGTAAAACTAAATAAAATAACATGAACTAAAATAACATAATCTTCTGTAATAATGCAACTAGACATTATTCCATGTTGTACTTTAAATACTATTCCTGAAAGATGCTAAACTATAAGCAAAGAAATTTGAGTGAGAACCTTTTATATATCAAAACTGATTTTTTTCCAAGCGCTGTTTTCTAAGCTATTATTTTATTATAATCTTTTCATGATCAAGGACCAAGGACCAGACAGCCACCTACTGTCTAAAAGGGAAAACCACTTCATCCTACTTGATGAGACATAACTCTTGCATTTCAAGTTGTTTCTAAGCAACTTCATAAGCAGGACAATACTAAACTGTACTGTATGCAATTTTGGATGCATGACTATACCTTTAAGTGTATTTTATTATGCAGTTCACTTCATCAAGAAAAATTACAAGAGAAAGATATTTCTGCATTTCACACTAACAAGAAGTACATTAAGGAAGCTTCTGAATTCTTCAGTATGTCCTTTGAAATTGCATCCCAGGGTACAGAAGCCATATGCTTTTAGTTCATTAAGACTGAACTACTGCATGGACAAGGCTTTGAGATATTACTTGTTTACTAGCAACGGCTTCAATTTTATTAGGGTGTTCTGTTTACCCACCAGCAGTAAGCACCCCATACTGGAAAGTCTCTATACAAAATAAATAAATATTTGAGAGTGCTGTTATATATCCAGTTTAAGTTCTACAGTAAAACAAATAAATTTGATGTGACAACAGTTTATCTTGTTTGACCCAGAAGAGATGGCCATACAGGTTCATATTAATACTACACCCAGCCCAATATCCTCTCTGATGACAATCTGATGGACATGCTTAGGGAAATTGTGTCAGAAAAAGGTCAAGAGTAAAAGCAGTCCACCTCCCATTTTGAGAACTTCTATTTTCTTTCAGTCAACAACTTTAAGATTTTCTTAGGTACAGCTTTTCACCTATAGGTTCAGACTAGTTTCTTAAAGGATAGAAACTGCAAAGCCAGGGCATTCTTCTACTTGTTATTCTCAGGTCAATAAGGATATAGAATGTCTACAACTGTATCTAGGGAAGACAATAATGCTGGTGTAGAAAGACAGACTGGGAAATAATTCGCAGTTTATTTCCTACAGAATCATCAGCAATCTGACAGGAAGCAACAGGCTGAGAATTTGCTGAAACACTAGCTAGTAAAACCAATCATCCATAGTTTGACTAAAGGGAAGTAAAACAGACAGTGTGCACAACACAATAAAAACAGAATTTCAGGATGGTCCTCTTTTAAGTCATCCCCACAAATGCTTGTCTTCACTGCAGCCAAGGTACAGTTTAAATGCAGTTTCATTTTGGCACTCCCATCTACACATAAAAACATCCAGCCTGAGGTGAATAATGATTTAAATTCAGTTCAGTTGAATTGACAGGGTATAGACAAAAATTCAAGTGATAATAACATTCAAGATTGTAATCTTATAGAGGAAGCAGATAGGGCTTCTATGTCTCTGTTCATGCTTCACCAGGTCATTATTATAGCTTGAGTTAATTCAATTAAGACTCAAGCTAAAAATTCAGTAAAAAACAGTTCCATAATAAGGGACATTTTATGTAACATTGCACAAGTGCACTTTCTTCCAAGAAAAACATATGTCACGAGAGTTGAGGAGGAAATTGATTTTCTAACCTGCCAAACTGTTAAACTTCAGAAACCCTCCTATTCCATATCACATGGAAACAAAGTTCTTTCAATATCTTCATAGAAGGCAGAGTTTGAGAAAAATGTTTTCTCCCACCTTTCTCTTCATAGTCAAGTCGTCCAGGACACAGCACAACCTCCTGGAAAGCAAATGAACTAAGCTCTCTTAGGGTCACATCGAAGAATCACCTAATCACTGAGCTTGGAAGGGATCTCTGGAGATCATCTAGTTCAGACCCTCTGTTCAAGCAAGCTCAGATAGTTGGTTGCCCAGGAGAGTGTCCAGTCAGGTTCTGGACCTATCAGAAAGAGACTGCACAGGCTCTCTGGGCAACCTGGTCCAGTGTCTGATTACCCTCTCAGTAAATTTAAGAAAGAAAAAAAAAAATTTTTTTTGTTGTGTTCAGATGAAATTTCATGTATTTTTATATGTGCCCTTTGCTTTTTGCCATGTCACTGGGCATTACAGACAAGTATCTGGTTCCATCATCAGTATCCCCCTCCAAGAGTCATTTATACACATTGATAACACCATCCCTGAGCCTTGTCTTCTCTAGGCCAAGCAGTCCCAGCTGTCAGCCTCCTCCTCTACATCATTTGCTCCATTTTCTTGATCATCTTCATGACTCTTTGCTGCACATGCTTAAGAATGGCCGTGATTTTCTTGTAGTGGGGAGCAAAGAACATGACACAGAACTCCAGATGTGTTTTCTCTAGGGCTGAGTAGAGGAAAACGATCACTGTCCTTGAAAAATGGGCAGTGTTTTTCCTAATGTTGCCCAGCATGCTCTTAGCTGTTTTTTTGCTGCAAGGACACACTGCTGACTCATGTCAAGCTTGCTATCTAGCAGGATGCCCAGATACTTCTCTGCCCAGCTGCTTTCCAGATGGTAGCCCCTGATGCATACTTTGAGTAGCCAGTGTGTACTTCCAAACCCCATCCCTGCACACTCAGTCTCTCTATATTTCACCCACATCACTTGCTCCTGCCTTCACCTCTTGTAGTCTTCTTTTTAATACTCGAGGTTTATCAGGGGTTCTTCCTTCATCCGTGCTGGCCTCCTGCAACATCTACTTGATGTTCCCTTTGTTGGCATGCACTATTCTTGACCTCGGAGAAGATGATCCTTGGAAATCAACCAGCTCTCCTGGACCCCTCTTCTCAGCAAGGCTGTATCCCATTCATAGCAGATTCCTTAACAGGCCAAAGCCTGCTCTCTGGAATTCCAGGGACATGATCCTGATATTTGTCTTTTCCCTCCTCTCATTATCCTGAACTCCACCCATCTCATAGTCTTTGCAGCCTAGGCTGTCGCCAACATTTAATTCCTCTATAGGTCTTTCTTGTTTGTTAAGTATTAGGTCCAGATGAAAGACTCTCCTTGTTTGTACCTTGATCACCCATGTCAGGAAGTTGTCACCAAGGCACTCCAGAAATCTACTAGGTTGCATGTACCTTGCTGTGGTGTCCTTCCAGCAGATATCAGGGTGGTTAAAGTCCCCCATGAGGTCTAGGACCTGTGAATGTGAGGCTTTTTCCAGTTCATATACTCGCCTACTACCTCTTCCTGGTCAGGACAGCTGAAGCAGGCCTCTACCACTACATCACTGATGTTGATCTGCCCACTAACCACAGCCCATAAGCTCTCAGCTGGCTCATCATCCTGCCCTATGTAGAGCTTCTTGCTTTCTAGCAGCTCTCTTAAATGAAAAGCAACTCTCTTCCTCACCTTCCTGGCCTGCTCTTCTTAAAGAAACTCTATCCATCCATCACAGCACCGAGTAGTCATAAAACACCAGGCCTACACTCACCTGCTGTCCTCTCAGATGGAATTCATTAAAGTATTGGCTGTGCTGGGGTAGGTCTTTCTCATTTTCTCCTATTGAAACCAATCATTACCTACAACTTATTACTTGCAAGGTGGGTGGGAAGAGACTCACTCTTCATCTACACAGTCAAGTTACGGGCTAGTACTTGTTCAAATTAAGTAGAAAATAGACCAACTCAATGCATGTGGAGAGGAGAGAAAAGCAAGGAATTGAATTCTTTTAACCAGAAATTCAGTTCTGTATCCAGGGTAATCCTCAGTGAATGACTCACCAGACCTCTCCTACATTTGTATTAAAAGTTCCAGTCTTCACAATGTTAGGGGAACATGAACAAACTAACTGATACAGTCAGTGTCTACAATAATGAAAAGGAAGTGTTATAATGCAGGACATGCTCTGCTGCAGAGTAGGTTAACCAGTTTTGAACTTGTATACAAAAGACCCAAGAAAGGAGGGATAGTCTCTCATTGCCTACAAAATGTTGTATACAGCAACAGCAACTACAATAAGATCCACTAGAGACAATGATTCAGCAACTACTCCCTGCAGTAGTAATTTCTACCAGAAAAAAAAAATCCAAAAACCTACCTTTTTTTTTGGAGTAGAATTCCATAAAGAAGAATGAGCAATACTGCTTATTAGAATCAATTTGCAAAGAGAGGCAAGCAACTCTGATCATTTTCTTAATTCGTCATACAGTGGTCCAAAGAGCATACTGCTTTGTAGTTCTGACATACTGAGTTCGACATTAAAAAACACAAAGATTTGTTCCTATTAGAATGCACTGTAGGAGCTGATCATCCAGAATGTTTGTAAGTGGGAATAAAACAATGATACAGTTGAGTGCTTCACTGGACATCAGTACGGTGGGCACATACAGCCACTTACTTCTTCTCTGGCAGCAGAAAGAACATTGCACGGCCACAGCAGAACTGCAACTTTTATCACTGTCCAGACAAGACTGGAGGGAACAAGTTGGACCAGCTTACGCATTTGCAGGCACCAATAAGCCACATCTCTACCTTGCTATGCTTTAGCTGTTAGAAGCCAAAAAAGGGAAGGAAGAGAAAGAAAAAGTAGCAAATATGATACACAGTGCTTGAGTTTTGCACAGCATGGGGACGGCAGCATTTTATCTGGGCAGTCTGACTAGTGGTGAGGAATCCCTCCCTTCCAGTGTCTCTTCAGTGCCTTTGAACCTTGCCTAGTTATTCAGCCCTGGCAAAGTCATGGGACAGAAGAGAAAGGATTTCTCCATGTGTAATATGTGAGAAAACTTATGCTACTGATATGTAAGCATGTAGCTAAGAAAGGAGAATATCAGACCAGAGCCCCATGAATCCTCTAGTGAAAAACAGGTTTGGCCTCTTTATATGACACCAAGTGACTCAGCTCAATATGACTCCAAATAATACTGCTGCTCTGAAATATCAAGCTAAGAAAATCTATCATAATTTTAGATTATAATACTTTAATATTTTACATTAGACTGCAAAAATGCTTCTACATCCCGTATCATCCACTGGCAAAAGTACTGTGCTTTTTAAAGATCATTTACAGGTTTTTTCTGAATAATCTCATTCGGTTCTTTGGGGTTGCATAAAAAAATCTAATAAGCCAACTTCTTTGGCACCCATGCATATGTCACACTTTTTGTTTCTAGTTTGTATTTTGCTTCTATGGTTCCCTCATTGAAAATGAGTCAGCCTACCCCTGCTGGAAATCTGTACCATTTCTCTCTACTACGCATCTCTTTCTTCACATTATTCACTATACTGATACTCTTAACTCCAAAGCAATGTAACAGATGACTTACCTTCAGCTATCAATCATTCTCATCTGTTAACATTTTGAATTTTGAGTGGTTCTTATTAGAACTTTACACTTGACCTCTCACTTCATCTTAATTCATATTTTACATTATTTCTAACTTATTTTTTCCATTTTCATTATTAAACCACCAACACTTTATTAGAGTTTTTTTAGCTAGCATGTGGCACTCATTTATTACTTGAAATTACTAATGTCAGGAGGTATTACTGTTTATTTATAAAAGCCAAATAATTCACCTGTATTCATATTTTGAGTGCATTGAGGATGCAGTACTCACACAAGATACCCTTACGACTAGGTGATCCTGCTGTTTCTTCTGTATACAAGTTCAGCTTTTGACTTTTTCACGGAGAACACCCTGTTCTGTTGCAAAACTGCTACAGCATGCAGTCTACCTGTTGAACATGGCTCTTTATATGAAAAAAAACCCATAAACATACATTTTCTGAGTGTGATTTAAATAACATATAAAAGATTAGACACATAAATTCCATTTTCACGCCCTGTGTCTCCTGTAAAAATCAATAACATGCCTTCTCCATCTGCAGTTTTAGAGACATGATAGATTTTTCTCCCCAGTTCCAACAGTAAATATTCTTGTGGGAGTAAGTCTTATACACCCCAAATTATTTTGTCACACATCAGCGAATCCTTAAAATTAGCAAAATTACAGCTTACTGACACTGTTTGAAATTTCTGACATTCCAGACAATATTTGCTCTTCACTATTCTCTTTTCTGAAAAGTTTCTCTCTTCATAATTTCACTCTTTGAGGATTATACAATTTCTGACTTTATTTGTGATTTTACCCAAATTTTTCAAGCTTGCTCTTTGCCTGGTTTCAAACCGACTTCTGCAACACTGTTTCTAGTAAGAGAATGAGACATCATAGTCTTTCTTTTCTTTCCTGCACAACATTGTTAATTTATTATAGTCTGAATCTTTCCTACAGCTTCTCTACATATGGAACTTATATTTAATTATAATTTAATTTGTATAGGGTGGACTTCTTGTTAATTTTGTTTAACTATTTCAGTGTACTTTTCAGGTCTTCATTTGTTCTACAACCTGTTACTCTCATACTGCTTCTATCTAAATTATAACAATATAGGACCCCCAAAAGCAGCTCTAAAAGCCATACCAAAAATTTCACATTATAATAAACATTTGTGGTTTTAGATACATCAGTATATTTCTCTTAGTGGGGCATTTTCATGAAGAAGAGGTTAAAATATAATTAATTTTAATTTTTAGACTAACTTGAGAAGAAAAACCAGTAATGGTTCCTGATTTTTAACTTGAAACAATTGCTTCCTATAATATTCAAACAAAAGCTGGTTGTCCCAGTAAGAACTCTTCTGAGTAAGACCCCACAACTAAGTTTTTCCTTATGTGCAATTTTTTTCCATTTACTCTTGAAAGTGTGAATGCAATCTTAATTCTTTAATTTCACATCTCTTTAATCTCTTTCAAACCCTGCTATTTCTCAGCATTTGCCTAACTGTATGTACTTTGATTACTTATGATGTACTCCATAACCCTAATGGCAATTGCTTACTATGGGAAAAATCTTTAGAATAAAATCATAGTTATTCCTGCTACTGTTGTTGCTGGCTTATCTATAATGCTTTTGACTGACAGGAGAAAAAATTTTGAAGATTTAAATGTAGTAGGAAAAGAGCATTTATCTTTAAGAAGGCCAACTGAGAGGTCCTGCACTTGGATCACAACAACCCCCTGTAATGCCACAGGTTTGGGGAAGAGTGGCTGGAAACTGCCGAGCAGAAAGGAACCTGGGGTGGTTTGTCAACAGCCAGCTGAATCTGAGCCAGCAGTGTGCCCAGGTGGCCAAGAAGGCCAATGGCATCCTGGCTTGTAACAGCAGTAGTGTGACTAGCAAGACCAGGGAAGTAATTGTCCCCCTGTACTCAGCACTGGTGAGGCCACACCTTGAGTACTGTGTTCAGATTTGAACCCCTCACTTCAAGAAGGACATTGAATTGCTGGAGAATGTTCAGGGAAGGGCCACAAAGATGGTCTAGATCAGAAGACTTATGAGGAGCAGCTGAGGGAACTGGGATTGTTTAGCCTGGAGAAAAGGAGGCTCAGGGGAGACCTTATCATTCTCTACAACTGCCTGAAAAGAGGTTGTGGTGAGATGGGTGTTGGTCTCATCTTCCAAGTAATAAGTGATAGGACAAGAGAAAATGACCTCAAGTTGTGCTAGGGAAGGTTTAGATTGGATATTAGGAAAAATTTCTTCACGGAAAGCATTGTAAAGCATTGGAACAGGCTGCCTAGGGTGGTGGTAGAGTCACCATCCCTGGAGGAATTTAAAAGATGTGTTCATGTGGTGCTTAAGTACATGGTTTAGTCGTGGACTTGACAGTGCTGTGTTAGTGGTTAAGACTTAATGATCTTAAAGGTCTTTTCCAACCTATATGATTATACAATTTTATGACTTTACCTTCTTTAAACATAGCTTGCAGTAGAACACCCAAGACTATCATGAGGCTAGAAAAAAACCCTCGCTTTTCTTTGAATACATACTTCCTCCTGGTTTAATTCTGTTCTAACTGAAATGGCTCTTGCTGTAGTGCTGCTACTTTGAAGACCTAAGCTATGGCATGGTAATTATAGCAAGGCATTTTTTCTAGGCTCAGCTGAGACTTAAAGGTGAGACAACTATTTAAATTAAAGATTAATTGAAAAACATTGGGACACCACTATATAATTTTCCCATTGCATAGCCTTAAGAGTTTGACTGCAGCTGCTCCTGTATTCATAAACTCTCCCTCACTGGTGATTCTGAATTGTCTCTAATTCATACATCTACATACACAAGCAGAAGAAAAATGAAAAATAAAACCAAAGGAAAACATGTGTGGCAAACATGACCTCTTTTTAAAAAATCTAAACTACATTTATCAAAGAAATGATTTGATGTAACTTCCATACTAGACCAGATTTAATTATTGCAGTCTCAGGCAGTGGGCAACAATGAATGTATCAGAAGCTACTAAAGAAAAACCCTCGTAAGAATCAGATCAGAAGAAATATGATCCCTATCAAAGTTTACCTAATCCTAATGAAAAAATGTCTTAAACGCAGAAACACCAAGTTTTCTATTGTTCTCAATTTGTCTTCCATCCTGTTTCTTCAGCATGAACTGTAGTAATTCCAGATATTATGTCATTTCTATATAAAAAAGTAATCTGCTGATAAAAGTCCATAAAGCTCTTGGTATCAACAGTATGCTGTGACAATTAATTACATATTTTATGTATTTAATACGAAAATCTTGATTGTTTTTTTTTTCTTTTTCATGACCAAGACTGTGTTCATTAGCCTATTGTAATCCAGCTCCATCTTTTCAATATCTTTTAGGAGATGAGGTCAATCAATATTTCACATGATAGCTCATGGTCAAAATCCCAGCAAATCTCTCCATCTTGAATCACTGATTTACTTAATCACAATATTTTTAAGTAGGTCTGTGCGGCCACAAGAATTACTAGCCCATGATAAATTCTGTTTTCTAATTACTTTTAAATTTAGACTGATTTTTTAAAAGCTAAGAATTTCCATAGAACATAATTTTTTAAGTATATTATCTTCTCAGGAATCATAAAGAGTTTTAAAATTGTAGACTGGCTCACTGGATTAGACTGCCAAGGTACCCAAATAAAAACAGCCCTTGAGAGTCTGCTGGGCAGCCAAATTTCCAGCAGAAATTTTGACACTTCATGTCTTTTGCATGATTTTATTGTACTCTTGCTACCTTTCACCAAACTATTTCACTAAAAAATTTTTACCTTGCTCCAGTTTGAGCATTCATTTCCTGATGTTGGCCACCATACAAAGAGAGAAAAACGTTAATTAACTTATTCTCAGCAATGCCCCAATCCCGTTTCTTAGATGATCATGTTATTATCTAGAACTCTCTAAGCTCTCTAAGTACTTCAGTAAACTTAAACTAACAAAATATTGAAGGAAAATATACTTTAATAGTAAGCATCAGTTCAGATGAATTAAAGTGCCTTAGGAAAATACCAGATACTTCTATCTAAGGAGTCTCCTGTTGTGATGATAGGTCCACAGGAGTTTATAATTGTATATGAAATCCCTTAATGCTAACTACATCATTTAATAAGTATCCCAACATTAATGAACTGGAACAAAATGGCATTTTATAGAATAATTGTGTCAGTCTACTGATTTATCACAGGTTTCCTATGAATTCCCATGAAGCTCACAAAGAAATAATATAAATTCATACAGAACATAATAGCCCTGCTAAAGCAATAATAAGAAACTGGATCGAACACAAAAGCCCCAGTGTGTTGAACATTTACTTTGTATCTGAACATTAAATTTTATTTGGCATGTTAAATCATTCTCTGTTTTGAGGCCCCTTACAGAGAACTGTATAATTAGCAAAGCTAACACTGCAAGAAGTAAGCTAGAGTCTATGTTCTCACTTTCACTCTCAAGACCTTGAAGTTTAAAATTTGGGATGGGCACACAATATTGGAATAAAAATATTTGCTTCTCAAGTCTCTATGCAATCTATTTTTCCTCCACTCATGTAGATAATGAGGTTCCCATACTTTCTCAGTGTTAAGATATTTCTAAATGAATAATCAGTGAACGTATTATTTGTTTCATTTGTGACTGTAAAAGAACAATCTTTACAATGATAATTTACAATTTACAGTGATGGATAGAAACTAATCTCTGCAAATAAAAAAAGGGCTTTGCCTGGCACAAAACCATCATGATATATACAGAATGTATTCCTTAGCTTGGTAAGACAACAATGTCTGCATTACAGACAACAACATTTTGGCCAAATTAATGAGCATAGATATGCTACAGAGGTTCATTTCTGTCCTATGGATGTTTTCCCTTCCTAGTTTACAGTTCCCTCGTGCAAAGATCTTTACAGCACAAAAAACAAATCAGAATTCTCCTCATTTTTGCCTGCATAGTACCTATACCACTTTCCATGTATCCTAAGAAGTATTGGATTTACACGTTGCAGTGAAAGCCCAGGTCACAAAGGTCAGGCACATTATACACAGCACCTTCTTTTTCCTCCATGGGATAATGAGGTTCTCATATACTCTCAGTCAACTAGTTACCCACCAACATGCTCCCGCAAGCACTGGGTTATCCCAACCTGTATTGTAACACCTTCTACTCATATACTGTTGTTCAACGATTGTGATCCAAGAAAAAATTTATTAAAAAGTTCTTAGGGCAAGACAAAACATCACAGGTCTGTATCAACATCCTCACCATTGAAGAGAAATAAGTGCTGCAATATTCTCCTCAATTCTAGTAAACCAAAGCTGGTGAAAGGGCTGGAAGGCATGTCCAATGAGAAGCAGCTAAGGACTTGGTCTAGTTTGGAGAGAAGGAGGCTGAGGCGGGACCTCATTGCTGTCTACATCTTCCCAAGGAGGTGAAATGGAGAGGGAGGTGCTGAGCTCTTCTCCTTGGTATCCAGTGATAGGACACATGGGAATGGTTCAAAGCTGCATCAAGGGAGGTTTAGACTGGACTCTAGGAATCATTTCTTTACCAAGAGGGTGGTCAATCACTGGAACAGGCTTCCTAGAAAGGTGACTGATGCCCGAAGCCTGTCAGTGTTTAAGAGGCATTTGGGCAATGCCCTTAATAACACACTTCAGGATTTGGTCAGCCCTGAGTCAGTCCCTTCCAACTGAAATATTCTATTATATTCTAGTTCAGGTGGCAGATCAAGGACTCTGCCTTTTCTATTGAAGTTCATGCACCACAAGAGCTTAGTCAAAAGGTAATCCTATGTCTCCAGAGAAAAATATGAAAGTCTATTCCAGTTTTTGCCTTTTAATTCTTCAGAGTTTTCATTGGAAGTGGTGAATAACAACACCATTTACTAATCAACAAGACATGTAATTCTTAACTAATCACCCACTTCAAGGAAACATACATGAAAAGCCTAAGGTTTTTGCCTTCACCAGTCCAAAGCTGGGAGCAGAATTCTTTCACTTCAACATTAACATTAAGCTCTTTTCTATTTGGGTGAACACAAAATCTGGGGGAAAAAATTAATGATTTCTACCAAGTCATAGCTTTTCTTTTCACTTTTTTCCTCAAAAAGGCTTGTTAAACTAGCAGAAATTAATGATAAAAGACAGTGGTCTCTATGTCTGTTTTCTGGGAGAAAAGATAGAAATTATGAAAAACTTGACTAAAATACCCAAAGAATTTAAAATAGACATGTGAAAGAGCTATGCTTAGCCTTTCTGCAAAAGAGAAACCTGTTTGTACAAAGACAAACCAGTAATTTTTAGTTACTACTATTTATTGGTATTCTTTGCGAAACCAGACCCTTGATTTTTAAGTGCTGCATCTCCTTTGGTATAGCTTATAAACAATCCACATGCTTCTTCACAGCCAGAAACTACATTATCATATTGAAGGACGCCATTTCATCATTAAATAAAATATTTAAGTGTATGTTTGCAGGGAGGAGGGAACTGTATTTTGGTCTTTAACTGCAGCATATGCCTATGTATAGTAATATGTACTTCAAATAAAACGCAAACATTCTATCCTGCCTCTGTCTTTCTATGTTGTTTTCCAATAAAGCTACAGAATCTGCATCACATACTTTTACACATAATGGAGCCTGACTTTAAATAATGCGGTTTTCTTATACCACCTGCCTTTGAGCTGGACTCTACTAAGTTTATATCATTGGTATCTTTCTTATGTAGACAATTCTATCCTCTTTCCAAGATGCATACGAGTCTAATCCAAAATCAAAGTATAGTGTTCTCTTTGGGGTTTTTTTTCCTTTCCTTCTTCTGTTCTCTTTTCTTTTTAAAAGTAGTTTCTAGTCCAGGGCAGCTATTTCCAGTGATATTTTTCAATCTTGCACTGACCACAAAAAAAGCCACAATGGAGAATAAGACAACGCAGATCTACAGGTTTGGTGAAAGCCATAGCTGCTTGGAAAGCTATGTGGAAAGTGGTTTCTTGAGGCTGACATGATCTGGTAGAATGCAAGGACTTTGTTGCCATGTTACTCCCTGAGGAACATAGAAACCACAGCCATGTGCCTGGTCAGATGCAAAAGCTGGGTTTTGGTCTGGCTACCAGCTTTTCTATAAGAGCAGCACATATGGCCTTCCACTCCAGACACGAGAAAGCCACAGGTCAGGAAAAAAAGAAAAAAAAAAAAAAGAAAAATTAAACCAAACCAACCAACCAAACAAGAAAACCAACCCCAAACATCATCAGAATATACCGTTACTCAATGCTGGGCCTGCCTTCTCTCACAGAAAATTTACATGCAGATATCTTGAACCCAGTTCTAAACCCAGGTTAATTCTTACAGGTAAGATCTCTCTCCCCATCCAAATACAATTTAACTACCTGCTCCACTTCTAATTCCTACAGCAGTGGCATCTGCTGCACATGAGGCTATGCAGATCAGACTGACCACAAACCAGTCTGTTAATGATTTCTGGTATACGAGACCATCACATATCCTCCTTTGTACATACTGACAAAAAGTCTGCATTCGTGTACGTTTTCTGGAATTGTACTTTAAATGGTGCTAGAAGGACAGCATCAGCACACGATTTGGTATTGTCACTTAGGACACATTGGCATCAAGGGGATCTAGAAAAGGTTCTACAAGAGAAAGTTTTGAAGTGCCTGAAAGCCCAGCTCACAGCCAAGCTTTTCTTATCAGTGTTCCCATATATTGTATCCTATAGAAAGGGTTTCTGGATGACAATACAGGACTGGATTTTGGCCAGTATAATGTTGCTCAGAACTCGAAATCTGAGACACACTATGAAAAATAAACTCCTTAAACAAATTAAAGTCGTCTACGTCTGGTTCTTTATGCAAATAGACTTTTAGTGTTTTGGGAGTTTTTTTCACATGTTGCTTATTCAATTTCTATGTCTGCCCTATCAATGACTTAAGCTGATCTCTTGCCTTAAAGAGATACCAAGTGATACACTTCATTAAGACAGAAGCATCAGAAAGCATGCGATAGTTGGGCAAAATGCTACACAGATAGAGGTTTCAAAATCTGGACCCCATTGAGCTATCTAATATTAGCCACCAATATCAAAGTGCAAAGTTTTCTCTGTTTTCTCTTCCCCATGGGACACCACACATGAATCAATGAGAGTCACTGGGGCCTCTCTTCTCAACAGAAGCTAAACCTTGTATGAACTCTCTGCTCTGTACTACCACATTGTTACTGAGGTTCATGACAAGATTATTAAATGTCTGATACAACCTACTGGGTAATAATTTAGCAACCACAAATGAATCATTAGTAGCTGATTGAAACCATAGTCTTTCATCTAGCTTCATGTTCCTTGAGGGAACAGTTCAATCCACACTTAGCCCCAGTTAAGTCTTGCTGATAGCGTAAGAGAAGCGCTAGTGGTTCTCTTTTCCAACTAGCATTTAAGCATTTGGGCTTTTTTAACCTCTCTCTCTATACTTCACATCTACTCAAGTTGTCATAGGACATAGTCACTGTAGCTAAGTCTATTGGACAGCCTTAGGTTTGTACAGCTACGGGACTTTAAGATGTGAGTGTGAAGAATTCTTGAAAACAAGGTATCAGAGAAGCTTGACATGGATGCATTAGGCTAAGGATATGATTTCAGCATTTTTCAATATATAGCCCAGCACAAAGACTATGTATGTCTTAAGACTGAAGCAGTAAAAATATATTAAATAACCACTGGCACTTAGTAATTCTTGTCAACCAATCCTTAAAGCTCTTTGGATACCTCTTCTAAAGTTTTTTCTTTCATCTTGCTTTTCTTGCTTTCTGAGTTTTTACTAATTATCACTTTCATAATTTTGGGGTTTCATCCTGAAGTTAACATTTGCAAAAAGTATGTACATACAAGTTATATGCAAAAATTAAACCTCCTATTACACTTTCCTGTTCTGAATGTTTATTTTTCTCTTCTTGCAAGACATCCATTGAAGCTGAATATAGAATTCAAGTGTGGAATTTTGGAGCAATTTATAAAAATTAATGTATGTTTCTTCAAAATATTATTTTCAAGGTCACTCATAAAATGATACTGAACTTCAGCTTCTTAATAAAATCTGTTCGAGCAGGTGCAGTGACAGATTGATTTAATTTTTGTTTAGTAGGTCCAGCACAATTGCTGTTAAACACAGCAAAAAAGCACTACACTTACAATTTTAATTAATTCGTTCATTCATTAAAGAATTAAAAATATTATCAGATTTTCAATTAAAAATATGACTATGCTGACTAAAACATTACAAATAGCCACTTCATGCAGAATTAGTAAGTTAAAGGCCAAGATTATTCTAACACAAGCAGTGGCATAAATTAAAATAATATATCACACAACAGGATTGGTATCTGCTTAAACAATTTAATATTCTAACAAATACAGCAGTAAAAGAAAACGACCTCAAAAGTGTTTTCATGAAACAGTAAATGGAGATCTGTTTAATGCTTTCAGTAACCAGTAGTAAAGTGCGTGCTCAGTGTCTCTCCTCCTAGGAAAAAGAAAAGTTGTACTAATTAGCGTGTTGAGTAACCTATTAATCAGCAATTTACCTGTCCGACATGAATGCAGGGCTTTGGTCAAGAACTGTTCTGCTTTCCTTATTCAAAGAAGACCTTCACCTCCCCACTGATCTGCCTGAAGGCCAGGGGAGGTCAGGCTTGTGTACCCGCAATCGAGTGGAAGGGAACCCATCCCTGCTCCCACTCACAGGCTGAAGCAAAGCTGCTGCTCCAATTTCTGTCATGCTCTGAGTCATGCATTAGAAAGAAACTGCAAACAGTTGCCACAAAGCACTGAATAGAGACTAAAGTAGACAGATTACCTATTTTCACTACCACTGAGTACAGATTTTCTTTTCCAAATGCTAGTAGAAGACAAACAAGGTGCAGGTCCTTGGCTTCTATACAACACAAACTGAAAGCAACTGTTGTACATCTTCACAGCAAATGCCTTAATTTTTTTGGTGCTCTGCCAAGATAGTAGGCACTTCTGCCAGTTCATTTTCTAAATACGTGCTTTCCTGAGCCCTCGTATCTTTGCATTCGCACAACTTCAAGAATGGAAAATACTTACAAGCAAAGCCCCTTGTCCCTTATACAGGCAACCCCGAGCAAGAGGGAGATAAAACAACGTGGCAGTAATGCTTGTGGTGATGTTGTTGGGAACTGATGTTTTTCCTCTCTGCACAAAGGTCGTGTACTCTGCCCCTCCCACAAAGCCATACGACCCGCAAAATGATACATCTGAGCATACACACACAGGTCCGGCACAGACAAGGGTGAATTCACACTGTTTTGAAGATTATTTTAATTGCTCCTCCTGTTACAATGGCTTGATGTTACAAAAGCGTATTTACAACCCTAGGAATCCTCCTATGATTCCTGAGCATCAAAGGGGTCAACAATGAAATTTCCTTCTGTTCAATTATGGAACCTACAGAGACAATAGTTTTTAAATAGGCAATTGCCTTTTAAAAAACTTTTTTAAAAGTCAGTGCTTTTACAGCAGGAAAAGTGCATAGTTGTTTTGTCAGAAGAAAAGGGTTAACAGTCAACAAAGATTCCACAACCAGGCGGGCTTGTGTATTTGATGAATGGGCGGGTGGGGGGAAGGGGGGTGGTTGGGGGCGGGTGGGGGGTGCATGTAAGATCAGATCTATGGGGTGCTGGACTAACCTTAAAGACAAAGACAGCAGGAGCCTCGAGATACAGAATGGTAAATTTCTGCTTTCATATGTAAAGTTAGGGATGACAGTGACTAACCAATCATTTACTTTGCTGTAGTTTCTTCTTTGTTCTTATTTTGTATGTAAGACCCAGTTTACTTCTCAAAAGGTGTCCTAGCTTTGCAAATTATCGACTAGCACCCTGTTCTGAGCAGAACTGGAATAAAACCAATATCTCAACTCAGTATGTGGATTGATTTTTGCACACCTGGTGAAGAACGTAGATTTGGGACAACAGTTGGAGAAGCAGAAAATACACTTGTCTATCTTGAAAACTTCAGAAGAGACATTTGCAGAATCCTAGCGTCTGTTCTGGACTAGCTTTTAGACCAGTACACTTAGGGTAGCACAGAATACTAAATACAGTACTGTGAGGAAAAGTGTCCAAAGCACTTATAAAATAGAGTTCCACTACATGGCACCAGCTCCTGAAAGAACTGAGTGCAGTCCAAGGCAGCTGGACTGTCAGTGGAACAGAGCCATGTGGATATTGGAACAAAATTACTATAATGGATAAATCACATCCAAGGAAGCACTGAAATTTTATGTAGGCCCAATAAAGCCACTCAGATGGAGCACAAATTTCAGAGAAAGATAAAGGAATGAAATTAGAGGACCAGAAAAATCTCTAGATTTATTCCCCTGAAGTCAAGTGAACTAGGCAAAATCTTAGTATACTGTGTTACTTCAAGGAGAAACAGCACCAGCTGAAGCTGCACAACGCACTTGATAAAATCAACAAATTTATGCTCCCCTTTCCCAAGAACATCCATGGAGTAAGACCTGTCTCCAAAGTAGTACATCAGAGAACACCCATTCTTTTTTGATATATTTCTTATATATTTCTTCATACTATAGCTATTTGATGGGAAAAGCAGAAAGATCTTACTTGCCTTCATGTTCACATTGATTCTGCCTACTTGAAGGCTCTTTTTTACTTTTCTTCCCCTGTTAAAACATCTCCTAAGAAGACAAACTACCTGCTTCTTCAGAGAACACATTCTATTCCAGCAGGAGGGTCCACAGATATATTGGCCACATTTCCATGGCTATGACAACAATTGCATTTATCTTCTGTTACTCTCTTCAAATGTGAAGGTTAGCAACTGATGCAATTTAGACTCCAATCCATGTGGTATAGTCTGGTTTTATGAATTTGCTTTAATTTTACTTACTACAGAAAATTGGGGAGGGGGGGGTTGTTCATCTGTTTTTTAGAATTACTCATTTATTTATCAGAGTTTGTGGTGTGGTATGAGGTCACCATTCCTTGGTCCTCAATTAATATGCACTGATGCAACACCATAAAACAAGGTAACAAGTTGCCGAAGTTACCCTTCCTATTTCCAAAGATGCAGAGGGAAATCTGGACCACCAGTTTGCAGGCTTGGAAAAAAGGAGCTAACTGAAGTTCACACTCCTCTCCTTACATTCTTCCTGCAGAAGGTCTTCTGTGATATTGTCTTGGCTTCATTCCAAGGATGTGAAATGCACCCTCCTGTTATCATAGCTAGTAAATTTTCTTTAGCAACCTCCAAATTAAGTAATGCAATCCAGATTGTGTTGTACCTGTACATATATATGCAGGTATGTAATAATACTATTGGAAATAATATCTGGGCATAGAAGTAACTGAATGCAGAATTTAGCTCTTAATATTTACTGTTATTACATCAGCTTCTGCACAGAAGCTGAAAAGATTTTTCTAGCAGAAAAAAGTCTTCCTTTATATGATGAGCCGTACTGCAAGTCTCTGGTGGTCAGTCATAAGTAGCCTATTTGGTTGACAATTCATAAACATATTTTTAAAAATGTTTCATTTTCACAAAATTATACTAGTGAAAGATCATATTTCAACATACATGAACAATACGCAAGTACTTAATAAGCTTCATATACTTTTTGTGGTAAATGAGACAATTTGATTGTTAATATACATTATATATTAGCTTTTCATTCATACTCTGACAAATGTATGTCCTGTTTGAAGTCATCTTTAGTTTCTCCATTCTCTTTCCCTTTCCCTAACTGTGCAACCTACGTAAACTACTTACTTTCCTGTTACTGTTGTGTCACAATTTCATACATGAATATAATTATGTTCAAAATTGCATTGTGCTGTATGGATCTTTGATTATCCCCATAGTAGAAATGAGGAACAGAGGGACAAAAATTGCAACTATACCCTTAGAAAAGCATATGTGCAGCAAAGAGTTCTGAAATTTGTAGAGAGATTTAGTGGAGTAGAAGCCTATATTTATGAACAGTTTCAATATGCAGATTCTTCTTCGTGCCTGTGTCATAAAGAAAATATTTATAAATGTGAAAGCTAAGGTCATATGTCATGCTTCAGCCATAAGGATGGAAATTATGTTTTCATATATTGAAAATACTTCACTTTCAATAAGAAACACTTCAAAAGTGAAATGAATCTTGCCTAATGGATCAATTTCTGACAACAGCTGCAGCAAAACTGAGTGAAAACTCAAAACCCACCAAGTGTCTTTCTTTAATGGAACATTAGATTGAGACAAATGATCAGTACTTCACAATTAGTAAGTTCTTAACAAGTGTTTAGTCGTGACTAAAAATCCTTTAGTAAATTTATGAAAGATCGGAAGGCTGTATCAGTTAGAATTCCAGAAGACACATTAATGTAGTTTAAATTGATTTGAATTCATTACTCTGTAAATTTATCTGTATTTCAGCATAGCAGCACTATTGCATACAAACCACCAGCATAAGCAATAAACTTTCTACAGCATGGACATACAGCAAAGGCCATTTATGCATGAGAATCTTAAAAATGTTACATTTTTATTCTTACCTTTCAAAAATAAACACTTTGAGGTATATTATTATCTGATTTCTAGAAAGAAATTTGGTGGAAACAGACTAATGTTTATCAAGTGAATTTGATCATTACTTTATTTTTTTAATACTATGGCAAATAAACACAATTCTGTCACACCAATTAGTGTATCCTTTGAGCAGATGCATTGAGTACAGGATTTACCCTACAGTTACAGGTAGAGAAAAAGAGTCAGTGTTCTGCTATTGATGAGTCTAATGTAATGATCAACACATTGACACTCACATTATATGTTTTTTTTTAACACATTTATCGGACAAAAAAAATGGTAAACATAACAGATACTATAACCTCCTCAAACAAGAAAGTTCTATGATGCAACTCAAACAATCTAGGGAGGCAAAGATACTTTAATTAGTAAGTAATAAAAATATTTTAATGTCTAAGTGATGCCAGGCATTTAATGTATACTTGATGCAGTAAAAATATCACTCATGGCAAAATTTGTATTTTGCAATATGAACTACAAGTGAAAATTATACCTTGACAATGGTTTTGTGCTGTTTTTAAACATACGTAATATACATTTATTATACATTAACAACTAATTGCTGCTGAAAGATCTTTTCATATTTTGGCAAAAGCAGACATGACAAACTGAAGAATATTACCAAACAATATTTAATAATAGTTTTTAAAGGCAAGCACGATGCACAACCCACAGTTTTGTTCCAGTAGTATACTTCATGAGCCCCACCATCATTTCATAGAAATGGTTTGTGTTGGAAGGGACCTTAGAGATCATTTAGTTCCATTCCCCCTGCCTTGGGCAGGGACACCTTCCACAAGACCAGGTTGCTCAAAGTCATCCAACATGGCCTTGAACACTTCCAGGGATGGGGCATACACAACTTCTCTGGGCAACCTGTTCCAGTGTCTCATCACCCTCACAGTAAAGAATTTCTTCCTAATATCTAACCTAAACCTATCTTCTTTCAGTTTAAAACCATTACCCCTCATCCTTTTACTACACTCCCTGAAAAAGAGTCCCCTGCCCATCATTTCTGTAGGACCCCAAATCTGAAATACTTAACTTCTTTCTAGAGAAATGTTATGAATACATGCTATGAAACAAGGTTTACATTTGTTCAGCCTTCCTTCATTTGAAGAATACACTGAGTTTATGCGAGCTGTTCTAAAAACCTTGAGGTTCAGGCTAAGGCAGGCAGTGCAGTGACAACTCAGAAGACAGAGCTGGCTATGTATCTTTTACAAGTTTAAAAAAACACTTGGGCAGGTATCCAAAGAAGAAATAGCTGTCAGCAGTATTACATCGCTTTACATCCTGTTTGCTGAGGTTGCTACTCACAACACTGACGTGTCAGCAGGAAGGAATTTTTGTTGGTGCACAAGGGCTTCAGTGCAAAATTTAGGGGTTTAGACAATGGTTCCTTATAAACTTATAATCCTTAGAACTAATAATTTAAATTTTTTAGAACTAATCGTTTTGCTGGGGGCACTGCAGCACACTTGAAGTCTTATGGAGACAAGTCAGGGGCTACTGAGGTAATCAGAGCCAACAGGGAACCACCAGTGAAATACCTCAAAGGAATTAAGGTGTGTTCCTCTAAAATGGCCATACAGCGGACAGTCCAGCTGAAGTGCCTCTACACCAACGCACACAGCATGGGCAGCAACCAGGAGCAGCTGGAAGCCACCATGCAGCTAGAAAGCTACGACCTGGTTGCCATTATTGAAACTTGGTGGGATGAATCCCATGACTGGACTGTGGCTGTAAATGGCTACAGGCTCTTTGGAAGGGACAGAGGAAGAAGGAGGGGTGGAGGCATTGCCCTCTATGTCAAGAAATGGGTAGAGTGTGAAGAGCTATCCCTGAAGAATAGCCATGAGCAGGTTGAAAGATTATGGGTAGGAATTAGATACTGAAGTGACAAAGGGAACCTTGTGGCTGGTGTCTTATTCCATCTCCAGGAGGCATCCCGTTCACAGGTGCTTGTCCTGCTGGGGAACTTCAACCACCACAACATCTGCTGGAAAAGTAGCACAGCGAGATGTAGGCAATCCAGGAGACTCTTGGAGTGCATTGAGGATAACTTCTTAAGCCAGGTAATAGTTCCACCAGAGGGGATGCTATACTGGACCTGATGGTCACCAATGCAAGTGAGCTCATTGCTGATGTCAAGATTGGAGGCAGTGATCACACACTGGTGGAGTTCTGAGGGATATGGGTCAGGCCAAGAGCAAAGTCAGGATTCTGAATTTTAGGAAAGCAACATCCCAGCTCTTCAAGGAATTAGTCAATAAGACTCCCCAGGAAATGGCCCTCAGGCACAAGGAAGCAGATTTTTAAAGACACTTTCCATAGAGTGTGACAGTTGTCATTCCCCAGGTGTGAGAAACCAGGCAAGGAAGGGAAGAGACCGGCATGGCTGAGTTAAGACCTGCCGGTCAAACTAAAGGACAAGAAGGAACTGCACATGCAATGGAAGCAGGAACAGGTATCCTGGGAAGAGTATGGGAACACTGCCCAGTTGTGTAGGGATGGGGTCAGGAAGGTGAAGGCACAGCTGCAGCTGAACTTGGCAAGGGATTCAAAGAATAAAAAGTAGGGCTTCTACAGGTATGTCAATCAGAAAAGGAAGGTTAAAGAGAGCATACCCCCTCTGAAGAACATGACTGGTTACAATAGATGGGGAGAAGGCTGAGGTACTCAACCGATTTTTTGCCTCAGTCTTCACTGATAAACTCTCTTCTTACACCTCCCGAATTGATGGACCACAAGAGTGGGAGCAGGGGGGCAAAGTCCCTCCCGCTGGAAGAGAAGATCAAGTTCATGACCACCTGAGGAACCTGAACACACCTAAGTCTACAGGACCTGACGAGATCCATACCCGAGTCCTGAGGGAATTGGCTGAGGTAGTTGCCAAGCCACTCTCCATGATATTTGAAAAGTCCTGGCAGTCAAGTGAAGTCCCTGGTGACTGTAAAAACAAAAAAACACTGCAGCCATTTTTAAAAAGGGTCGAAAGGAGGACCCTGGGAACTACTGACCTGTCAGCCTCATCTCTGTGGCTGGGAAGATCACAGAACCTCCTAGAAGTTATGCTAAGGCACATGGAGGAGAGAGAGGTGATTCAAGACAGCCAGCATGGCTTCACCAAGGATAAGTCCTGCCTGACCAACTTAGTGGCCTTCTATGATGAAGTGACTGCATCAGTGGCAAGGGAGGAGCTATGGATGTCATCTATCTGGACTTCTGTAAAGCTTTTGACACGGTCCCCCACAACATCCTTCTCTCTAAATTGGAGAGAGATGGATTTGATGGGTGGACTGCTTGATGGATAAGGAGTTGGTTGGATGATCGCATCCACAGGGTAGTGGTCAATGGCTCAGTGTCCAGATGGAGATCAGTGACGAGTGGTGTTGCTCAGGGGTCCATAGTGGGATCAGTCCTGTTCAATATCTTCATCAATGACACAGACACTGGGATTGATTGCACCCTCAGCAAGTTTGCAGACAACACCAAGCTGAGTGGTGCAGTTGACATGCCAGAGGGATGGGATGCAGACACTGTGGAAGGCCCAGGCTGGATTCAGCAGCAAATGGGAACCAGATGCAGGAGCTGGATTCCAGAACTGGATTCATGAATGCAGGGCCTGGGATTGAAGGCAGAACAGACAGAATCCTACTCAGATGATGGCCATTGAAGAAGACAACAAGAGAGAGCAAGACCCTCAGCTTTATACAGAATATGACGTATATGGGATGGAACACCTTGTTGGTCAGTGTAGGGTCACCTGTCCTGTCCATTCCTTCCAGCAGGTGCGGCCTCTAACTTACTGCACGTGGTATACAAGATTTAGCAGAGACCTTAGTCTTCACAGCAGAAAGTATAAACAAGAGCCTTACTGCACATCAATCCCTGATAGTAACTGGAAACATCAAGTGCTATCACTTCTCAAAGCAGACACCATCTGCACAAGTATGCCGATAACTTCAGAAAGCGCAGTAAGTTAGAAGAGACTTAACTGAAGAGAAAAACTATGGAACAGAATTCGTTCTGTTCTAACACAAACCAGAACAATGCCCCATCCCTAGAAACATTCAAGGTCAGGTTGGATGAGGTCCTGGGCAATCTGATCTAGTTGGAGGTGTCCCTGCTCACTGCAGGGGGAGGTGGGCTAGCTGACCTTTGAAGGTGCCTTCCAGCCCAAACCATTCTATGATTCTATGACTTCCAGAGAGCAGGCTTTGGCCTGTTAAGGAATCTGCTAGGAATGGGATACAACCTTGGTGAGAAGAGGGGTCCAGGAGAGCTGGTTAATTTCCAAGGATCATCTTCTCCGAGGTCAAGAACAGTGCATGCCAACAAAGGGGACATCAAGTAGATGTTGTAGGAGGCCAGCACGGATGAAGGAAGAACCCCTGATAAATATCGAGTATTGTAAAGCTCATCTGCAGTTGAATCTGGTGAGGGATTTGTAGGGCAAGACGAAAAGCTTCTACAGGTACGTTAGCAGTGAAGGGAAGACTAGGAATAATGCGGGTCTGCTGCTGAATGGATCAGGAGACCTTATGTCAAAGGACAGGGAAAACACCAAATCACTGGGTGTCTTCGCCTTGGTCATTACTGGTAAGACTGGCCTTCAGGAAACCCAGGACCCTCAGACCAGAGGGGAATCCTGAAACAAGTAGGACTTACACTCAGTGGAGGAGGATCAGGCCAAGAGCATGCTGAGCGGCATTAAGAAGTGCACTGTTAGTTTGTCAAGGGAAGTGATCCTTTCCTTCTATGCAGCCCTAGTGAAAGCACATCTGGAGTGCTGTGTCATGTTCTAGGCTCCCCGTTACAAGAAAGATAGAGCCACTCCAAATGAGTGCGGTAAAGTCCTACCACTGGGAGTACATTGGCAACTGGCCTAACACAAATAATTTGGGGAAAAAGAAGAGGGGAAAGCAGTTTAATGAAATTCCATGTTTCTCCCTCTTACAAATTCCCTTAAAATAGATTGCATTTTTCAAGTTACTCAGCATACAAAATTAAATACTGAGTTGTTTTTGTGAGAAACGTTGGACTGGTGTTCAGTTCAGCAGCAGTTCATAGTCAGCCCTTGTATCCCTAACTTGAACGGTGGGTACGGTGACTACAAAGCATGTTACAATTCCTTATGGGGAATGTTAAATCTTTAATATCTTTTAAGTTGCTACTTTCATTTTACTGAAAATAAATGTCCTAAGTATATATTAATTGCTATAACAACAGACACAGACTAACACAGACACAGAGATCTGTCTCATTTTAGCATAGGAGTGAAGTAACTACTATTTAAGAACTCAGAAGTATACTTTTGTAATACTTTTGTATTTTTGTTTCAATGTCTAGGGTTGTTCCAAGCTGAAATGAGGCTTCTGAAATGGAGGTAAGACTTCTTTTTCTCATTATTTTAATTTTCTTCAGGAAGGGATTGAAAGAAATGAAAAATTCATTTGTGCAGCATGATAAGGCAATTCAAATGTAAGAATTCCAGTCAGGCTTTGCAGACCAGATGGCTTTTAATTTTCTGGTAATGATGTTGATTGGAAGTCAGGATGTAAACTTCTTTTTTAATCAACTTCAGGCAACCAAGATTTTTTTATAATCATATAAACAGCTGCATACTGGAAGCATCTCAACATCAGTATTACATTGTACAGGACATATTAGACAGGACAACTAAAACTATAAATAACAGTAATCTTAAGTAAAGTTGTAGACGACTGGTAACTACTCTAAAGACTCTAAAATAAAAGGTTGGGGTTTTGTAAATGTCTTACCTCTTCCCTTTCAAATATCACAAAAAAAAAAAAGTTGATATTTATTTAGACACTAAAAAGTATATGCTCCTGTTTCAGCATAAAACGTTAAAAGCCTTGGTTCCCTATTATGAAACAAGTGGATATGAATTTTATAACTTTCTGGTTTTGGTACACTCTTAACAGAGTATATACATAGAATCTTAATTGTGTTACCGAGATGGTGATTTCACTATTCTCCTTTTCCAACTGAAGAAAATCTAGCGGTTCTATCTTGCAATAAAAATGATGTTATAATATCAAATTAGGAATTAATTGTAGGACAAAGCAAAAATATTTCAAAAAGTATTGTATTTCAAAAGCTAGAAATAGATTTCCACATTTGCCATAATAGTAATCATTCCAGAGGTTTTTAATTGAAGAAAAAAGGAAATTGAATAATTTATATCTAGCAGTGCTTTACCCACACCACCACCCCCCACCCCTTTTCCTAGAAAGCCTGGGAAAATAGAAAAATATTCCAGATTGTCTGTTTGGATTGCGTTCTTTGACAAACTTTGCACATTACCACAGTAATTAACATAATATGGGATAAATACTTGTCATGCCTTCAAAAATTATCATTGTCATTTGAACACGTATTCAGTATTTCCCTCAGGTTATTTTGACAAAAGCCTAAGATTTTATTTGTCTCCTGGTTTATTATTCTATATATTTGCTACAATAATACAAAGAAACATTTCTAACCAGCCTTAAAATAAATATCAAATATATACAACATAAAGAAGCTAATGTTTTTGTAAGCATGAGCAAACAGATAATGCATTTCCTCCACCTAGAGCATATTTAATGCACATTATTTAATGAAAACATGAAAAATATGCCAGAAGGAGCATTCAGAAAGAGAAATTCAAAATGCATATATATTTTGCTTGTTGAAAATAGAAACATAAAAGTACCATTAAACACTACATTAGTATATTTTGGTTTTCCCTGCAGCATGCCAGTATCTCCAGTTTACTTTCACAGTGGGATTACCTAAAATTTTGCCAATAAATCATAGTATTTAAAAAGAAAAAAAAAGCTCAAAATAAGTATCATGTTGCCTGTATATAGATGTGTGCCTCTGGTTCTGTGCACATTCTTTCTCTCATCCCCTTCTCTACCCTACGATTTTAAAAATTCTTGAGTAGTATCAAAAAAATGTGACTAGAGTATAGGTACTTGAAATATATATTTTTGCCATTTTGGTAAAAAACATCTGAGTAGAGATGAAATATTTGGTAAGTGACCTAATAATTGAAAAAAAAAAAAAAAAAGGCATAAAAAAACCATGTAAGAAACACAGAGACTAATCAAGCTTAAATGAAAATTAAAAAAAAAAATTCAGGTCCATAGGTCCTTCAAAGGCGAATCAATCACAGAAGGAAAAACGGAAATCCAGCTATCACAAGTGCCATTTCAACAGAATCCTTGTGAAATACAAATAGGTATAGATGCATCTGGGAATTATCTTCAAATACGTGCCAGGTTACAAAGCATAGCCAGCAGTCAGGGGAAGTGACTATTTTTCTCTTCTCAGCACTCATGAGGCTAGATCTGAAATATCCTGGATCCAGCTTTAAGCCTACCCAGTACAAGAGGGATGAGGACAAACTGGAGAGATCATCCAGCAGAAGAAGGGCCACCTCCTTCTCCACCCCAGGGGCTGGAGCAAAGGACATTCAAAGGGGGGGCCGAGGAAGATGGGCTGGTTTGGCCTGGAGCAGAGAAGGCTCAGGCGTTGGGGGAACTAATTTCAGTCTTCCATGATCTAGAGGGTGGTTGTAGAGAAGAGAGAGACAGATTCTTCGCAGAGGTGCAAAGTGAAAGGTCAAGAGGCAGCAATCATAAATTGCACCAAGGGATAACTTGTTGGGCAAAGGGGAGAAATTCTTCCCATGAGGGTGGTCCACCATTGGCAAGGGCTGTGTGCATAGGGGCTGCAGTATCTCCGAAGTTCTGAAATTCAGAACACACGGGGAAATCCAGTCAGGCTAGAAATGCATACTATTTCTGATTTCAGCTTATTCTGAAAATCTTAAACAAACTGTTGCATAGTAGTTCATATTTGAATTTCTAAACCCAGATGAAGCTGTAGAAGGAAATAATATTTTCAGTTGCTATAGGCAAGCTTTCCACATCATCCTTACTTTATTTCAAATCATTCATTATTATTTATCAATGCATGGAAACAGCCCCTCCTCCAAGTCATGCTTTGGAAGATAAGCCCAATCTGAAGCTTAGACTTTAAAACTGTTCCCCATCCTGTGGAACCTGATTTCTGAGTCTTAAAATGGTACTTTCTCACTGTAGATAGAAAAAACCTGAAGTCAACTATCTTAACTATCAGAGAACTTTTTATCTGTTTCTGGATCTGAACCCTGTGGGTCAGCTCTATCATTATTTAAATGCTACTTTTGACAGGTCATGTTTTGGAGCTGCTTTGGAGTAAAATTTTTCACAGTGAAGTTTTCCTTAATAAGTCATTAGCACTAGAAGAGAATTACACATTATTAGTCTAGAAAAGAAATTTTATAACTAAATAATGGATTTCTTTCATCTCACTGAATATTCAAAGAACTGGGGTCATTAAATTGAATGATAGTAGAGCTTTTATCTAGGTTTCTGGTAAAGTCTTTATCACAGCTGTCAGCAACTTCTATGTGATTCTTGGCCAGATTGGTGAAAAATGTTAATAGCACGCTGCAGCAGCTAGCAGTGGTCTGTTTCTATCATCTACCTCTTTGAACCAGCAGTTACACAAAAGGACTGCACTGAAATCTGTTTGATAATCATCCATGATGTTTTCAGCATAACAGACAAGAGGTGAGGTTGTGTCCACATACTTCACATTAAAATATGACTACTTTAATAGGTGTTCCATGACATCTTAACTACCTTAATTGCCTTAACTATCTCAACTTTTCCTTTACCCATCTACTATTTTTTTGACATTGTCTTAGTTTCCTTATTCTTGGAAAATCAGAGGCATGACAACAGAATATTGAAGTTTTGTCCATATTAATGTCTAGAGTCAATTTAATTTTATTTGTGAGTAGATGCATCAGTTACTGGCCTTGTCATCACTTCTTACTGTAATTATTTGCAATTCACTTCATATTGCCCTTCTGCACAATCGGATTTAAAAAAAAATTACTTGAATACAGATATTTGTTAGCAATGCTGCAGCCAGTGTTCGTAAGGCAACTAACTACCAATTAGATTACATCAAATTGTCAGCAAGTATCAGGTCTCTGTGGTGTGATCCTACATAACCTGGTATTATGATTAGAATATTATTCTAGCCAGGGGACAACATCAAAGATATTGACTGAACCTTGCAAACTCAGGTCTGTGACAATAACAGGATTATATTTTATAACACCTTCTATTGGTGTGTACAGAACTGTTTCATAGTAATGCTTAATAGCAATAGTTAAAATTTGTAGTATGCTTTGCAGACTTCTCTCCTCTGTCAATTCTTTATTTACCATCACCAATTTTCTGCTTCAAGCTGTACTCCATAAGGGGTTTGTGACTTGGATCAAATTTGGTTTACCTTAACATGACATTTTAAAATAATTTGGAATGCAGATACATTAATGCATATTGTATGAAATCAATAGTGGTAATATAAGTAGGAGTATGTTTATTTTGTAGGATTTCCTCAAAGTGGATAGCTAAAGAAAAATGTATTAAACCAATTATCCTTCCAAACAGTGATGTACTGTGTACACTGTCAACAATATCAAACCCATCAAAGTCTGTGTAGAAAAGTTTTCTACTTGAAGTAATGAAGGTAAGAAATATTAATAATTAAAAAACCTTTTCAATGGTCAGTCATAAAAATGCAGTCTTGTATAGGCTTATTCAGTGACCAAAAAAAAAATTATCCAGCAAAATATTTAAAATAGGTTTGCAAAGCACTAATTCATCTTCCAATTGTCGCCCAACTTAAGAACATAGCACAAATTGTTTAAAAATTATTTATTTCATATGCTTTTAAAATGTCTGGGTTTGCAATCGAATATTAAAATGGAAAGTGAAAATATCTTAAAACTTATTAGGATTTTTCACAGATTTTTTGTCATGCTTTTTCTTCTTGAATTCTCATGTACACGGAGCAACAGAAGGATTAGCGGTCCACTGAAGCACTAACTTATTTGATTCTCAGTATCAGTGAAGCAAGCAGTGATGTATTCACTTCCTATGGATGCTGAATAAGCAGGCAAAAGGATCAATAAAAGAACAAAATATCTGAACACTTCAAGTAGTTTATTTTTCTTTGATGAACTAGAGAAATCTCTGTTTGGCTTGCATGATGTTCTGTTGCATCAGGAATCTTCCACTGGCTTTGTGTTTACCATTCTTCATTTTCTGGATTTCCCAGCTACATACTTCTAGTCACAGCTTTCCTTCTATTGGCCAAAAGGTTTTCCCACAGAGGTGGAACTGCCAGCAATACCTCCTGCTGATCCAAGTCCCCCATAGCTCCCCATCCCTTTATTCTTCCGATCTTCCTTCTCTTCTTTCAGAATTTTCTTATTAAATCATCCACTCATCTTCCATTCTATATATCCCACTAAACAGTATTACTACAGGACAGCTGATGATCCAGGCCAAAGTCATCTTTGCAGGCACAATGTATGTATCTTGCTTCCCTTGCTCTTAAGAACAGAGTTCTCTTAGGTAAACTCTGGTGCTCAGACTCTGATGCAAACTTCAATTTCATTTGATTCTCCTCTGCAGAAAGCTCCGTATTGGACTGTGTCAGGACACAAGTCCTTTCCATGGCTCCCCTCAGAAGTGATCATATGGGAACTGTGTTAGAAGACAAGGGCCAGGAAACGAAAAGACCTCGCAGTCTCATTTCAGGCTAAGCCTGAAAAAATTATGAAAATAAAGTCAGGTATATTAATCTAATGTTTTAATGATTCTGTGCATATGCAAGAAAGACAGATTTAGCAGTCATGTAGGGAAATGCAATCTCCCCATCCATGGCAATTAGCACCACTTCAAGAAAACAAATAGTTCTGTTCTGTAAAGGTAGTCATCGTTCTTAAAAGCAGACAGCAACCACTCGTAATGACTCATCAGCCTCTGGGTAGTAGCAGGATTCCTCTATTAAGTACTGTACAGGTTATTTCCGCTTTTCCTACATAATATTAACAGCAATATACTGCTTCTATTCTTTTAGTAATAACAAATGTAGTAATTTTTGATTTATACATTTCTATAATAACTAAACCAGGGAGAGACACATTAGCCGTACTTGCAATATTCACCATGCATTTTGTGATGTCTATTGTGTTTTATATTTTATGCATTCCTCTAACTTGGGGAATCTAAGTAATATTAAAAAGGCTACATACATACACCTCAGACAATAAATGCAATAACCGCAAAAATTCCTTTTAAAAAACTTCTTAACCACTAGAAACAAAATTCCTATATTGCAGAGTATATATTGCCCTTCATTTGCGGTTTGCCTTTCTAATGACACCTGTGCTGCTATTCAAGAACACTGATTCCATTCAGCATTTGGTAACTAGTCACTTCTTAGCTTTATTTCTTTCATTATACTTCCTCCAAATAAAGATGCTTTCAATTTGCAAAGAAACAAAGAAAACACAAAACAAAACACTCAAGTTAAGTTTCCCATTATCACTCATGCTCTAGGGAAAGCACTTGTATAAAACCTGCTACTTTTTATACTGATTCTGAGTCATTTGTGCAAGGAAGGTAAATCGATCTAGATAGCAGAATACATTTCAAATGGGACCTGGATTCTGCTTCCAAGATGGCAACCAAATCTCCAAAGCAATTGATTATGCTCCAGTTTCTTTCTTTGTAAAGGAGAAGCAACATTGTTTTCCCAGCATAATTTTGCATTCTATTACACAGAAACTGTGCACTGGACACTAATCCACAACAATCAGTTCAGGTCAGTTTAGAAATTTATGTTTGTCAGGAGGCAAAGACTTTGACACTGCAACTCTGCCTTGTCTGGATACATGCTAGTGAGTTGGAGCTGACAGTCCTCCAAGAATACCAGGTGTTATTAGACCTATCTTAACAATCTCCAGCTACACAGAATGTGTTAGTAAATGAAATAAATTGCTGAACTGATCTGTGAAAACATTAGAGATTACCTTTTTTAGTGGTGATAAGGAAAACAGAAAAAGTTTATTCCTTCTTGTCCTTAATCTGTTGCAGGTATTAAGGGCTATATTGAACTGTTTTCTATCACTAGAAAGAAAAGCTTAAGTCCTTCAGGCTTCACCAAGCATGAAAACAGCACTCCAGCACAAGCTCTGCCATTTTGGGCTACCATTAAATAATTTAAAATAATCACAAAATGTCTTCAAAATGCTGCTTAGAAATAGTTTGGAAATTAACAATTGTTGAAATGCAACTTCATTTAAAGGATGTTTCTTCCATGATTTGTTTAATTTTATAAGATTGGAAATTTACTGTATTCTTTCTATGGCATATACCAACATTAGCTGGGTAATTGACTCAGCTAGTAATTGTCTCTTCACTACACTAAAAAACTGGCTGGATGGCCAGGCCCAAAGAGTATTGGTGAATGAACTTATATCCAGTTGTAGGCCAGTTCCAAGTGGTGTTCCCCAGGGCTCAGTATTGGGGCCAATTCTCTTTAACATCTTTATCAATGATCTGGATGAGGGGATCGAGTGCACCCTCAGTAATTTGCAGATGACACCAAGTTGGGTGGGAGTGTTGATCTGCCTGCAGGTAGGAAGGCTCCACAGAAGGATCTGGACAGGCTGGATCGATGGGCTGAGGCCAGTTGCATGAGGTTCAACAAGGCCAAGTCCTAGGTCCTGCACTTGGGTCACAACAACACCCTGCACCATTACAGGCTTGGGGAAGAGTGGCTGGAAGGCAGCCCGGCAGAAAAGTCCCAGGGGTGCTGGTTCACAGCCAGCTGAATATGAGCCAGCAGTATGCTCAGGTCGCCAAGAAGGCCAACGACATCCTGGCTTGTATCAGCAGTAGTGTGGCCAGCGGGAGCACGGAAGTGACCCCTGTCCCCCTGCACCTGGCACTGCTGAGGCCGCACCTCAAATACCATGTCCAGTTTTGAGCCCCTCACCACAAGAAAGACACTGAGGTGTCATGCTGGAGCATGTCCAGAGAAGGGCAATGAAGCTCATGAAGGTTCTAGAGCACAAATCTTATGGGAAGTGGCTAGCTAGGGTGTTTAGCGTGGAGAAGAGGAAGCTGAGGGGAGACCTTATCACTCTCTAAAACTGCCTGAAAACAGGTCATAGGAACGTGGGTGTCAGTCTCTTCTCCCACATAACAAGTGATAAGACAAGGGGAAATGGCCTCAAGTTGCACCAGGGGAGGTTTAAATTGAATACCAGGAAAAATCTCTTCACTGAAAGGGTTGTCAAGCATTGGAACAGGCTGCCCCGGGAAGTGGTGGATTCAGCATCCCTGGAGGTAGTAAAAAGACATGTAGATATGGCACTTAGGACATGCTTTAATGGTAGACTTGGCAATGCTGGGTTAACAGTTGGACTCGACAATCTTAAAGGTCTTTTCCAACCTAAAGGATTCTATGACAATCATTTCTTATCTTGATTTTGAGAGTTCAGTATAAATGAATAAAGCAAGAACAAATCTTACTCTCCTCAGACCTCACAGTTCAATATATGCTGTCATTATTTTCTGCATTTCTGTCTTTTCTATCAAAGGCTCCTAGCACAGAAACTGTTATTTTTCAAGGTAGATCCCACACTATATATCTGTAATGCAACAGTTGAGGAACAGGGCTATGCCATAGGTGGGTCCTCCAGGAAGAATTTGGCTGCATAAGGAGAACCCATCCTGGGACATTTGTGGGCCTGCAGCCTGCCATCTGCTTTTCCCTTCTTGCTCTCTGCTATGCTGGGGGCAATGGATCCACATGTGTCTTACCCTCTAACACACTGATAACAGGTTGAAGGATTTTTAAAATTAATGTTGGATGAGTCAGTCTCTTCTAACCTCGGGTAGGTTTTCTTTTCCTTTGTTTTAGAGAGCATAGTGGCATCTGTCCTAAAACTATATTACGCTTTCATTATCAAATTCCTACCTGAATACCATCCAGCCCTCTTTTCTGGGTGCTATCCCATGTACTAAGACCTAGCTGCAATGTCCCCCTGCTCCCTGCTGAGGCAGCATGATCTGAACCAGCAGTTGAGATACCATGGGAAGACACCATGCAGTATCCACCCTGCACTGCTTGTTCTCTCTTCTTTATGTCCAGTGGCACCTCACCGGTTGACTGCTCTCCCAAGTGGTAGCTAGCAATACCTAGCTATCACTTACAGGAGGGTTCAGGAACAGAAATGTTCACATGCCTTAAGAGACAAGATACTCAACTAAGGCCTCCAAAGTGAAATTCTGCATGGTAACTTCAGATCAGCTGAAGGGGACTAAGGAGTGAGACAGACATGCACATCCTGGACTCCCATTCATAGTTCCAAAAGCACCATTTTACTAAACATCTGAATAATAATGTAATATTTGTGATGTTATAACACCTGAAGAATTACCAATTCCATGAAGGTTTTTAAAAGCTATGCCTACCATCCTATAAATAATTATGCATGCAAATAATTAACAAATAAAATTTTTAAAAATGTAAAGACTTTGGTACTAATGTAAAGAACTGAGCACTTGGCAAGAACACTTCCAAGTGATGCTCTTACGTTGTAGCCAGACACCCTTTAGCACATCACAGCAGTACAGAAAAATAAGCATCTGAACACATAGATCCTTAGGGGGGGCGGAAAAAGGGTTGGAAGGCACTTCTGCAAGCTATATATTATGACTTCCTTTTCCCAGCAGGGCTGGCTTCAAAGTTAGGTCTGACTATTCAGGTAGAATTGTGGCACACTGGTTTTGGAGATTCCCCAGCCTCTATGCACACAGCCCTTGCCAATGGTGGACCACCCTCACGGGAAGAATTTCTCCCCTTTGCCCAACAAGTTATCCCTTGGTGCAATTTATGATTGCTGCCTCTTGACCTTTCACTCTGCACCTCTGCGAAGAATCTGTCTCTCTCTTCTCTACAACCACCCTCTAGATCATGGAAGATTGAAATTAGTTCCCCCAACGCCTGAGCCTTCTCTGCTCCAGGCCAAACCAGCCCATCTTCCTCGGCCCCCCCTTTGAATGTCCTTTGCTCCAGCCCCTGGGGTGGAGAAGGAGGTGGCCCTTCTTCTGCTGGATGATCTCTCCAGTTTGTCCTCATCCCTCTTGTACTGGGTAGGCTTAAAGCTGGATCCAGGATATTTGAGAAATTCAAAGAAAAGTTGAACATGTCTTCTTATTTTTATGAAACATTTATTCTAAAGTCATAACAAGACACATTGCCACAATGTTAAATCAGCTTTTCTAGGTTAAGTGTAACAGCAGATTAGGAAAAGATGTGCTAACAGCTCCAAACAGTGAAACACTCAGTAATAGACAGAGGAAACCAAAATTTACTGACCCTGACCCATTGGATTGCCTTAAACCTAAATTCAAGGTATTATGTTATCCTGGGCAGTAATTTTGAATACAATGGTCTGACAATGGTGGTGTGACTTTAGCACTATGTATTTCTTTGCACCAGTACTTCAAGAAGCAAATGCCCACTGTCCAATCAGTCAGAGATGTGACAAAAATATGAAAAGGAGAGTTAGCTAATGTCAGGATAACTAATAAAAAGTCTGAAGGAAAATCCAGCCTGTAAATATACAATTAAGGATGTTTCTTTGAAAAAAATTCTGAAGATCTCTATACCAGCTCACTTCCTAAAATTATATTCAGGTCCAACTAAAACTAAAATTTTTAGAAATAAAACCTCACAAATTCATTGAAAGTGAATTTTGGATCAGAGCTCATAAACTGCAGGACTTTCATTGCAATATGTAAATGTTTCTTAGCACTTTCATTTAGCTTTAAATTTCCTGAGCTATCCCCCCAAAAATGTCAGGGTAAAAATGTTACTTTTGGGAAAGAGACCCTCCAACTTTGGAACCTAATCATAAAAACTACAGTTCTTGTACATGTTTATGTGTGTATCCTTTCCTCTTCTTATTTCTTACTCTCATTCATTGTGTTATGCTAAAATTATTTTATAAACTCTGTAAGACAGTGTTAGGCTCTTTACAGTCATTCTGCTACATAACAAGTACACAAGTCAGATTAACTACAAAATACATAAATAGTAGTTGATTTTATTATAAACCTTTTGCATGCTGAACCTGGGTATTTTTGTTTGTTTTTAAAGAACTCTGGTCTAACAATCCTAGTACTAATAAGTACTAATAATGTCACTGAGAAAAATCACTAGTGCTTGTAATGACATAAGCTGGCTGATCCACCAGTTTCATCTGTGTGTGTGTGTAAGATCACTAAGTGTCATTATGCAGACCCTTGATTATTGGCACAGTTGAAATTAGTAGCTATGAAGTATAAGATTCTGACCTCAGAACAAAGAGAACTCTAAAGTTGTAGAAAAGTGTATTGGCATAAAGCTGAGGAGTACAGAATCTGTTTCACTGATTTTAGAAAAGGGTTTAATAAAGGAGCAGAATAAACTGCTTAACATTCACTATCAAACATGTTCCTACATATGAAGAATGGTTCACAGTAACACATATGCTGTGCCATTGTACTGTTACGTTTAAGGTGAAAAACTGATGATTGACACCACAGATCCTGCTCAGAGACCATTAGAATGTGCCACAAACAGGAAAATGGGACTCAGCATTGCATTTTGTGTTGAATTTGAATACAATGCCTGAAGAATCAGATGGTAAACAACATACAGGACTGTTATGTTTTGATTTATCCCACATTTTTCCTATTTTCAGCCTTTTCCCTAAAATTGAATATAGCCTTGAAATAGCTGCTGCAGCCTGAAAGACAGTATTGCAGTGCAACATGGTACAGTGATCCAGCAAGTATCAGAAGCTTCTGCCAAGTAGTACACTTGCAGTTAGAGCAGCAACAGCTACACTGCCCTTTTTGCTCTTCCTAGCAAAGGAAGGAGGAAGGGCATCACAATCTGATGTAGCGTATCTTGGCACAGCACTATTTCCTGGCCATTCTTTTTATTTTTATACTGGTACTTTCTTCAGTTTAAGAAAGATCCTAATCCTTCCTGGTTTCCAGACTTTATTTCTCCATTGCTATTACTTTTAATCTTCTCTTTAAGAGGATTCAGCAGCATGACATCATGTTACTGGTCCACATCATACTTCTCCCAGCATGGATAAACCTTTCTCAAACCTGAGTAATGAGAAATCTATATTATATTCATGCTGGATGGTTTTCCATTATACAAGACAACAGTATTCGTTTCTCTAGTGGGAAAAGTTTGCCTTATGCATTCTAGAATTCCATTTTTCTTTTTCACAGCAACCTCACATTGTTAACTGTGACCTAAGAGACTGAGATCTGTCTTGTCCTTCTGTCCTTTGAAGTTTTTAAGCCTCCAACTTACAGCAGAAATATTTGTTATTAAGTCCCCATGGGTGCGTGACTTTATACTTCAAGTCATAAATTTCTTCCTATTTCAGCTAATCCACTAAGCCACTAATGTCTTCACAGGAGATCATCATACTCTTCCATTAATCAGTGATGCCTCCTGACTTGAATCAAGGCAACCAAACCACACAGGAAGTCTTCGTGTAACCTCCCACCAACCTTATAGATACCACTCTAAGAGAACCTTCTGCCTGTCCTTTAAATAATTCTTTGTCCAACTTGCAATTCTTAAACCGATCACTGCCTTCTCCACATTAACTAATCAACATATATAGAACGTCATATCAAATGTTTCAGTAAAGTCTGACTAGACTATTATTTCTTATCTAGAGAATTAATCAAGGAAGAAAGAGAGCAACTTAGAGCGCTCTATTGCAAAACAGAGATGCATTTTAATATTATTTTCTTTTTAACACCATATTTATTTTTTCTCCTGTAACACAAGTTCAGTGAACTGTCAGACACCATATTGCCCCCATCCTAAATGATAGGAAGCCAGTAATAACCTTTTTTAAACAGCATAAAAGAGCAATAATTCCTAAGGGACAAACTTTCAGGTACTACAAGCAAAACTCTTATTTTTTTTTTTTTAACTGTACTTTAGAACAAAAAAATACACATTGGACAGATCTATTTGGCAGACATGATATTGAAGTAGAATATAACAAATAAGTAGGGGTATAATTCTGTCTTTTTATATACTTTAACATTTCTTAATTTATTCTGTAGGAATAAAACCAGTAATACACGCATTCCACATGAACTCTGCATGATTTATAGGAACTTTTATATTATCTATATATTATGACAATTGTGCGATTCTTTGCCAATTTCTACTCTGAATAGATTCTGTTTAAAATACAATTTGCTTTCAAGTTGCAGTATAAATTTACCAGTAACAAAATGTGAATATATTACACAGGTGTATTTTCCATTTTTGTCACTCATTGGTGTTCCTAACCCTTTATAAACTCTTGATCGTGCTTTGGAGAAGGCAGTCCAAGAGAACAGATTATACTACCCAAAAAATATCAAGTGGTCAGGTTTTAAACCAAGTCTTTCTCAAATTTCAGGTGGACAAAAGGTCCTCAGCTATCTGACAGCTCTATGCGAAACATTTAACTGAATATCACTGCCCAGTTGAAGCCTTATACTGAGTTAAAGAATAACACAGAGTTTTAATTGGAGTATGGCTACTCCTCCAAAGTGATCTTTTGATTGAAAGGTATGTCAGTAGACTTAAATTCAAAATGTGAGCCACAGTAACAGATTTCTTATGGAAGCCTTCTTTAGACCTATACAGATTCATACTTATGAGGCAAAAGAGTAAGACTCAAGAGTTAACTAAAGCATATTTATATTAAATTGTCTCATAATGGTATTTGTATAATAACAGTATTATAGCAAAAGTACATAATCAACTGCAATGCATGCAGTGCACGCAGCAGGCTTAAATCCATGCTGTTTCATGAGTCATTTAGCATCACTGAATAAACTGTCAGAATCAAACTACAATTTAAACTTGTCTCTTTAGTAAGCTTTTGCAAACCACATGAGGTTCAAGAGTTACTGACCGTCCATTTGCTACACAAGCAATAACATCCTTGTGCTTTTCATCCCAGTAGTGAAAGGGGAAAGGTTAATAGTCTTGTCTATTCAGCCTAGCATAGAGTTTATAAAAATCTAACCATTGCTGCAGTTTCTCATAGACAATTGTAACTGTACCACTCAACTGATGAATATTTTTTCCTATAATTTTAAAAATTTGTATAAACACAGATATATACCACTTCTCATTCAATGTCGTCTTCTCTAAAAGTAGCTTGCCATTTCCAGATTATTTTCTAGTTATTTTATACATTTGAGTCTTAATGAAAAGAAAAAGCAGGAAAGCTGAAATGTGTTTTTCACCATATGTCACTGTGAAAACGGGAACTTTTTCGTCCACTTCCAGAGTTCACATTAATTAAATAATGGAACAAATAAAAAGAAAATGCAGCTAAACTCCAACAGCTTTCATTTTCCTGACAGCTGAAGTGCCCTCCTGAGTCAATAGAAGGCCTCAATTATTTTCAGACTGCATTACCTGTCACCTTTAATAAAAGGTAGTCAAGAAGGGAGAGATGTAGCATGTGAATGGCAATGGCATATCAGCAATTTATCCTAAGACCTGCAAAAGTGCAGGCCATGAGGAAGGCCCACTCCAAAAACAAATTCCCAAATAACTGCCACAATAAATTACTTTCTGCAAATATTAAAAATCTTAAAAATGGAAAACTTGCTCTGAAGACAGGACAGAATTTGGGTTATACCGTTGCCACTATCATCTTAGATTCTGCTTAAAAGAAGAAAGTAAAATGAGACCTGAATTATGGGGTCATAAGTGTCCGTCTTGTACGTGTTTAAATTCAGTATCCCTCTGTTTCAAACGGCAAACCGTATTTACGCTAAGCATCTTCAACAAAACTTCCATAAGGTATTTAATTTCAAAACAGTCAAATTCAATTATTTAGTTTGTCTTCCCCTAAAATAATCTGTATAAAAATGGTGTAACGATGCCAAAAGATAAGCCTCTTCTTCCAAATTGTGAAATCACTTCAAATCCTAGACTTTTCCCTCAGTGCCTTCCATTCTTCATCATGCCACAAATCTCCTTGGTCATACGCAGATCTTTAAACTCAGAAGTATTATATGAAAAAAATATAAGCTACTATGGCTAGTATCTTGAAATTGCAACAGCATTAAAAAAAAAAAGATTGTGACTGTAGGCATGTGTACAGAGGTGCCTGCTGCTGAACTTCAACAGAATCCACACTCTTAGTGTCCGCTTATAAAATTTTCTGCAGCTCTTAAAACGCACATTTAGTGCTTGAGCTCTGAGTCTCCAGGATCACTGAATGAGCATCAAGAAGCAGATTTCTTGCCCTAGTGCTGCAGAGACATAACAAGTGGCTACGACTCAACATGTGGGCAGGAACATCTCCTAATCATGCTATCTTCCTCTCAGAATCAGGCAATTAACTGCTAACATAACATTTCTCACAGCTAATAAATAAAGGTGCTTAAAAATTTAATCCAATTTACATCCACTGAAGCCATTTCATACAGTAACATTATTTTTTTTTCTAGAGATTTGTTATTTTAAAGCACATTTTAAAAAAAAACATCAATGTACTGTGGAGAGAGGTGGGGATAAGGTAGATTGTTAGCCATTTGGATAGGTTTGAGAGATTAAAATGTGCAAGATCTGGACACAAATTTGTACTGCCTTATTGCAGAGCACAAGATAAGTTGCTTATCTCTGTCCATAGAAGCATTGCCTATATTGACAAAATTTTCACCTGCCGTGAAACTGGCACTATACAAATTCAGTCCCATAAATAAAAATATTGTCTTTTTCCAAAATTTAAGACTTCTTTAGCAATAGTATGCAAGCTTCCAGAAATGAAACTCTTAGAAAATCTCATGTATCCTTTTATGCACAGTTAAAAATGTCGAAGGAAGGTTCCCTAAAAACTTTATATGGCGATAGGACAAATTCCACTTTCTTACTCCAGCAGAAAAATGTCAACAAACAGACTCAAGTCCAGATGTCCTAAGCTCATAAATTAAATTTTTATTTTATTTAGATTTTTGGTTTTGTATAATTAACGCTTTTGACAGTTGATTTTATATTTATGTTTCAGTAGGAAGTCCCAATTTCAGAAACATCTTCCTCCACTCTTCTCCTTATCGAATGCTATATTAAGACGTGTATCTTACCTTTAGTGGCTTTGCTGAAGACACGGATTCCTAGATTATGTTCTGGTACTTTGAAAAACTTGCACTTTTTAGTACCTCATGGATGAGAGAAACGGTTAGAAATACAGCTTGTTGTTTGAGTCTTTGTCCTTCTCTGCTCCTGTTTACTAACCTAGGCAACAAATTAAAGTCTTTCCTGCACAATCATCCCATGTGGCAGCCTTGTAGCCCTCTGACCACCAACTAAATAACATGGGTCTTCAAAAACATCTGCTACTGCTACTGTCCAGTCTATAATTTCAGAGTTTCTCACACCCCTAATGAAAGGATGCTTATAAAGTTATTTCTGTGTTGCCTTGGTGATGTCATGAATGTACTTTTGTTTCTATAGCACCCAGAAAGGAATTCTTACATCAGAAGTAGATTTTGGTTTTTAACAGCACTGGTCGTCTGTGATAGATCGCTGCATAGGGAAGAATACAAAAACATTGCTTTGCTGAGATTCATATAAGCAAGTTTTTATTAGCTATTCCTCTGAATTGTAACACCCAAACTTATTCCCTCCACCTCAGGCAACTAAGGCAAACTGCACACTTCCCTCCCTTGATCATTTTAGTTCCAAAACCACTTTTGTAACACGATAGTTTATTATAAGGACGCAGAAGGAATGGAGCAGGGGAGGCGGGGGGCGGCGGAGGGGAGGTGGTAATGCGTGGACAGACAGCATTACTACTGGCTTAGATGTGGTCATCTGTTCTACATCTTTCCTTTAGTAGCTGCATGTTCTCCCAGTATTTAGACTTCTTTGCCTGAGACTGCACTTGACCGAAAGCCAGCATTTTAAGTATGGCACAGCAACTAGAAAAGCTAAACAAAAAAAGGTAAGTGTGGAAGGGTGACCACCATTTTGGCATCAAGTTTATATCCACCCTACAGAAGCAAGTTGGGCATTCAATTGCACATCTTCTTTTTACCACAACCAGGCAGCAACAGTTAGGAAAACAGTACTTCTCCGTTTTTAGAATGAGGATTCTGGGGTTTTAAAACTTCACCACTCCCAGCAAAGACACCTGTGCAAAGCTGCATAGGGATTTTCGAGGCCACTTGAAGTGTACCTTCTTCTGTCACAAATTGCTCCCTTTCTCTTTTATAAAATACCAACTAAGATGCCTTACCAGACACTTGAAAAAAGCAATAAATCAACTGTAAACATATTTTAACCTGCAGTCTACCAAAGCCTGAGAGCTTTCTTTTGTCAGACCTTCAAGGCATACCATACAGCCAGTAGATACTTTTGCTGAAGTGGTTATGTTCTAGGGGAAAGAATATCATTCGGCTTTGTGAAAATAGTATTTTGGTATTCTCAACCATAAGATATTTACTTTAGTGCACAATTAATTTTCTTGTTTTTCCTTAGTGATACTGTGATGATGAATTCTATCATGTTTATTGTTTCAGTTTATGCATCACAGCCAGTTTTCAATGTTCTTGGGGTCAAAATAATGTTCTCTGTCCCAGACTCATTACTGTTACTGTGGTTTCTCTATTACATTTCTATTCATTGACTCAACCTTGGTATAATACAGTGGGGTTTTGGTGTTTTTTAAACTAGTTTTCATTTGCCTTTTGGAGAGATTGCTCATGGCAAAGCACAACCAGAAGAGAGGTTAAAGTTAAAATACAGCCTCAAACAGAAACTGGAACAGTAGTATGAATTGTTATGCAGAGAAATAGAAGAAGAACATATGGTTAACTAAAAGAAAAATTAACAGAGGCCTAGAAATTGTGAGCACTGGGGAGAGGGAGGGGAAGGCATATTAGGGAAGAATTATCAAATAAATCTATTCCCTCATTTGCATCCCATTTTACTTGACTATTCTGCTGACTGATGAAGTCCATTAGGCAGCAGCTCAGCAAATGACATTATGGTCAGCACAAGCTAATCAATTAGCATATATTTAATTCTCATTAGATTTTCTAGGGGAAAAATAAAATCTCAATTTCTCTTTCCCTTTTCCATATGCACACGCGTTTCTAGAAATATAAAATCCTATAGTTTAAGAAAACAGGTGAAGATTTAAGACAGACTCAGGCACGGTTATTTTCTTGTAATTGAAACAATCAAAACATGGCAGTTTGCTCTCCCAGGGAATTATGCAAGTCACACTTCATTCACTGTGCAGCACACTTGAGATTGATGAGCTTGCCATGACAATATACAAGCTTTACAGGTTCCAATCTCCACCTCTGCTGCTGCTAACTCATACAAGAGCAGAGCATTGCGGATTATTGAATGTAACAAAACAGAAATGAAAGAAACATTGTCAGTAGGAGATTAGAAAAAGGCAGGAATTTCACATCTCCAAAATATCTTTTGCGAAGGGTGTAGGTAACTGTTGAGAATTCCCACGCTATTAGCTATTGAAAAGGTGCAAGGCAACAGTGATTAACTTAACTTGGTACACAAAGTAATTGAAATAAATTACAGAAACGTAATTGTTTTAATTTCTGTTCATCCACAGAGGAATCTCAAAGTGCTGACTTGTAGTTGAGTATATCACATCTGTTGTCTGTTATTTTAACTACTTTAATTAAATCCTTGTACCAAAGTGCAGATGAAAAGTAAGAAGCAATCATGAAAATAGCAGATGCTTGTAAAATAGCAACGGTTCTGATCAGACATCTGATCTGGTGCCTGATTAAGGAAATATAAATGGTCAGCTGGGGCTGCATCGCTACTCAAGGTACTTCACAAATAATGAAATCAGAAGACAGTTTGGAAAATATGAAGAATTTTTATTAGAAGTATTTATGACAGCAGTTATAACCATGTTCAAATGTTGTCAGTGTTCCAATTACTTTCTATATGCTCCTATTACCTAGGAATCTAGATAATATTTTTTTTACACTTGCAGTCCAGATACTAACAGAGTAACTTTTGATTCTTTCAAGAGAAAACACAAAAAGGTAGACAGTTATTTTTAAATAATTTTATGACCTGAGATTTTTCAGACTGATGTGATCCCAAAAGGCACAGGATAGAAAAGAACTGTAAGAATAATTAAATGGATAAGCGACAGGTATCATTGTTGTCTCCTCTTTATTCCAGTTCAGTTTTGCTTAAAAGTAGGTAAGATGCAGTACCATTTGAAGATGTAAGAGAGAGAAAAAAATAGGATTAATAAAAGTTTACATCAGATAGCAGTTTTATGATGCTTACAGCTCAATAGTTTATGGCAAACAGTAATACCTCTCCTTAGTGAGGATCCTGCGCTCATCACAATGTGGGTACTCATTTGATACAAAAGTAATTTTCTAGCCTTGCAACATAGAATTTAAAGTATTAAAAGTATCATATTTTGCCCTAGGAGAATGTAGTTTGAAGAAAAATAGGCAAATATTCAGAGTGTGGAAGGATAGTGGCACAGTACAGACACAAGAAAACTGTAGCTTTCTCCAAACTTCTGTTTTGGGTGGTATTTGGTGTTTTAAACTGATTCTGCATGCAAATGGATGAATTGCTAGATAGCATGCAGAGTGAGATCCCAGAACAGCCTGCAAAAGAACTTGGAGAAAGGTTCAAGTACAGCCATAACATCATGCTGGTTTTGTGATGGTCACCTACACACCCCGTCACTCAGGTCTTATTAGAAAACCACACATTCTCTACAAACATGATTATTCACGGCTTTATCTCATCTCATCTCATCTCATTTTCCAATGTAGTTTTCCTTCTTCTTTCCTAAAACAACCCCTTCCAGGGACAGAGGAGCTGCAATTTCAAAAGATGAACACAGAAAGCCTGATTTGCTCTATCAAGAGAGGATCATTAAGTAAGAGTATTTGAAACGAGATGATTGCTTTATTTTGAAAACTGTGTAGCAAACCCCTTGAGACTTGAACCTTTACTGTCTAGATTGTGTCATTGCTCATTCCTTATGAAGAGATTAACAGCTGAAAATTGTTTATAGAAAGTTTTTAAAGATGCCAAGAAAATTTCTAGCATATTATTTCCTGAAGAATAACAACCAAAGAAGAGGCCAAAAGTAGATGCCTGTAGATATATAACAGTTTGATTAATATTTTTCCTCACTCTCCATGTGTAAATTCTTCCCCTCCCATCCTAGTTCATTTGTTCTTATGTTGCCATTCAGAGACTACTGTTACTAAGCAATCTCTAGGTCTCAGCATGTGTCTTGTAATGTAGATATAGATCCCTGCCGGGAAATCAATGATATGCAATGTTCTGCCCCAGAAAGAGATGGAAGTTGATTATTAAGTGACATTATTTATAAATCACATACAGTGAAAAGAAAGCAGGTGAGAGTGTGATAGCCTTTGTCTAAAGTTTGAAACTCCACATGTAGAAAACTCAATAATTTATTTACCTCACTAAGAAATTGGGCAAGATTGCCTCTAAGTATTTTCAACAGTTCACTTATGTTTTGCAGTCAGTTTTTGCAAGACGAAGTAATCCAAAATTTATCAGAAGAGCATATATGCTGAAAAAACTATCCCCCTCAAAATATGATGTTTTCCTCAATTCCTCAGCCAAAAATATTGAGTATGTTAGTTTATTTTTAAAAATCACTTTGCAATCAGTTTAGTTTGTATTTATTTAAGAGCATGCAAATTACATAAGTGTCACTTTGATAGCACTGCATTGGCTTTTACAGATGAGCCCTAATTTGGGGGGGGGGGGGGGGGGGGGGGGGGTGGTGGTGGTGTTTGTTTGTTTGGGTTCTTTTAATTATTATTATTACACTTTTCAGCAAAATATCCCGACTAGGGTGTTGTTATATGATCTGGTAACACAGCTAACAGAAATTGGCTCAGTTTATACATTGTAAACAGATGGATTATTTTGGACACTACATAATCGCTTTCATTACGCTTCTGGATTTTACATAGGAAAGGAAGATGACTGGTCTAACAACCTATGAGAGATCCAAATAATGTCCTAAACCAGCAGGTAGGACTGTGAAACAACCATAAGCAAGTCTGAAAAGCATAGGTGGAAGCCAACAGCTAGGAACCTGGAGGAACTGCAAAGCTCAAATGTTACACCAAAGAAAGCCTGCTATTCAGGAGGGCCACATACTGTAGACAAATTTCATCAAATTTAAAGAATTCCGTTATTTTCTATTCTGAAAAAGAAAAGATGAAGACATTAGTAATTGAGCCTCTTGGTAGAGTATCCTGAATTTAAAAAAAAAAAAAAAAGGGGGTGGGAGTGGGAATGAGCCCAGAAGCAAGGCATGGAGCAATAAAAAAAGCACATAGTTTCTAGAAGGATCTGAGATGGTGCTAACCCTAGAGCAAGTTTGAGCTTCCTTTATTCTTCCATCTCAAGACTGACAAGGCAGAGGCAGGTAACTCACAAACTGTCAATTGAAGGCATTAAAATAATGTTATTTTTGTTAGGACTTATTGCAAGTGTGGTGGGTTGGGACAGCTTTAGTGGCTTCTGTGAAGAAACAAAGGGAGGAACTGGAAAATTTCTAGTTATTCTGCATATTTAAAAGTAGAAATAACAGAAGCAGAATATAGAAGGACAAACTGCACAATTCTGTTCCCTCTAAGCTCTGTCTGAACAGGGACACAGAAAAAATACCTTATAGGGGCTCATTTGGCTTTTTGTGAATCTTACTCAAGATCTGTCTCCAAAGCATCAGCTGCAACTAACCCAAAAGTTTCATCAAAAATCTCGGAAACAGATTTGTCACTTAGATCTACTTTGAAAATCAGTCTTAGCTCCGAAGGAAGAAAACAGCATTTTATGGGGTCTCTTGCTGCACAGGCTTGACGGAAGATAATGCTGCTTGTCACTTTCTGTGATCTCAAACTATATTATCAAAAGACATGTTCTTTCAAACCTGATGAAGACCTTTTTGCACTGAGACCAATAATGAGACAATGATACTGCTTTGTCAAGTGCTTTAAAATCCACAGGTAGACTGATTTAACTTCACAGAATTGTTACTGAGTAAACTAGTATTAAGTCAATAGAAATAAGATAAAAAGATTCCAGAAACCAGTTTGCTAAATATAACCATTAAAAGAATTTAATGAAAAGCAGAGCTTCCCCAGAACTTCAATATTTTCTTCCTTTTTTAAAGATGGATTTTGGTCCAAATCATACATAAGTTAAAAAAGAGAGTGAGTGAAAAGAAACGGGCAAACCAGATTTTACCAGATTCTGCAGGCTAAAGGAAATAGAACCTGAAGATTTAACCAGCACTTTCATGGATAATACTAGATTTCCCAACCTCAAGCCACCAGAAGCATCTGTCCAGGGGCTACAGATCATGCAGCTTCCCTGTTTGTAGGCTGACAGGAAGAAAGTTTGCAGTGTTCCATCTGAGGTGCTATGTAAGATAACAAAACTCAAGTTGCTCTGAATGTGGTGCGCTGGGTGAGAGAAGCCTAATATTTTGTAGAAAAGCAAGTTTGCTATTAGCTATTTTCAGGACTATATTTAAGCTTTTCTGAATGAAACTATGTATTCATTTAGGGGAAGTTGATCATGGGTTTTTTCATTAAGCACTTCCTGATGTACATTCATAGCATTCTCTTTCTGCAGTTCTAGGCTGTATATTTATGTGCGTGGACATGTATATATACACAGGTAGAAAATTAGATATATTGCATGTGTTACAAGGGAAAAAATTCTATATAAGCAAAAAGAAAAAAACCTCATCTTGCACAACATACAGTCACAGCTGTTTCTTAAGCCACTGCTAAAGAAACACAATATAAATCATAAGCCTCCAATAACAGGAGCAGAGTCTAAGTCTGAAATCTTCTGTTCTCGTCAGCCTACTCAAACATCAATAGTATTCGTCTGTTGCTCAAATTCTGTTTCAAATTCTTCATGCCTCCTGTTGCTGACAGTGGCCAAAAATTCTTCTCTGGGAATTATCTATGTTTTTTCATAACAACTTCCATGAAACCATTTCCAGTTCTTGCATGGTAAGAACATGACAAGAAGGACGCCAGGGGTGGGATGAGTTTTCAAGACAAAAGGTTGTCTCACAAGATAAAGAGGACAATCAAAGAGATGAATGAGGGGCCAGACAGGAGATTACAAACTTTAAACTTGTTAAACTAGGGTCGTTCGAGAGGAATGTGGCCTCTGGTAGCAGCAACTGCGCTTGCTTAATAGGGTATTGAATATTAACTTCTCCTCCCAGGGGAGGCATAATCCTGCGATAATGAGACATGCGAGGTATGAACTGATATGTACTGTAACATGTAGAAGGCGTGTCGGGTTAGTCTGTAAACTTTGGAGTACCCAGCCAATGGGGAAACAAAGGAGGGATTTCGTGGCTGGGAATAGGGTATAAAAATTCCTGTATTGCTCTGACCAGGTGTGCCTACTAGTTGGACACCGACTCTTGCAAGAACGTAATAAAATTAGCTGCTTCATTGTGGAGTCTGGCCTAACCCTCTTTTCACGAGGTTTTTGCTCGTTTCTCACATCCTCCCCTTACCACCAGGCTTCTGTATGAAGTGCAACATGTAGTGTCTTGATCTTTACAGTCTTTCCTCCTAATTCATCTACTCCAGGCTCTTAGTAATTTCACTTATTTTTCTATTGTTTCCTTTCCTTTCCTAACACCTTCATCTGTATTTCATTTAAGTTTACATTCTTTAAGATAAGTATATTATTTTACATTAGTCAGAATATCCGTGAAAGACTGGAGAGGGAGGAAGACAGAAAGGAAGAAATCCAGAAAGAAACACATTTGCAATTGCATTGTCAGGAATACACTAGTATCTTCCTGCTATAGAACCTTTTCTCTTTCTCCAAAAGATAATCCCATAACTAAAAGAGGATTGACAAATATATACATGTGAATACAGTACATTTAAAAAAAATTAATCAATAGTAATTGACTCTTAAAGAAATTAATGTATTAAGTGTCAAATTGAGCTATTCTTTCTCTGACTGGACTCTCATCATGGACATTAGTTAGTAGCCCCTGTAGAAGGAATGTTAGAAAACATGCAGAAAGGGTTAACTTTGCTCCAGGCATTACTTACTCTCTCTTCAGGCATTTCCTGTGCATTAGTTGCTGCTTTGCTTAAGGGAACTTGCTACTTAAAATGTCTATTCTGCCAGGCAACCATAGTAACTGAGGTTAAGGGAAAAGTAGCACTACTGAATGAGCTTCAGTTGGCTCTTTAGAAATGTCCCGCCTTTGCTTTTTCTATCTCTTGTTTCCTTTGCAAAGGCTGCCTTACAGATGGAGTGGTGGAAAAAGGCAAAAAAGAGTAATGTAATTGCTTGCCATTAATAAAGAACAGTTAGTCCAAGCAATCTCCCTCTAAGTATCCTTCTATCGGCTAACAAATGGACCTAACCATTGGCAGTGAGAGAAAAATCAATTTATTTGGAAATAATGTAAACGGAACACTGCAAGCTTCTCACATTTCTGTTGATGAATTGGTTACTTAGAACTATTGACCTAAAGCAAGGATTGCTGTCTGGCAGAACTGTACTGTGACAGAAAAGGGCCAGGAACTGAACTTATTTGCAATTCTTTCACACTCTCTGTGGAGAGCTACATCACTCCACTTTTTGGTGTAGAGTATCTTACCCTATTACTGAATAGCCTTTCCAGCTGGTGAGCAGAGGACTGTGCTGGATTTGGCTGCGATAGATAGGATGACATTCCCTCTCCCTGATCATTTGTTTACAGGAGCAGTGGTGAACAAAGAGACCCTGGCTCTTGTCATCTCTGTGAGTCATAATCTAAGCATAAATGAGCATGGGAATAAAGGAGTCTTTAACTTCCTTTTCACTCCCCCACATCAAAAGCAAAGGTTGTGACAATCTAGCCTTGAGTACTTGGGAAGAAAACATCTCAGTGAATCAGCTGTTTGCAAATAGCTCTCCGCCTGCATCTCTACGGGTGCTCCGTGTTTGCTTTGCATTTGCATGAGTTCCACCCCACCTCTCCCCCACATCTGCATGCAGCTAAGCTCTCAGAAGCTTCGCTTCAATTTCTCAGCATTCCCTTTTGAGATCCAGCACTGTTTGATTCCATCAGTAGTCACAACTTTGCTTTTAATAGAATGAGACAGCCATTTTTTCTCCTACTAGTGATCTGTAGTTTATCCAGAAGTTACAGCTGTTGAAAATACACCTTTTATGTGTAATACATTTATAAAATCAAAACAGTCTCACATTTCTAGGCTTTCACAGATATTCTTAAGGTAAAAGGCTGACCAAATTTTGTGGCTCTCATTTTCCTTCCTGCCCCCCAGCCCCGCATTTTTGTTGTTGTTGAAGCTGTTGAAATCCCACAGTTTAAGGAGGCCCAGTTGCTAAACATATCCTCTTGGTTGGTTCATTTTTTTGCAATATAGCTACTTTGTGATTTCACAAGAGTTGACTCACTTGTGACACAATGTTCCAAGATGAACACCCACACAGCGTAACATTCAGACTTTATTCTTTTCTCCATATATACTAGCACTATCATCACCTGAAAGTAGAATCTTACTTCCTTTAGCTGACCAAATATGCCTCCAGTATGCTCCCATAGAAATCTAGTTATTACAGTTATTTACTATTGATGGTGTATTAATCCTTAGTAAAGTTGTGCTAGTTTACCTGAAGATAGACTGAAAGTTTCCTCTTAAAAATAACAATTAATAATGCATTTCATCATGACTTTTCAGAAAGAACAAATCCTGTTGAAATTTGTAAAGCTCTGCGTAGAAATACACTGGCTTGTTCATCCAGTTATGAAAATAATACAAAGCCCTTCTAAAGATCAGTATTTTATTATACTAAAGTCTCTTTCCAAAGCTGATCAATACTAACTTATAAACCCTATCCTAGCCTGGCCTAAAATTAACTTTGTAAGTGGGGAAGTGGTGGGGAGTGGGGAAGAGAATGAATTTAAGATGGAGGGAGAGAGGGAGGGAGGGAGAGAGGGAGGGAGGGAGGGAGGGAACAAAATTTATCTGTCTTTTCAGATGGTTAAGTCATGTAAGTCAAAGCAATAAAACATCTAGAATATTCTAAGCTGTTCAAGATACAAGAAAAATAGACATTTCAGGGAAGGAGGAATTTATTTATGAGGAAAGTATTTAAAGAATCAAAAAGCTACCTAAGAAAACTGACTAAAAGTGCCTAGACAAATTATACACATAGACTGAAAGGACATATGTGCAGACATCCTTGCTGAATTCTGTGATCAAGAGTGAAAAAGCTGACTACTGTATAAATCCTTATTACAAAACACAGTTAAATGCAACTCCATAGGCTACCAACAGAAGAATGAATGGCTATACTGTGCAAACCAGCCAGAGAGAGGGTGGAGGACTAGCAGGACTATACATATTGTGCTGTCTTAGGGCACAAAGTACAACCAGTGGTATACAAATCTATTAGAGGAAGTATAAAAATAAATCTTAAAAACATATTCTCAATGACAAGCTCACTTGCAATTTTTTTTTTAAATTATGTTTGCAGATATCTGCAGGTTCATCTTCCATATTAGAAAAGTGACATTCAGTGATATCTGAAACCACTGAACTAACAGTTTGATTACTATGTTTCCCAGAAACATGAAAACCTCTTTGAAAGCTATGTGACAACATCCTATGAAATAAAAACAAAGGCCCCATTCCATTTTTCTTGTTAAGATTATTCATTTTACTGATTACATTTTTACTTACTCATTAGGTGGTCTTTTGATGAAATGTCTGGTCTGGCAGACCATGGATAACTTTAACAATGCAAATTCAAATTGACAGACATGTAGGAAGATGGAAGATTCGGTGTCACTGTCATATGACATGAAATCTTTGGTGGTACTCGGCAAGGGTAACGAAACACTTCTCCAAAGTCACCTTTGTTCAAATAGTGCCACTATGCCCTTAGGAGAGTAGTTAAGGAATTATTTAAATAGCATGCTACCAAATGGCTTAAAATAATTTTTTAGGGATTACATATTGTGTAATTTAAAAACAACAAATAGTAGGAAATATTTTACACACCCTGTTTAAAGAAAAACAACTGCAGTTCATTATGATTAAGTTCATACAGCAAGATGTGCGAGGACATTACTAAAAATAATGAAGTTTATTTTGTAGGTTAAAAAATTCTCATTCAAGGCCTGAAATGTTCAATATGTTTACTGAACTTTTAGAACTTAATTTCAGAAAATATATACCAAGATGTTTGTACTAAAATATGAAGATCCTTTAATAAATAAAGATGAATGTATTTGACAAAAATTAATTCTGTTAACTTAAACAGAAACAATGCTGGTCTTTCCCCCAAATCTGACCAAATCCCATTACATCAGCTAACGTTAAAATTTTATGCTATATGGTCTTTTAAAAATATTACAGAGAGCTTCCTGCTTCACATAATTCCTCAGCAGGTCAGACAACAGCAACAGTGAAGCTTTATTAAGCACTCAATAACTATTTTCAATTTGTTGAGATGTTTCAGGCTGTTTATTTGATCCACATAGCAAACTGTGGCACCATGATGAATTTTGCATACTTCTGTCACTTCCCCTTACGGCTGCACATACATGTGCTGGTAGCATGTATAATTACAGGAAAGAAAAAGAAGAACAACTGCTCCTAATAGGCAGGAGCTCAAGCAGATAGAGCCTGTCAGATTCAGGAAGCTCCACACCAGGCCTGATCAGAGGTGTCTGAACTGCCTTCCCACACCTAGGAGAACAAGGAGAAACTTGAACAATCCTGGATAAAGTCAACTAAGTTCATCCTCTTGGCTCAACAACCAACCCCACTGGGTTAGAAAACTGAGGCAGCAAAGGGGAAAAAGAAGAAGACATGCCAAGGCCTGAGTGGTCACAAAGTAGAGACAGTATTTCCAAGATCATTACAGGGCAAGGTGGGAGATATTCACATCAAGATAAAAAATCTGGATCCAGAGTGATTTGTAGTAAGAGAACTCTCTTTACATACAATCTGGGAGCCCATCAGAAAAATGGAAGTATAACAGCATCCTCTGTCCCTGAAGATGCAGTGTCCTTGCAGATCCACACTAGAACTTTTCCTATTACCACTCATCAAAGCACTTAAATAAAATGTCCTTGTATATCAGGAGAAAGAGCATAGTCAACAGCTTAAACATAGCAGCAGCACATTAGAAAGGAACATTCAGTTCTTGCTACTGCCCGTAAGGCAGTCATTGGTATAAACATTAATGTTCCATAAGCATGTGGAAGGCAGAAAAGGCTACGGTAGCATCCAAACCTCTCTGTTTCAATAGTACTCTTTGCTACTGGGAGACATATATACATAGGACAGAAAACCACCACAAAGATGAGAAAACAAACAAAATTAAGCCTCATCTAAATCTATGCATATATTGTTAGCATATTTTCTCATTGGTCTCCTGGAAGATTACACAGTCAACGTTTCAACAATGCGTTATCAAATCGAGTGCAGTGCACGGTACCAATGTCAGTGCTGTGGCATACATTTTTGACTGAGTATATTAATAGATAATATATAAGCTCTCATGTCAACGAATGCTCAAGAAAAAACTAATTTTTAGTAACTCTGTGTAAAATACACTCTGAAAAGTGAATGTCTCAATTACAAAAAAAAACCACTCAAAACTGTACTTCTTTTCATTAACCTTATCTCTGTACATGTCACACATACATATTTGTTTAGGCTACAGATACAAGAATAGGGTACACCTAACCAAAATTTTATCACAGTTGCAATCCACCAGCAAAAAGTGGTATTTGCAAGGCTAACACAACACATAAGCAGTATGGAAGAATACTGGTGATAAAAACAGAAGCAAGGAAAGGAAAACCTTCTACTCACACTTCTGCTCTTCCCATGTAGACTACAGGTATTCTTGTTCATCGTGACTGCTATGACTAAATCAGAAGTGTTCTGCAAGTTTCGAAGGAGATGTTCTACCCCTCGACCATCCAAATACCAGCTGTTATACTGAAAGGAAATTAATTTATCTCATTAGCATCAAGGTCTTTGCAAGTTGTACAACATCCAGGCATTAAAAAACTGCTTCATTCTATAAAATTAGCAAATATGCTAAGATCCAGCAGAGCAGATGCTTCATGTGTCACTAAATCATTCAACACGTACAATTACCCTAAACCATATAACATGCATATCCATGAACAGTGCGTGCTTTCCAGTCAATAACAAATGCATGCCAACCCAAACAACTACAGAAGGTTACAGGCTTCTGAGGCAGGGCTTTTTGCCACAGTTATTTAACTAGATATCAGCAGTACAGTTTGTAATAACGAAATAAGCCTTACTGGGTATTTTTAGACATTTTCTCAATCTGAGGGGATCTGTTAACTTATATACTATTTAGACTGGCAGATATATGCTAAATTTATGGGGGAAAGGTCAGCCAGAGTAATTTTCAAATCCGGGTTCAAATCAAAGGATGCTTAAACCAGCAGTTGGGTACTTTCAGACAGTTGTCAGAGTTTGACAAATTGGTCTTTGTATTACAATGATAACTAAGCAAAAGCCCTAGCGACTGATGATGGCATGGCATGGCTGTTTTGAAAGGCAGCATTCATCAGCCTCTGGGCAAGTGCATAGTGGTAATCAGGGAAGAATTAGAGGCAAGTTCATAAGCTTGGGGATCAGGCAGTTGAAAGATCTATATGCCCATTTGGGCCACGTACATCTCTGCACACATTTCTTTCCTCAGCTCCACCTGCCAAAGAAGAGGTAAAGTGCAATTTCTGACCAACAGACCTGTTCTAGTGAAATCTCCTAATACAGAATCAATCATACCAGCAGAATTACAGGTACAGCTTATTTCCCTCATAGGCAGGCACTTCACTGATGTGTACTCGTACGGGTACAAGAAATATTTTCCTAGATTAGGCATCATCCACAGTACTGCAGTTTTGCTAGCGTAATGTACTGCTTTAAAAATGACTAAGTTTTTGAGAATCTCTGAAGCCCACCTCTGTCAAAACAGAAAATTAAGTCTTAAATGTCAGTATGATACTAAGAGCCAAATATACTCACAGAGATATACACATATACAGGTGTAGTTTCCTGCCCCCACAGGAGAACATCATGACCTGTGACAAATCTAAAAGTGTATTTTTCTTTCCTAAGAAACCCACTCATCTCAATGCATGAGCAACTCTTCAGCACTCTGCTTGATCCTTTGATTTTTTTCCTAAAACTTTGCCACTTCCTTCAGATAAATAATAAATATGGGCTAATTATTAATGTATTTAATTATTTATAGGCAGCATCCAGTAATAGAGAAGCAAAGCCAACTGTTGAGGAAACAGCTATTTTTATTTTTTGTATATATATATTTAGATATATTAAAAATGTTGTTGTTGGCAGTTTTACAACAACGAAATAGAGGATCTAATTTTGCAGTAGAGCTGTAGAGGTTACAACTCCTCATGGTCCTGCTGGAGGCCCTTTAGGGTAACCAAGTCATCCTTTGCCCCAGAATGATAGAGTTATAGCTGCTTCTTCCCTATCTATTGGCTTCAGTGACGACCCAGCAGTTATTTTCAAAGGTGAAACAAATTCTAGCATTGATTTCATACCGTTGCCCAGAGCCTGGGCCCCCAGGTATAGAGTTGGTATATACCCATGGCTAGTATATAGACTAGCCTGGCAGTTCTTGAGAGGGTAGTGCTGTCCAGCTTATGTGTAATGACAATATGGGTCAGCCTTTGCAGATTACATTTGTATCGGTGGCCACACAAACAATTCCATTGGACTTGAGAGACTAAGTGGTCACCAGAAACATCAGAAACCATGAAAGACTGGTGGAAGAGGAAATTGATTTGAGTGGACTGAAGTTTATTAACTCACAAGGTTGATGGAAGGTGTCATCCTTCCACCTGGAATGACAGTGTGTCTAGGATGCCCGAGATGTATGAGGTGCCTACATCTCCAGGTCTCAAAGGCACTACCATCAGCCCATGTTCAATGGAGGCAGAGAGTGAGTAAAAGGAGGAATCTTCTCCCCTAGGCTCAATTTCCTTCATTGCCATCCACAAATATCCAGGAGATTTGTCAGCCAAGGGTACACTGGTTGTGAAGATCCCCGATGGAAATCCATCATGACCATGCTGTGGGAACTGGACAGGAAAAAGGTTGGAACTGATTGAATATCTAAAGAGAGCTCAGGAGAAAAGAAAGGTCTTATTCCAGCACTCCCTGGATTCCACTGAAAGAATCAAAAGCAGTATGTGCCTTGTTTCTGCACACAGGTGATAAGAGTCTTTATGTGAGAAACCTAAGAATCACATGAGTAGATCTGGGAGCACACAGGAGGTGACTAGTGGAGACTGCATTGAAAAAAATTCCACAATATCTTAATCAACTTCTGGGATATTGTTATAGGCTTTTCTTAAGAGCATTTGCATTCCTAGAAAAACACCTTGTTATAAATTATTCATATACTCACATATGGTATCTAACATATTTGAATATATTCAGGTATACATAAAAGCCCTATCTAAGTTTTGTGAAAAGAAGCCAGAATTTTCAGTGACAATTCTTGTAATTGTCATGTCTACATAGGAATCAGTATCCACAAGAGTATCTTCACATTGTTTTGAATTTAAAATAGCTAGGAAACGGACATAGAAGTAGATAAATCACTGTTCATTCCAGCAATATTCAAAATACACACAAGAGAAAAATATAGTTAGCTAATTAAACTAGTTAATGCATTTAGATAAAATTCACAGAAGTCACATAAAATACCTGGGACTATGTAGGAAACCAAAGTACAAAATTACAGCTTTATCTCAGGAAAGCAGTAGTAGCACATTAAGTGAAGGTCAGTAATTTCTCTCACATATTAAGAGATTATGTGTCATAAACACTTTCAGTCATGTGTGTACGAACATCTGTAATGTGCAAGTCCATACCACAACCAGAAAGTGAGATAGCAGAGCTCTTAAAACCACAGAATACAAGACAAAAACAAAGGCTATTGCTAGGATGAACTTTGAAGAGATTACTTCTTTCCCAATGTCACTTGATCAGAGGTTGAAGAACATTCCCTGATGACTATTTTTCTGTGGAAGAAATACCTAGAATTGTCAAATGACATTACAAGAAGAGACTTCATTGACCTAGCCCAGAGGTGGTTCCAGCAGCCAGACTGGTGTATTTTTTTTTTTATATAAAAGGTACATGAGTATACAGACTGATGCCCTACTTGCAGACCTTTAAAGCTTTCCAAGTATTCATTCCAAGCACTATGAACCTTTATTTCTGTTGAATACGACAGATATCACCGAAGAAATAGTGCAAATGGAAGGTATTCGTAGTGGTCTTCAAGCAGAGCCATATATACACACTTTCATTTCAAGCCTTAATAATTACTATTCGTATAGAAACCATCAAACACAATGAACAAAAAAGCTAGTGACTTCAAATTGAAGATTTTTCTAATATTGCTTAGCTTTTAAACAATAAAATGCAAATTCTTCTACTGAGTTGGTAACTCAACTACAAAACATTTTTATTCTTCTGAACAGGAGATTAAGAGATGACAAAAATAAATAATAACAACTTTGCATTCTGTTTCTATCTGCATGTTTTCACTGCTCTTTTAAGATATTTCCATGGAGTGGAGGTCCATTGAGTAAAACAGCATCGTCACACAAAGCAAAACACTAGCATTCACTTCAGGAAATTCTTATAAGTTTAGGAAAAAAAATAGCCAAGCAATATTCAAAGACAAGGAATAAAAAACAACAAAAAATGTGGCCAGATTGCTTGAGCAGCTTCCAGGGTGAATCAGAAGTCTTTAAAAGTCAGTAAGAGAAGTTCTTGTAACATCTAGGTTACTATTGTTGTTTGCTTCTTTGTGTGTATGCCTGACTCTTCACAAAAGAAAATTTTCTTTGAAAACAGCTGTAGACCACTTAGAAATAACTCTTGCTGCACAATCTGAAGGACTTGCATTCTTTCTTTTTGCCAGATAGCCTTACATTCTCTTAAATTGTATTTATTTTCAAAAACATTCAGTAAAATTGGCACAGGCATATATTGAACTAGCCAGGAAGCTCTTATGTTGTTTTAATATTTATGACTTGACCATGAATAACCTGGAGTGTTTAATGCATGTGTACAACACCTGCCCATCCACTGTCTACCAGGCTTTTAATGAACAGAAAGTAAGGTGAAGACATTGTATTCAATGAAGAGTTAACACACTGCATGCCTACATATTGTGCTTGCTCACTTCTCCATATATATTTTAAGATTGTTTACCTTAGGTACTTACCTAAAACCTAAGCAAAGGGCTTTCAATATATGAATTCAGAATGAAGTGACTTTGAGGAGCAGACTGCTGGCAGCAAGCAAGGTTATGGTACTACTGCTACTCCAAAGGCACCTGTGTCTGCATCAGAGCCATGTTTAATAAAATATAGCTCTAGGCTCAAGGTTTTTCTCCTTTCTGATTGACAAAAAAATACAAAACTTACACTTTAAAATTTGGAAACATTAATGATCTATAAAGATTTCAAACAGTGATTTAGGTTGCCAATTACTGCCTAAAATCTTTCTATAAAAGGTGTAACAAGAACTTAAGATATGGCTTACTCCCTGCTGCCACCCAACATCCATATGCATGAGTGAGATGAAGAACTCACACTGTTGATCTCTAACAAGTCTCCGAGCAGTTCTGGGCTGATAAGGCAGGAAAATTCTATCAGCTAAAAAGATAGGAAAAAAGTACATCATCACACAGGATTAGAGATCTCTTGACTGATCTGCCTGTCTCTCTGATCTGCTGTAAGAAACCTGGCACTATTCTGAAAAAGTATGTTGTTTACAGATCTTAATCTCAGGGACAAACAAAGCATTCTCTCTTTACAACAACTGAGGATACAAATCCAAATGGCCTGAGCTTCTCTCTGCAGTGTATGACTCATTCAGTGGCCAGGACAGATTCTGAAACACTTTAGTTTTGGCTTGTTAAACTTCAGTCGCAGCTGCTGTTTAGGGACATCATTCTCCCCAGCACGAGCATACAAAAGAAAAAAAGCTGAAACAAAAGAGCAAAGACACGCCAATTAATCTGTAAGCCACACTGATGAAATTTTCAGAAGCAACAGGCTGTGAAAGACGTAGACAACTGGAACAGATGTGAAAGAAAGGCAAGAGCATCAGGAGGAAAGAGGTCCCAAAATAAGAATGTATTTAGTTCCATCTTCTTCTGGAGTCCATGCTCAATTTCTATTCATCTCTCCTATGCTAAGCAAGTCACTGTATTTCTCTGGTTATGACTGAGTAGGAAAAAACAGCTTGCACAGGCAGGCTATTGCTGAGATAAGAGAAATCTGTAATTAAGAAATAAATTCATGAATATTCAAGGTCTAATATATTCTTATTATGCTACTGGCCATTTATTTCCTTAACCATATGGTAAGGCATAACCAGAAATCAGCCAAACTTGCCTAGCTAGACTACCTTTTATCTCATTTTATTCAATACTTTCATACTTCCTATATAGTCTGTTTCACATTGTAGGCATTTTTCAAAACCATTGATTTCTTCAGAACAGACAGAAAGCAATTTAAATAACAAAGTGTAAGGTAATGTATAAGGAAATTAGTTCCATTATTCTACAGAAAACAAATATCCAGAAACTGATGCTGAAAACTGAATGACCCTGACAAAATCTCACGTATTTTAATTTATTGTAGAACAGTGGAACTTCTACAGAATTGCCATAATATCTAACAGAATGTATATAACGTCTCTCTTTATATATACTTACACTGCTTTTAAAAAAACGTAATTAGATTGTAAACACTCCACACCCTTCACACTTGGCTAAATGCAGAGCAAGCAACAACATGAATGTTGTACCAAAAAAATTTCAATGCTACATCAGTTAAAAAAAAAAAAGAGAGAGAGAGAAAACCCTACTTATACTATTAAACAGAAAAATGTGTTGTATACATTAACAGCTCTGAAGAGTGCATAAAAAAAACATTTAAACGTACAAAATAGACCAAATTATTTCAGAAGTGTTTTTTATTTTAATGTTTTGTGTTTGTAATTTAGTATTTTGTGTTTCTAGTTTAGTATATTTTAGCATATTTTTTTAAAATTTCCTGTTCCTACAATGACCTCTTCTGTTAGTATGAATGATACCATCTCTCCAGCAGAGACTATGGGAACTTTGACAACTGATCCAGGCAATATCAAAACCTAATCTCAGTAGAATCGACATGAACTTACATCACACTTGTAGAAAAATCTATTTTCAGCTATTTTTCTTCATTTTTTTCAAAGGGAAACAGTATTTAACATTATTCCCTTCAACAATAATGCCTCTGCAAGTATTCATCACAAATCTAACAAACAGCTTATGTAAATATTTTTCCTGTCAGCCCTTGATTGTTAATCCCTGCACCCTTTTTTTCAGATGGACGCAGATTCCCAAGATGCTATCCAAAAAAATTAAGCAGTACTGGAAAATTACTTTCCTATATACTTTCTCCAACAATCGAAATGCATGAAATGCAAGTTATGAGAATGAATTCTCAGGAAACTTTTGCAGCCTATACAAGAACGAGAAGCCTTCTATCTTCAGAAGTTCTTTGAGAAGGCGCATTACTGTATTGATACAATGCAAGTATTCATGTCAGACAATTTTGTGGCCTCACTACTAGAAATGTCATTAATCACAGCTATGTATTGGATAATGAACATTGGCCAGCATGATGCTGGGCTTTTACCAATAAAGTTAGAGAAGAATTACTGTAGCAGGTTATAAAGCATAGAGGAATGCAAAGACATTCCTACTAATAAATTATCTATTTCTTTCTTTGGATAAAGTTATCAAGCCTGGTTTTCTGGCAACAGGGAATGTGATTTTAGCAGCATACGGCCTGACCTCTAGAGGGACACTAAAGTCCGTTTAGAGCCTTTTTTCTTTTTCTTATGCTTTTTAATAACTTCCATCCAACCAGAACTAAGAGCCTAGCACATAGCCCAGTAAAATGCTTCAGAACAGAAAGAGAGAGACATGAAAGCTGAAAACTCAGTCAGGCATTGAGTCTGGGGAAGGGGCATGAAGATGTAATTTTGACCAAGAATATCTCCACTAAATATATTTTCCTTGCGACTCTATATTTGATAGCTGCATTTGTAAACTTACAGACCAATTGCAAGTATTTTATTTGTCACTCTTTAGCACTGAGGACTCACAGCCAGGGATTTGGACTGACTCAGTCCTAGGGATCACTACCAAGCGTGACCACAATAAAGAAGTGCGTGCTCACCTTTTAACACACTGAGGAAAAACTCATTTTACAATCAAGTAACATTCCCCCTCTTTTTTTAACAGTAAAAGCATTTTACTTTCTTCAATCTTTTTCTTGTGCTAAAAACACATCAAAGCAAAATAGAAAATACTGGAGAGACAAAAACACGAAGTATTTTTTTCTCTGGTCCTTTGCCTCTTCTGTCAGACAGGAAATAAGAGTAGCATCAAATATCAATGCTTTTGATCATGCAATGCTAACGTCCACTAAACAGAGTTTTAACTAAAGAACATCATCTTTCATTGTCAGGGAAGTCCTTTCCGTACTGAAGCGAAGCATGTTTGATACCGGGTTGAGAGACACCCGGTTGCACCCGTCTGAGCCCAGCCGGACAAGCTGGACGTACCTTGGGGGCACTGTCTGGCACCTAGGCTTGCTACCTGCATCCAGAGCATTAAACTTCGCCTCTAGCGAGTATGGCAGCACGGGTACCATGTGGCGGGGGAGAACAGCCTGCCTGCCCTGGCTCTCAGACTACCGCAAGCTGCCGGGGAGTGCACCAGCGGGCTGGAGCCAAACCGGGCTGGGAACTACCCTGCAGAGACGAGCAGAGGCCACTGCAGCTCCCTGTCACCGCTCACTCCTCCACCGGGTCACGACTCACCTACCTTCTTTTGTGTAGGCTGTTGGGTGTAAACAGCAGGGTTTCGGGAGCCGGAGCAGCAGCGGAGGCGGCCATGCGCTCCCCCGAGGCGGTCTTCGCCGGCACCGGCCGGTTCCGCGGCAGCCCTGCGCGCCCCGCGGCTCGGCCGGCCACAGCCAGCCGGCGGAGAGGTGACTGGAGAAAGGCAGTACCTCGCCCCAAAGGCTGCCTGTCTGAGGGGACTGAGGCCCGCAGGAAACCTGCACCGGAGCGGGGACACCTTCCTGCGGGGGAACTGCACCCACGACGTACCGGGAACACCCCTGAGGGACAGCCACCATTCTCCCTCAGGAATCTCTTTCGTAGCCTAAACTGACCTGGTCAGTCTAATGATTTCTCACCCTGAATCATCCCTGCCACTCTGCTGAACCTGCCCCATCCCACCATACCGTGAGAGACTTCCTTCTTTCAGAAACTCTTTGAATACCACCGGTGCAGGAGACTGCTGTGCACGCCCTGATGCTGCTGGGCACAACACCGTGAACAGCACCGAGGTCAGGCACTGCGAGCCCCAGGTTCCTGCCTGTGGGGTAATGACTGCTCCAAGGCTGCCTTCTTTTTAATGGAGGGACTGACTTAAAATAGCTGCAATACACTGCAAGTGCTCAAACATATTTATCCTTCTAGCACTGAATGGCTACTACACTTATTTAACAGAAAGGGGTACACTTCAAGATGTCTGATGAGAACCTCCCACACTGCTCAACACGCAGGTAGTCCTGGCATGTACACAGCAGCAAAATGACAGCCTCTGCTTCCTTTTCTGCTGTTTTCCACACACTTCCCAACATTTCAGCTACCTCCCTGTCCCCTGAGCATCAAGCCAACATGTTCATACAACTCTTTACTTTTGCCCGAAGATCTCCTTTCTACAAAGCAATATTCAGTCAGAACTTATCATGCAAGTTTAAGCTTGCCCCCTCCCACTATGTGCATCACTTTGCATTTCATTTTAGTTTCATCTGCTATTTTATCACATTCTGCAGTTTTGCAATTTTACATAGTTGTCTTTAATGCCATGAATAGATTAGTATCACTGATTTTTTTTTTTCCCAAATAATTTTTAGTATATAGAACAGTACAAAGCTCTGCTTCCTGGCAAGCTCACATTTCAGAGCTAGTTAATTCGTTTAATTCCTGGGCTCCTTTAGAACTGTTCTGTCGATTGTCCTTGTCCTGTTTATTTAATAAGCTCTTCTATTACCTAAATCCGGGGCAGATCATTTGATGTCTCTTACAAGAAAAAAAACTGACGTAAGAGGCTTCACAAGATCACCTGTACTGAGCCTTTGCTAAATGTTCCTTTAAACCTAGTCATGTATTATGTTCAAGGACTGTCTTTATCCTACTGTTTCACTCTGTCAGCTTTCTTTCACATTCTAAAAACCTGCAAACTATATATTCACATTCTCCCAACTGTTTTTCTTGAGATTCTACCAGTTGTACATAAAAAAAATAATTTATTTTTATAGAAGCATGTCCTTTTCCTTCTTTAGTGTGCCTAATAACAGTGGCACTGTTTGTTCTGTCCTTTCAAATTTCCTATTTGATACAAATTTTGTAACTCTACTTTTCTTTTGAGATACAAACATTACCTAGGGGAATGCATCATTTCAAAACATGTTCTTTCAGAAATATCTGCCTTCCCTCACTCTTGAATTTAGAACCTCAGATATAACTCAGCCTCCAAGGGTTTAAAACCTTAGTACTACCTCTTGATTTGATACATTACCTGCTTCCTTTGAGGTTCAAATAAAGTCTATCCTTTTAAAAAGAATTATTCTGTTCTAGAAGCATAAATCCCTCATTCTTGTACTGTTTTCTCATCCATGTGATGAAGCTTTGGCCCTCTGCTTCTTCTTCCTGTTCTGCATGCAATATGGGAAGCACTTGAGAGAATATTGCAGCAGAGATGAAGTTATTCCTTACACAACTTTTGAAATCTTTTTCTGAAAGTGTTCACACTTTCCCCATCTCATCATATACTCATTTGAATAAAGGATAGCATTAACACCATTTCAGAATAACACAGCCACCTTTTCTTTCTATAACTGCATCTGTTAGAATTTACTGATGCAGCTCTAGCACACAGAATTCATAACTGATACCTTAATTTAACAAAAAAAAAAAAAAAAATCAGCCTATGCTATCCCCTTTAAAAATGTTTTAAACACTGTAAGGCATCAGTAATACTTTGCTTTCCTTCTTCCACCCACGCCATGCATTCACATTATGACTTTACAGAGCAACTCAGTGTCCCTTTCTGTATGCTGGTTTTTGTTTCTTTTGCAGGCAGTGCTATCATTCATCTGTGCCTCACAGTGCTGTAGTTTTTTCACATTCTATGCTTTTCTAAAGCCCATCATAATTTTACTCCTTCTGTTCACATTTGCTGCAGCATATATTTCCTAATTTTTGTAGGTCAAGTTTATTAAAAATTAATCCCTGCACCCCAAGCTACTCAAATTTATGCTATTATCATTTCAGGGCATTTCCAGAGGAACAGGTCCAGACTGAAGTCGTAGCAAGACACTCCAACTCAGAATGTGGCTCCGTGTCAAGACATGTAACACACTGCATACAAATGACTGTTTAGAAAGAGCTGTGTGATCCAAGTGACAAACCCTTGAAATTACTATGCAAGGCTAATAGTTGTACCATTTAAGGCAGATGTTTGCAAGTATGAGTTCTTCATACAGGTGAGAGCTGGGAACAGATAAAAAGATTTGTAAAAAGCTAGAAACTATTAAGTATGATAATTTTCTACCTCATATTTGGATAGAATTTTGCCACAGAAGCAATAGCGTAATATCAAGCTGGCAAATCTAAAAGTAAATTGAGAGAACAACCTTGTTGGCTATTATTTTAATACTGTTTTGTCTAACAGGGAAAAAAATAGTTAGGAGGCCTTGTACACTAGACAGACTCTGTGACATGTTTGCTCCAGATAAATCTGCTTTATATTCCTGTCATATGCCAATGACTGTCAAGGTAAAATTGCTAATCCCTAGTTTCCCTAAAAATATTAGAGACGAGGTTCTTGGCTGTCATAAAACAAGATACACATGCATCTTTTTTTATGATCTTACATAATTTATTTAATTTACACAAAAAACGGGAAGTATGTTACTCTGAAATTATCTAAGGTGACTGAAAATGCACTGTCCTCAGGCTTCACCAACCTGAATTTGAAAGGTTATTATTCTGTAAGATTAGACTGAGAAGATGGACAAAATACGAGCTGATGTCATTAGTGATTGGAGCTAAAAATCAATTTGTTTACACTGCTGTTAAATTTTTCAAATATATATATTTTTAAATAGAAGTACTACATTTCTATTACATAACAAATTTCATTTACTTTTTGTTGTGTTTACACCCTGCCAGTGGAAAACAACTTTTGTGCCACGGGAGGTTTAGATTGGACATTAGAAAAATCTCTTTACAGAAGGAGTTGTCAAGCATTGGAACAGGCTCCCCAGGGAAGTGGTGGATTCACCATCCCTGGAGGTATTTAAAAGACATGGAGATGTGGTGCTGAGGGACATGGCTTAGTGGTAGCCTGGCAGTGCAGGGTTAAACGGCTGGACTTGATGGTCTCTTTCAATCAAAATGATTCTGTGCTTCTGTGATTCTGTGCTTCTGTGATTCTGTAACTTCCCTGTGGAACAGGAGTTAACATGATTTAAAAGAGAAAGAAGAATCTTCACAGAGTAGCCAAAATACAGTTTTATGAATACACGAGTTACCCATTTGCTACAGCAAAGAAGTATTTGGATTAAAAGCACTTGGATCAAGTGCAAAGGAAAAGGGTTTAAAAAAAAAAAAACCCAGAAATGAGATAATTATAAATACAAGAAGAAATTTATGTCTATGTCCGAAGTCTAGTCTAGTTTTGGATTTTCCTGCATTTTATATCCAGCTTGACAGCAGCTTTCACAGATACAAGTAGCACTGGCTTCATGATATCTTAACTTTTATCATCTCCAGTACTGCAGATAAGATTTCTCTTATCTCAAGACAAACTCCAGGACAAGCATTTCATTTTGGAAACAGAAAAATACGTCTAAATCTTTATCTCGATAAGACCAGGCAAGGCTAAAACACCTTTTATTTGATTGGATTTTTCTCCCTCTTCTTTTCTGGCAGAAGAAAGAGAGCAATTGAGAAATATACAGAAGAGTCAGTTTTGCTATGTTTCTTAGTTAAAAATCCTGACTTCTCCTGGAGTTTTGATTTAAAGAAATTTAGAATTATTCCATGTGTAAGGTATATCCAAACAATCACAGAAGCGATGAGAAATCAGAGCCATCACAGAAATTGAATCAAAAAGAGGTCCACAAGTTGCCTGCTTTGTTATCAAAGAAGGAAAGACTATCAAGAAAATGCATGCTGTGTTGATTTGCAAGAGGACTTCAAGGCCTTGCATTTTAATATCGAATAATCCTTCTTAAACACAAGTTACATGCCCAGTAACTGCCTGTTCCTATACAATACATGTTAAGAAAATTAAAAGCATGACCTGCAGTAAGCAGTCAACAAAATTAACAAAGGGAAAAAAAAAAAAAAAAGTCAAGCTAGAGTTAATTTGAAAGACAATGCATCTCCCAGCCAGAAAAAAACATTCCTGAACTTCAGATTAACATGGAGGAAGGTACCTCCTCTCTCAAATGGAAGAGCTCATGGTCTTTCTAGTTATCTTCATTACTTAAAACGTCTAAGTGCTCTAAGAGCTCTGAGAGATGCTCTGGGCTGTGCTACACCACCTGCCCACTTTGGAAGAGAGCCATGAGTTCACATCTTCCAGTTCACACAGGAGTGCTCTGTGTAGCACGTGATGCGTGTTTCATGGATTCTGAGGTGGATCTTTCTTCTCGAGCTTCGGAAATTACTATAATCAAGTGTCTAAAGGAGAAGAAAAGTGGTAGTCTGACCTTAAAGTATCCATTACTTTCTGCTTATGTTTTAGATTAGACCAAATTCAGTGACAATATCATCAGGGTTCACCAAAGAATAACAGTTAAGTTAATGTGTCAAATAGCAGCATATTATGCACTCCAGATAAGTTCTGAGTCTGGAATATCGTAACGTTGTCTTGTTGAACTTCCAACGAGAAAAAGAAATTCCCTTAATTCTTCTTCAAGGTAAGAATATGCACCATAATTTTTTAGAGAGAAACTGACATTCAGCATGTGTCCATGCACTAGCTTACTGCACAAGACCTTTTTTACAACCCCATAATCACAGAATGATTATTTGATTAATCCCTGTGGGCAAGATACCAGAGAAACAGCCTGATGAAAATCTAGGCGTGAAGAGCATTAACAACCAAAATCTTCAGTGGTGCCTCTTTATGGCACAATGCACCAGCAGCAGTTATACAGACAACGACACTTGTGAAATTTAGATACCTCATAGACAGCAGGGAACCGAAGATTTGAGGATCCGCATTTTAGGATTAAGCATTTTTATACGGAGTAATGAGACCTGGCATTTACATGTTGAGGGTCTAAACTTCTTCCCCAGATTTGACAGTAGAGATACTACTAAACTGTTTCTGTGCAGAGTTAAAAAAATTATTAGGAAAAATGAAACAAGGCAGGGAATATGAGATAACTGCAAATAGAGTAAGGCAGACACAACAAACATAGTAGAGTTACCATTAAGTATATGTATGTAATGGTGCTGATACTTCTGTAAGTTTCTGCTTTTGAGCTGATTATGTTCCCATCTAAGCTGTGGCTACAGCAATAACCAGGATGATCACACATGGACTTCGTGGCCTGGCCCGCTGGGCCAGGACTTCACTAGCTGGTTAAACCTGCTGCACTGCATGGCTGGCAAACAAAGAACTTGCCATTCAGTGTGTCCTTGACATTCTGGAAGTGTGCTTTTTTCCCAGATGAGAGAAATGGCGTGAGTTTATCTTAGAAGGTTCTTTAGGATTATGATGAATCTGAAAAACCGTAGAATTGTACATAAGAAATGCAAGCATATTTGTGGGTAAAGTTTCCAAAACTATGTCATTTGATGGATGGATAATGAAATAATAGGAAATTATGACAGCAAGTGTACATCAGGCACACACATACATTTATTTTCTAGTTCTAGTAACCTAAGTACATACAGTGCCAATAAGTGGATCTCAGGAGAGCAAAGAAGCTTAATTGCACATCTTTAACATTATTCATTAGATGTCTGTTGCTCAGATCTGGATTAAATCATCCTGGTATAATTCTAAAACTGAACTTTACATCTGGAAGTCTAGGTTTTTACATTAATTTCTAGATTACTCTTTTTATATTCAAGGAAATACTTTCTTGTTGTTGTTGTTCTTCCACCATTCACAGTAATAAGGTTTTTCTTTTTTTTTTAAATGTATCCTTAAACATCAAGCTCTATGTCAAAGGCTGTGCTATGAACCACTATTCCAGTAATCATTACATGAGCAGTGCACTAAAAATTCTGCTTGTCTGAACAGTCTTCATGTCAGGCACTAAAACATTATCATCTTAAAAAACTAATTCTACATGCCTATTTTTTCAACTATCTAGCACAAAACTGTTAGCCCAGGCAGTGTTGCAAAGATCTACAGGGCTTTTTTTTTAAATTGGATTGCTGAGTTAACCACTAGAATCCACAGTTTTAACCAAAACCTAGTTTTGAATCCTGCTGCTTTCTTTTTTTGAGAGCTCAGTCTGGAAACAGATCTGTGAGGTGTGTCATATTTTTACATGTTTTCATATATAGACATACACACGTACATTTGCCTGTGCAAAAATACACACATTTGCTATATTTATGATGAGTGGGAGGTAGAATTCTGTAATGCAAACACAGATCTCATGCTATTTAATTAGAATGTGACTAAGATAATTTGTGTGACTATGACTTCATGAAGCAGTTAAGAAAAGGCCATAAAAATCAGCAATACTTACATCCAGAAGGGATTTAATTCACAGCTCAAGCAAAACACATGAAGGTGAGAAAGCATCTGATACCATATAATCCAGAAGAAAATCTTTTCCCAACTAAGCACGAGATTCTGCATTGATTTTAACTGCTGAATGGATAATTATAGATATTTAGATTTAAAAGCCTGGGAAAAAATGATTGCTTAAAATCCTTTCAGTATGCTATTTCTGTCACAATACACACAGTTTGTGTGGCATATTCACTTCAAGAATCCAGGCAAAAATATTCATAGTATGTCTATTTCTTCCTAGGCCATAAAGTCACCATGTTAATAAGTTAAAAGCAAAAGGAACAAAAATTATCAAAATGGCACTTCTTCAGTACATGAAATTTTAAACACAACCCCCTACAAACAGGCTAGGAAACATCTTTCTTTGTTTCTTTTTCTCCTTGTCCTCAAAACACACATACCCATGCTCCAACCAGGCACTATAACCAAGATATTTGTTATATTACAGGAAGATGTTATTGAAAACAAGAAATCTAATACTATCTTGACAATTAAAATAAAGTCAGAAATTTGGGGCTTTTTTGTTCACTTTCTTCACAAACCCTCACAGTTTCAAGAAATTACTTAAGTGGTAAATTTGAATTCAACTCTATTATATAAGATAAATGAAAAAATAGATATCAAATGTATACAAAGGAGAGACTTCAGCCAAAAGGAAAGGGAATAATTCTCTAACTGATATAATTTATGGACAGATTTCAAATTACAGGCATACTTAAATCCAAAAAAAGCATTCCTTAATACATTTAAATTAACCATTAAAAAAAACCTTTTAAAAAACCCTGACCTTTAAATTTGAAGTATATTAATATGTATATCTCGGTACACAAACAACCGAATTACATAGAAAAGCTGTGTGGCTTCAGCATTGTCAAGTATTTTTAAAGCACAGAGGATAATTTTTTCCAAATGTAAATACCATGTGTCTAACCATCCCTAATGCTCTGTCTTCCTTTCCTGTACAACATCAGGTTACACTGCAGCATCTCTATGTGATATTTGACATTTTAGGGACAACACAAATAGCTTCATTTATTTTCATGTTGCCCCTCACTAAACCTACTATTAATTTGTGTCCTTGCTGCCGCTCCCATCTGCTTGTTGCAGATCCAACATTCTCATTGCAATGAAGTGTGGAGGGAAACATTCTCAAGGAAAACCCAATATTTAGAGAGTATCCATCTGAGCTGTATTTTAGCTTTCTATACCAAGAAGGTGTAACAAAATAATCAGGAATCTAATAGACAACTAACAACTTGTTGTATTCCTTCCCCAAAAGATTTCTGGGAAATCCTTCCCAGCTCACAGAAAGCAGTGTCTACCCATTCTTCCAAGTTTGGTGGCATGCTGTGCTGCATCAACACAATAGTGCTTCTGATATTTCTCCTTTAAATATTTTCCATGGACTTTCAGCAGATCCCATTCCTTCTGCATTCTGAATTCCAGACCAAGCATACACATCTTTGATTTATAGAGCCACACGTCTTCCCTTTTATCTGTCCCTCCTTTTATAGTACTATTCCAGCCAGACAAGTTATTCCACAAGTCTCTGTTACGTCAGCTAAGTTGTAATGTCGATTGTGCATTAAGGCTTTCGGCTGCTCTTACTTGTTTCTCTTTCTTCACTAAAAAGGAAAAAGTAACAGGCAAAGACAGACAAGAATATAACAAGTGGGAAATGGCCTTAATGGTAAGGATTTCACATACTTTCCTGTAATCGCTAATTTTTTTAAGCAGATTCCAAAAATAATTTTTATCCCCCAACTTGTTCTCTTTGCTCCATAGTAAACATCTGTCTGGGACCTATCAAAGCATCATTTCCACATCTGGCTTACAGCTGTGTAACAGGTTTAGCTGCTAGAACTGATAAATTTTAATGACTACTAGCAGCTGTGTTTCAAAATCAAGTTTCTTCAAAAAGGCTATTCTCGTATCTGCACAATTGAATGACACTAGAAACATCTATCCTTGTACTTATGTTCAACCTGTGCTATGAAGAACAATACAGATTAATTAATGATTTTTGAGAAATTGTAAGCAAATAGAAGGAAGTTCTTTGCACCTTCTCTTGGATCCACAGGTTGGAATCAGGTAACCATGTCAATTCTCTGCTGAGATTAAACAAGATGGAAGTATATAAGCAAATCAAAAGCATAGCTCTGCCATGTACAGTGCATGATTAACAAAGAAAACAAAACAAAAACATTTTTATTTCTTTGCCAATGTCCTCTCTTCAGGGATTGTGTAGCATAGCACTTAGAAATATGATCAGATACAAATTACAGCAATTGCTCCTGAAGGTAGAACACAAGGAAGTTGCAAAATTAGAGAAATAGCTTATGATTTAACACATCAGGGAAAATGGAATAAAATTACTCCTTTCCTTCTCTCACACAAAGTATTAAGACTTCTTGAATATATGCTGAAATGCTTATTAAAAATGCCACTTCTCAGAAATGGTGAGTGTTAAGTGCTTTGATGACACATTTAATGACAAAAAATTGTTGCAAGCCATTTTATAAATATCAGGTTTTCTATTTGCAAACTAAGATTATCACATTTGCACAGAGGAGGCAGCCAATAATTCACAGATTTTATCATGGAAGAAAAAGAAAAGCTTGATTAGAGCATGAGGTTTTCTTTCCTCTGATGCAGTCCCAATTATTCAGAGGTGAGAGATCCTTCTTTTAGCTTGTCAGAAATAAGTAAATCTCAGTACCTTTCATTAGAGATCTAAGTCCCCACTGTAAAAAGGGTCTGGAAACTTTTTTCCACCCCTTGTTTAGCACTCTGTGCTTACTCCAGAACTACATTACAAATGCTGCTTTGGTGTGTCCATATCTCTATCTAGCCCTGTGCTCTGCTCTTTCCTTGTGCCTTTCCCCAAAAGCACAGGCCCCTTTATATCTTTGTCAGTCAAAGTAATTTCTCAGCTTGCACAACCCATCCTTTATTTAGTCCATTCTTCAGACAGATCTGTAAGGCAGTGGCCTCCACTAATTAAGTGCTATAGGACAAAGAGGCGGCTCTATGTCCCCTGACTGGTGCTATAATCAGGAGACTAAGCAGTTACTGCTCAGGACAGAAATCCTGCTGGAGATGAATAAGACACATTCATTCCCCTTGTGTTTTCAGGCATCTTTAAACATTATTTTTTTCATGCTTTTGTTTCTCCCCTCTCAAGAATGTGCTCAGATGAGCTTTGATCCCTAAGATATGCATGTTAGAGACAAGAATATATTTCCTTTTTTCAAGTCCCTGTCCTAATCTTTACATATCTGAGCATAATAGCACATACAAAAAAGATTAAAAAGATATGTGAACACACAAGACTTGGGAGTTAAGGTAAACCCACTCCAGATTTACAAGTCTGAAAATCCCTAAAAAAAAAAAAAATCCAAAACCCAAAATCCAACCCAAAACAACCAAAAAAACCCACTCCACATCCTGCAGATGGTCCTTTAAACATAAAGTACAACAACTCAAATCCAATTCCATTTAGACTTTCTGTGTGACTAACCTTTATTTTTTTAGCCCTTATATTATACTACTTTTGGTTTGCATCACAAAAGATATTTGAGTTTTAAATCACATCTTTCTCTTTTTGAGTTTCTGTAATCAGGCCAGCTACCCCACTGCATACCAAAAACTTCTTTTGGGCATCATTAACTAGTCTGGAAACAGTAATAGCCTCACAGTCAAAGGATTAGGGCCAGAGTTCAGGCAAGGAGCAAGACTAGAAATTATTCACAGACAGATGTGTATGAACACAAATCTCATTGAGGGGAAAAAAAAAAAACCAACCAACCATGAAAATACAGATATCTTCCTAGAGGACTTTATAGCTCATTCTATAGCACAGCCTGACCATTACCACTGTGTCTTTATCTTAACTGAGAAAATTATGGGTCACATCCAATCCACAGCTACCTTTCATCCCCACATTGACTGGTTGAAGTTTTTAATAGATTAAATAAATGTATTTAAGTTCAGGTAACTCATCTATTTTCACATGATTCATAATAACTAACAGTTTTAATGAAGATTTACTAAGGCCAGCTAGAAATAGAGTTTAGCTAAGCTAAGGAATCAAGAGCATCTATATAGAAGTTGCTCAAACTGTCTGACCTGCTTTAATTAAATTAATTCATGTCCATGTGTACGCAAGATGTTTACCTAGCAACGTATCACCAGCCAAAGGAAATGCCAGACCAAATTACTTTCTCAGGGACACAGGTAGACAGAGGATCTACTGATTGTTACCATCACAAGGCTGGATAGCCAACCATTCCACCGTGCATGCGAGATGGTGGTAAAGGTTCTGACAACGAGAAGAGAAAGCCAAGCTACTAAGAAGAGTGTTTATGGCAGAGGTAGACACACGTTCATGTAGTGAATGGAAACTGTTTTGCAGCCTAGAGCTCTTAGTTGCAGCAATCAGGCATAATTCACGAAACCCTAAGACAGGTAAGCAGTGGCCATCTACACATTCCTGATCTGGGGCAAAGTAAAACACACAGCTGTGATTTAGCACTGAAAGCTATGCCAGTTGTTTTGTTTTGCTCTGAAAGGAGAAGGGGCTGTTACTGTGTTACCCCAGCTAGTGATGTAGTAACCATAACAAAGGGTGTTAACATCTTTTGCTACCTCACTGAGTCTGACGTTTAACCGTATCCTGCATCTTAGGGTAATGCAAGGAAAAGACAACAAATGCTCATTATAAACAGGGTGAGCATGAAAATGTTTGCATAAGGTTATTTATCCACACTTGGGTTTTTTGGTGAAGCATGCCTGTAACTAAACACACTGACACCGTTGTCAAAACTTAAAAGTACGAGGATCATGACATCATCAGATTAAAAGTCCATGTAACCCTATCTTTTTGTTTTTCACAGTGGCAAACAGCAGGTGTCCATGAAAGAGCAGAACGCAGCAAGAACACAGATTATTATTTTCCTCTCATAATCGCCCAGACTCCAGAGACTTCCAGTTCAGGGACAACAAGAGCCAAAGTAATGTCCTTGTATTCAATTTCCTTTGATACTTTTGTTTATCATGAATTAAGTCACCTAAAACCAGTATAAACTGCATCAGCTGCAAAACTACTTTCAGATATTCATGCTTTTCACATAAATACATTTTGACCTCACAGAAACAATAAGCACAGGTACTAGAATAGATTCCTTCTTATAGTCTAAGTTTTAAGCGTTTATTTTGCTAGAATGTATATCACTTTACAGTGCACAGGTTAATGAAATGTAAATATAATCCATTTGAATTAATAGATTATAAAAATAACTGCTAAATTTCAATTGCAAAGACTTTGCCTCTGCTAAAGAGAGAAAAGAAAATTACCCTAGCTTTATTTTAATATACCAGTGTATTAGCTCTACTTATAGGATATTTCCCATTTATATCAAAAACTGGCTAGGAAAAAAGCAAGGATAAACACATAAGCCTATATCATTATCATAAAAAAGTTATTTCCTGGAGCAGAACTGAAGTAATTTATTTTTATTTCTTCTTTGGGATGGTCTAACACGAGATAGAACCAGGAAAGTAACTGAATATTTTGGTAAAAAGGAAAACGTGTGTGGTAAAGTAAATGTTGCATGAACATTTTCTACAGCTAGCCAAGATTCACATAATCACTATTCTCTTCTATACAATTTAGACTGATAAATAAATGTCATGCTATATTGTAGGCCACTGGAATCTAAAGAGACAGTACTGTAAAAATGTTCTCTCTAAGCCCATTAGTAAGAAGGAATCTGAGTAATGTAGCAGAGGGACTAAGAGAGGTAGAAAATACTGGTAATGGCAAGTCATTACATTTGTTTGGCTGGAAAGGCTTTTGGAATACACCATGGTTTTTTTCTCCCTAAAAAAAGAGTTCTACTTGCTTGAGGATTTGATACTTGCCTCTGAAGAAACTTTTCATATTTTTCATGAGAATGCATCTGTCTTTGATCCTCTCTCTTTACAAGGATGGTTTCATGATTGAAATGAAAAGATAAAATCAGCAATGTGCCACCTTGAGAATGGCAAAAGAGACACACTCATTGTAAGAAATTTGTTAATTCGATGGAATCTATGAAAAACAAATAGGAAAGCCTATATGTATCTCTCAGCTTGGTAAATTTCAAGTGGCCATGACAAAAATAAGGCAACAATTCAGAAATACTGAGCTTGTTAAACATTTCCTTGTAGCTGTAAGAGCAGACAGATCAAACCCAGAAAATAAGAGAACAATACCAAGTTAAGAAGTGGAAATGGAATTATTAAGCTGACAGAAAAAAGTGAAACACACCTGTAAAATGACACAGACTAAAAAAAAAACCCAAAACCTTACGGTTCTATGCATAGTTAGAAGACCAGCATAGTGGTGCAGGACTATAAAATGTTGAGCACCTTGTAAACCAATAAAGACAACACACAAAGGAAAAAAACCCAAACCACACAATATATTGTGATTGAAGAATGACAACAGATGAAGTTGATCTTCTAACATGAAGCATGACAGACCAAGTCTTCATTCTGCTCTGCTAGTTTTGCTGATAAATTTGAGTATAAAGCAGTATGAGAAATTCTAATGTTGGATAAATGCCAAAACACCACTTTTATTTGAAAAAAGAATTGCTGAGTGTAAATACATGACCACATGACCACTCATGTCCCACGGCGGAGAGCAACTAATATGGGTGATGTGTATGGCATGTTGTGTTTTTAGATTAACTGCTCACAGCCTTACTAAATGTCAGCAAGCAGGGAAGAACTTCTGAAGCAAATTGCTTTTCATTTACCACCAAAGAGTAGAAAATACTACACAATCTTAAACTTGTGCCCAACAAAACCCCTTGCAAACATTAGAGGTTCTTTTATTAAAACAATATTTAGTGCAATGTAACAAAAATTTCAAAATGGTTTCAGCATCAACCCTCTGCACTTAACTGGACAATCTATCCAAGACTAAAAAAATTTTTATACATATGAAGTCTTCTAAATTCTCCAGTATATTTCCCCTTTCTCTAATTTAAAATGGCTTACATCAGTTACAAAATTTTAAATAATCACTGTGATCAGACTGCATTGCCTGCATAATCCAGACTAAATGATTGCCCAGATTTTATTGTCATTTGAATGAGAAGATGCATTCTTGACACATCCAAGGTTGATTAAAAATGTGGCCATACAATGAAGTCTCCCTGGCAATCTTAACAACTAGCTCTATGACTGACTACACTCAAATTTTAAAAAACACTCCAGTAACAGTTTGCACTATTAACAAATTGAAAGAGAAATTGAGTAGGAAGATAATTCTAGCATTGGCCTTTTTACAAATCCAATCTTAGAGACCCCGATGAAAAAGTAAGTTCACATGGCTGCTGATTTTCTGTCAGAGCTCAGAGCTGTTTTGAAAGTGCAGAAATTTTGTTATGCCATTAGCATCCACCTAAATAATAGCATAGAAGTTATATCTCACCTTTCCGAATATCCATTTATATTCAAATAAACAATAGGATAATACAAATACTCAGTATCTATCTGAACTTCATTCCATAGGGCCAAGTTCAAAGTTGAAATCCCTTTATGTTTGTACCCCATTTTATTTGCATTACATGATCTTCGAGTTTCAATCATTGGCACTGATTTTTAGAACTATGTAAGATAGACAGTTATAGAAAGATCCAAATGCTGCAAATAAAGTATCAGACTTGAGCTGTTTTAGTATGAAGACCTTACAGAGCTGAGAGATTATTTTGTAGGCAGAATTATCTTATATTTGACTTCCCAGAGAAAAGACATCTCACAGCACACGAATGTAGTGTCCTGTATCTAGAGCATTTTCCAAGTACTTTTACACAAAGCAGCCATGAGTTATGTAAGCCAAGGCCTGAAAAGCAAGTATTCTTCATTCAAAGAGTAGAGATAAATGCAAAACTCCTAACTAGAGAGCTTACATCTCCTTGCTTCTGGGAACCAGACCACACTCTTGATATGTCTGGTTATAAATTGTTTAAGCCTTTAAAGCAAAATAAAATCCTTCAGATATTTCACGAGAGATAAATAATGGAGTATTTGTTACAAATACTTTTGTCAGATATTGGTCCGAACACAGAGTTTAACATCCTTTTTTTGTTTCATGTGTGGCACTCGTCTGTGGCATTTTGAATGCAAAAGTGAACAAGACCTCAGTTTCACATTTCTGTCATCTAAAGATAATACTTCCATTGATATGGTAAAAGGTCTGAATTCTTCCGTAACTTCCTGTTAGAACAGTACTAATGTTAGATTTCATACAGAAGTCTGTAACTTTTAAAAAATGAATCATGTTCAGAAATTGGTATCATGGACTTTTACCATAGAAGACATTAGTCTTCTGTTTTCACCTCCTGTTTTGCACCACTACCTAGCTGCAGAGCAACTTTCCATTTTCTGATTGATATAAGTAATGAAACCTGCTTGTGCAGCAAGTATACAGAAAGCCTCCTACCAGGAAAAAGTTGGACAGTGTTTAATGCTGAGATTTTTTTATCTGTACATGCATCTAGAGAGATATAGCAGCTCAAGAAGTGGAAGGAAACAGCCCAGGTTGGAGTGGGATTCTGAGAAATGAATGGGTCAAGTCAGGAAAAGGAGGAAGTGACAGAGACTTCCTCGCATTAGTACTCCTAATAGTACTAATATTAGTTTGCCCTTGGCAATAGTTTGCCCTTGGCTGCAGAGTTTCCATCACAGACACAGCAAAATGAAGCCTTGGAATCTGTGACCCAATCACGAGAGCAGTCATTCTCCTTGCTGATAGTACTGCTGCTTATCTTTTCATTAGTAGAATTTCCAGCCAAAACACACAAAAGCCAGGTTTGCAAATGATCTACAGGAGGACTGTAGGAAAAATATATTTCAGCAACTCTGAAATTAAATTTAGCTTTGACAGGCTCAAACTAAAAAACTCAAATCATACAAAAAACATGAGCTCCCAAGAAAACAATTGACCGACTGACTCATCAGTGGCATGGTAAGTATAATTTATGAGAATGTTTTAAGCTGCAAACTTTTATATCAGGCATAAATAATTCTATTTTTTAAAGAGCAACAGTCAGTTTAAAGGCTACATCACTTTCGGAGGGTTCCCTCCTCAACTGACCTCTATCATATTCTTTTCTAATTTTTCTTCAATATGCTGTCACAATACACAGGAAAAAAAATCAAGCAGCTGACTGATTAAACAAAAAAGGATTTAATTCTCTTTGTGTGAAACTGAAGAACTCTGACTTCACATGTAATCACAGAGCAGTTTAAAACATGTTTACTAAAAATCAAAAGGACTATTTTTAAAAATAACAATGAAACACAGTATATTTACCATCACAAGCCTGACAGGTTTCTGAAAACCTCATTCCTCCCCCAAAAAGCAACATATTTGGCAGAAGATAAAGAGAAACGGAAGAGTCACAAGAACTATTGTCCCTCCCTCTTCTTTGTTCCCATCCCTCTGTGCAGTCCTACAATGAGGGGATCACTGCACTGCTCCCCACAGCCCTCCTGATACTTTTAGGGCCACTTTCAGCAATCAAACCCAGGGCACACAACTGTGCATATAGAAATAATTCACAAATTGTCACTTTGTAAACCAGCAAGACACATATGTCAGGGTATCTCACAAACAGTCTCACTGGGGATCTCAGAGTACAATAATGTGCTCACAAAGTGATTAGTCACAGGTTATTTTCGAAGCTCCCAACCATTGCACGGACTGCCTTTGCAACCATTAAAGCATGAAATGTTTGCACTTATTTTCATTCCTGTGCTTCATGGAACATTTAATGACAACTATAAAATCATCTAAAAGGCAATTGAGTTTTCAGCTGAGAAAAATAAGATGACTCCCAAACAAGTATCAGTGTATTGACAAAGTGTCAAATAAAGAACAGCTTAAACTCAAACAGAATGTGAGTTCTTAAGGCATTGACAAATTTTTAAAAGTACTTTTGGAAATAAACATGTAATAATGGCTGTACAGGTATTCATTCTCTGCCTTCCATTTAAGTCTTGCTCCTGAAAAGATGACGCTATAAAGGCTTGCAGCATTTTCCAGTTTAAGACTGTTGCTAAAATGATAGGATTACCACTTGCCACACAACACTAAAAGCCTTTGTGTGCAGCCAATCAGACACAGCCAAATTGCTTAGATACCACTTAGAATGGCTGCAAAACTAGTTAAGGTAGCAGAGTTGCCCTTTATACAAGCTACATCTTATTTCATTACTATGAGATAGAGAACTAAAGAGAGAACTAAATTGAGAATATTCATAATTTATTTCAGCTCAGCTGAAATAAACTCTCACATCATCCAAATAAATTGGAAAATCTGCCTGACATCACAGAGGTCCCCATAAAAAAAGAAATCAGCAGACTAATTATTAATAAAACTCCTCCATGCTTTACCATGGATTCTTGAGACTAGAAGGACTTCTATGGAAAGAGATGTTATTTGAGAAATTCTGCATTAAAAAAAAAAAAAAAAAAATCGAAACAAACCTCAGTCAGTACAGATTGAGTGGACTCAGTCAGTAACCTCAGGATACTCACAGGTAAGTACAGACAAAATGTGATAAGCATTACTTGGTCTTCATTCTACATTGGACACTACCACCTGTAGATGTGAAGCATACACATCTACAGTTTTATTAGTGTTTAAAAATATAATTTCAGGAAAACAATTGGCCTCCCTAACACCTAATTTCATCCATTTTCAATCTCTAGCCTGCTCTTAGATATTTAACCATTATCATAAGTGTTAGCACTGATACTATGTTTAATCTGCAATGTAATTCCTTGATAAAGAAGCCAACTGGGTTGTTCAATATTGCAAAATAAATGGTAGTTTCAGCTCAGAGTAATGACTACTTAAAAGTACAACAGAAGTCCATGTGTAACAGTGGATTTTAAGTATATGGAATGATCAAATGACACAGAAACTACAACAGTGAATCCATGCCTTTTCAGGGAACCACTGGGTGAAAAAAAGCTGGAGACTGTGAAAAATGAGACAGCATCTACAACCAAGAAAAACTGATAGTTTTCTGCTATATTGTGGGTCCATGCTCTCTTCCCTTCATTTACAGAAATGTCTCATTTTAAATCAACAGCCATAAATGGCGTGGCATTGCAAAAGGGATGATTAGTCAAATAGCCCATTAAGATATTAAAAGACATTCATTTTTGCAGAACAAATAGCTTTAGTCCTAATGCCTTTGCTATTCAAATACTTTAAGTAAAACTTTTTCCAACAAAATTTAAGTACTCGAAAGAATTGAAAAGAATACCTGAAACAGCAAAAGGCAAAAAAAGGAGTGTGGAGGACAGACAACCTTCCATAATTTTACTAGGAGGGTGATGCTTGGATTTAGAGCACTGTTTCCAGGCCAGCCTTCGAAAAGAAAAATTACTGTGCCCTGAGTTAAAGTAACAAGACTCTTCCCTTGAAATGACTTCATCCATAATTACCAATGCGTCACAGACAATTCCATTCCAAAGGAAAACTGCTATATGAACTATTTAACTTTTATTTATGCATAGGGAATAACTGAACACCTCTCTGTCTTACTGTTGAAGCACATTTGTATCAGGCTGTACCAGTTACTTCAGAAGTACTACCAGCTCTAATAGCTAGGCAAGGCAGTAAAACCAAAACAAATCAAAACAACCACACGAGAAGAAAGGAAATGATTGCTGAAGCTTCCTGCTGCGTTTTTTCCCGACACTCACTCTCCAGTTTCTGAATCAGTTCAAGTGTTATTTATGGAAGTTTTTAAAACTTTCTCTTATTTATTAATGCCTATTTAGGAACCACTTTCATAGAATCATGGAATCGTAGAATAATAGAATAGTTTGGGTTGGGAGGGATATTCAATGGTCATCCAGATCCCTCTGCAGTGAGCAGGGACATCTATAACTAGATCATGTTGCTCAGAGCTCCATCTAGCCTCACCCTGAATGTTTCCAGGAACGAGGCTACTACCAGCTCTCTGGGCAACCCGTTCAAGTGTTTCACCATCCTCATTGCAAAAAATTTCTTTCTTTTTGACTAAAGAAAACATTTGTACAGTTGGTAGACTCTATTTTGGGGCAAGAACCTCAGAACAATAGTAAATACCTTCTTCATTTGTGGTGTGCTACACAAGCTGGCAAATCTATCATGCTTAAATGTGAGTTAATATAATAATATTCCAATCAGTAATGGTTAAGATTTTTCAGAGTAGGTAATAGAAAACTTGCATTGCAATAATGTGCAAATTATCTATCAACTCCAGACAGACCTTCACAATAACACTTATATTCTGTAGACTCATTAGCCCAGTAAATATGCTTAAGAAGGCAGTAAGGTTTGTTGGTTGGCTCTTAAATCCGCTCTCTAAGACCTCTTAGCACAATTTGTATTTCTAAAAACTCTTGAAGTTTGTACCAGGAGACCAGCAGGAACAAACTAACATGTTCGTCTGAAAAGCAACACACACTGCCAAGGACAATAATTCAACTTCACATGTTCTTATGTGCAGATTAGTAGGATTAAAGGAACCAGCTACCACCTAACAGCTGAGGAGTTTGTCTTGGCCCAGGCAGAAGGATATGGCTTGCATCAGGTAAAATTCTAAGACAACAGAAGGCAGCAACTGGGAGAAAAGATACAGCTTTAAGAACAGATTAGAGAGACATTTCAAACAGAACATCTCTTTGTCAGGAATAGTACGACCAAGCAGCTGACTAGGATATCAGCACTTATACTTATGACTGCAGGTTCACTTCCTTCACTAAAGCATGTGTCTTTCCTTGCAGCACACTATCTGGATACTGAACAAGATCTGATTTAGACCATGCAGACAAACAATTTCTATGCAACAGACTTAGCTGAGCTAGGAAGGAACACACTGAAAGGAAATATTTGTCTTAATTCTACCTTTCTAATGCAGTTATGCTGCTTTAGAAGATTGATGAGTGAGGAAATTACAAAACGCTGATCACGTTGGTGCTGATTTTTCTTATCTGTTCTATTACAAGAAGCATCTCATTAAAACAACAGAACTGAATCAGACTTTACCCATGGGTTTAGGATGGCTTAGCAACTACTCTAACTGTAAAATTAGAAGGAAGCTCGCTTTGTTGCTGTAGTCAAAGCTGGATTTTAGGAAACTGAATTACATCCATGGCATTTCTCTTAGAGGGAGCGCAACAGAAAGTCATATTTTTCTCAATTCACTAATGTGCAGCACAAGAATAAATTTGTTATCTTGAGAAGTTTGAAAACTTTCTCAATTAAAACATTGACGCTATATTGATGCAAGCTGCTTTAGTTTTCCATTTCAGAGCTACTGGTTCCTCAATAAAGTATAAAATTTCAACATATTTTACAATAATTATTTATATATATATTTCTTTGCTTCAATGGCATTTGTAGATGATTATCATGACATGAGCTTAATTTCCAAAATGACGTTGAAACTTAAAGCATCTCTTTTGTTTGGAAGGACTAAAATAGTCAGTTCCAGAAACTGCAGTGAAAAAGTTACACTAGGACAATATACTTAAGTATACAGGAAATCCAGTGCAGGGTTTTACACTTACAAGGAATACAACAAACAAACCTTATCTTTTTACCTCCTCTCTCCACCCACTAACACATCCAGTTTCATCTATTGAATAGACAGGAAAAACTGTAGCTGATTTCAAAAGATACTTGAATTATCCTGACTTCACTGTCTATGCTGAAATAATTTTGTGTTCAAATTTGTCAAATCCCACAACATACTCAGCATGGTGATTCAAAAGGCTTAGATCACTACCTTAAAAAGTTCCCATACAATGCTTAAAAGAACATGCCATTAAAATGATTCAGTGAAATTATGGGAATAGTAGCTTTAAAGCATGAGAGAAAGTAGGCCTTATAACATTACAGCGTTCTGTTTTGAGGATTTTCATTCATTTGGAATTTTTAAACTTTCTAAAGTGCACCAAGCACTTTTCTAACCGTAACAGTGCAAGATCACGTTAGTCTGGTTCATATTTAACTAGATAAAGTGACAGATGATTGAAATGAGAACACTGTCAGAATAAGAATAGTTCATCTACAAATGCATTCAGTATTCAGATTCTGAGTCATGAATTCTAGGAAAACAAAATACATTTTCTCTTTAAAATAATCTTGCTTGGTATTAATTCATTTCTTAAATACAAAACAGTAAGTCAGTAACCAAAAGGGAACAAACACAAACTGGCTGTCAGTGGAAACAAAATAATCAAAGACTTAGTGATGTTCTTCCCATACTTTCCCCGTAAAAGAAACCCCTGTAGAACTGTGAACTGAACATTAAAACTTCAGTTTTCAGGTACCTACCAGAGTGCCATGAAGTAAAGAGAGGAAAAAAATTTTTTAGGCAGCTTAAAGGTTGCTATTTTGTATCTAAGACAGTTACAATACTAAAATTTCATCAAGAGTAACATAAGTGAAATTTTAATTTTAAAAGGAAATTTAAATACTCAAACTACCTTTCCATTTGCAATTCAGCTGACTTTGAAATAAGTATGTCCTGTAGCTATATAGCTGGTAGTAGTGCTTGGATTTCTAATGCTGGCAGTTATGGGAAATACCACTTTTACCATCTGGCTCCTATGACTCTTCTACTATAGTCTGTTTCATGTCAAAATACTATCAAAGTTTAACTTCTGTTCTCTTGGCAACATATTTTTCCTTATGACTGAGTCTCCCATATTAAACCAAATTGTAAATAGTGGTTTTCTCTCCATTACTGAAATGGTTGCATAATCTCTTTGTACATCATCATCTGTTAAGAAGGTTTAACACTCAATTAAAATGTAAATTAAATCAGACAAAGCCAAGTTCAGCCACAAATGAAAATGTTTGAGTTGTAATTGAATTTGCAGTTGTTTTCATTGGAACGTCTTCACAAACAGCATAGTAAAACAGCAGTGAAAAAAGCCAAATGCAAATGCACCTGTTATCAGAACCAGTTCACTGTTCAATTGAAAAATGGGGGGATCAGACAAAACCAGCAATATCCTCATAATTCCTTTTATTCCCTATTATATGTCTAAAGTGACTAAACAGGAATCACTTAATAAATTATTATGGAGAAAGACAGAAATTGAAATCTGTGCTAGCAAGAGAAGAGAGATTTCTATCACCATATATTCAAATGACACTTGAACAAGAGGACTTTAGTGTCGTTGAAGGTTTACCTCCAGTTTTCTTTCCTTTTTACAGAATCTCAGCAATTTAACACTTTTTCAAAGTTTGTGAGAAGGCTGCTGTTTAACAATGCCATAACCTTTTTTCCCTCTTAGAAAAGTGGGGATAATTTAAATATGAAGACAGATATTATATTAGTTTTTCATGAATATCAGTGCTACGATTCCAGAAGCATTCTGTTTAATTCTTTATTCATTCTTCTCTGTAAGGGTGGGAATCTGTGAGCAGAATCTTATTGCCTCGGTGAATTCAAAAACATGAGCAGAGTTAAGGTGAGATAAGCATTGGGGCATCTGATGAAAGAGCAAATCTTTCCTTGACAAAATTATTTCCTTTTATTAATAATATCTTTCTAAACTTATTTGCTGTTGAAATTATGTGTGACACATCATTTTAGGTTTTCAAAATATCTAGCTTTTTCAAAACCTTTCATTTTACCACAGAACAATTATACCAAAATAAGCACGAAATGAAAAACTTTACAATGCCTGAACCAGAGAAAAGGAAAAATACATATCGCCATTATGTCCATATAATGAATTATTTAAGTTTTAAGGTGTTCTATAATATTCTTAACAAAGGCTAGGAGTTAATGGGCAATAAGTTTTCCATTACAAACTCCCCATTTCCCATGTTATTCTATATAGCTTATTCTTGTAATTAAAAAACAGGAACACAGAGAGTATTCACACCATTTTGTTTCAGATACCTAACTGAGGGATATAACTGAGAGATGTAAGGTACCAATATAGCAACTGGCTCTTTCAGTGAGCAATACAGAGTATCCGAGGGTGGAGTTACCAGACACTTTGGCTTTCATAGCAAATGAGTTTTAAAGCTCTCCCATCCCTGCCTCTCCAGCTGTGTGTCACTGAGGTTTGTCTTCACACAGTTATACTAACACAACAGAGCCATCATGACATTTCCAAGCAGATCACTGAAATTATTAAAGATGCCTCTCCCCACCCTCCCCGCCCCACCCCCACCCTGACATGTTTTTGTGGAGGTCTGCTTTAATCCAGATCATCGCAGTGCTTTGGTTTGCAGCCTGTTCTCTTCGTTCAGCTGACAGGACAGCAAACTGCTGCACAGGAAAAAGCTGGCTGAGGTGGGATGGGGCAGATGAGCTCTCAACTGGCTTTATTTCTACTGCCAGCATCAATTAACTACTAGTGAGGTTAGCATCTTACCTTTCTCCAGCCGTGTAGGAAGATTGGACATCTAACCTGGACGTCAGTGTCAGACATAATTAAAACGTAGTGTGGCGGTTTTCACTATTCAGTTGGTTATGTACAGGAAACTTGTGTTATATTTAAACACAGGGAAAATAACCTGCCCCAGCAACACTGGTCCCTTACAAGTAAGTATTGGTGGCCAGAGCTTTTGATGGGTTTTCGTTGAAACAGAACGCAATAAAATTTTGCTCTATTTTCATAAGCAATTGTTTGATCTGTTAAAGATAAAACTTCCGGGGAAAAAAAAAAAAACAACAACAAAACAAACCTGTGTTCTCTGCCCCATAAGATAAGGATCAAATACTGTTCCTATTTGGTCACTATACAGTTGATTTTCTAGTAAAAATAAAGATGAGAGGTTATTTCTTCTGACGATTTCAAAAGCCAAGTTCATTCTAGGTACTCATTGGTCCTGAAAAAAGAACTATGTCTTATCACCTACCTCCATTTCTACAAAAAAAGTCTTTTTTTCACACACCATTACTTAAGATGCTATGAATCACGATACCACACTTGGAAGTGACCTTAAAGAACACTCACACTTTAGGAAGTGTTTTTAAACAGCCACATAATAAAAATTTGCAAAAAACAAAGGCACAGTTACTTTTCTGATGGCTTTGTTAAACATCCATCAATACCACAATCTTAATACTATCTGATTTTATTACATGTTCCCCTTTTAAAAAAGAAAATGTTACCTTGAATTTTCAATTTATCTGTCCAGTATTACATAAAGACTTAATCAGGCCTTGCTTCTTGTTCACATACATCAAGGTAAAAAGACCACAACTTTAACATCAAAGATATTCAAAGACTTGCTAGTTGCAAAAATTACCTAGTGAGAGCTTTGAAAACTTCAAGGCATCTTTCTTCCATTGATTTCAATAGGTTTTGCAGGAATAAGCACTTTTTGAAGTTTCAGGAATTGCCTGGCTTGATCTGTAGGTGTCTATTGATAAAGAACCTTGTCTCCTGGGGTATTAGTCACTTCCGAAAAATGGGCATAGGGTATTTTCAGAATTTTGAACCAGATGCCCAGCTGAGATTCAGTCTTTTTTAGTACAACTCAGTACTCCTAGGATATCATAAATCGTTTACTGAGCTATTTATTGCTTGAGATTTTCTATGCATCAAGCACAAGAACAGGTCTGGCAGTGACATTATTGCTCAAAAACGCTGCATCACTTCTTTCATTTGAAAAATTGAACCAAGAAGACAACTGAGGGGAACATTTTCTTTTAAACCTAGATTTGTACCTTACTAAAAACCAGAACATACAGAAAAACAGAACATACAGGAAGGTTTACTTGAACTACATTGTGAAAAAAACCAGTGTTTTCAAAGTAGCCCTTGTATAACAATTTTGTAGACCACGCTTTAGGAGATGGAACTAGTTATGCTTTTAGAAGTTACTTCTCCTTACTCTGTCAGATGTACTTAAAGAAAGATCCAATTACTTGCATGCAAGAAGCAAAACACTTTTAATGAAATGTACTATAAAGAGGACAGGAATCTAGAAAACATGTTTCGGTTCTAATTTTACTTTATTTTCTTATTTACTTGAGTTAAATAAGTGATTTTCTGTTAAATGTTAATACGAGATGATAGAACTAATTTAATGATCTGACTTTTTATCTGCTGACAGGCTAAAGTGAAAGATAGTTTTAAATATTATGGTTTACACAATATAGTAAAAGCAACATTTGCCGTTAATGAGTCTCTTTGCTATCTCATATATAACAAAATGCAGAGCTACCAGAGCAATGAAGTCCCTGTTGCAGCTTTCATCTACACAGTATTAGTATGAACAGCAGCAGATACATATACCTAAAAGACAGGGTGTCATAAAGAGTGGAAACAAAAGTGAAAAATCACAAATCAAAAGTAATGTCTCCAGGTGTGGAAGCAAGGAATGCTGAAAATGCCAGCAACTTATTCACATTATTAAATTTCTGCATTTATTTTGTGCTGCATACCTGCCTCAAAGGCAAAAGTACCTACTGACTTATGCTTAAAATACCATGGGGGTGGGAATGAAGGACGATATAATACAACACTAATGTAATACAATAAAGGACATGAACATACTTTCATGGAAAATGCATGATGAACCAATAAAAAAAGATAGAAAAAACCAAATGCGCAAGTTATGTAGGGACATACTAGTGAAAATTTGAGATAAAATTTTCCAGTATTGCTGGCATTTTAATTCTTTTTTCAACAGTTTATATTGCAAACTTGCAGATCAAAAACTTCAAAAGCTTTGGTTCATAATCTTATCAAAGTAATTACTGAATAAGTCAAAGATCTCAGCAGTTTTTCGTAGTTAGTCACATCCTGAATCTCTAGCACTGTCAAATTGCAAATCCATTTAGCTCAATTAAAAAAAAAAAAAAAAAAAAAAGGGGAAATAAAGAGAGATTTTTAGGACTTTGCACTGTTCTTGACAGCTCTTGAAGACAGACACTGGTAAAACACCATTTGGTGCACAAAACTGTGGCTGCTAAATGAATTCAGAAAACGTCAATTCGAATTAATTTTCAGTTGATTTTGTGAATTGATTCATAAATATGATATTAGAAAGAGAATGGAAAGGAAATTGGTTTCCACAACAACCAGTCTCACTGACATTACCATGATCATCTAAGTAGCAGAACAGTATCTGGGACATTTATCTCTACTCAACACCTCTATGCAGCAGGAATAACAAGAATGCCTTTGTAGCCATATATTTTCTCTTGGTTTCTCTGTACACTAAATTCTGGTTCCAAAAGGCCAAACTCCCAAGCACTGGTTTATGGATTAAAAAAAAAAAAACCCAACAAGATTTTATACACATAAGCAAAAAAGCCTTTTGTAGTTTTGCATAATTCAGACTGGAATCGGTTGAAATTCACCAATCACAACAGTGAATAATTCATAAGCAATTTCAAGACTCTTCCCTCAATATTTAATACAAATGATGCATAATATAAATTGAATTTAAATAGTTGAATACCTTCTTTGCAAGACTACAAGCAGTTTTAGAGCACTGAATTGGATCCATTCATTTTGGTAAGAAAGATAAAGATTGGATATTAGGGCAGCTTTAACAGCACAGAAGGCAGTGTGGTGGGATATGCTGCCTTGGAAACACCGTGGCCTCCTTTGGAAGGAGCCTAGAAAAACCCCTCTCTTGAGTGGAAATATAGGTATATTTAACTGTGCTGTGGGACAACAGCACAAGCCAACAAATTTCGCCCAGTGACTCCACCATAATGCTGTGAGATAGTTGAATCCCAGGCAGATTACTGCTCAGTGCAATCTCCAGCACATAGAAGTTCCCTACACGTTAAGTACAGCCCAACGGGTTCAGACAGAGAAGCGAGCTATATTCAACTTTAACACACAAGGTTTTTGTTTGTATTCACCTCCCAATTGTGGGAGATTTTAAGGAGCAGCAGGACTTGTTGCTGTCAGATTTGTAAACAAGGATGGACATGAACGGACAAGTACGGACATGATGAACGGTGGCTGAAGACAAGGCAGAGTGACTCGGCAGAAGAGCTGGGTGAAGTTGGCTTGAACATCTATTAAATAATTAGGGATTGACAGGGTGGATTAAGTCAATAATTAAAACAGCCTTAGCATATGTTGGGATATTTTATGTATTCTTATTTGCATACCGTGTTTTACGCAACGTGTGCAGAAACTAGTGGACAGATCACTCAAAGCAGTGTTGGCTCTAAACAAAGAAGGGGGAGATGTGGGAACAGCTGGCGATCGATCATCGACAGAAAATCAAGACATAATCACTTTGGTAAGCAAGAAGCTGTGGGATCAGCGAGCAGCTGCAGAAGACACGGGAGAAAGAAAACTACCAGTTAAAAAATAGCAGGCAAGAGCTGGGAAATAGCAGGCAAGCGCTGGGAAATACAGGGAGTAGAGGCTGAACTGATAAGATAATGGGAAGTTACTGCTTTAGTGGAAAATCACTGCTTGAGAGACAGAGGGTATATAAGGCTTGCTGTGGCACTAAATAAAGGTCTGCGTTATCCCTTTCATAAAGTGTGTGCAGTCCGTCATTATCGTTCTCCGACACCCAATCATGTGCAATTGCAGAGTTTTTCAAGAAAGTAGTGGAAACACTCAGTTATAGCAAGTGAAGGTCTGCCTTCCAACCTACCTGAATAAGCAAGGACAATATGTTTAAATTTATCCTGTCTTCTCCTGGTTCATAACGTAGCTATGCAAAGCCCAGCTCACAAGCTGAATTGACTGTTCTTAACACCTCCAAGCTAATAAGAAGTTCTTTAACCTGCCTCTGAAGGAAGGAAGACAGAGGGATCAAGGGGACACGACCCCAATCAAACAAGACAACCACACCGTCTCACTTGCAGGTGACTCAATCCCTACCCCTCAGTCAAGCCCAGGCATCCTTGCTGCCTTCTTTCCTCAGAAGTTGTAACAGTTTCCTTGCTCCTGAGACTGCTAGGGGTCATTGTGTCATTCAGGCTGACGCTCTGCTCCTACGCTGGTTTTAGCAACAGTCCTTAAACCTTGTATTATAATCATGCATATATTGAATATGCTCTTTGAGCCTCCACAAGTGTAGGTGGAAGTTAAAGTCCCTATTTTTCCTTTATACAAGCTCCAACTGATCCCCTTTTCAGTGAAGAGGAAGCTAAGCATGTTAGCTGAGTGAAGATGCAATTGAGTTGTGCTGAGATAACGATCTGGTACCATCCCATAATTCTGGAGTATTGCATACTCCAGTGCTTCTGTTTACTCACTTCCCACTCTACTGCCTACACCTGAAGACACTTTCTAGTTCATATGCAGTCAGCATTTAACCCTTCATTCCATGCAACATCTCTTCGTTTTGCAAACAGCTCACGGCAATTCACTCAGCAGGGGCCTGCCAAGCTAGCTGCCAGCTGAGCAGAGCCGCACAGGAACAGGCTGGATTTGCACGCTTAGTTAGAGCCTCCTTGTTACAGTCCAAGCATTAGCCATAACTCACAGACTCTTCAAACAGCCTTGGCTCTCAATCCAGCCCTCTGATGAGCAGGGCATCAGAAGTGAGTCAGCTGTCCTTGGGGAGGCTAAACTCCCTGTATGTGCTGTTCTTTGGATGGTGATTCACATCATCTGACATTTAATCACCGAGACCAAGCTCTGCCCATGTGAGTGCCTCTCTTCCATTTCAGTGCAAAATTCAGGAGACTAACCAGTCTGACCATGCAGTGGAAGAGAGCAGAGCAGTGTAAGCACAAGAGGGAGCAGTTATAACTAAAATACCTTAAATATATTCTAGTGTAAATTAGAAATGATTGAAAGTGGAGATGAAGCAGAGTACCCAACCACGTAAATAACATCTACCACATGTTTAAAGGCAGCAGCCCAAAACTCTTTGTTTACTTGCCACTCTACTAAAAGGTTTGACCTTTCATTTCACCATTACTTTCTCAGTAGGAACTTTATGGTTTTATGCTTTGAAACACTTAGGACTGAAACAGCAGTAGAAAAGATAAACAAATTACATACAGATCACAGTGTACAGAGTACCCACTCTGTACACACTTTAGTGTCCTGAATGGACAGGCTAAGAGGAATCTTGTACTCACAAAACAAAAAACCTATTCAAGGCTAAACTTGAAGAACCTTTTATACAGCAGGCAAACACTGGTGCTCCAGTGTTGCCAGAGATACAGTTAAGTAGGACCCACCATCTTCAATCTCTGTTATGAGAAAACTTGCAAGAAGTATGGGAGGTGTTTCCTGGTTCTAGTCAACAAAATTTACTATACTGGAGGGTGCTGCAGTGAAATGGTTTTATCTTTCATTATGAGTATTAAAATAAATAAATATATACTTACGATGAAGAACCCAGGGCAGTGCAATCTGCCACTCTCCACAAAGCCTCTGCAACTCTGCTGCACAAATCAACTGCACTTTTTATCATTGAAGTTTTCTCCCGGTGGGGCAGCCTGCATTATGTAGACCTAATCCTGGATCTTTTGAAAAAAGAGTATATTTTTTCATAATGTACCTGCTTGGCTGCTCTGATTTATCTGTGGCGTGGCATTTGGGGGTTTGCCACAATTCAGCTGTTAGCAGCTTTCTGCAACATTCCACACACTCTCCTCACTGATGATATATTCTGTTAAATTTGACTGAAGATAAACCTGAGGTGCTTAAAGAGAATTTTCGGTGAGGGAGTGGCTCCATAGTTTCAAGCCGATTATGGATGGAGCTGCTAGCAGCTCCATTAATATTTATTTTATCTGCAGGAAAGCAGGCCTCCTTTATTCAAGCAGGTAAAGACCAGATCTCTTTGGCAAAAATGGTATCCTGTGCTTTTCCAGAGTAACCCCTGTTGTTTTTCATTTATGTGCCTTTGGGGTTGTTTGAGGTCTATCCAGAATCCCTTGTATGAAAAAACATATGACAAATTTAGCTTTCTTGTTCTCTGAATGCCAACTGTACCACCAAATACCTGTTCATCCTGTCCAGGGTCCTGTTCAGAGTCCATGTAAAACGTCACAAAATCACCTGGTTGCAAGAGACTTTTGAGATCAAGTCCAACCATTCACCCTTCACTGCCAGGGTCCCTAAACCGTGTCCCACAGCAACGCATCCACACATCTCTTAAACACTTCCAGGGAAGGGGACTCCATCACTGCCGAGAGCAGACTATTCCAATGCTTCATGACCCTCTGTGTAAAAAAATTTTCCCTGATATCCAACCTAAATTTCCCCTGACGCAACTTAAGGCCATTTCCTCTCGTCCTGTCATTTGTAACATGGGGGAAGAGACTGACCCCCACCTCCCTACAACCTCCTTTCAGGTAGTTGTAGAGAGTGATAAGGTCTCCCCTCAGCCTCCTCTTCTCCAGTCTAAACATTCCCAGTTCCCTCAGCCTCACTTCGTAAGACTTGTTCTCTAAACCCTTCACTAGTTTTGTTGCCCTTCTCTGAACCTGCTCCATCACCTCAATGTCCTTCTTGAAGTGAGTGGCCCAAAACTGGACACAGTACTCAAGGCATGACCTCATCAGTGCTGAGTAGAGGGGAAAAATCCCTTCCCTACTACTGCTGGCCACACTATTTCTGATACAAGCGAGGATGCCATTGGCCTTCTTGGCCACCTGGGCACACTGCTGGCTCATCTTCAGCCAGCTCTCGGCTAACACCCCGGGGTCCTCTTCTGCTGGGCAGCTTTCCAGCCACTCTTCCCCAAGCCTGTAATGCTGCAGGGGGTTGTTGTGGCCCAAGTGCAGGACCCAGCACTTAGTCTTATTGAACTTCATACTATTGGCCTTGGCCAATCGATCCAGCCTGTCCAGATCCCTCTGTAGAGCCTCCCGACCTTCAGGCATATCAGCACTACCTCCCAACTTGGTGTCATCTGCGAACTTACTGAGGGTGCACTCAATCCCCTCATCCGGATCGTTGATAAAGATGTTGAAGAGAACAGGCCCCAATACTGAGCCCTTGGGGACACCACTGGTGACCAGCCACCAGCTGGATTTAACTCCATTTAGCACCAGTCTCTGGGCCTGGCCATCCAGCCAGAATTTTATCCAGTGAAGTGTCCACTCATCCAGGCCATAGGCAGCCAGTTTCTGCAGAAGAATGTTACGAGAAACAGTGTCAAAGGCCTCACTAAAGTCCAGGTAACCAACATCTACAGCTCTTCCCTCATCCACTAAACAGGTCATCTTGTCAAAGAAGGAGATCAGGTTGGTCAAATAGGACCTGCCCTTCATAAACCCATGTTGACTGGGCCTGATCACCTGGCTGTCCTGTGCATGCTGCATGATGGCACTCAGGATGATCTGCTGCATGACTTTAAAGTCATGCCATTAAAGGTTCAGCTTCACTGCAGTGTTGCCATATATCCAAAAACACTGATAAGAAAACCTGTATTTTCGTATGCGTAGGACCTTAGATTGACACTTCCATATTCACCCGTTAGTCTTTCATTAAATAGTTAACAAAGACAACAGTTGCAAGACTGCTGCTTTTGGTACAGACACCTGCAAAGCAGAAATGTAAAACTATCAACTCATTTCAACATGGCCTGCAAGTAGTTTTAAGGTGGCAACGATCTTCTGGAGCTATTGAATCAGGTTGCATTAAAGTAATTGGTATGTTTTTATACAACAGTATATTGCATCATCTTTTTCTGAGCTATTTCTGCCCTGATTAGAAATTCCTCTGAATTTTCTGCAATCACTGTTTTAATTTCCTATGAAACAGAAAAATATATAGAAAATAAGGTACGCAGTTGTGATGAATTGAAAAGACCTGTTTTTAAGGGGAATGAAAAAGAACATAGGCACTTTAGTTACAAAACACAGCCAGTACCTTTTTGATGCTTTTTCCTGGATTTTGAACACTCACATACATGCTTCCGTCCTCTGGTACAAATCTTTATAAGAGCAGGATTTTAATCACACATCCTCAATATGATGCAGATCACACCAACTTCGTTTCATCTCTGGTATGAGAATTGGGTGATTATCTGATAACAAGTCTTCTTTAATACCACAGTATGTTAATATAAGCTATATTTTCCTCCTGAACATTTTATGTGTCTGGTGCAAGGGAAAGACCTGGAAGAAGAGAGCCTGCATATCTCAAGAGACTCTACTTAAACGGGGTGGTTTGGTTTTTTTTTTTTTTGGATAGAAGTCTTTTTTAGTAAAGTACATTACTCATTACAATGTTTCCAGATGTTCCCTTCTTCCTTGCCCTTGCACCAAGCATTCTATATTCTTTTTGGATTAGGACACTTCAGGATGCGTGTTCAGGGGCAGAGGGCACATCTGACATAACAAGGGCCACACAGCTGATTATCAGACTCGCTGCTCTACACCCACGCTCTGCCGGTATCTGTCTGCTACAGAACAGCCTGGAGTGCCTAGGAGCAGCAGGGAGCTGCCAGAGAGAAACCACCAGAGAGGCCTTGTGGGTGGTCAAAAGAGAAAGATAACTTGAAATAGACAACCAAGAAATATAAAGCAGTTCAAGCTCAGACTAAATTCCAATTTCCATCTTGTAGAAATGAAGGTTTATATGAAAGGGACGCACACCCTGTGGAGATAATTTCTGAAATGTGTTAAAGCTTACCAGCTTTAACAGTGTAAACACTGAAATCTGCAATCTTTTCTTCTATCACTACAGGCTTAGTAGATTTTAAAAGAACAAATGGAGAAGACAACAAAATACTCACTTTTGCTGCTGCTAAATGGAGTTAAAGTGAGTATGTTGAAAACCATCCACGGACTTATAAACATATTTGCAGTTCACAGTATGAGCCATCTTCTCTGTCAAACGTACATATAACTGATCTGACTCACCATCACAGTAAGGTTTTATATCCCATTCTGCCAAGTTAAAAGGTTGAAAGGCTCAAGGAAGAACATATTGTTGCTGACTGCTCCTGCAGTAAGCAAGTAAGTGAGCAAAAATACAACAAACTTTAGCAACTCTAGTGAAAAATCTAAAACTCATTCAGGAAATGGATTGTTCATTAGTATTTTTATAACAAAGCTTCTGTGGGTTTTGAATCAAATAAGCAAAGAGTTACTACCCCAAAAAAAAGATATGCCAATTTCAATAGCTCTACTATGGAACAAATGTATTAAAAATGACAAAGTGCATAGACACAATCTGAAAGCATTTATAACATTTCCTTTCTATTCATCCAGCCAATGCAATTCCCTCTACCACACACTCACAAATGCACACACACTCTACATAGATAACGACAGAGGATGTAAGAGTCCACCCTTAAAATATGTCTCTACTTCTAGCTCTTTCTTGGATCTACCGGTTGGGTGTAGAGACACCTACACCATAACAAAACCCAGGACCAATGTATGTCATGGTTCTGCAGCTATAAAAGGAAAGTAGAAACACATAACATTTTTTCAGAGATATTTGAATGAATATTTGGAAGAATTGGTTGAAGACTAAGGGAAATGTCAGTACAAAGTGGAAAACACTTCTAACTAGTGTCTAAGGCTCCTTCTGAATTTGAATGTTTTCAAATTTGAGTAACAGTGACAGCCAAAGGGTACAAATCCAGGCAAAACATAGCCAGAAAGAACAAACAAATCCATTTACAGCAAGATTTCCTGCCTACAATGCTCTGACATTAAGATCTGTGACCTTCACCACGTTAGCTAAGAGAAACCATTCAGTGAATACCAGGTTTCAGTGAACAGCAAGACCTTCAGAAGGATCAATATTATCCATCAATTCGTATCAAATTCAGCAATCACGGATTCAGGTTAAAGAAATGGGGGCTATCCTCTAATACTAGCAGAAACATGGATGATGGTGGTATGATTCACTTACATGAAGGTTAAATAGGTTAAATGGCATTTAAATAGGTTACACTCACCTGTTAAAATTAAAAATTTTAATCACTACCGTTGCTTCAGTTCCTCGGTTAATGAGCTTTTCCAGGGACTATACAGGAATCATTATGTGTAACTGATTTCTGTGATGCAGAGGGCTTAGAGACCCGCTAAGACAGAAGGATCCTGGTGCTAGCCAGCTCTTTCTGTGCCCAGAAAACCACACAGAAGAAGCAGGTCTAATTGCCAGCTGCCTGTTTCCTCAGCTATTCAATACCATCTACTTGCTGCAGTCACTTTCACCTGGGAATACACTTAATAAACCATGATTTCTGTCAGTTTGACAAAATAAACAGCATCATGATCTACTCACTGTGATGGAATAGAAATAAATCCAAACTTTGGCCTGGGACATTAAAATCATTTTAGACAGCAGCTTTTTACATTGTTATTTTTGCCATAGTCCAAGTGCCCCGTTAATTGTCATAAAAATAATAGTATTTACAATCTCAAAGTAAAGTGGTTTGCAAAAAGTAGTTTCAGAGTAACGTCAGCCTTGGTTACACACACTAAATGAGACTCCGCAGGGAGACCATTTTAGCTTGAGCCAGGAAAAATGAAGGTTGCCACCTTAACCAGAAGTGTACTCTCTTCTAGCACCTTGGAGACACACAGAAGCAGAGATGACTTTCTTATCTAGAACACAAAATACTGAGTTCATAACAGGAATTTTATCTCCTTGTGACAGGAGATAACAGATGCAGCATTATTATGCTTTGTCACTTCAGCCACCAATTTCAGATTGCAAGACCATTCCTCTCTACCCTGCAAAAAAGCTGTGTTTACTTCCACACCCACTCTGCACTAAAAGCATGGAGAATGACAGCCAGAGATCTCTAAACTCCTTTTTCTTAAAGAAGAGGAGGGTGGAGGAGAAAGATAGTTTCCCCTTCCTCCCCCATCATAAAGTATGCTCTAAACTAGCGTTGATTTTTTTTGTTTTTTCAAGTTCTAGTGGTGACATCTAAAACAATTCAGAGGGAAAATATTTTTCTAAAATACCGCCACTCGTGTACCAAGCAAATAGCTGTTACACATAGTAAAGCGTTTCCAAAGGGCTACCAAGAGCATCCGTCAAGTCGGCACCTGCCTTGAGGTTGCGGGACAGGAGTTCTGGTTACTCCTTCATTGCCTGTAGACACACGGGGTTGCATAACAGCAGCTCCATCTGGTGTTAAGAGGCTGACTCATTGCTGGCAGTAATTGCCAGAAGTGGGTCCCCTCAAGTGGTATCTTTTTCTTTGCCACATCAGAAGGGAGGAAACTTGGTTTAACTGGTAATTTAAGCAGCATAAAGTGCTTGTTGTTTGCGAATGTATATTGAAAATCTTGAAAAAATAGTTACAGTTGCTAGCATTGTCAGACAGTCCCAGAAAATCCTTGCTAATAAGGTAGGGCATTCGCAAACAAAACATATACCCCAAAGAGCCCAGTGAAAGACACTATATTGAGGGGTACATTTGATGTATAAAAAGCCTTTTCAAAGAGTATTTCCCTACTCCATTTATTCCCCAAGTCTCCATCACATTTCTGAGGGGAAGATGAAAAGGTCATGGACAACTCTGTACAAACTGCTTGACTGAGTTTGAAAGATGCTGAACAACAACAGCCATCATTGCTCCCATTTTTAAAAAGGTTAAAAAGGAGGACCCTGGGAACTACCGACCTGTCAGTCTCACCTCTGTGCCTGGGAAGATCACGGAACTGACCCTCCTAGAAGCTATGCTAAGGCACATGGAGGAGAGGGAGGTGATTTGAGACAGCCAGCATGGCTTCACCAAGGACAAGTCTTGCCTGACCAACCTAGTGGCCTTCTATGATGGAGTGACAACGTCAGTGGACAGGGGAAGAGCTATGGATGTCATCTATCTAGACTTCTGTAAACCCTTTGACATGGTCCCCCACAACATCCTTCTCTCTAAATTGGAGAGAGATGGATTTGATGGGAGGACTGTGTTGTGGATGAGGAGTTGGTTGGATGGTTGCATCCAGAGGGCAGTAGTCAAAGGCTTAATGTCCAGATGGAGATCAGTGATGAGTGGTGTCGCTCAGGGGTCCATACTGGGACCAGTGCTGTTTAATATCCATCAATGACATAGACACTGGGATTGAGTGCACCCTCAGCAGGTTGCAAATAACACCAAGCTGAGTTGACACACCTGAGTGACAGGATGCCATCCAGAGGGACCTGGGCAAGCTCATGAGTTTCAACAAGGTCAAGTGTAAGATCCTGCACATGGGTCAGGGCAATCCTCAATATCAATACAGGCTGGGGAATGATGTGATTGCAAGCAGCTCTGAAAGAAGGTCTTGGGGGTACTGGTGGATGAAAGGCTGGACATGAGTCCAAAGCATGTGCTCACAGCCCAGAAAGCCAAGTGTATCCTGGGCTGCATCAAAAGCAGAATGGCCAGCAGAAGCATGCCCCTTTACTCCACTCTGGTGAGACTTCATCTGGAGTACTACTTCCAGCTGTGGAGTCCTCAGCACAGGAAGGACATGGACCTGTTGGAGCAGATCTAGAGGAAGGCCTCAAAACTGATCAGAGGGATGGAACACTTCTCCTATGAAGAATGGCTGAGAAAGTTGGCATTGTTCAGCCTGGAGAAGAGAAGGCTCCAGAGAGACCTTAATGCAGCCTTCCAGTACTTAAAGGGGGCCTATAAGAAAGATGGTGGCAGTATTTTTAGGCAAGGCCTGTTGTGACGAGACAAGGGGTGATGGTTTTAAACTAAAAGAGGGGAGATTTTTACAATGAGAGTGGTGAAATACTGGCACAGGTTGCCCAGAGAGTGGCAGATGTCACATCTCTGGAAATGTTCAAGGTTAATTGAATATGTCCCTGCTCACTGCAGGGTAGTTGGATTAGATGACTTTTGAAGGTGTCTTCCAACTCAAAGCATTCTATGATTTTATGATCATGAGCAGTGAGCCAGTGTCCGAAACAAGGCTGGTGTGTAAAAAACCTAAGACAGTAAGAGTTGCATGAAATTGGGGTGCTCATGTTTCTGGGGTGCTCACGTTTAAGCAAGACATGAACATGGCAGTGTTCAAAGACAGAACACTTTGAAAGAGTGAGTATCCTAGTTACTGAGTTTAAGAATCAGAACAGGATCAATATAGCAGCAGAAAAAAAAAAAAAAGGAAAATGAATGAGATGAAGAATTGATAAGCAACAACACACAAAGAATTTTGTGCAAGGGAGTGTGGTAGAAATTAAGGACTGCTTGCTATTCTTGCATGTTGTGTCAGCTTGTTTTACTATTTTTGTGCAATTTAAAATGAAGCTTGACGCAGACCTCAAAAATGACATCTGTAAGCATAAATTACACACTATGCCCTCCAGATGTGAAGTTGGCACAGGTTGATGCTGCTATAAACCTAAAGAAATGTTAAATGTTTCCTAATGTATCAACATCCAGCTTAGCAAATTACATCCAGCACTGAAAGTATTACCTCTCCCTCAGCTTTTTTTTACCATCCATCTAACACAACCTCCCAAAGGCTTTGCCAGTGGAAGGGATGGTTTATGGGGCATTCGCACAATCCAGCAAAATTAAAACAAACCACCTGCACCAGGTGTTTAATCTTGCTCACCTGACTTGGAAGAAGGAATATATCCTGAAGGATTATAAGAAGCAGTTCTACAATCCTTTCCTTTGACAGCAGACTTGTAGGTCAGTACAGAAGACAAGATGATGAGCAACACAGCATGGCATAGATGGATCCAAGGGTTTACATTTGTAGTCTACAAGCCTCCCAGCCTAGAAGAAAAGCAGCTTACTAGAAGCTTAGGTTTGAATATACATGGGATTGCACGGGGAGCTTTAATTTTCTTAGTGATTTCTGCCATACTCCACCACAGAGAATAAGCAGTAACAGAGCCATGGTCTGTTCTGCCTTTGTATGTCATCTCATTCAGAGTATACCCCTCTGCCTCACCTTAGGTGAGGCGCCAGGAATGGCTGCCGAGCTAGTAAGAGGCAGCCGAGCATTTCTGCAAGTTCTTACAGTTTTCCTTCAAGAAATGTATCGAGAATTGGGATTAAATCCCACTTAAGAGAATAATCCTAAACGCATACCTGTTTGGCGACTAAGGAGGAATGGATCACTGCTCTTTATAAATACATTCCCACAAAACAGCCCTCATTACAGGTAGACTCAACACTTTCCTCCTTTAGTTATTTACTCTCATTTCTCAGAGTAAATTTCTTTTTTCCCTTAAAAACTGATCAGTTCACGTGCAAAAACTGTTTATTAGGCTTTTAACTGGACTCGCATAGAGGTGTATGGTCTGTAAGCAAATATGGTTACAGACATGAATATTACTATGAACAATGCATGTTATTTAGTCTTCATAGATCACAAAAAAGATATCAGAGGCTTTTAAAAAAGGAAAAGATGGCATTAAATTAAAAAAAAATCCAGGCCCAAACAGTGACTTAAGCAGGGAGTCATTCTAACCACTGGTCAAACACTATATTTTATATAGAAAATATAGGCCCTGGTGTATTTGACTTAAGTTTCTTTCTTTTGGTAGAATAATAACCAAACCAGCCAGGCACGAACAGAGAATTGTCCCTACTCAACAATTAATTAATCAGACACTCACCAAATCTGCTAGCCAATTATCAGAAAGCCCAAATGAGAATGTGAGTCTATTTCAATCACATACACTTCTCTGATTCATACAACATTAAGTATACTCAAATTTCTTCTCCAAAGTTTGAGCTACCCCATACCCATACACACAAAAATTTCATTGCGGTAGGCATTTACTAACAAAACAGAGATGAACAAATTGTCCAGGAGGTCTCAAAGGAGAAAGCCTGGAAGGAAAACAAAAAAGCACACAGCTCCTTCCAACTCTTCACCACCAGAGCTCCGCAGCTGCTCAGCCTGGGTTGCCACATTAGATCAGTTACGGGTCTTTTCAAGGTTGGAAATAACCCAGGAAATTAGATTGGCTGCTCCTGTTCTTCCTCCTTCTGTCTCTTTCTCTACTTATGTGTTGGGGTTTTGTTTGGGTTTGGTTTCATTTTTTTTTTATCCTGGCATGAAAAAACACAAGGGATAAATAAGCAGGAGGGAAAAGAATGAACAAAGAACAATAAATTTTCAGGTTCAGAAATTCAAGATTAAGGTTTGCACTTCTCTGCATGCAGCCAAAACAAACAAACAAAACAAAACAAAAAAAACCCACTCAGAAAAAACCTCCCAAAAAACCCACCAAAAAACAAACTAAAAAGAAGCTACTGAAATGTCTTCTAAGAACAAGCCATTTTAAAGTCTTAAGTGAAAAACTTCCAGCTCTATCTTAGCAACACTTAACTACACAGAAGTATCAGCAAGTCTACTTTTATATTTATCAGGTGGCCAGTTAATAAATCTGTGGCATTGTTAAAGATTTTTCTTCCATTTCCAGCACTTTTTTGAAAATAGGTGCTTGCTCATGAAACAGCTCATTTCTCCTGTTTTTGTGTCCATCCAAAGATCTTTTGTCAGCTGTTACAACAATTCAGCTATGAAAAGCTTAGTAAATTGCAATTATTAAGCGACATATTTCAGCCCAAATCTGCCACAGAAGAAAGCCAAGATGAGACAAGTCTTCTTTGTGAGCAGGAAAAAAGAGAAATCACAAATAACTTGCTGTCTAATTCAGTAGGGCAGAGGAACATGAACATACTTCATTCTAATTAAGACTCTCCTTGAAGGAATTGTTTAAGAAAAGGTAACATTTATTTCACCAAAGAGGAGAAATTCAGATGCTGGGCACCTGACTGCAAAAGATTCATACTATTTATTTTCCACATAAGGTGCTAAGCTGTCACCATCAAAAAAGATCAAAGGTTGCAAGTATCCAGTTTTTCAACAGTTCCTTGTAGCTGCCATGTGATAGTTCGTCATCTTCAATCTTTTAGAAATCCATTACTCATCTCCATGCCTGAATGGCTTTAAAATTAAAAGGACAAGTTGCTCATAAATACGTGACAATAATTAAAGCACCATGGGAAAATGCAATACCTTCTCATTTTCCTTCTAATTTTCAACTTTTCATTATTTAATACCGTTTTTCTCACAATACTGTTTTATGTCAATTACTGTGACTGATTCTGATAGCAGAATCTATAAAAATATTCTCCTTGCAATCTTTGTCAGGAGGTAGACATCAAATTTCATTTTATTGTCAATTCCAAAACCCAGCATTCTTTTGAAAGCTGTTATTTACACAGGTGCTTCATCTGCAGCCAGACACCAGCAGCAAGAGCTCACTCTGCAACTGGCCAGTCAGTGTGAAAATAAATTGAAAATAGTGTAGGACAACAGGTAACAAGAAGGAATGCTCTTTAATAGGTATCTATACAACTGTAGCTGCATTTTCTGGATCAATAGCATTTCTTTTCAAAGTTGCAGCCTTTTGTGATTTCAGACAGCTTAGTGCTTTCTCCATTTTCTCAGCAAAGATTGGCAGAAAGATAATTTCCTTGCACTGAGGAAAAGTAAGTCTGAATTGGTGCCATGCTCTCCTTCACCATCTCTTCCAAAAAGGGAAATACTTCACATTAACTTACTTAAACAATCTCACAGGAAAGCTAAAATGTTACAAATAACTTTGAAAAGTCTCTATGCTGAAATACACTTCTGTTCCTCAAAATTAATGTTTACTCTACCGACTTTGCCACTTCTTTCAATGTTGGCTAACTGGGAACTAACATGCTTCCCCCACTGCCAAGTTCCCCCACTTGCCCTGAAACCATTACCTTTAAAACTAGCCATCTTTTTCCTGGCAAAAGTAAATACCACAATTTCCAGAAAGCACAATGACATCTAGCCATGACTTTTTGAAGTTCTGACCACGAGCCAAAAATCCTTTGGGTTTCTTTAGTCTTTTTCACCAATTAGTTAGTTATTTTAAAGAGTGTCAAGATTTTGAAGACATTTTCCAATACAAATGTAGGAAGTTCACCACAGAGACTGACCAAAGATGTAATGACATACATTTAATGACAAACACATTTTGATGGGGCAAGTAATTGCCAGACATATACTACGGTTAGTGAAATGTCACTTTCACTCTTCCTATTGACCTGCCATGTAATATTTTTTTAAAGAAATACAACCTCTGCAAGTTTTATATCCTTATTTATTAACAGTTCAAAATAAGTGTAGCCAAAATGAGGCTGCTTTGCAGTCAAGTTATCAAAAACCTCACTTTCTTATTTTGTAAATTCTCCAACAACACATTTTTCCACATACTTTGGAAATAAACAGTCCTGGTAATGATATCAGCACAGAACACCTTCTTTAAAGGTAGCAAAATATACATGTTAATCAAAGGCAAAAAGCTAAAGAAAACAGCAGGTGACTGGTATAATTATCACAGTCAACATTCAGGAACAGTAGTGCAGATTTTGTTAAAAGTCAAGAGGACCCTTGACACTGCATATTTCCAATCAGTATTCATAGGCAATATTTAATACTCTTGATCTAATGGATACAGAAACACCACAGTGCTTCAGGCATCAAACACTGAGTAAGCAAGTAAGGACTTCAATCAACAGGCTAGCAAGCCCACATTTGGAGCATGAAAAAATTAATGAAAAGACAGGAAAAAAATGATGCAAGAAGAGGTAGAAGCACAGATTTTGGACAAGTGTTGAAAGTCATCTCAATGACATTAAACATACTGAAGCACTGTGCCAGGGAAGTCCTAGATATGTTGAATCAGCTTAGTTTAACTGAGTTACTTTACATCACAACAGAAAAGTCACAGATTATGTAAAATCATTGGTAACACATGTAAACTCTAAAATAGAGATACAGGAGAAATATAAAATCTTTTAGGAATAAAAGGGGCATTCACCTGCTTCTGTTATCTCACGTTAGCAAGGCTAACTTTGGTACCACAGAGATCTTAATGAAATGGGAAATGTCTGTACTTTCTTCACACCTTACCAGAGTGACAGTAACAGCAGACAATTGCATAATTCTTATTTTCATCAAATATAAAGCAACACTATCTCCTACCAACGCTTTGCTATTTTACCTACAGCTGTTTTTACCTTAGGACCCTTATGCTTCATTTTGTAGAAGTACAACAGCTGGTATTTCAACACGCTGTAATGTTTAATTGTTTGTATCTGTTACAGGTAGTTTGTTAAAGGAGCACGCAGTCAGACTGAAGGCCCTACTGCATGAATGTTGATTATGTTATTCAAGTAGCATCCTTCATAGTTTTCAGTAGAAGTATGGACTACCAAGATTTCCTTCTTAGCATTTTGTTAGAGCACTTAGCAAAATACATTCAACATTGAAAGTACATGAGGAGATGTGCAAGAAGTAGTGCATTCTCCCCTACTGCTGAGCACACTTTTGCCTTCTCTACAGGAAAAAGATGAATCCTCAGGTGGTAGAAACCATTTGGCAGACGTCTTAGCTCTCCACTGTCAACAGCTATGTAAAAATAGAAGAATGGTCTTGACAGCACTTCCTTGGGTAAGAATTAACAACAAAAAAACACATGCCAAATCCCAGTTTGTCCACAAAATCATGAAAATGTGGACTTACTGTGAGCAATAAGAAAGTAGTTCTACTTAAGCAGCCTCTCAACAGCAAGGCAAAGATGCAATGATAAAACAGAGAGAGGAAACAACAGCAGTTGATGACACCACTGAAGATCGCCTGTGGAGAAGAAAGGGATTTGACACCACTCACTGAATATTGCTTTTAAAGTACAGAAATACTGCTTCTGGAGCTCTTTAACTTAGTCATAGATGCTTAAAATTTATCTTCCTCTATTTAAAAGGTTCTCACACAAACATGCTTGCCACTCCTTTGGGAGGTTTCCTGTTGTTTTCAGCAATTACTGAGCCACACCTGCTGGCACAGAGAAACCCTCACACCAGCCAGCAGCAAACTGGAACAGAGCTTGTGTCTGCAGCAGAAAACCATCATCGCAAACCACAGCCACATGCAAGTTTCTTATTCCACATCCTCTCCCTCAGGAAAACTATGCCCTACAGCTTACTTTTTTGTGTGACAAATGTCAGGTTAGATAAATAACAGGAACATCAGTAGACTTAAACCTCCAAAGCTGAGGCATTCGTTAAAATTCAGGGATGCTTTACCATGACGTTAGCTACCAGCTGCCTGAGGAAGGTTACCATATTCACACGGTGGAGAAATTAAACAAGGAGTCTCAGAAAACAAGCCATGATTTTCATTTAGCTTAACTCTTCCTCAAAAGTACAACAGTAAATATTTCCTTTATATAACCATTTAGTAGAAGTATGTAAATATCATAAATGCTAAAATAGTTTGGACGTATGAAGTGACAGCAAGACAGCTGAAAGCAAATCACTATTACATGTTAGTATGTGTAAATATACTAGTTGCACTCCTACCTCTTCCTTCCTTGTGAAACTAGACTATCATGCTGTTTTGGGGAGGTGCAGGTAGTTGTTTCTTTTTAGTGAAGAAGTGGATGGATAACTGAATGGTCACATAATGTGACAATTTTTTCATTGTATCACTTAGCTTTAGGGTCTAAGTCTGCACAGTTTTTCACATTCTTTACACTACCAAATAAAAGCTGCTTGGTGGTCTCCGAGAAACGTGTAGAATACCTTAATCCAATGCCTCATCCTCTGGTTGCGTCTAGTTGACGCAAATTAGCTAGAAGGCACAAAGACCAACTGGTTTTCATTCAAGAGCAAGGACTTTCATTCAAGACAAAGGACTGAACTCCAGTCAAAATTACAAACCCCTTTAAAATACTTTTCTTTGCTAAAAAGCTTGGGGGTGGGGAGAGAGAGACTTACAATTCATATTAAAAAAGATAACTTGGAAGTTGGCACTGAAGCTTACACTTCCTTGTAAGGTTAGCCATCTGAACTTTTTGTTAAATTGATCATCAAAATCCCTGATTTAAATACCACGTTTACACAAAGGCCAGGCAACTACTAACAAATTCATAAGGAAAAAATCAGACCTGCAGGCATTCATTACAAGGACTCCCGCCTGTAGTAGGAATTTTGGTGATTTTCAAGTAGATATGCCCACAAAGATGACATTAAAAGAACCCTTTTAGGACAAATGTAAAATGATTACATTGTGTTCCATTAATAAGATGCCACAGGCATACTGCTATGTCTCAGCAATTGCTGTTATCATACCACTTTGGAAGACAGATTATTTCATCAAGCTGTTAATCCAGAGCTCATCTTAGTTGTTTTCTTGCAAGTATTGTGAGGAAATATGTATAATCAAGCTTAAAACCATATGTTTAATAGTATTCTAAATACATACAATATGTGCTGAGAAAGTAGAGTAAGGTCAGATAACTTTATTTTCAAATAAATGTTTTTCATTCAGCAGAAGTAAAGACCTCATTGTTCATATTGCATTCCAAACTCTAATCATGTGAAGCACCTGGGAAGTTACTCTGCAACCCATGAAGCATTGCTGTAACACATTTTACTATCAAAAAGAAAGATAGGGTTTTTTTCATTTTTATGGGAAAAGCTTGTGTTCTCCTGAAGATAATATGTCGCTGAAACACACTATTAAATGAAAGGATATTTACAACATTTAAAGGACTTCCTCATAGTGCAGAGCAACAATGTTTTACTTATCATGAGGTAGATATTGTTTTCATATTTAGAATTGGAAAAATCTACTCATTTGGGGTTTTGTTGTTGTTGTTGTTTGGGTATTTCTAGATTTAACCCAAACCAAAGAAGATATTTGAAATTCAAACAACGAATTTAATTTGCAATGCATATCACCCTGCCAGAAGATGGGAGGCCATATCAGAGAAAGCATTGTTCTGCACATGCCCTCTTACACTCCTCTGTAAGCATCCACCTCAGGCTATCATCACACGGAGAATAGAACACACGGTGTAGCTTTAGGGTTAGCAAGACTTTTATAGTTAACAGGTAGCACTACTGACACAGAAGAGAGAAAGCATGAATGGATAAAAAGTAATATAAAAAGGAAACAGCAGAAAAAAAGTAATATTGATTATTTTTGTCCGTGGAGTTCTTAATATATTTCACAAAAACACCTTTCAGAATCAGCTGGACTAATCCCATTTTTTGCAGTAAGCTCAAAACTGAGCTTATATAAGGAGCAGTGACCCATATACTTGCACCACTAAAACTAGAGAAGATATGAGAAAGATTTTTTCCTCCCTCAGAAGCTGACAGTATCATTAACTAGGTGAAACCTCGTAAAATGTTTCAAGTTTAAAGCTAAAGTTTTTCCACTTCGGTCATAAATAAATTCTACACAGAGAGGCTACACAGGGATTGTTTCAAAATATAACTTCCCTATCCTTAATTGGCTTAGCTTCCACTTCATTACATTCATCCAACAATGAACAAAGTACCTTAAATGGAACCATGTTCACTTTTTTGCTCACTCCTCCGTAAACCGTGAAATTAGAGCTATCAAACTTAATAGCACAACTAACAATTCCTCATTGAGAAGCAGAATTATGAAAGAGAAGCCCAGGCAATGCATGCCCGAGGAGAAGGAATACACGCTACAGAAACATCTAGGAACAGTTTCAATTTACCTGTACTATGCCCACCGTGTTTGTATCCATATGTGTATATCTCATGGCTCTTTTATTTAAAACCTTGATCCCTCACAACCATTCACACTAGAACAGAAGTAGTTAATGCAATCTTCACTGACCGAGAACCACCTAATTGAGAATTTTTGCATGTCCTAGATACTCATGTTCCCCTGACCGTTCATCCTCAGGACTATGCCAGGAGGAGTGTAAACTACAGGTGCATTGAGCCAAGGTAGACAAGTAGAAGAAAAGCAATCACCTGCCAAGTAGTCCAGGAGCCATCCGGTACTGCACCATGCTTAGGTCAAGCCTGAAGTCTTGAAAACACAAGAAGGTGGCCACTCCAGCTGAGAAGGTCCTTATCCTACATGCCTTGTATTCAATGTAAGTTTTATCTACAACCTGAATATGCTAATTGCACGTTGGTTAAAAACTTTTTAGTTCATTTCTTCTCTTCTTCTTAAACAGTTGCCTGAACTTCATTTGTTCCTGCTCCCTTTTACCATTCTAATGTTCCAAAGCAAAATACTTCTTTCAGAGGAGTAGGTAGCAGTAACAAGCTGTTTCACAAAAACAAGAACGGGACGTACACAAAAGAGAATAGTAAAAAAATGACCTCCAAAGATAATTGCTTCAAGATTTCTATATTCAGCTGTTGAATTGCAAAATTATACAAATGGCATAAATACTACATCAGAAAAAATCTTCTGTGCTGATGTAGTAATCTTGAGAGTAATAATACCTTGTTATATATCAATTTCACAAAGAGTTCAGCATGATGCACACAGCAGAGTGCTGTGCTGACCAGGTCCTGTTTAGTAACTTTGGCGAAACATGGAGGTGGCAGGTAGGAACCCAACACCAAGAGGAAAAAGCTGTTCTATTAGAAAGTTTACTTATTCATTAAACTCATTACTCTGAAGGCTCTGAGGCTGTATGTGCTTTGTCAGGCTTAGCAGTTGTAGATAACCTCTCTGGGACAAGGACCTCCCCTAGACTATCTTCCGTGTTAGTCTTCCAAAACCCAATATAAAGCAGCATCTTAGCAACTCAAATATTTAATGAAATCTGAGCTGAGATTTTCAGGAATTAAGTAAGTTCATTTCCTCTTGCAGTTTATAAGCTTTTATTTTCTCTTAAAGAAAACACACATGCCTTCCTTGCATACCTGATCAGGTTAATGGGTCCCTTGTGCATCTACCTTTCAGCATGAACTGACATTGAAATCCATTGCTATGAAGAGTGTAATGAAAGCTGTATAATTTGAAATCACCCATCCAATTAAAACCTTACCTAGAGATTAATAAATCTATCTTCCCAGCTAAGTGTTCAGAAGTATTTGTTTTTAAGTGACTGCCCAATTTTTAGACAAGTGTCAGAATAGCTTTACCTTGTAGATAAAAAAAACAAATACCCCAGAAATATGCAATGAGAAGAAGTGCTTGGAATTGGAGTTTCTCAGCAATGATTCAACATTTCCGTTAATTCTCCCTCAAACTGGCTGACTTACAGAACAAGTATACAGCACACATTTTCAAAAATAACTATTTTGTACAAATGTGCTGAATTCAGAGAGAAAAATCACAAACAAAAACACAGCATAAGAAATTAAAAATCCTTGAAATAAGTTAGCATAATAAGTGGGTAATTTGGGGCTTTCCCAAAAATCATGAAAAATGAGAGGAAAAAATGAGCAATTGCGGGAAAACAAAAAGCTGTTTCACAACTTAATGTACTATAAAAACTGTGATATAGGGAGAAGCTGCTATTCCACATAGTAACAGAAGTTTGCATTTTGAAATCAAAACAGCATTATCAATGCTAAGGACTTTATACTAGTGATAGCACAAACAAAGGTCTATGAGTTATCCCTTTATGACTGCTTATGTGATAAAACTTCTCAATGACAGCTAGCAACTAAAGACGGCTCATGAAACACAGTAAAAAAAATCCATTAATATAAGTATTGACACATTTCATGTTGCATTTCAGACAACTCCTGTGATTTGATCTATAGAGTATACATCTTGGTCTACCAGATGAAAACAAAAAACAGAGATGAGGTACAAAATACAGTCCTTAACAAGCTAAATCCAAAAGCAGTCAGGATACTGTACATCTTCTGAAGCATATCTATCAGAGCCATTGCATGGCAACCAGTGGAACTGAGTACAGCTTTACTTCTATGCTTTCACTGTTCTAGGATTTCTTTTTTCCTTTTAAACCAGATTAATATGGTGATCTTTGACCCTCCAATTTAACAGCCTTGAAAACAAAAGTTTTCAGTTTATAAGTTAAATTATTAAAGTTTCAGATCTCTACTGAGGTAGCACTCTGAAGTGTCCTTCTGGCCTCACATCACAAAGAGTTGTACCACAAGAGAACATTGCTTTGGAAAAAATTATCACAAATCTTTACTCTTCCCAAATTTGCAGTGAGATGAAGAATAATTTCTGCTACAGCTTGTATGGTAATACGGCTTTGATATATGCTCCAAATTGTACTTCAATGGGCAAAGATGTTTACCTTTATTCAGTGCAAGTCACATCTTATCTTCAGTTTTAGCAGCTGTGTGTAGCACACAGGACTTACGCATAATCCAGCAAAAATACATCTGCAGCTATGTGTGGGTGAAATTTTTATACTCCATATTTTTCCTAGGATTTACAAATTTTCTCTCCTCCTTGCATCAAAATCATTACAATGCCATGTCCAGATGGGAGGAAGAAATAAAGGAAGAAGACAGATACAGGTTTTAATTTAACTTTCATCTCTTAGAATTTTTTTTAACTTCTATTCCTTTATTATAGACTGATTTTTATCCACTTTCTCCTCTGTCAATGACTCTTACAATAGTTCCTTCTTTAACAAACTTTAATAAAAACAAAACAGGTCTCCACCTTTTCATGTTAGTAATGTCAAGACGATAGACAATAGGCGATACTACATTCAAAAAAATATCCCAGCTGGAAGTTAAGTAGTACAGCAGTGGAGCTTATGAAAGGCAATATTTAATGTATTAAGTCATGGCAAAGCTTAATATTCACTGCTTAATGCAAATTAATTAATTTTAATCATGTTCCCTAGAAAAGCTGCAAACAAGTGAAGGCTGAGTTATATTACTCTATGTGTTACGATAAAGTCATAGGTTGTTACTCCTGTATATCCACTGCCACTGTAGTCCTAAACTCAACTTCCAGAGAGTCTCAGCAAACTGAGCTGGTCAAAAAAGTCAGAAAACTACTTGTGGACACAGTGGAAATTGCAGGCTTATGCTAGAAAGTACCACAAGAAGTAAAGTATTTTAGAAAGGACTGTCTCATCCCAGGTTGTTATGGCAATTGAGCAAGCAAAGAATTAAGCTATACCTAGCACTGGTTGAGAAATTGGAACTTTCCCAAAGTTTCTAACACAACAAAATAATTTTTATTCAAATTATGTATAAGCCATTTTTCCCCCATTCCAAGGAAGATAAAAGGGGAACATGGTAGGAAAGATACAGCAAGGGGAAAAGGGCATACTGTCATACATGCAACACAGTATTTTGGGGAGGTTTACGCATTTCATTTCATTTTTTTTATTACTTAATTATACTCCCAACAGCAAGTCCAGCTTTGTCCTCTTCAGCAGGCAAGTCTCAACTTTGCTGCTGCCAGTGCTGTACCAGCTTTGTGAAGGATGAGGGGCAGGATGCATTGTTATGCTGTCCACAGACAGGGTACGGACAGGTTAGATCAAAATCTGGTTTAAGACAACAGGTCAGACACAGAAAGGAGGAGAGTTATCCAAGAAATTGGGTGAGAGGTAAAAGTCATATATGGAGTTTTAGCAGTTAAAAAAAAAAAAAAAAATTGCAAGTCAGATTTGAGACTCTTTTTCAACGGCATCCACATAGCCACAGATGTCTTCTCACTGACAGCAATTTGGCCATGCATTATGGAAGATGTCACATTATTTTAATGTCAGCATGACCTCACATGGGGAAGCTTTCAATACATGGAAGCAGACAGCAGGACACAGAAAGCATTTAAGAAAAAGTGGGAAGAATCATACGGTGTAAGCATGGATATGAAAGTCAGGGTCTATTTCTTTTGATTTCTGTACCACCTCCAGAAAGATTGTGCAATTTATCTCACAAAGGCTTATTAAATCTGGTTGATTTAAGGAAGTTAGGGCAATACTGAACACCTATAGCATGATATACACAATTTTGCAACCTAGCACTAGAAACTGCAAATTTCTGCAGGATGGAGACAAGGAAGACTCAGTCCTAATGGCTACCATTGGGATGGCCACAATATAAAAAACCAGAAAACCTGGAATCTATGAAACTAAGTTTGCTGCGCCTTGTCTAGGAGGACAGGAAGAGGGAGGAGAGAAGTAGAATTTTCCTGGAAGGGCTGAAGTCTATATATTTAGGAAATAGAAAAAGGACACAGAAAATTGGAGAATAAAAAGAGGAAATTTCAGAGACGGTGGAGGTCAAAGAAGAATTATGCGATTTAGAGATGCTCAGCACACCAATGGAGACCTGAAAATTTGAAAGTATCCTGATTCAAAGTCCAAAAGGCACATAGGAGTAGGAATTAACTAGGTACAAGGAATGACAGACATGCATGTTACTGCTTTACCTGGTCTAAAATGCATCTAAAATGTCTAACTTGAATAACTGTTCTTCAGTGCAAAGTCTGGATTTGTTTTACCAATCTTCTGTTCTTGGAAACCACACACCAGAACCACCTCAGCGAGACCACTTATCCTCATAGAGGTATTGTTCAGGAATAGCACAGTGCTCACCGCCACTGAGTCAGAAGGTTCCACTGCAGGATGGGGCAGACTCTACTTGCAGAAGACAAGGGGTCAATGGCCACTGTGGATTCAATAGCTATGGGGCTAATAAAAAAAAACATAGCAAGTTTAAAAACCCAGGCATGAATCATGCTGTCCAAACAGCAGCCTGTCAAAGTACCATTAGGAGATTTTGAGCAGAGCACCAAGGGAACACAAATACTCCTCTGATTTGGATGTGGTCTTACTAATAGCACATGGGCGAAACCACCTTGCTTAAAAAATACCATTCAGCTCAGCCTTTCCCCACGTCAGTAAGGAAAAGCTCATATTCAGGAACACGTGATACCACCAGCTACATAAACACGCCCAAACCTACACACCACTACCTGCTCAGACCCCAAATAGCCTGACACAGAGTAGAGGAAGGAGAAAGTTAAAGGTTCTCAATATCTCTGTGGCAGAAAATATGTGAAAATTGGAGAGTGCAAAATCTGTGATTCAGTTGCTGCAACTTGTCCACCCTGCACAAGTCAGTAGAGGGTTCAATTAATCATTATAAAACACTTTGGAAGTGGGGTTTTTGCTTAGTTTTATTTTATAAATGACTAAAGTGCCAACAATGCCAATTCTTACGCCTCATTTTTGGAAAAGATTTTCAAATGGAAAATGAGAACTGATGAAATGTAAGGGAATCATGCAAATTCCGCATTGACAATTTGGACAACTGATGGCAAGGTGTGAGAAAGCCAATATTCCTCATGAAGCTGATATCAGGCTTGCACTGGAACTTACATTTCTCCTGCAAAAATAAAACTTGGATGGGAACAGTTTTAATGCTTCTGGAGCTCAAAACAAACTTCTCAACTGCTGAAAGGCCCTTGTAATGCCTAGGAAATAGATTCTATTTGTCATATAGTCTGAGAACAAGCATATGGTAGCGAATGTACTGTGCTAACATTCGCTTTCTGTCTAAAAGGTAAAAGAAGATGACCTTGAGCTATAAAAAATAGCTTTGAAGATCATGTAAACCGATCTTGTTGAATTACCTGGACCTCTGCTAATGGTGTTGCATGTTGCCAAGGGCTTATCATGTGCTAAACACAGGTTTTGTCTTAGATTTGGGGCTTTCTGCAAGAAAGCCTCCATATAGGAGAGAAAGTCTCAAAATAGTCATCTGAAATCTTCCAAACTGTGTTATTATTATCCACCCACCAAGTTAAAATACTAACAAAAGAAAAAAGACATAATACTCAGCAACATCCTAGAGAGTTTCCATAATTTTACATATCATGGGATGAATCTAGCTTTGTGAGTAACTGTTGTCATGGCAGCAGTGTCATGGTCCCAAAGGGAAATAAATCCTAACAATTTGTGACAAACCAGCCTAGCAAAGAACAAAATTACTTCAATCTTGCTAAAGGATTATTGATTTATTACTTGAAGCTCAGCATTGGTTATTGAAAAATCACTACCATCTCTTTTTTGGATGTGTTTCCAAGAGCAGGGTGGGAGATAGCTAAAGATTTTCTTCAAGAGAGATTTTCTTTCAGAATATGTAACTTCTGCAAAACCAGACTTTCTCTTCCCACCCAGCACAAAATTCAACTTCTTTCAACAAAAGAAAAGAAAAAAAAAAAGGGAAAAAAAAGCTGAAAATAGGTATTTAGTTCTAGTTGATTTGAACTAACACAGCATATTTCGAAAAACTGGAAAGAGGCAAAACACTTCCCTTTAAAACAGTCCAATATTAAATTGAATTTCTCACTCTCTGCCTGCAGAAGATGTGCTTGTAGTGAAGGAGGTTGATGAGACAGAGCTTATAAGAGGTGTTTTTTCACATAAGTAATTGACCTGTATGACTCCTACCCACATGGAAAATGCACCCAGTTCAGGAAACCGCACATCTATTTCAGCATAGGGACATCCTGGAGTGCATTGGAAGTTAGGAGAACATTGTAAGTTAGGGGAGGCACTGTCTACGCTTGCTCTATTTCTACATTCTTCTTAGCTAGTCTTCCACCAAAACGGAGATGGGGTATGGGGAAAGATGGGCCTTTGACCTTTGCCACTACAAGCATTTCAATGAGATTCAGGCTTACTTGCTTACTGAAGCAATTACTTCATTTTGCTTAGATTAGCCTACCTGGGATGAATGAGGCTTCTCTACTGGCTGTTGTCTTCTGTGGTGCAACATAATCCTGACACTGACGTACTGTATTAAGGAACAGCCATCTCAAGGTAGAGGTTACCTAAAGGCGCAACCTAGTAACTGGAAACCCAAACAATAACTCAAACAGCCAGTTGATAGTCTTGCCAGCCTAAACAATACATCAGCCTGTCACCAAACGTCCCTATGTTTGTTTTTATCTATATCATGTTTTGGTAGCCAGTCTCTGGGGTACTATTGCTGATTGCCACCAAACTGTTGGCATCTGAAAAGGTTATTGAACTGTACTCTGCGTGTAACAGCAGCAGCTATACTTCACTGCATATTGTGCAGCTTAATGAGTGTTCTTAATGAGCTTTCAAAGATCATCAAAACAAAGTAACTACCTCATCAGCAATTGGAAAAGTGAAATTAAAATAGGGAATCAGTATGTGTGGGGGTGATTGTTTATACGCATTAATTTCATCTGCCATTTCTCTATGTGTTCCTTTCAGTTCTATAATGAAGCAATTTCAAACCAGACATTTAAGGTTACATCTGCAGCTACATTTTAAAACTACCAATTTGAAGTTCTAAAGAGCCATGTCCATAACTTCAAAATTTAATTAAATATAAGAAGTATTTATAGATACAATTACTTCTACCATTATACTATGGCAAATTGAATCATCTACTAGAGATACTGCAGCTTATCAGAAGAATTAGAATCAATCCCTCAGAAATAAGGGAATGAGAGACCTGTAGGCCTGGCATTCCTGCCCAGCAATATGACGGTAAGATCACTATGTTTCTTCTAGAGTTTCTTAATAGCATGACTATTAGAAAACATCCTGTCTAAAGGTCTTTTTATTTTTTCCAGGATCTTCATGTATCTACTCACAGTTCCATTTTTACTGTTCTTTTCCCCCCACATTTCTTGCTGTGTATTTCCACCAAGAAACTTTGACATCAAGAATCACAGCAACTTTGCAAACTGGATGCTGTCATGCCTCATTTTCCTTGTTTCTGCAGAATACTCCTCAAATCCTCAGCTCAGATGGTGAATTTGATTACAAACTCCTCTTATGAGCAACCCATTTAAAAATTAACTACACCCTCTTTTTCCTGCTTTGATACCTGGCTGATCAGGTATTCTTGGATTTTCTTCTGCACTTCATCAAAATGCCATAAGAGACCTGCTAATCTTGCTTCTCAACTTTTGGCTGTGTTTGTTGCTGTACAGAAAGTTTCTTGGTTATCCACACGGCCTGAGGTTGTGCTTGTCTGACACAGATGCTTGACTGCTATGTGCAGAGGACACCCCACCTGGGGTCCCAGTAGGTCTCAGCCCAGAGCAGATCAAACTGTTGGCAATACATCATACAACTGCATCAAAATCTGAACCTGGAGAAACAAAAAGGTTTTATTCTCATCACTGGAAGACCCAGGAGTGCAAACCTGAGGAGAATGTGGGGAAAGCTGAAAACAGCTTTTAGCCAGAGGCCTGAGAAGTATGAGGTGCAACTGGGGCATTTCTCCAAGTATTAGCTGAAGACAGTTGAAAATTTTCCGATGAGATAATGCATCAAGGAAAAATGGCTATGTGGAAATTAATTCATTTCAAAGTAAGTTTGCTTCAAAAAGGCTCTTATGGAGACAATAATAAAAATTTGATATAGCTGAAGAATTGCTTTGACCTTTTTAAAAAAGGAATATTTCTATCTATCATTTCAACAGAACTCTGCATGGTTTAGTTTTAGAGAACACAGAATTATCATCAAAATGGAAACAAAACATCTCATGTCAACTGAAAGGAGTTTCTAGAGTCTGTTTCACTGAGAACACTGAAATGTATTGTTTGGGGACAGATATGATTTTTTTTTTTCCTAGCTCTGGATTTGCAGATATAAACCAAAATTCCACCTAGTTCAAGTCCTTATTGTGCCAAGACACACTGTTGAGGGAAGTTGCAAATGTTATGCCCATGCACCACGGTTTAACCCCAGCCAGCAACTAAGCACCACACAGCCACCTGCTCACCCTTCTCCCCTTCCCCTGATGTGGTATGGGGGAGAGAACTGGGCAGGGGGGAAGTAAAACTCATGGGTTGAGATAAAGACAGTTTAACAGGACAGAAAATGAAGCAATAATATCCACAACAACACAGGTGATGCACAATACAATTGCTCACCACCTGCTGACCGATGTCCAGCTAATCCCCAAGCCACAGTGTTCTCCAGCCAACTCCCCCCAGCTTAATTACATGGTATCATGACACCAGAAGGTATGGAATACTCTTTTGGGTCAGCTGTCCTTGCTGTGTCCCCTCCCAGCTTCTTGTGGACTCCCGGTCTCTGCTCGCAGGTCAGTATGAGAAGATGAAAAATCCTTGACATAGTATAAACACTGCTTAGCAACAGCTAAAACATCAGTGAGTTATCAACATCATTCTCATCCTAAAGCCAAAACACAGCACCGTACCAGCTACTAGGAAGAGAATTAACTTTGTTACAAGCTGAAACCAGGACGCCACACTAGTACAACCAGCAATAAAGATCTCACTTTGCTCTCCAGAGAATGGAAAAGAAACAGACATCTAATGCTGCTTTAACACACAATGGCAGGAATTAGAAGGAAGGCTCCTAAACACCGCTACTCAAGTCACATTCACTCCCAAGGCCACCTAGGGGTGGCTACAGGTCAGACTGAAAACAACAATGTAATCTTCACCTAGAACAGCTAAAACAGCCCTGGCTCGTGTGAGCTGCTGAAGGAAAATGCCACACAGTTTACTTATGCACATACAAGACAAATGTTTAACTTAATCTCTTAGATTTCTTTACAGTGGCTCATTTTTGTGATAGTTAGTGTTTTTGGAGAATGCAGGTTTACTTGAATTTAACTCCTTGAACAGAAAAACATGCAAAAAGCATAGGAGTATGTGAACTGAGTCTGTGAAAAGGTGATGACTTCATGTAACAATTCTCAGTAAATTCTACCTACTTGTTCTCAAGACTGCATTTTCCCAGAAACATTCTTGGAATTTAGGAGACAAGGATGTTAGCCTATGATATCTACTCCAAATAAGGCAATTGTTAAAGACTCTTAGTGCACAGACAGTCTTGGCCTTAAGTAAAATACAAGCTTAATCTTGGGGAAACCCATTCCGCCCTATTTTGTTGCTAAGATGGAAAGAGGCAGGGTCAGAGGAATGGAAAACTCCCAAACAGAAAATAAAGAATCCAGCTAACAAAGGTGGGTTTTAATGGCTAAAATACTAAGAAAATCAGGAAGGTGTAGAGGCACATGGTTCTTGGTAAGCAGGAGCTGTGACTCCCAGCAAAGCTGAAAGGAAGCTAGCACACAGGAACAAGCAGTCAGGAAAAAACCTTGGTAGAGAGAACTTGCAAAAAAACCCACAGAGCCAAATCCCCAAGAACACTCAGGCATACAGAGGAAACCGAGACCAGAAATGCAAAGAAATGATTCACTGTGTTGCCCAGATCCTGTAGTCAAACTGAGCTTGGGTATACCGTGTAACAAAGCAATACTCCAAACAGGCTTAACAGTAAATGAGCCTATTACAGCAGCACAAAAGGTAACCATGCTGGACTTCTACACCTGTACAGACCACTGCCTACTGGTATACATCCCCTCTACTTTCTGAAGCAAAGAGCACTTGCTTTATAAACACATCAGAACAAACTGTATGTTACTTGCTTCCTGTAATGTTTTCTTGAAAGGATAAAAAGAACACCAATGTGAGGGCAAGGGAAATGGGAAATGAGCAATATGTGCTCAAATCACTACACAGTTTGGGAGATGTTCAGTATTTACGCCCAAGAAGATCACAGTATCTTACTACGTACTCCTTACGGACTCCTGTAAACATCTCTGTGTAGGTTACACAGCCCTTGTACCCAGGGCAACCGGATAATTATTGTTTTCCTAAGCGAGACTCTAGCGGAATGATGGGCATCTGTATACTGCAAGGAGGTACAACTCACTCTGTGTTAACTTGTCCTGTGCTCCCCGTCACAGGGGCTGTGCCAGCAGCTTTGACAATGGGTAGCTGCACCTGCTCACAGGACACTGCCTATGCTAGTAAAATACACCTGACACTTGCCAGCAGGGGCATGCTAATGTGCTACAGTGTCTCAGAGGATCTGGAAGTAGAGGCAGCTTGTTTACTTCTGTCCTGGAATACATTAACCACATGATTATGCTTTGGAGAACTACAGCTTGCTTTCCATGTCTATCATGTGTCTGCTCTCACCATGGAAAATGGAGGCAGCTGCCCTTCTTGCCTATTCTGAAGTGGGGCGTCAGCTGATGTTTATCCCCAGAAAAGAAATAAACAGTAAATACCAACCCTTAGAAGAGAGGACTGCAGGTCAGGACGATACTGAAAAACTGAAGTGTGGGAATACAGCAATGGGAATGCTGCATTCCCAGAGCTGCACAGTGAGGGGGAAGGAGGAAGCTGAACAGCTGCTTTAAGATACATATTTATGTCATTTCTCAAACTTTGCAGCTCCTTACTACGCAGTAGACACTGTGGGGGTGGATAGAAGAATGTCATGACCACCTTCTTCATGAATCTCATAAACTTCCAGAAAAATTGATAATGATGTTCTGAGAAAGGGGCTACGGTTCTCCCTGAACTCTGCCTAATAGGGGAAGAACTAATCAGCTCATGCAAAGAGGTCAAACATTACAGACCCAGGCAAAATTTAGCCAGGAACTGTTTTATCACAGTGGAATAAAAGCCTCAGAAATTATAACAAAACCAGACTGCAATTCTGCATTGAGGACAGCAAAAACAACTTTTCTCCAGCCACTTTGGAGAGCTAAATTTGGTGCCTGCAGCTTCCACTGCAGACCTCTGCACTATGGCCATTCTAGGCTGAGAGAACACAGGACTTGAAAGCCAGAAGACCAGAAACCCCTCAAAACCACTATCACATTGAAGGAGGAACTCTAATTAATGCATTCCCACACATATACATGGACTGTGCCACTTCACATAAATCAGTTCAAATTAAAACAGAAACCTTCTTTTACCCACCAGCACTGGATGGGGTTATATATATCAATATCAAAGTTGTCCACAACGATATTTTAACGCGGCCACTACAGGTTATCTTCTGAAAAGACGCTGTTTAAAGAAAAAAATTTGTTTATACAAGTTCTTAAATGGTCAATGTGAGAGATCATGATTAAAAACGATGCTTCATTGTCTGTGTGTACACGTTTATATTGTCAGGGTATGTGACTTTTTAAAATGAGCTAACATGTTTCGCTTTACAAATCTTGTTCCAACTAAGCAACTTAGGGCATTTCCTTTTATGTACAGCTTCTAAATAAAGCAGTCTTCTATCCTACATCTCCCTTGATTCTTATCAGGTGCCTGCAAATGCCGTGTACAGTCTGGACTGGTCTTTCCAAACAGAAAAGTACAAAGTCCCTAAGCATGACGTATTTTAAGTTGTAAGGATCAAAACTACTCTTAGGAGAGCTAGTAAAAGCAAATAAATATATTTGTTACATCACACTGACAAACCATTTGAAATCTTTTCCTGGCCCATTTTAGAAGGAATAAAGGACACTACTAACACAAGCAAAGATGCCGTGAGAGAGAAAACTTGCTAGCATCTAAGATTAGAAATGCAGATTTCTACTTTCCTACATTTCTGTGCTGCACCAGAAGATTGCATTTGCCCTTATTTCTGTAGCATTTAAAACTATGAGCGTCAGGTTTTTATCACAGATTTATCTCTACCACTGTATTTCAATATAACCAGTCTCCTTTGCTCCTTAACCTTTGGGTATTGTCACATGTATGTCTCCCCTGCAGGAGAAGGGAATCTTTTGGCTGCAATACCAGTAGCATTCCCACCTATACCTGTGAGCAAAGGGAAGGCCTGTACTCTTGGTATAGAGAAAGGGAGAGAAACCAGTCTGAACTCTAACACCATATGGTGTGCTTGCTTATTTTCCTAGGTACTGGCTTTAGAGGCCGATACAAAGATATAAAGCAGCTCAAATACTGTTTTGCTAGACAGCCTCAGGAAAAAACAATCAGTGATTATTATACAAATCAGAGTTATTTTGTTAACTCAGGCAAATAATTTAACCATGATATACCTCAAGTTGTCATGTTAACTTAGGACTAATAAAATACGTGTATGGATAGAACACTTGAAGATTAGTTGCTTACAAGTCACAAAGCAACCTGAAATGAAGCAAACCTTCTAAGTGAACAGTCTTATTTTTGTTGATTATGTCATAAATATAGATCTCTTCCATTCAGAAAGATTTAATTTTTCTTGAATTAAAAATTTTTCATGTTATTTTTTCTCTTAATAGTGATTTCATTAATTTTCTGCTGACAACGTAAGATTATACTTCATTGGCTGGAAAATACATTCTATCAATTTGCGAGATTGGTCATACTCGGTTATAAACAGCCTCAGCATATTCCCTTAAAAACTGCAATTTTAAGTTACTGTGAGGCTAGGCATAGGGGTAAGAGTAATTTTGCCAGCCACGTGTTAGAAATTATTTTATTATTGATATTTGCACTCGGTTTTAATATATGGCTAATGAGTATGAAGGATACCACATGAAAGCAAAGGAATATTTTTCAAATTGTCTCTGCAGAGTGCCAAGTTTACTTGAACAGTTCTTATTTATGTCTGTTATACTAAAAAGTCAGTAAGCAATGCCAGCTAAGCCAGACACACTTGAAGATGCATTATTAATAAATTTCAGAAGTTTTCCCGTGAAAGATGTATAATGAAAACCTTGAACTGTCAGGAAGATAAATATTTTCAATTTAAGTGCACCTTTACTATGTAGTTGCTTGCATGTCTTTTTCCAACACATATAGTCATTATGTGTGTCATAATAAAAACACATTTAAAATTTAGCTAGGCACCTAACTGTGTAAATAGGAAACTAGCAGGTTTTTCAGAGGAAACAAGAGTGTAAATTCCCTACATAGTTTTAATCTCCAGATAGCTTAAAGTGTCCAAAAGATAGCCTAAAACTATCTTATGTGAGTGCCCATGTTTAGGCACTCGAAGTCATCCTTTAGTACTTAGCTAAAGCCAAGTTTAGAAAACTTCCCCAGTTGAGAAAATAAATCAACACGAAACATTGGTGAAAACAAACCCTTCTCCCTGAGTAGCTTTATATACCAGGATCTCTTGTTTAACCCTACATGGCACTATCTTGGCAGACATCCCCACTCAATAAAATTTCCTGGATGAAGTGCAGCTAAACCAAGAAATGCAAAGTCAGAGAACACAGACTGTACACAGCAACTCACAAGTTCCCACTGCTCAAACTTCGCATCCTCATTTTTGGTCAAAAAAATCCACAGCTATGTTTTAGTGCAAATGACATCCCTTCTTTAATAGTGTTGAAACTGGCAATTGAATTGCCTCCATTACCTTATGAGTCATCTTTGACTTCTAGCTTGCAATTAGTTTGAGACTATTTTTGTTTTCATTCTCTGCTTCCTCTAATGTTCTTATACCGTACTGGTCAATAAAAGGGGAAAAAAAAAACAAGTAAGCAAACAAATAAAGGCTTTTTTACATCAGGGGTATATTTCCTCTCAGATTCATCATACCATACCTCCAGGCATGCTGCTTAAAGTCTGAATTGCATTTGCAGGGTCCTTTCTGAAATTCTGTAAAGTCATACTCAGTTTCTTGCTTACTGACTGTTTTCTGAAAATTTTCCCTGTGTTGTTAACTTCTGCTTGCAGGCTAAGCATCCCTAGATTTCTTCACGCTACGTCTTTCGTCTTCACAAATACCCTCATCCAGTTTGAATGTACTGTATCGGATATTCTCTACTACCATATTTACACTGTTACTTGAAAGATTTATTTAGGCCATGAGTGACACGTGAAACTCTCTGTAGTGCTACTTTGAAGTTCTGACCTTTGGGTATTTACCACAATTACTTGTGCACAGTCTTTAGAAACAGCATCCGAAGAAGCCCCCACACACATACCTATAGCATGTTTACAACACATGTACAAGAGTCAGTGCTGCTATAAGTACTCACAGTCATCCCATTCTATTCTCAGAAACAGACAACTGCTTTCCTTTCTGGACTTACTGCCATTTCAGTTGCATTTTACAGAAGACTGAAAACCATATTCAGTTCTCAGTCAACTGAAGAATCACCTCTTTGTAATCACATTTCCATCATGCACCATCAACTGCAAAACAGGATTTCCAAACACTGCCTAGCATATGGCCATCACAAAAAGGCTGTTCTTCGTTTTAAAAAGCCAACTTCATCACAGAATACATTTATTTCATTATCCATTTCGTAGCATTAGCTCTTTACCCACTGGTAACATGTCATACACTTTGCCTAGCTTTCACCCCACTCTTCAGCCTGTGGTATGAGAGCTGCATTCAAGGCCGGGATCCAGCATGAGATTAGGAAATTTACCAAGGATGAATTTCAGACATGTTGTATCAAAGAATGAGTTAGGGGTACAGTAACATCAAAACGTAAGTCTAATTACCTAGGCAGTCCTTGTAAAGAAGGAGAAAATAGGGGTGATTCTATCAAGCAATTCTTTGAGTGCTTTTTCTCCTCAATGCATTTTAAGTAGAAGGCAGTAGTGGAAAGAAATAATTAGTCCTGAGAGCACTAGAGTGACTTCAGAAGCTTCTTCATACCAAGTGAATAAATCATGCATAGATGAAGAAACCTGTAGAATTCTCAGAGTACCAGAGCCCTTGGCAAACCCCTTTGTTTTAGCAGATGACCCCAGTCAACCCCATTTGATGCATTTATTAGGACCTGCAAGACCTTGAGGCTTCTACCTGCCAGGCAGCAAAACTTACATTTGCTACTTTGGAGGACAAACTCTCAAAAGGGGTACCCACAATCTCCACCGGGACCTGAGTTTAACTCATTTAAATGCTGTGAAGTTTTCTTATAAATAGTCTCACTTTTGCTGTAATGATTAGCACCAAGTAACTTTACAAACCAGAATATCCTTCTCAAACAAGTTTCACCCAAGCCTGGGGCTCCTGTATTTTTCAGAAATATCCCACTAATAGAAAAAGGCAAATATGCCCTTCTCTCCCTCTGGCATATCTCTTTTACGCAAAGTATCAACCTCAGTTAGTGAGAGGAGGGTCACAGCTGGACTCTGGAGGAAAGGGGAAAACTCTGCCTGCCTTTCATTCTTGAAGCAGACAAGAATAAAATGGTAAAAAAAACCAGTAATAATGATAATAATAATAATGATAAACCCCAACCATGTTCAACACTGTTACCTGTAGCCAAAAATCTTTATATATAAATGTATGTTATTTACAAAATACAATATTGAGAATTAATTCACAAAAAAACACCCTCTGTATAAAACAGTAGAAACTGCTGAGTATTTGCAAGGACTTACGTTTCCCGGGACAGACATTTTGTTATTTGTATCTTTTTTAATCTTTTTTTTTTTTAAATTAATTTCTGCCCTCATGGCATCTGCTACCCAGAGAAAAATGCTCCTATAATTCTCAGTTCTGCTAGACCGTTCATTTCTGCAGGTGCTCTTGCTGCTAAATAGACACCAGCTGAGATATTTTCACACTTCAGGAGGACTCACTCAGGAAGCAGTAAGAGCTGCACTGGAGCACCACAATACATAGCATCCTGTAGGTTGAAAGAATTTAATAAAAATAGTTTCAGGCCTATCTCTGGCACAGGCCAAAGAAGGATACTTTCCTGAATACTTAATGGTGAGGACTGGAAGGCATGAGGAAAGAAGAGGAAGAACTAATGATTCCAATTATAATCACAGCCTGAAACATCAATGCTTGTTTAATAGTGCTATCCTAATGACCATTCAGAAAATTTACTTCATTATTCCACTTCATTCCTGTCAAAAATCTTATTAGGTGATGAGGACAAATAATTCATTTCCCTTACTGTTCCAATTATTTGCGATTTTACAAAAACACTTGAATATCCTTAAAACAAGGGTTTAAAAACCTTTGCAAACAAAATGCAAGGAAATACTGGGAAGAGTCCAGCAGAGGGCCAGTAAGGTGATGAATGAACTGAAGCATCCCACATAGGAGGAAAAGCTGAGAAAGGTGGGACCATTCAGCTTGGAGAAGAGGCTCTTCCAAGTGCTACGCAGTGACAAGAGGCAATGAGCACAAACTGAAACACTACTGGATCCCTCTGAACATTAGCAAACACTTTTTTTACTAGAACAAATTGCCCAAGAGTCTCCTTTCTTGTACATACTCGGAAACTCTCGGGACATGGTCCTGGACAACCTGGTCTAGGAGGCCCTGCCTGATCTGGGGCGTTGCACAAGCTGACCTCCAAAGGTCCCTGCCAACCTTAACCGTTCTAAGATCTCTGGGGCTTTCCCAGTGGAGAACATGGGAAAGTCCTTCTGTGGCAGCCCTCAGAGAAGCTCAGTCAGGGTGCTCCACTGGCACCAAGGAAGTGGTCACCAGAGTTCCCCGCCTGCATTGCTGCGCTGCCCCACTGCTGGGCCCTTGTGTTTGCAAGCACCAGACTCTCACCATGGGAACTGGCCTGAGGCTAAAGCAGCCCCACAAAGCTGCAAAAAGTTGGCCAGCATCCTCTGAAGCAGGGGCTTTCCCTCTTTGAGGCATCTGCCATCCTCACTTGGATGCCCTGCTGCACTTGGTCCAGAGTTCTGGTGGGCGCAAACACATTGCGTGCAAGCTGTGGCAGGACTGTGGACCTACACTGGCAGTGTGGCATTTGGGCAGAGCCTGGGCTGGGCAGGGCTGTGGGTCCTGCATGGTGGCTGTCCCAGGGCTGTGGGCATGAAGAGGGTGATAGCACCCTTGGCACCACTGACGCACCCCAGCTAGTTCTTCTGCGTTCCCTGACTGCCTCCTGCAGGTACCCTGTGCTAACTCAAGTCTGCTGGCTGTCTGGGGCAGAGCAGAATGGCAGGCAGGTGTGGAGACAGCCCCCAGGGCTGCTTGTCCGCTTTTGAGCCCACAAGGAAATTCTCAGGGAGGCCCTTACCTCCCCTCTCCCACTGCCCTCTTGGGCTTTCTTTGCTTTTCCATTCCTAGCATCAGAAAAGCACAGAGTCTTTGCAACTCTCTCTTGGCAGGACACGGCGTTGGGTGCTGAGGAGGATCTCCAAAAGACCAGTCCAACATACTCCATTTGGGGATTATTGTTTTAAAATAAAACTATTTCTAATACAACAAAGCAGGTGGTCAGAAATACTTTATTTCAAAAAAGGGGCATTTGATCAAGCTGTCCCCAAGAGGCATTATGTTTCCAAATAAGCCAGCACCTTTGTATACCTTGAGTTTCAGCTAAACTGGAGCTCTGGTCCCTATGGTGATTCTGCTTAGATGGAGAGAAGCAATCCTATCTCTTCTCGTAATGGCACCACCCTGAGCCCTCTGAGACAGGATGGGCGGGAAAGAAGGGGTATTACACAGCCCACTGCTTTCTCCCTTATCCAGTGGGATTCACCCCATTCCCCCACGATGGGGCCTTCTCTGAGACAGCCCATGAGGAGCCTCACACATGTCCACAAGCCCCTGAACAGCATTCTCTTGTAATGTTTGAGCACCCCCAAATGCTATTGTCATGCAACCTGCAAGGACTTCACCAACCCTGCAAGCAGTGACACCCTGCAGCCTGCAAGACCCCTGGGCAGCATTTCTGCAGCTGAGCCCTCTGCAGAAAAGGCCCTCAGAGTCCCAGAGGACATTCACCCACTTGGAACACAAGTCAGCAAGGTGCCCTTGCTGCAAAGGGGGCTCATGGCCTGAATCACTCAGAACACCACGGAAGGAGGTCAGGCTGAGAGTTCTGGGACTGTTCAGCTTGGAGAGAAAATGCTGCAGGGGGATATCACCAGGGTGTACAAATACATGATGGGAGGGTGCAAAGAGAATGAAGCCAAGCTCTTTCCAGTGGCAGGACAAGAGGCAAAAGGCACAAAGTGAAGCACAGGTGGCTCCTCCTGAACATAAGGAAATGTTTCATTACCGTGAGGGTGACTGTGCACAGGCAGAGATGGCCCAGCGAGGTTGCGAAGGCTCTTCTACTGTGGGGGCCGTCAGCCTTCTAAGCAAAAAAGCGTTCCTATCTATTATTGTGACAGTACTACAGCAAGCCTTCTGAGACACTTTGGCAGTGGGAGAAGTGGTCTCACATAAAAGAAAAAATGCCTGCAAAATGTTCTGGCAAAACATAGCTGAGGCACAGACAATGCCAAGTATTTATGGATTAACTCGGACTTTGGAGGAGACTACATGATGATATGAGGCATTCCTCCAGGACACTGATTTGCTCCCCACAATTGAGCTCTTTTCATGACAAAGACATCTGGAAAGATCATGGTGCTCAGTAAAGTCCCTTCATTTGATTTTCTATTTTACTCTATAGTAGATTCTAAATACTGGTAACTTTTAATGTAGTCAGATAAAAATATTTTAATATATTTACATTACCTGCTACTGTAAAAGAGATTTATTCCACACATGCCTACCTTTAGATCCTCATTCTTTTGCCTAGTCAAATATCTAGACAAAGGGCGTATTGAGATTAATCTGAAGTTAGAAATGCCAACATCTGTGCAATACACAAACATTCAATAAAGGAAGAAGAACGCAAGTAAAGAACAAACTAGGGTAGGCTGTTCCCACACTCCACCATAGGTAAATATCCAAGTACTTACCACTGCATTCTTCTCAATATGGCAATGTGTATTCCTGGTATAGAAATACATACGAAGATTTGCAGGGCTTTTACCTTTCTGTCAACAAATGGCAAGTCTGCTCCTTCTACAGGTACATGCCTTAATGAAAATAACCTTTAATCTACAGACTGTTTGGAGATAAACTTGGATACACATTCTTTTTCTTTCTTGTTTGCCCCAGTTTTTGCTGGCCTGAGTCAAGACCCCCTATTATTTGTTGTAAATCACTGTGCTTATTTTGTAGACATAATGCTGTTCTCAGGACAGTGTGTTTGTGATAACTAAGCGAGCCCTGAGGCATTTCTGTTTTTTAAAACTTACTTTTAAAAGAATTTCCAAACTTTCCTGTTTCAATTGCCTGAGAGCTTTTTGTGTTTCTTATGTGAAAGAGGGACAAGAATTTTAGGGGAAAATCATCTGGAAAAATATTTTTCCACCAGAAGAAGTCTATCCTGGGCAAATAGATTATGATAGGCACTTTCATATGTTGCTTGGCTTAAATGGCAAAAATGTTTTGATAACAGAAAAATAGCAAAAGAAACTAAATATTCAGAAATAATATAGGAGCTACCTGGCTGGACATGGTCCTGGGCAACCTGCTCTAAGTGACCCTGTTTTGAGCAAGCATTTGAGCTAAATGATTTCCAGAGATGCCATCCAGCCTTAACTACTCTGATTCCCTCTATTGCAATTAAAAGGAAACAGAAGATTGCAAGGTACAGAATATGGTTTTTATAAAATCCCAATTTTACGTTACACATTCAACTTAATAGTGTCTTAAGCATTGGTCAATTGTTAACAAAACAGTTATTCTTTTAAGCAGCTGAAAGAACTCTGTGCACTTCAAAATACATTTTTCAGCAGCTCTGATGTACATTTCAACAGGAAGATTCATTCCTGACTTTTCCTTGAAAAGGAGGGGTTGGATTTAGGGAACTATCTTTGTAACTCTGTCTTCATTTAACCAAACTATATATACAGTTTCCTTTCACCAACCATTCAGTAACGAAGCAGGAAACAGAATGTATTATCTTAGATTTTTCTTAGTGTTTTTTTAACAAAACTAATTCAAGTATCAAAGTAACAGTACTTAACATAGCATTTATATAATTTCTATAACATAATAATTTACATAACATTTGCAAACCTGCCTTAAAAAATTCGCTGTGAGAAATTAAAGCCATAATCCTGAATATAAAACTTCCATTTCCTCCGAAAAGCTTGTGCAAGGCTTTTAAAAATGCTTTTCAATCCACAACTGATTTGGGAGAACCATGTTTTTATTTGAGCTTGTCTAGCTATTCTTAAAAACAACATTTAGATAAAAAGATAATAATAATTTGCTCTCTAAACCATCTTTGTACTAAAGTTGAAAAAATTCCTGTTGTACAGAATCTGCTCTGTATTCCATTTCCCAAGAAATAGAATTAAAACCAGACGAATATGGAGCACAGGAATGCTAAGACTGATTTAGAAAGAATCCTTTAGAAATTCAGGGTCCAGATGGTCAGCTTCGTCTCAAGCTAGGCTCATGCCAGTAAGCAGATATGCTTTGTCAGACAACACCACACACATGCCTGTTCTGGTTTAGAGGTGACTGTGTAAACCGCCTCCCAGACATAGGAGGAATCAAGCAGCAAATACTGCCACAGCTGCCGTAGTTCATTGAGATGAAGCAGGCTGCCATCTCGCCTAGCTCCACCATGTGTTTGAGCAGCACCAGGATCTCCCCTTCCCCACTGCTCTGTGAAGAGACCAACGCCTGTCTTGCCATCCTTATGGACACAACTGGACAGGGCTCATGGGATAAGGACTGCCAACAGCTTTACTTCTCATATGAACCTATTTTCAGGTTAAATTTTGCCAAACACCTTTGTTTGGAGTGAAATTTCCCTCAGCAGATGTTTACTTCAAGTTGAGTATTTGGGACATAGGTTAGCCACAAGGTTAAGTTCACTGAATCTGAAGAAGGCAATGAAAGGAAAATAAGGATAAATGAAGCACATCGGGAATGTGCTTTCAGCTATCCCAGTAAATATTCCTAAGTAATAAAACCTCTGAGAGGAAGGGGAAAAAAAATACCCTGACATGCGTTACAGGGACCAAGTTCTGCAGCTAAGTTTTCAGAAGACTAGGATGAACTGATCAAACTCTGTCCTAACTCCTCAGGCATCACATCCGTATTATGCTGGACTACAGAGACTGAAAAGGATAAACAGTTGCCATGCCTAAGACGGAGAGTCCTAGGTGGACTGACATTCCAAATACAGAACAAGTAGAGGTTTCCTTAACCAACACGACTCTTCTCATTATTACAACATTGATTTTGATTTTACACAAGGCTAGTACTAAGGCATAAGCAACCATGGCAACACATCAACAAGTGAAAGTATCTGGATAGAAAAGGGGAAGTCTGAGACAGTGAGGTTAACAGGTTGGGGAAAAAAAGAGAGGAAAGTATGTAGGAACAGGAATCAACATGGCTAGTCAGCTAGGAGGAGAGAAAAGCAACCATAAACTGGCATAGAAAATAATAGGAGAGGCTGCCAAAGTGAGGACTGCATTGCTGTAGAGGAAGAAAAGAGATATGTGGAGACACAGAGACATCTATAATCGCCAGATTATAATCACAGAATCTCAGAATGGCTTGGGTTGGAAAGAATCTTCAAAGATCAACTTGTTCAAACCCCCTGGCCGTGGGCAGGGAGACCTTCCATTAGACCAGCTTGCTCAAACTCCCATCTAACATGGCCTTGAACACTTCGAGGGATGGGGCATTCACAACTTCTCTGGGCAACCTGTTCCAGTGTCTCACCACCCTCACAGTAAAGAATTTCTTTCTTATATCCAATCTAAACCTACCCTCCTTCAGTTTAAAACCATTGCCCCTTACCTTGTCACTACAGGTCCTGGTAAAAACTCTCTATCTTTCTAAGCCAACTTTATATGCTGAAAGGCCACAATAAGGTCTCCCCAGAGCATCCTTTTCTCCAGGCTGACCAATAATCCCCCAGAAAACCTGAAAATGAACCCGTAAGTCCAGTGTCCCTAAAGGGGACTGCCCCAAGGCAACAAATGCAGCCGAAACCACTGCCCATATCCATTCTCTTTCTCTTACTGAATGATCTGCACAGGAGTAACTGGCAGCAGTAGTCCTAAAATTTTGCTACAGTTACACGTTTTTTGTGACCTGCATTTTGATTTCAAAGATCCAAACGAAAATCTATGGGCATCAGCTATGCCACGCATGTCACGATCTGATGCTGGTTTTTATTTCTGCTTTCTTCAAATCTACCGCCATGTAAACTCTTAATATGGAACTGGCCTTGTTTAAAACTAGGGCTTTAGAATTATCAAGTTAAAATGTAATTTCATGAAATCAGTATTATAAATGCTTTTAGCACTACGATGCTTTTAAAATAGGCTATTTGCAAATCGATGATTTTTTGGTCTTATATAAGTTATTAATAAACTTCAGTGAAATAGAAGTGTAATTGAATTCCAAAATTACTGTTTGACAGCTGATCACCTACAAACGTGAATGATGAGAAAATGAGCTTAAGTAGGAACTAGGGAAAAAAGATGAATAATCATAAAACCAATAAATTACTATAAATTGTCATTCTATTGTAATTACATGATTTGCCTCTCAATTCAGTTGTCCTTTAATTCAGTCATTAGTGAACATCTGATCATCAGAGTGTCACACACTTTAAAATATTTAGTGTGTCTGTCAGTAAGACTTCACACACAAAGCGGCACCTCTAAATTTCAATAGTAGCCTCAGGATCAGATTTACATCACCTGATGATATATTGGGGGGGGTGTGGGGAGGCAGGGAGGGTGTATGTGTATTTATATTTTCACAGCCTGTCTGCTCATAGATTAACTTTCTCAAGCAACACCATTGTGTTATTTCAGATTTCCTATGGAATCATTGATCCAGATTTTGGAATTTTGATTTTATGCGCATATCGACCACGAGGGAGGGCAACGTTATGCAAATTAAAGTACACGTGTAGTATTGGATAGTCAGACATACGACGGCATAAAGCAAATGAATAAAAAACTACGCAAATACAAAGGGCTTAAAAAAAATCCCTGCTCACTAAGCTGCTCATAGATTATCCCTATGATGAACATCAAAAACTACAGGCTTTCACATAAAAATAGAACAAGCTACAAAAGCAGGGGAAAGCTGCTGGTTTTTAACTTTTTACTTGAGGCCTCTGAAATGCATTACTAACCAAAGACAGCAAAGGACTACATTAGTGCCTAATTTCATGCAGGTAATTCCACTGAAATCCATTATCTTAACTTCTTGTATGCTCTAAAATGTTTTGTGCTGTTTCTTTGTGCTATCTTGACATATCGTAAATGTAAGCACCTCGACGAGTCCAGATACAGCTTCCCATGGCAAAGCCCCAGTTCAGGGTTTTCAGCTCAGTTAAGCCTTGTTGCCCAGAACTCCCAGCACCCTTGTGAACAAGGCATCTGAGTAGGGAAGGGGGTGTCAGGCTGGACCCACACCCTGGAGTCGCTCAGGCTGGCTGCAGACCCCTGCACAAAGGACACAGCCAGAGTGCCCCACAGCGCGCATTCTGCAGGACGTAAAGCACATGCTGTCCCTGCTCTGGAGAGAGGAATTCCTCTTACCTGGAGGCTTTTCTTCAGGGCGTTGCCCTTCATGAGGCAACGAGGGGGCCGTTGGCTGGGGGCGACCTGCCTTCCCCAGCAAGCCACAAGCCGACCAGGAAGCTGGTCAGCCGGAGTAGGAAGCAGGCTGAGAATTGTCCCCGGCAAAAGTCACCGCGGTAGCCCAACAAGTAAACACAGCAAGATAGACCTGTACTCCTGAAAGCCAAACAAAACGTGGCTGGGGTGCAGGCTTGAACCCTGGACCACTGATCCCCCATGGGAACTGCAAACAAGTTTCTTGGCACGGTGCTGGCTGTGCCAGCTAGCATGGAGGTGGGGGCGGCGGGGCAGGAGAGGACAGCAGCACCTGCTCCATGGCACAGACGTGAAGGGTAGCACACTGCAGGGGTCTTCCCAGCTGGAAGCACAGACAAGGTTTCACCAGCTTTGTCTCCCTGTACCCCCCACTGTCCCCAGCTGACTTTTTACCCTTAAATACACCCACCATTCCAGACTCCAGAGCATCCTGGACATGGCACATTTCACGCTGTAAAAACTTCACCTGCAGGAAATTTTCTGCAAGAAAGCATGCTTTCGGCATCATTTTTGATACTTTCCACCAGGGAGACGGGGGTGGGTGGGATGTGGAGAGAGAGATAAATAAATAAATGAACTGTTTTAGGGCCATGGGATCCAGAGCAGCGTAACATGTGGAGGTGCATAGCCTCACTTTCTCAGAGAACTTCATCCCTGCATGATTAAGGATTCCAACACTGCAGTCCTGCAAAGAGCTACCAGTTTAAAAAAAAAAAAAAAAGAAAAAAGAAAAATCACACCACGACCACAAACTTTGCTGACTTCCAGGAAAGTACAGTTAGATAGTTAAAAGTTTTAGCGGTCACGTTGCAGCAAACTGTGATCAGAAATGATCATGAAAGACAGATTCTAGGGAGAATAAGTACAGAAGAAACTGTGTTTTTTCCAGAAAAGGGTATCTTAACACTACTACAACACACATAGTAAGTTGCTTAATATCTCTGAAAGTAGGAATTCCAATGAACCATGAAAACTTTCTGAGGATCAAAACCATCCTCAGTGAAGACAGGAATTTTTAAAGTAACGCTCCATGTAGTTTAGAGGGATCAAGAGTATCTAAAACCAGAGATTATATTAAAAACCTTAGAATCTTAGCCAGAACCGGTAAGTATTTACAATGATTTTATCACACATTAATAGCAGACTTCGAAGGCGATATTTTACTCTTAAGCTGCAGTAAGGCTTAGTAAGAGGTAGAATTAAGAGTCTGTAGCTGGAGCTAGAGAAAATAATATTCCAAAGTAAGCAATTCTGCTTTCATTAAAACAGCACTTACGTGTAGCATTTCAGAAAGAAGCTAGTGTAAACCTCCAGAAAATTCAAGTCCTCAGGTCATAAAGCATCGCCTTCAAATCTCGCAGTGCAGTGCCTTGCAAAAGTAGACATTTTCTGGCTTTTAAAGTAGTGGCTCCTCAAGGGGTTATTCCATACCTCTTTCCATATTCTTTTCCCACCCTGGCATGTACACCAACAAATGTTGCTAACCACCCTACAGAAAACTGCCCTTTCCCTTTCTGCTGCTGTTGTCTTTCCCTATTGCACTCCAAACCAGGACAAGAAAGGCCATACAGCCCCATTACACTGATGTAGCTCTTTACTAGTGCTACTGGCTTTTTTGTGGATTTTAAGTGCTATCTTTCATTATTCCTCTTGCATGGAAAAATTGCTAGAAGAGTGCTATTTGATCAGTCTGTATTGCACTTTTTGGGGAACACCAGCATTATGACTATTTCTTCCCATGGGTTATCCTATACATCAGTATTCCCCCAGCTAAGCGCATGACAAGGCAATTCAATCTAAATGTTTGAGTAAAGGGCCTTAGTGTTATTTCTGTGAGAAGGCTTCAGGAAATGGTTGTAATGACTGGGGTTTATGTTCTCAAACTTTGTTTTGTCATCAGGAGTAGCTGGTTTCATCCAAAATAAACTTGAACAAATTATTCAGAGCAACAGATGTTCGATTTCAAACAGAGAGATTTATATTTAAAAAAAAAAAAAACACACAAGGTTGACTAGTGAGGCATTACGTAGATAGATGTTCCTGTAACGTTTAGTTAAATGCACAGCATAATGACAACTGGTCATTTCAGGCCTCAGCTAATTGTTTTGTTTACTGTACACAGACATGCTGTGTTATATCCACTATATGGAATCTATTCTAAAAATGTAAGTGATTAACAACTTCTCCTCTGTTCATAATTAAATATCTTGATAGGAGGCATCCATATGGAGATAACAGAGGCAAATAACAGATTTTATATCCCAGAAGTCCAAGGGCAGCACTCTGCTAGAAATTTCATACACCAAAAGGCTGGAGTAAGGCCAGTCTCTTTAACGGTCAAAGATAGATGGATGTACAGACACATTTGTGCCACACACCATGTTGTACTGCAAATGCCTGGGACATCACAGGTCTTACCATCTGTTTAAATGGATGAGCCACAGATGTTCAAACCTCCGTATCAGCCGAGTCCAGAAGCTGTATACAGTATTCAGATTCTGAAAAGTGCAAATATTAAAAATACAGCCCTAGATTTAATTTTTAAGAGTGGTTTCAAGTATTTTATAGCTTTTCTCTGTGTAAATGATGGTTTATACACATAAATGTCTACTCACCACAGTAATGTTATGTCAGTATATGTACTACTGAAAGTACAGAAAGTAGAAAACATATTCTCTTATAAATGTATCTTCTCTTCTATATCACTTTACTCATGAGGCAGGAAAGAAGAGACAGAAGGATAGAAATCAATGCAGACTCCTTGGCTGTAAATTAATGAAACTCTTCACATCAATGCCCAGACCTCAAAGATCTTACAGAGGATGACATCCCTAGATAATGTGATAAAGAATAGACAGACTACCTTTCAACTTCTTAACTGTTAAATGTTGATTTAAAAAAAAAAAAAAATTTCAAGACGTTTTGATACAAATTGAATGAAATCTTATGTTTAAGATTTAAAAACAGTAAGCAAAATCAGCACCAGCAAAATGCAACTTTTTATTGTGCAAAAAAATTTTTACACATGTACAACCACGCACTAACTCTGTGTATCACAACAAATGTCATATGCAAAACACCCTTTTTTAATGCTGTAAAAATAACTACATTAAGGAGTTTAATGTTAAGTAAGGGCCTATATTTTCAAAATTCTAAGATAAAATGAGCAAAATCTTGTTTTATTTTTAATTGCATTTGCGGAAAGGTTGGACCCTAGAGGAAACACAGCTATCAGTGAAAACTGGTTGAGTCACATATTGAAATTCAGCATAGCAAGATCAGCTGTATTCCTCTCCCCTACTGTGTAAGACATTTATGTATTGCAGTCAACTGCAGGTTTTTTTTAACAGGAACCAGAAATCTTAAGGTATAGGAGAGCTGTTTGGGTTAACTACTACCACGAACAAACATAGATTCGATTGATCACATTTCATGGCATGCACATCGCTTATGTTCTGAAAATTCTGGTTTTCCAGCGAAATTGAGTGTAAAAGAGCTTTCAAGCCTTGCCAGCTCAGTTTACACAGCAGAGTCCCTTTAGCACATCTTGATGCTTTGCTGTCACAGGCCATAAAGCCACCTTCTACTTTGTTCCACTCTAGCTCCTAACTCACCCTCAGCCCACTCCCAAACACATATCAAGCACAAAGAAAGTATTTGTAATCCACACTGCGAAGAAAAAAAAAAAAAAAATCTCTACACCTCTAATTCCATAAGAAAATACAAAAAAAAAAAAAGCTGTTTCTTTCCCCTTATCATCTTCTCATATTCATTACTGAACTGGAATAATTTAAATTTTTAGTTTGGCAACCTACAAATTATATACTTGCAGTCCTTATGTGAGCACCTCCGACCACGAAAATTTGAAAAAGTTTTGGTCTGCATTGGTTTGGCAGAACTGGAGAGATAAATGAGATCGTACTTAAGTATGATGTATCAAGAAAGCTAACAGACTCTCCACAGGCTGTAACTCAGATTCTAGGCTTTAGTAAGGCTGAGCTTTGCTAGCTCTCAAAATCACTCTGACAAATGAAACTTGCTGGCAAATTATTTAATGCAAAAGACATCATTATTTCTCAGATGGAGAACAGCAAGTTCCAGTGAGCCCCTGAAGGAACAGTGTGTTCTCCGTACACAAGCCAGGAGCTATGCTACTTGGGGAGAATATTTATGTTACAGCCTGAAAATGTAAATACGTCTGTTTTCTACTTTAGGTAACAATACTTTCATTCAAGGATAGCAAGCCAAAATGCAGGAACAGAGTATGACTTTTTCAGATGCACAAAACTCAAATCCTGACACAACAAAACAAAAGCAACTCTGTCCTTGATCCTGAGAATGCAAATACATGCAAACAACCAGTACCGGTTTTGCTTAAGGCCCTTTCCACATATAAACAAATGTAAAAGCCCACATGCTATGAACATCCACATAAGCATCTTTGAAATATATTGAAGTATCAGTGTGTTCACTGAAGAATTCTTTAAAGTGACAGCAAAGACAAAATTACACAAGCAAGCTAAAAGCTGCTTCATTAATAATATGACTTGGAGACTTTTTCTTTTCCCCTCTGGGCCAAATTGCATCATGCACTTTGTTTAAAAGTACAAATGAACGTGTTCAAGATACTCTGAAGATATTAATTTGATTAGCTAATTTTAGCTTCAACATTCCCACTTATTCCTGTTGGTTGCCTCCTATCACCAAACATGATTGGAATTCTTTTTTTCTTCTAGACTTTTTTCTTTCCTCTCTTCCTCTGCCCCCACCCTTCAATCTGCTGAGTGTTCCACCAGAACACACAGATATCACAGACACATGCTTATGCTGTTTCAAGAGATATAATACATTATTTTACTGATGTGATTACACTTTTTTCGCTTTTTGCCAAGACTGTTTTAACTCTTAAGTATCAGCCAGGAAGAAAGCAAATCTCTGATTTAAAAAGAAAAGAAAAAGTAAGGTTTGGGTTTTTTTTTTTTTAATTTTGACCCAGCTATTTATTTTTCAAGTTCTGGAATAATCTTTATATAGTGCATAGTTAACTCAAGAAATTTAAATTGACTACTGTAAATAAGAAAAGAAAAAGTTCAGTACACCTTAGGCTAAGTGAAACTCTTTTTCTGTGAACTCTAAATTTCTGGTTATAAGTTTGATATTTTTTGTATGAAAGATTATAACATAAAACCATAACAATGCAGTCACATCGATACATTTTTCTGTGAAGCCAAAGTATTTTAGACCTGTAAAACTGAGGTACATAGAAATATTTATTTTCAAAATTTCCAAGTGCCAGACTCAAAGTCACTTACTGTTATCATTCAAATAATATTGCGTAGCAACAGCAACAGAAGGCCCTGTCAGATACTCTCCTAATTTTGACCTGTACTTAATTCCCAAGGCTGCTGTGAATTATTAGCTGCCCTAATGAGCAATGCTCCTGCCTTTCTGGGGTTGTGTAGGACAATTCCTGTCTGTTGTCTGCATGAAGAACCCACCACTCGTACAGGTTTAAGTTGTGTCCAGTAGATAAGGTGGGCACATTTTGCTGTTGCTGTCACCTCCCCCATTTCTTCTTAGCGTTTTGGGGTAGGGGTTTCTTCACACAACTGACATCTGGCACACAGAGACACCAATGGAAGAAATGCTTCTACTGGCTGCAACTGGCTTACGATTAACTGCCCATCAGGAGTCAGTAACACAGTGCAAAACACACCTGCGGTCAGCACTCTGGTGCTGCCCTGAGCAGACATAGTTTCAATGTTTGTAAACAAACTGTTTACAAAATTATTTCCAAAGCATGTTGGAGTTTTTGTATAAATTATGTTGTTAACGTGCATATGTGAACTTACACTGAAAATTCACTAGCAAAGCATCAGACCTTCAAGTTTAAAGGGAATTTTAGTTCTCTTTATAAGCCTTTCAAAATTACATAAAGCATTTCTTCATATCCATCTTACATTTAAGCAGACAAACACACATAAATTTTATCTGCTTCAGCCAAACACCGATACATACAACTCAGCCAGCAAGACTAAAAGTAGGTGCTATACTAAAGCTGTAACTTGGGCTGTCTTCCCTGAAGGTTAAGCTTCCTTGGCTCTATAGAGAAGTGTCTCTGGCATGTTTTAAACAAGGATGCAAATCTGAGACTCTCTACTAAACAACTGGGAAAAACCTTTTCAAGGAGTTCTGAAAAAACCAGCTATCTGGACTTATTGAAGCAGATGTAAAATACTGTAATAGTTATTTAACATATTAAGATACAAAAAGTTTCTTTCAAGTAGCAAGGAGGCGCAGAACTATAAATTGGGGGGCATCTATACAAGAAGCAGTAAAATGTTCAGTGCAAGCTAATTCTGCTCTATTTAGCCTTGGCAAAATGTACCTGTACTGTTTCTAGGACCAAACAGGTATCCTAGTGTGGAACTTCACTGACCCAGCCCTTTGCTACAGATATCTCTAATACAACACCGTATTGCAGATATAGTCCAGAATTACATTCCTTCTTTGGCTGCTGACCTGCTCTGACTTGCCCAAGGTTATGTTTAAATTATGCGCATTTCCATCCTGTGCCTACCATCCTGTTTAGTTTATAATCTCATAAGGGCAGGCACTGCCTTTTACTACTTGTTTGAACAGCATCCAGCAGACCAGGACTTTGATCCAGCCTGTAGACACTGCTTGAGGTATGTGAGATTCTAAATATCATGTATAGAATTCTGTATCAATACAGTTTCAGTTCCTGGAGACAGGGTATTAACAGTATTGAAACAGTGCATATACTCAGCTACAGCACAGGACCAATTTTCCTTGTTACTCCCCTTAAGACCACAGTAAACACAGTGCCATAAGAAACTCAAACTTGTAAGGTTTTTTTTCCCATCATCTCTCTTACTTGTTGAGCACAAGACAAGTAAAGTAGCAATGTTCAGAGTTAAATAACCTGACTAGCAGAGATAACCTTCACTCAAGTGAGACATGACAAGTCACATGGCTGTTCAGACCACAATACCACACTCCACAAGTTTAATGTCTCACCAGGTTATTTCACTGTGCTTCACGTACATCCAAGAAACTATGCTGAAACTAGCTTTTCAAATCTAAGAGAACTACTTTGGATTTCTCATTTCAGAAATATCATAGAAGCTATTATTTTATACTATAATTCGTTGCCTCACTTAATGCATACCATCTCAACCATCTTGATTTCACTGCTGTTCAGGTTTTATATTACACATGTAGTAGTGTACCTATTTATTCTACACTTATGACCACTAAGGTAAAGCTGGCAAAAGTTATCTGAAATATTAGCTGTGTGAGCAAAGCACTTTTTTTTTAACTACATAAAGCCATTTAAAGGAATTAAACAGTTTACTTTGCTAACCCACATCTAACAAAAGTACTGTAGACAGTATCACAGAGAATATTGACTTTCAGTTTGTGATGGTCACTTTAATCTTCCGTGGTTCTATGCATTACAACATAAGACATGCAAGCAACAATATTGCTAAAATTCCTTTCTTATTTTCCATTACAAGTTCAAGAAATAATTTCTTTGCTAGCAAAAAAAAAAAAGAAAAAGAAAAAGATTTTTACAGCAGTTTTACAAGGGAATTTTATATCCCCAGAAGCTACAACATTCATTAGAAAGAGCAAGTCAGCTGTCTGAAAAACATTTACTATTTTTAAATTATTTATTCACACAAATCCATCTATGGCTTAGAAGAAAAGCCAGTAAGAAACAGCATAGGCTTATATCCTGCTAGCCGAAAGTATGTACTTCTTGGTGTAACCCAAGCTATTTATCCACAAACGCCAGCTTTATTACACCACACAATGAAATCATGTTTCCAGTGGAAAAACAAGAAACACAGAAAGGTATTTGCATGAACTAGTACATTTATGGCAATGAATATGACCTTGTAGCATTTACTAGAGAGGTGTAGAACACTAGCTTAGTAGCTTTCTAATTTCTGATTTCAATCTGCTGCTTTATTGTTTCAAACCTGAGTTGCACAGAGGTAACACCCAACAATCTCAGGAAACCAACAAGGGAGTCACTGTGATAAGTCCATCTGATTAAACCACAGATCCTGAACAGCATTTCCCACTGGGTTCTAATGCACTGTGAGTAGGATTTGTTTTTAAACAAACTAAAGTGTGAACTCTAACATGCTGGCATTTCACTTGCTACAAAAACAACCTCTACAGATTAAGGAAAACATCACAGTACCATAAAAAAGCATAAAAGGGGGAGGGGGAAGCGTGTTAGTTAAGCTTTGCAGTTCTTTGAAATACTAGATGTTAGCAGTGTCCTGCTTTTTTACTGGTATGTCTGTTCTTATTTAGAGAAGATGCAGGGGGAGAGTGTAAAAGGCGTGGGCATTCTTTATTATATTGCCAGTTGAGAATTGTGTGCATTTCTTCATTAGTTCTACTGCAATTGCTAGTATACATTATAAAAATTGTGTGAAAATATAAGACACGCCACACGTCTTGATTAGGCACAAATGAGGTGCAATGCGGCATCACAGTATTTTATTATGGAAGAACAAAAAATACAGTGATCAAACACAGCCCATTTCAGAAATGAATGAACTCCAAATGCACTGACCACATGCAACATCATGAAACTATTTTAACTGGCACGAGAAGAGATACAGAGTTAACTGTACCTGTTCTCACACAGCACAGAATCTGAAATGTTAGCAGCTATTGAACGACTTCCTAAACACAAGCATTCTTGTTTACGGTATGTAATTAACAGAGTAGAAAAAGTCAAAATTACTCACAGAGTCCTGAAGATGCAATAGCAAGCTATCTAAGACAGGAAATTCCAGTGCAATATTGTAAAACCAGTAGGAATAAACATGCATAAAGTCAGGAACTGACAGGCCTCTGGATTACTGCAACTGTAGGAATCATGCTCGTGCATGCTGGGCTATAATTTATGAAACGGAGCCCAGGAAACGACCAATCGTTTAGCTCCTCCTAACAAGTCCAACTGGCTACGAAAAGCTGGAGGTGCTGCACAGAACAATGAAGAGGAGCTATCCCACATACTAATCTGCTTATCTAGGATTGCCTTCTGTGTAGAGAGAGGGAAGCATGTAACGAGGAGAGAAAAAAAAAAGAAAAATCACAGCTTTGCTGTTGTTGAAACAACTGAATAAATTTCAGCCTACAGGCAAACCGTCCACTGTATCAGATGGCTAGTACTACAGTCAAACACTCGCAGCATTTCAGAAGACCGCCATCCTCCTTAGTAGTGATTTTTTTCACATTGACCAAAAGCCACATGAACTAGATTTGTATTTCCTATGCAATTGTTTCAGAATTCTCCTGCTCCTAATTTAAATATAATGTTACTGCTTAATGCGAAACATCCTTCCATAAAATCTTATTATAGTAAGCATTTTTTTTTTCAGATCACAGGTGGCTGTTCAGTGCATTAACAAGCAGCACTTTCTGGAAAGCCATCCGCGTAGTCCTAGGTTTTAAGACTTAAAAGACCATCATTTACCAAAGAGATAAGGGGAAGAACAAGAAAATGTGTCTTCAATTAGTAGCAAAAAATTTAAATGATCTGGAACAGACCAGGATTTATACACTAGAGCATATGGAGCAAAAGTTGTCCTTTGAGGGAGATTCTGTGGTTTCGAAATGTGAGTTTGACCAATTTAAAACTAACACCACTCTGATGTTTTCTGTTAAATAACTTTTCTGAAGTGCCTCAGACTAACATAAAACATTTTATTCTTAATTGTGGTTTATTTTATAAAAATTTATAAAATAAAATCTATAGTTTAATCTAGTGAAAAATACATATGAATCTGACAAGGTAAGAAATTTTGACCTTACAGAACTATCTTCCTGTAAATGTGTCCACTGAATTAGCCATGTTGATAGATTTCTATTTAGTCAAAAAAGAAGAAACGAACTTTAATACATTTAAAGTTACAGTTTTTAAAAAGAGATGTTAGGCTCTTTAAATAGAAATTCTAGTAATATTAAATGAAAACATAGATACTTTGAGGTGATTTAGCATGAATGTTACAAGGATGGAAATCACATAGGTTCGGTTTCTTTATCTTGAAATCCTTTTTACATATGGTTGTTATTCACATTCTTTCCATTTTCTCTTTCTTCTTGTAATCCATACCTTAATTATTCTGCGATCTCCTTGGCAAAACGTATTTATAAAACACACTCCAGTGTTTGCTCTCATGACATCCATATTCAACAGCTTCTACAGATATTTTTCAGCTTTAGATACTTTCCCAGAGGACAGTTAGTAGCAGCAGATGACCATCTGGACCATCTTGTCCTGCTGGGCATCATTACTTGAATTAGAGAAATGAAAGCCTTTAATCTCACGAATGAAGTCTTTTTGCATACCTAACCAGTCTCCTCCCCAGGTCAGCAGTCTATCACTACATGTAGTAATCATAAGCTATTTCAGCATTCAATCCTTTTAAATGGCTCTTGATGAAAAATTACTATGCAAATAGAAAAAAACCCAATGTGCTGAAAATCAGTTTATAACAGATCCTTAAAATGATATTAAGTTACCTTGCTTCCTTTTATTAGAAAGAATTCTCAATGTCCTACAGATTTCTGAGCAGTAGATAAAAGAAATAACTTTATACAAGGATTCTACCGTTCCACAGTGACTGAAGAGCAGCAGAGGAGCAAATGGAAGAGATAGTGTGCATAAAAATAAAACCTAAAAATATTTTTTAAAAGGGGTAATATTATACAGTTTATCCTAGAGATTTGAAGAAAAATTCTAGTCATACTTATAGGATGCGTATAAAATATTCAGTTACCTGGCAATCTTGTCACCAGCCTATATTCTCTTTGACAAATACTAGAAAGAAACACAATGGCTTCACAGACTAGGAACTTCAGTTGATAACCTTTGCAAGACATGTCTCCAGATTGAAAAAGGAAACCCTATAAATTTCAATTTTATCTTCCTGCTGCTGTAACATAAGGAAAATAAAGCAGTTAGCAGCTAATTTCTTTTTGCAGGGACTGAGGAATAGATTCCTTCACAGAAGGGCATTTGCTAATGAAGGGTGTAAATGAATATACATACACACATGCTAAAGTGGTGGGTTTTTTTTCAGACTAATTCAAGTAGGGTGTAGCCGTTCACCCAGAAATAGACTTCATAGTCCTCCCTTCCACCCCACCATCCATTGAGACTATGACTATGCTTCCCCCAACTCCCTGCCAAAACCACCCTTCTTAAACCTTTTGCTCCTCTTTATGATTTTTCCAAATTATAATGTGAAGGTACTACCTCTAGTTCTCTCAACAAAGAAGCCTACCACAAGTCTCAGCTATGCCCTCAAAGAGTGGCAGTTTCTGGTTTTTCTTTTCAAGATCACAAATAGCATTATTTCCTACCATTTCCACCAGCACAGGAGATATACATACCCTGATGCCCACATTCAGTGTTTTGAAAACAAAATTCACTGTAGCACCATAATAAATTTGTACTATTCCCGTATTTGCTGCATAACTCTGGAGAGTATCACATTGCCAGTTTACTGTAGTTAAATTTAAAACCAAATAATTTACTGAAACAAAATCCCACAGTTAAGAAAAGCCTTCACTGAATAACTGGAATGTCTGAGGTAAAGCAATACAGTTAATCCATCAGAACTTAAGATATCATATCCTTGGCATTTCATTTTTTTTCTATCTTTTTAAATTATTCATCTGCATGATAGGAATTTTCTGCACGTAATTAATTCTTCCTGTGCTGGGCTCTCTTTCAGAACTCCCTGATCTATTGTGTTGCTGGGTCTGCCACACTGGTATCAACTCCACATCTACTAATAAAGTCAGCATCCTTAGAAGTAATGCATTCCTCTGCCAGTTACTTTTTTTTTTTCTAAATAGTTCACCCACAAATGATTTCTCTTTGTCAATATTTGAAGTATTTTGTTAGCTGAAAACTTTTTAAACACTATAGCATACAGGTTAAAAGGAAAACGTATCAAGCAGGAAGTTCAGCACTTATCTGCCTGGAGGTTAGCTTTTCTGGCAGACTGAAGGGGAATCCCATTTCCATACATTAAAGTGTCTGGGCATAGTAGACTCTGAACATTTAACTGATTGGAAGAGGCAGGCACAGCCTAGGTATGAGTGAGGAGGCTTGGCGTTGCAGCTGGCTCTAAGGGAAAGCGTTAATGAGAGGCACTTCGTGCCTCATCTCTCCTTAGCTAAGTTTGGACCTGTGAAAAAAAGGGCTACTCCTGTCAGTGGCAATTAGGTTGTCCGAAAGAAGAATGCGAGACTGAGTTACGTTCCATTATATTTCAATTTTCTCAACACACTTTCAACCCTATTGTGGATTATGCTACTCATCCCTTAGGTTTCACATTCCTTTACTCCTGCAGTTCCATCTGGCAGATGACCAGATATATATGACATAAAACGTTTACTTGATCCTTCACAACGTACTTGTGTTTAGCTTTCCTAGGATTAATTGCAGTCCATGAAGTTCATACAGAGGTGATTGTTACGAATTTCTCTGTATGGACTAACATCTCTCTGTATGGACTATCATCTACAAAATCACCCCTTGCGGAGCACACTCACGAAATATATGTAAAGAAAGGCATATTGCTATCACACTGAGCTCTAAAAACAGAAAGGAAATTCTACACACCAGGTCAGCATTGAAAATAGCAGATATGAACAATGGAAACAGAGATCCACAGGCAGGCTACAAGAGAAATTCTGACTGTTTACCCATCTGATTAATCAGCAGGTATAATCTGCTAGTGAACGTTACTTGAAGAATAAGGTTTCTCTGATAATATTACGAAACAAGTACTGTGTGTTGAATGACTTGAGGTATAAACAAACATACAAGAGTTTAATAAACAAGTTGTTCGCCTCTCCAGATGTTGATTTTATTTCATACAGCAGCAATGCCAACAAATACCAGATCGTAAAAGATAATTGTACTCTGTATGATAGTTTTGCAAAGGAAATCTTTTGAACAGTACACAAAGAAACATGGAAAATATGCGAAGAATGCAACATATGATCCATGAATACACATCCTACATCTGAAGAAGAATGACCTCTTCCATCATCTAACTTATTTACTGATTTAGTAAAAAAATATGTAAAAACACGTGAAAATCCTGCTCAGAGTAAACAAGAACAACCTCTAGTTCAGGCTACATTATGTGGCTACAAAACCAAGGTGACAAAACAAAGTGTATTCATAGCAGATTTTTTTAAAGAAAAAAATAATAATCCTGTATACAGGTATATATATATAGGAACCCAAGGATCCATCTGTACTACTGGTTCAGATGCATATGAACAAGATCAGACAGTGCTAAACTCACTACTAGACGCCCAGTTAACTGACAACTTTAATGCAAAAGCAATATAAGCAATTTTCATAGCTAATCAGTTCTGTATGGAGAGAAAAGAGTATTGTACAGTCTGGCTGTTAGTACTTGCACACCTTAGTATGTAAGCCCACACAAAATTGTGCTGTATTATATGCATGTGCTTGAATTGTGCACAGGATGGAGATGCTTCAAGACCCCAAAGAACTTCTAAGTCAAAGTAATATTTAGTAAATATTCTTATTTCAGTAACTACAATAACTACTTATTGATTTTGTTGATAGAACAGTTGCACTAAGTCAGACAGAAAATTAATATCTCAAATTTTAAAGTGAGCTATATGGGATGCTTAGTGGAAGTCATACCCACTACCACCACCAAAAAAAAAAAGAACGTGAAAAAGGAAAAAAATACCCAAAGGACAGAAAAAAGATAGGCTTTATTATTAGCATCCTTTGCCCTTTAATAAAGCCTGAAGGGTTTAACTGAGATCTAGCACTCATTTCACAAACAAGAGAAGCAAAACCCCACACTCTATACAGGGCTTATTAAAATATATGGAAATGTAAAATTCCTCTCAGTTTAACACATGCCAAGAGAGACACAATATTAAGCAACTTTTACCATGATCACTGACTCTGGAATGGAATCCAGTCTTCTAATGCTTACTCCAGGATTTAAGCCACAAGATACCCACCTCCATCACTATTTATTGCAGCAAGTTACAGCTTATAAACTACCTATGAGGCAGTGATGTTATATAAACTGCTACTCTATGACTGAGCATCCTGTATACGTAGAATCAACTTTATGCTATCAAAGATATATTACCTATATCCCAGAGAAGCAATGATGAAAGATTGTTAAATCTCACTGGGCCTTTGGAAAGCAGAGTCGGGTTTAGACTAAGGAGAGGCTGAAGTCAAGGGAAATCAGTCCACCCACACTGGCTGGCCCATGAAGAGAGAAGGGTAATAGAATTATTCCAGAAACAGCAGAAGATATGGGGACATTATTAGGAGTCTCAGTACCTAGAGAGCTATAGAAGAATTTATAGACTCTCACAGATTCACAGGAAGAATGATCCAAGGGAGAAGATAAACAGGAGACAAACATATTAAAAGAGTGGTTTAACTTGCACACATTCTCTCTCCCACAGAGGTAAGAAACTCAGATGAAGAAATAGAAAAGCAACTTCATGATCTAGAGTGCTAGTTTTCATAAAAAGGGTCTCCTTTTCTCCATAGTAACTACTAACATTTGGTCAGGAATGATGAAACTGTCTCCAAGAGCCTAAGACAGCATGTCTTGAAAAGAATGATAAACCTTATGCTCAGTCACATGCCACATAAGTTAAGAAAGCAGCCAACTGAAGTTCAGCACCTAGCAGATCCACTGTGTTTGCAGCCCTGTCAATAAACCTAGTAAGTACCCAGCTAGGGAAGCCCTACAAAGTTTCCATTTTCTTGCTCCCAGAAAAGACTGATGGTTTTAGAACTTCTTTATACTGAGAACCTAAGCACTAGAAAGTTCTACAACAAAGTTCAACAGCTCTACAGTTGCACACAAAAGTGATGCTTTCAGTCCCCGCAGTAAGAAAGTTTGGAATCCTTTGAGAATAGATAGCAACTGCATTAGAAACTAGCTATAAAACCTGGCATTTCTAACTTCTAAATACTAGATTTCAGAAATTGTGTATTATTTTGCACAGGATTTGCAGGGGAGGCTTTTCTTGGAGGGAGGAAAGGTGATATGTATGTAGTTTCCTAAGTTTATACGGAGGAAAATGTTATGCTTTATATCTGCCGCTCTAAACCTTCAGTAACGGTTGGGAGGAGCTGATAGTTGTCAGCCCACACAGCAGACTAAGCACTGAAGCATATAGTTATCATTTAAAGACATTACTCACAAGCCCAGGAACTTCGTAGCTTGATGGCATGGATGGATGACTGGAGCCAAGCACTGGCTGTCAAGGAGTGAGAAAGTGTACTGAAGAACGAGCCCTCCTCGTTATCTCTCTCCGTATCCTAACCTGGGAGCATCAGGCTTTTCTTTCATTGCTCCCAGCTGGGAAAAGTAGAAGTATTCAAACTATTTGTAGCATCTAGAAATAGAATCAGGTACAAAACAGAGTGGGGAAGGTTAAACCAGCATGTTTCCTGCCTAGTGCAATTCCCAGAGGTGCCATGAGTCAGATCTGTGCAGAATGATAACAACACTATAAAAACCCCAAGCAATTTGTAAGACCCCCACCAAGTCATTAGGAGGGGAAAGGGAGAAGTGGAAGACTGTCAGGAAGGAATTAAAGTTACCACGTCAGGTGAGAAAAGGAAAAAAAAAAACCACAAAAACAGCCTACACTTTACCTTTTTTGGGAGCCCCACAAGTTCAATGGTAGCTATGGATCTGTGTGGGGCTGGAATCTTGCACCGATCTTCACTTTCACCCTCTCTGGCAGTCTCAGATGTTCTTAGTGAAGCAGCAGCTGTCACTCTGGCAGCAGCAGCATGAGCCTAGCTGAGTTTGTACAAGTAGTTATTTTAGCACATTGCCTTTTTCTTTCTTCTCAGAAAAAATTCTGCAATTTAATACTTTGGATAGCTCAGCTAGACCTGGATAGGATTTGACTGGGTAAAGAAAAAAAAAAGCCCTAAATAAAACAGTTCTTTCAGTCCTGGTGTTCTTTTTCTCAAACAACGGCTGTGAACGAGGGCACAAGAGATTTAAGAGGAAGTGGTTTTTTTTTCTGGTGGGAAATATTAAGCAATTAAGTTGTAATCAGAGCAGGTCACATTTTTGGTTGCAAAATGCCAACTGTAATTGTCTTAAGAACATGAAATAGTTTTAAGAACTGTCAGTGTCATCTCTAGACCACAATCAAACTGTATAAGCCTGTGACAGGGAAAACCAGGCTGGCTCTTGCTTTCACTCCCTCTTCTCTGTTGCTTTTCTTATAGCAAGCAATAGCCTAGAAGCCGAGTCATAGTTTAAGTTACATTTCTGCTGAATTCATCCATCTCTAAAGTCACAGTCTATCCCCTGTCTAGATGTAGATCATCCACAGCCTTTTCTGGTCAGAAATTTTCCACTCTGCACAAAACATGAAAAGTTGGATGGGACACTTGAATATCCTGTGTCCTCTTTATTCCAAAGAGAGGCCATATCTTTGTCTTCATAAGTAAGTTCTAATAAACTCATAAATATCATCACCTTGAGTACCATGTGCAGTTCTGGGCCCCACAATTTAAGATGGATGTGAAGGTCCTTGAATGCATCCAGAGGAGGGCAACAAGGCTGGTGAAAGGGCTGGAAGGAATGTCCTTTGAGGAGCGGCTGAGGACACTGGGTTTGTCTAGTTTGGAGAAAAGGAGGCTGAGAGGTGACCTCATTGCTCTCTGCAGCTTCCTGAGGAGGGGAAGTGGAGAGGGAGGTGCTGAGCTCTTCTCCCTGGTATCCAGTGACAGAACGTGTGGGAATGGTTCAAAACTGCTCCAGAAGTAGTTCAGACTGGACACTAGGAATCATTTCTTTACCAAGAAGGTGATCAATCACTGGAACAGGCTTCCTAGAGAGGTGGCTGATGCCCCAAGCCTGTCAGTGGTTAAGAGATGTTTGGACAAGTCCCTTAATAACACGCTTTAGGATTTGCTCAGCCCTGAATCAGTCAGCCAGTTGGACTGGATGATCACTATAGGCCCCTTCCTACTGAAATACTCTATTCTATGCAAGAGAAGGTAAGGGCTTTGACATTGCATTGCTCTGAAACATCACGAGCCATGGACAATCATGTGGTGAGAATGGCCACACCTGTCAAACCTCAGGTTCATAAATCTGTGATCCTCTCTCACACTGGCAAGCAGCTAATGCCAATGAAAGTGTAAACATGTAAAAAAAGGTCTCTCCAGAACGCACTTGCAAACTTCAGCAAGCTGTGGATCAGTAATGCACTGAGCCAATGCATTGGCATCATGACTTGTAATAACTCCCAATTAATTCTTTTCTTCCATTAATTTATCCAGCCACATTTTGAACCCACGTTTTTAGCAATAGTGCACCTGCTAAACTACTGGAAAATAGTTTTATTCCCTGAGATTTACTTACGTCATTGTTGGAACTGAAATCTGTTCATCCATTTGAGAAAGAATAATGACAGGTTTGTTTTATTGTCACATACACTGAGAACTTGACCTTTGCATTTGAGCACAGGTTGAATGGGAGAAATTATTCTTCAGAGCATCTGTGTAATCAGGCCCTAAATGAAATCTGAAGCTTTAGTAGTAAGGGAGACCATTGTCTAAGTGTGGTGCTAAACTTCTAGCCCCATTTCACATCCAAATGCATGATAAGCTATTTGGTAACAGACATCAAAAGAGCAGGCACCAGTTTAACCTTTAAAAGGTGGGATAAGTGGAAGTATTAAGAGTTCAGAGTGTTATTGGAAGTTAGAGACTAAACAAGTTGAGACACATGATGAAAATCCTTTCAATTTCACATAAATAACACAAGGCATTCAACTCAATCTAAGACCATAAATTCACACACATTCATTAAAAAAAAATCTAAGCTGTTTTTTGAGAATCAGCTGTCTGTTAAAAATAATTTTTTGGTCTTTCAGACCCTATATCCGGCTGACCTGTTTAAGACAGCATCTCTCCATTCTAGGCAAGTTCCCTCTTCTAGGTAAATATATGTAAATAGCTTTTCTTCCTCAAAAAAAATATGGCAAGTTTGAAATTGTTTCCATTTCATTATGCACATCTTTCAGCTTCATGTGATAAAAGTGCTTGAAACAAATTCCTGTGAAATTATGTCTCATCATACTATGCCAGATCTCTGAAGCAATGATCAAACATTCTAGAAGACCAATTACACATTCTAATTTAATGATGTCATGCAGTATTGATACAGCTGGAAAAGAGGAACTTCTTTTCATAAGTTATCACAGTACTAATATTTTGGGTTTTTTAAAAAATCATTCCATACTGAGACATTCCTCTCAACCCACTACATATATAAACAATTATGTATGATGTAGTCAATAATTTTTGTACTGGCAAAGTAAAATGACCTGACCTTTAGGCTCAAAATAGATTTAAGAGTCAAATCAAGTGCCCAAGATTTAAAAGCAGTTCAACACAGTCCTGCAGCTGTCATTCACATACACATATTGAGTCATGAATGGGGAGGAGCAATAGACTAAAAATCAAACCCTGTCTAAAGCTGCAAACAAGCTAAATCCTTAAAGTGATCTTTTAGGTGACCTGAAGTTTCCACATTGTATTGGGTTTGTGTGGTAAAGTTGTGGTATTGGGGGTGGCTACTGGGGTGCCTTCTGTGAAAAGCTGCTAGAAGCTTCCCCTGTGTCTGACAGAGCCAATGGCAGCCAGCTCCAACACAGACTCATTGCTGGCCAAGGCCAAACCCATCAGTGATGGTGGTAACATCTCTGAGATAACGTAGCTGGCGGGGTGGGGGTGGGGGGCGGAGGCGGGGCTAGGCCGTGGCGGGAACTGCACAGAACCACAGCAGCAGAGAGAGAGAATTGAGACTATGTGAGAGAAACAACTGTGCAGACACCAAGGTCAGTGGAGGAGGGGGAGGAGGTGCTCCAGGTGCTGGAGAAGAGATTCCCTTGCAGCCCATGGAGGTTAATGGTAGAGCAGATATCCACCTGCAGCCTGTGCAGGACCCACACCAGAGCAAGTGGATGTCCAAAGGAGGCTGTGACCCTGTGGGAAGCCCACACTGGAGCAGGCTCCTGGCAAGACCTGTGCACCCATGAAGAGAGGAGCCTGCACTGGAGCAGGTGTGCTGGCAGGACTTGTGACCCCATGGGGGACATGCTGGAGCAAAAATATGTCACATTGGAAAAGTTATTGGAGGACCGTCTCCTGTGGATGAGACCCCACCCTGGAGCAAGGCAAGAGTGTGAGCAGTCCTCCCTGTGAGGAGGAAGGAGAGGCAGAAATACTGTACTATGAGCTGACCATAACCCCCATTCCATGTCCCCCTGCACCCTCCACGGGAAGGAGGTAGAGAAAAGTAAAACGTAAAGTTGAACCCCAGGGAGAAGGAAGGGCAGGAGGGGAAGGTGTTTTTAAGATTTGGTTTTATTTCTTGTTATCCTACTCTGATTTGATTGGTAATGAATTAAATTGATTTCCCCAAGCCAAGACTGCTTTGCCCATGACAGTAATTGGTGAAGGATCTCTCCCTGTCTTTGTCTCGCCCCACGGCTCCTTTTGTTATGTTTTCTCTCTCCTGTCCAGCTGAGGAGTGGCTTTGGTGAGCACATGGTGTCCTGCCACTGTCAACCCACTACATCAGAGATCTTCATAAAGCAACAGATAGTAACATATCGTGAAGATTATGCACATAAGCTGAGCAGCAGCCATATGGTCTTGTTATCAAAAGGCTGTTTCCTTATCTTTCCTACTAACAGAGGAATCATTGTGCTACATATACAGACACAGAAATAATACAAGACTGCAAAAATTACAGTATTCTAATATGAGGAGAAATGTCCATAGCATTCTGTGAATGTTAATTATACTACCAAAGCTTCAATTCCAGTCTCTGAAATGCTCAACCATCTTTCTGTGGTGTGTTTTGTATTGTAGCAAGATAAAACGGAAGAATATTACTATAGTCTCCTTAAAAATAAATGGATACAGCATGCAGAATGCCACTCAACTACCCTTAGGCAGTACCTCAAGCAGTTCAGCTACAATACCCACAGGATCTATGAGACTAGGAAAAAAAGAGTCCTTACTAACCAGACCACTCAAACTGAACATCTAAATCAAATGCAGAATTTATGATACTTTTTAATCCACTATCTGCCAAAATGAATGCTACTGAAATTTAGAGCACATGTTCAAAAGCCTCATCAACATATCCTTCCTGTCTTCAGGCATTCAGGTTTTTTGTTCTAAAAAATCAAACTGTTTCCAATTGCTCCTGAGAAATGCCTTAGAGATCCGTTATCTGCTAATTATTTCTTCAGTTTTCTTTCCATTAAGCTGAAAACATTAGTGCAGAAACATAATAGTACTTGTAAATAGCCAGATAGTTATTTAGGTTGGCTAGACACATCATACAGTTTTAGCTTTTCAGTCATTTTAGTCATGTCACTAACAATCGGTTTTCTAGATGCTGGGGATGAGGGAGTAGGGAGAGATGAGGCAGTAGGGAGAGATGGAGTGGAAAAGTACAAAAGAAGGGTCAGATTATAAAAAAAAAACCCATAGAAATCTATAGAAATCTATAGAAATCACACAGAAAAAACATACAATCTAGATTTTTAAACAGAATACTAGCTTTTTTCATTGCCACTAGGTGTTCTTTTAAAAAAAACCATGCATGCAAGATCAGCAGTGTTAGTATGCTTATTGATATTTATATGAAAAGAATACTATAAGCTTTTTAGATGTTGCAATGGAAGAGCACTCACTCATTTCCTCTTTAAAAAAAAAAGTTGAAGTCACTTGACAATAAAAACGTTAGTCTGTATTCTAGCCAACTGACCTTTAAAATATATGTTTGACTATCAAGCACTTTTTAATAAGTATGGATTTAGCACTAGACACGTTCTTGCATAATTCCTGTTTTCATAATACATATGGTGGGACTTCAGGAGCTAGTAAAGGAAAAAAAAAAGCTTACAAAGTACCTTTTGTCAATAGCTGAACCATAGCTTTTCAGTTACTGAGTTTCCTGTGTCACACCCTAATGCCAGCAAATGTCAGCACAAAGGAATCCTTCATTCTCTCAGACTAACAATGAACTGGAGAAGGTACTACTTTTTTGAACTTACTCTCCATTCCCTCAAAATGACTTAACAGCTCAAACTTGTCTTGGCCTGCTAAACTACTGTGAGCATACATTAGAGATAGAGTTTGGGAGATCAATAACATCCAAGTGATTAACGTTATACGTGGTCTAAATAAAGAGGTACTTATACTTATTTTTATTTATATATAAACAATTATTCCATTTGAATTATGTAAAAACTTTATAGACAAACTTTTAAATGCTTTTATCAAGAATATTTGTCAATATACTGACTGCTGCAGAATCTATAAAGATCCAATGTGAGAGACATTTGATATTGAATCTTACTAGTAAGCCATGCAAGAGGAAAGACATATGTTTCATTAGAGTAATAAGCTTAGCTAGTCCAGTATAGAAGGAAATCCCTAACCTAAGTAAAACAATTCTTGTTTTAATTAAAGAGAATGGCTGACTGTCTCCTGAACAGGGAAAAGCAGAGATGAGTTTCAGGAAGGAAGACTAAAACTTCATACACTTACCAAGTGCTACTCCATACTGATTTTAAGAATCCAGCTGAAAATCCACTAGAATCCCTTTGTAAGCATTTTTAATAGTTAACTGTTTTCTACTAGTATAATAAATGACAATTCCTAATCTAAATTTGTCTGAATTCAGTTTCTAGTTGCTTTAATCCGTTATGTTTTATCTTGCAGGCAACGGGAGTCCTATTACTAAAATTTCTCTCTTCATAATGATGAAGTCCTCTCTTAAAATACTCTGAATGTTACGCAGATCTTTTGCTAGGGACATCATTACAAACTATAGCAGTAAATTAAAAGGGCATGTCCTGTAGGAAGCCATGGCATTTAGGCATAGTAGACGAAAATTCTCAACTCTTACATAATACAGGACTTAAGCTTTTTTTTGAAGCTTCAGCACAAAGGACATACACTTAAACCTTTTGGATAAGCTACCCGGGTTGAAGTTAAAGAATCTGTAACCGTGTAAATGTGCCAACTCCGACCTGTGACAGTTTGTTGTGATTCCTAAGTTTGCTTGCCAAGAAAGGAGTTAAACAAGGCAACCATTAGGAAGCAGTTATAAATACAGTCACTAAAGACAAAAGTGTTCAAAGGAAAACAGGAAGGGTGAAATAACGCAAGAGGTTGCGGTCAGAGAGGCAAAGACAGTTTGGGCTTTTAAGGTGGGGGAGGCAAAGAATCCATGGAGTGGCAGGGGAACAGTAGACTTGTTGCGAGAAGAGAAGGTGTGGCACCCTAAGGTTGATGCTGAATAGCTGTAGTTGATGACTGGACATTAGTCTGGAAGAAGTACGGATCTCACTGGTGGAAAAGATTACCTATTAACTGAGAGAAATACAGTCAAGAAACAGAACGTGAAAGCATGTTCTTGTGCTTTTGAAGAGGTATGGTGCAAGGTTGGCATATACTGAAGGGTTGGCAGCCCTACAAAGGCAATTGCAGCACGCTGCATTGTGCCAGTTCAGTGAGATTCACAAGCAACTGCTCCAAGCAAAGGAAAAGCAATGTCTCAGTGAAAACCCAAAGGATGATTAATGTGAGGCATTTCAAACATTGCTAGCAGTGTGATGTATGATAAAAAAAAAAAAAACATTATGCTTCCTTACCATCTAGGGCAATGCCTCTGAAGAACTTCCTGCGGCATCAGGACAACCTGCAGTGCAGCGCTATTACTGTTTCCCCAAGCCCTATATCCAAGTGCCAGGCCCCAAACATACAGTGAACCTCTAGAAGGGGCACAGTATCTTAAGGTGCCTTAATGGAAGAAGGTGAACCAAAACATAATTCCAAACATAAGGTGTTTCAACAGCATTGAACAGACTAGAACCGCACTAAATAGAGGAAGCTTTCTAGGATCCTTCCAAAGCACAGGCAATGAAATAGGCTCAGTGAGAGAATCATCATCAAGGTCTAAGAGAGAAAGAGAAGGTCCAATGATATGCATAAAAGGAGAAAAAAAAAAATCTACGATATTGGCTGATTGCACCAGCTTTAGTAATAAAATAGCATACTTTAAAGAATGACTAGAGCACTAAAGCATATGGATTAATCCTGTGCAGTTAACTTATTACTCATATACAGATCATTCTGGTGATTTTTTTTCATTAAAAAAAAAAATACTATTACGTCATGTAGTTTGAACTCCTACCTGTAATAAAACATCATCCTTACACATTCCCTGCAAAAGTATGGCATTAGAAGCTGAATTGATTTTTGTTTGTTTACAGGCATTTGTAATGAAAAGTTACCATTACAGGTGTCAAAACCTTTAGAACTTTTTGAACAAAGAATACATGACCCTGGTCAAGATTCCAGGAACATGCCTTGGATTATCTATCTGCTTGGTAGCTTATCTATTCTCCATACTTTTTTGGAAGCATCTATGGAACAGCAGCGAAATGTGCCCACAATCTCCTCGCAGAAACCAATAAACAACTATGGAATTAAATGATGATAAACTTCCTAATTCAACTTACTACATTGTACCTCCCAAGAATCTAATAATAATAATGAAAAAAGACTTCACAAAACTAAGATTACACTAATGTGTTAAACTCTTAAGGCAATCTGAGTAAATATCAGTCCTATTACTCTGACGAGTCCTAAAATGGCATCAAAAACAGAAGACTGTATCTCTGCTCATGAAGGCGTTGTAGATGCAGAAATTTAGCCATCAGTCTCTTTCTTGAAACCCACAGCTGTTAACCACAATTTAAACTACAGCACAGTATTGTGAAGCAAGCATCCTTACAGAAAGTGCTGGCTGCAATGTATAGAAAGGGAAATACTAACAAGACTAAAAGCATTCTTGATGACATCTTACTATTTCAATTTCCTTTGTCTTCCTTAGATAGGGAAATGCACATGATACGGGTGAGACCGTAAAGATTGGAATAGTGGAAATACGCCTCTCATCCTAAAAGATAATACAGAGAAGAACTATTCATAGTTTCAGCTTTGTTCCCAAAGACACCTAGTGGTTTTCCTATTTCTCTCTTCACATAAACTTGCAAGGGGTTTTCTGAATATAGAACAATATGTGGTTCTGTGGTTGTTTATTGTAAATTAATAGTCCTTTAAAAAGTTGTCTGAAAGATCCTTTCCTGCCTCCTGAGTACACATTAGTTTTCAGCATTCTTTACAGAGAACTGCTGGACACCTTTTCACTCCCACATTCGTTTTTTTTAATTTTGGCAAAGATAGAAACATGTGGTAGGTAGAAAAAAACTTGGACAACGGCAAGACTTCACAGCTATCTATGGAAAGAAGTACAAAATGACGGGCTTTCCTCCTCCCTGGTAAATCCCTAGCTAACCACAGGTAGCCATCTCTACTTGCCAAGTCTTCTCATAGTTTAATTTTCATTAACTAAAGAGAACATCAGACTTGGCTAGCCTTATTACAGAATCTTTTTTGTTACCCGTTTGTGCATTATTTTGATTTCTAGAGCTCATAGATTAATGTATAAAGCTGAATGAAACCATGTTAAGTATTGACAGTGTCAGACAATTCCCACATGACTATAACAGGTATCTTGACAGCAAAAAAAGGTTCCACCTCCTATCAATAACATTATCCCATGGATTTCGTCCAAACAATATCTAATCTCACAGCTCACCTTTCTCCACACACGTGTTTTTACCACAACCTCTTTTTGTATTATCCTCAACAATTTAACTTGTTCTGCCAAACTTACATAATGGTCTTGTGCAGTGTTTCAAGGTAATACTAAGAAGGTCTTGCTACTCTTGGAGGCAATCAAGTGCAATCATGATCATCCTTGGAGAACAGGCTTCATGACAGTCACATCTGGAACTAGAATTACAGAGGTCATATACAGAACCTGGTCCTTACTCTGGTAACAGAGTGCATCTAAGTGTTTGATACATCACATCAGAAAAAATTGCAAGAAAATATGAGTTTTGGCATCTAGTAGTTTAGGCAATGTCCAACAAAGTGATAACTACATGAGGGCAAGGAGTAAAGATATGGGAAGCTGAAAGCATCTGAATTAATGATTTCAGCAGCATAGAATTTTTTTTAGAAGTTTGCATTAATAGTGTCTGGTTTTCCCTGAGCAAAAATTGTTACATATATTGAAAAACCTTTGCCAACAAAAGTAAACGTCTTGAAGGATAAGTGTTTATAAACCAAACCAAAACCTTTTCATAAAGTGGGATGATTCATAGTTTGTGACTTTCTCCTCAATCTGGAGCATGTGGCTAGCATTCAGCCTTGTTTGTTTAACACTTGTCTCAAGACAGCTCCTGCTCTGTGCTAAGCATTTAGAATGGTATCATTCTCAATGGTATTAGTAGTGTTATTCAGTCATTGAGACAACCTACCTGTACCAATAGTGGTGGCCTCTCTTCCCTGCTACACTCATGACACGCTGCAACATCATTATCAAGATACCTCATCCCCACAAGCACACTTAATTTGTCCAGACTGCATGGCAGCAGACAATATTCTTCTTTACTTCCTAAACAAAAATAAAAATGAAGTATGACTGAAATTCCACAAGTAACACACCAGATATAATGTAAAAAAAGAGAGGTCCATGTGCTGTCTGAGTTTAGCGAACAATGACATCAGACACCTGTCCCTTCTACACAAACGCTACATAGAGTGCCCTCAAGTAGCATCTCTCTACTCTTTGCTACTCTTAGATGACAATAAAGGGCTGAAAAAGCAAAGCTTCAGGGCAAAATTGTAATTATATACTGTGAAACATTATTTGTACAATTTTCATTTTCTTATCAATTTTTTTCCATGCAGGGAAAGAAAATTAAAGTTCTTACCATGTCACTGTCCTCTTGGGATAATTTATCCCTGTTTCTGCTTTGACCTTCAGTTTGTCAGGAATAATAAGCTAAAAGAGAAAAAAGAAAAAATAGAATTTTTTTCCTCTGCATGTTAGATCTATCATTCAAAAACTTCTGAGGCCAACTTCTCCTGCCTCCTTGACTGCTTAATGTCCCCTATTTAAACACGTGGAGATTTTATATAATTTTTTTTTTTCCTTTGTTTAACTTCAGCTATTTCATGCCTGGGTACCCCTCTTACTGTGATTCCTGTGTCAGGTTGTTTTTCACTTACCTTGAACAGAAACTCTTTATGCTTGTATGTCACAGCACTTCTTTCACAAATGAATATTGTGAATCAGAGAAAATTTCAGAATATAAGATTTCTTTTCAAGCCTTTCATTTTCCCTAGGTATATTTCTAAGGTTATCACTCATCATAACACTCTTTCAGAGATGGCAGAATCTTTCTTCATTTATCTTATAAGTCACGTAGCATTATCACTTTCTTTAAATAGATGTTTACAGTTCAGTCTTACTAACATTTTTGTAATTTAAATACACAAGCAAGCTCATCAAGACTATATACAAGACAATACTTTGTAAATGTCTGTTTGGATTAATGTGTTCTCCAAAAATTTCTGGTCAGATAGTGTCTAAAATCTCCTTTCTTCCAAATACACATCTCATATACCTGTGATGAGGAGACAGCCACAGCTCTGAGCTAAGCTGGCACTAATAACAACCCTAGCAAAGATCATGAGAGCAAGGGCTTCTGAATAGGCCAGAAACCCAAGTACCTCTCCATGGCTCCTGGCAGGCTTGCAAGCTGCCTTGACAGCTGTTTCTTCACTGTTATTGCCCATGTTACCACATCAAATTAAATTTAGCATTTTATAGAGTACTGCAGTCTTACCTACTTTTGGCTTCATAAATGTGAGAAAATAATACCAGGCTGATTTTTTGTGGGTTATAAAGTTTTGTTACATCAAACACTTTTGTTACATCAAGAGAGCAACACAGGCAATTTCTGAAAACAAAAGGCAGGAAACAACTAGTTCCCTGAAAATGGCAATTCCCACCTAAAAAAGAATAACAAACCTGCCAAGCTTTCTCAATCATACCACCTCTGAACTAAAATTTCGTTTTCATGTTTTTAGGCAATAGTTTTCTTCATTAACAGGAATCCGAAAAATTGACGAAGTCAGGTGAAAAGTACAGAAAAGATAGCAATATTTGGTAGTGAGTTTGCCCTGATAGTGCAAAAATGCCTTGCAACTGAATTTAAAGGTGGGGAAAAGAAACCTAATCTTATTTTATGTTAATACTACCAAAGTGATACTACATCTAATAATATTTTATTCCAACCTGGATTCAAGGGTTTAAACAAAGGTGTTTTCTTAATGGAAGACAAGTAACAATAGTTTTTTTATGTTGCAGTGTTTTTCAAAATAAAACTGGAATAAATTTGAATTTGATTACATAAAACTTTCTGGATGGGTAAAAAAAATGTCTTCAGATATTATAGACCAAGTATATTCTTGTCTTTACTTTCACATTTGGCATTAAAATAGTATACAACTTTCTTTTTTCTTTTATTCTATTTCCTGACATGACAGGAACCAAAACCTACCAAAAGATTTTATTTATGATTTCAGATACTTGTCAAATGAGCAAACATGATGCCTAAAATAAATCATTAATTATTTTATGTCAGTTAATATTTTACAGGTATTTTGAGTGTATTTAGACACAAACCCAAACAAATATGCGTAATAGTTTGGGGAATTACGCAGTAAAACAGTACGCCCAGCACAAACCTCAGCTTCCCTCTTTTTCTTTCCTACCTGCAAGGAAATGAGCACTACCACCATAAGCACAAACTTTACCATTTCAGGCTCAGACAATCTGCACACCATCACAGAGTAGCAGAATAACCTGGCTACAGAAAAGCAGAACCTGTTATTACTGAGAACAAAGATATGAGAGGAAGTCAACAAAGGAAAATTTGAGCCTATCTCAGTCTAATCAATAAAATCTCCCCTCTTAGTAGTCTGTCCTGTAACAAGACTGGCTTGAGTTAAAGAAACTCAGATGGGTGTTTTCCACATGAGCTTAAACAAAGACTTCATAGGCAACACTGTAGCTTCAGGAAGTCAGACCTGATTTGTACAGTCCACTCCATATTTCTAGTTTGTTAAAAATAATTAGAACCTTTGTAGAATTTAAAGGGTTCCCTAGCTAGACAACATAGAATGTCCTGTTCTCAAAACCAGAGCTGACTGAATATACAGCATTATTAGCTTAGCTGCACATGGTGCAACTTCTCTATGCAGATTTGCACAATTACTCTTGCAATTTCTCAAACTATGCAAGCCTCTTGTATTGGGTTTGTGTGGTAAAGTTGTGGTATTGGGGGTGGCTACTGGGGTGCCTTCTGTGAAAAGCTGCTAGAAGCTTCCCCTGTGTCTGACAGAGCCAATGGCAGCCAGCTCCAACACAGACTCATTGCTGGCCAAGGCCAAACCCATCAGTGATGGTGGTAACATCTCTGAGATAACGTAGCTGTAGCTGGCGGGGTGGGGGTGGGGGGCGGAGGCGGGGCTAGGCCGTGGCGGGAACTGCACAGAACCACAGCAGCAGAGAGAGAGAATTGAGACTATGTGAGAGAAACAACTGTGCAGACACCAAGGTCAGTGGAGGAGGGGGAGGAGGTGCTCCAGGTGCTGGAGAAGAGATTCCCTTGCAGCCCATGGAGGTTAATGGTAGAGCAGATATCCACCTGCAGCCTGTGCAGGACCCACACCAGAGCAAGTGGATGTCCAAAGGAGGCTGTGACCCTGTGGGAAGCCCACACTGGAGCAGGCTCCTGGCAAGACCTGTGCACCCATGAAGAGAGGAGCCTGCACTGGAGCAGGTGTGCTGGCAGGACTTGTGACCCCATGGGGGACATGCTGGAGCAAAAATATGTCACATTGGAAAAGTTATTGGAGGACCGTCTCCTGTGGATGAGACCCCACCCTGGAGCAAGGCAAGAGTGTGAGCAGTCCTCCCTGTGAGGAGGAAGGAGAGGCAGAAATACTGTACTATGAGCTGACCATAACCCCCATTCCATGTCCCCCTGCACCCTCCACGGGAAGGAGGTAGAGAAAAGTAAAACGTAAAGTTGAACCCCAGGGAGAAGGAAGGGCAGGAGGGGAAGGTGTTTTTAAGATTTGGTTTTATTTCTTGTTATCCTACTCTGATTTGATTGGTAATGAATTAAATTGATTTCCCCAAGCCAAGACTGCTTTGCCCATGACAGTAATTGGTGAAGGATCTCTCCCTGTCTTTGTCTCGCCCCACGACCCTTTTGTTATGTTTTCTCTCTCCTGTCCAGTTGAGGACAGGGAGTGATAGTGTGGCTTTGGTGAGCACCTGGTGTCCTGCCAGGGTGAACCCACCCTATGTCTTCTCACCGCAAACTGGAAAAAAAGAAAGTAAATTTTACCCAAATTTGTTGTTTTCTAATAGCCATGTTGTTTATCTGCCTCATAATCTATCATGTTCTGTTTGAAAGGACAGAAATGGGCTGTTGTTTCTTCTGTTTAATCCAAACATGTAGAAGTTTAGAAGTAACATGCGAAGCCAAGCCATGATACTGGGTAAAAGCATTTAGATCTTTTGAAGGTTTAGGACAAGATTTTTAGACAGCTACCCAGAACCTAAGCAGTGCTGTGTATTTCCATTCACCAGAATTACTTGTCTAAGGTAACAAACAAGCAGATACAGATGTCTGAAGAGGTTACTAGCTGAGGCTTACATACCTGGTGTGATGCCTTGAGAAGCAGACGTTTATGTCAAATCCATACCAGGCATTTCTGCACTGTGTTCTCAAAAGGGGGCGAGGTGAGGATCACAGTGCAAACCTCCTACTGATTTTCCACTTAGACAGTCTAAGTTCGATCGGATTTATTCATTTCAGTACACCTGGACCCAAGCTGATTGCATTCAGAGCACCTGTTTCTGCACCTACTTTTCTTTCTCTTTGTTAAAGGAAGGCTTATTACCTTGAAGAGCTGCTCACAAATCTCAGGTTTCTATATAACAACTAAAGTGCTGGGCAAAAGCCATTATACTAAGGACAAAACATGCATTTGAATGAGAGACTGTTAAGACAGCAAAGTCGAGTTCTCAAGAGCTATGAAGCACCTTTAAGTGATAGTTACTCATGCAACATTAATTCACAGTATCTTTTCTCTTGCATACATATTAGGTTAGGGCTTAATTATATAAGCGTATACTATTAAGTCCACAGGATGCCCAAAGCATTCATTTCAATAGAGTGAGTGGACAGAAATAAGAACAACAAACACTGTTGCTGATTAACATTAGAAAGGGCTCTTTGCCTTAATACCCTGTTTTTCCTATTCTTTAGTCAATAATAAACATTAAGCATCCTCAATAACATATTCAAAAACAATGAGTTAGAGCATTCTGGTCACAGCACACTAATGAAGGCTTCCATCTCAGGAAAATCTTCCATTTTAACACAGTTCTTTTTTTCCTCTCTCTCATCAGAGAACATTTCTGCAACACAATGCTCTCTCTGGCAGGTTGTTGGGTGGTTGTAACTATCTTTTGCAAAAGATAAACATAGTAGCTGCTTTTGCTCCAAGCTGATCTTGCCTCCTTGAAAGCAAACAAAAAAAGAGAAAAAGAGAAGAGGGTTTTAAAAGAAACGCAAGCATTAAAAAGCACAGTCTCTATTCCTGAGACAGATTTTTACTTGGAGCCTTGCTGCGGTGAGAAATATAGAATATGTTTTTATTAGCTGCTCTAAAACCTCAGAATATTGTTCTCATCACAGTATGCTTTTAATGACTGAAAACCAACTTCAGAGTATACAAAAAATGCAGTAACTGTAAAGGAGTAAAATGTCTTTGTAAAGTTCAAAAAACTAACTTGCTGAGTGAAAAAGGCAAAATATTTTCCTAGTTCCCAGTGTCATACTCAAGTAATTTAAGCATGTTCTATTGCAGAAGACTTAGCTGCAGCCTTGAGAACGCTGTCATTGCATATTCAGTTCTACTGTCTAACTTCATGGAACTCCTTTGGAGCTAGCTCACAGTACACTGAAGATTGTGTTCAAGCAGAGGACAGCAATTACATCAGCCACTGTTGAGTCTGCCGGCTGAAACCAAACTTATAAATCAGGTAGTCAGACAATTTAAGAGAGGACTGACACTATTCTTGATGATGATTATAATCTGAACCATAAACTTTATACACAATTAGACCCTTATTAGCAAAGAAACCACCACTGATCATTCTAGCATTGTGATACAACATATGAATAGCATTTACATTGTGAATAAATAATTTCTGCTCCTGAGCTGGTGTAGGGGATGAATACTGATTTTCCTCCACTCCCCAACTTTCATTTTTTTAAGTATCAGAAAGGAAAAAAATGCTCTTTTATGGAAAGGTAAGAACACCTTTTATTCTCAGAGATTCTTAGAAAGTGTCTTCCCATCTCCCTCCCCACTTTTTCTTGACCTGCCCTAGTCATTAATGTTATAAAGACACAATACTGCAAGATGTCATTGTGGACCTGAAGCACATAGCATTCAAATGACAGTTCCGTATGTTCCCTCTTGATGTTTCACAGAACTACACAACCAACTCTGGAAATACAATAGTCCTGTCTAATCAAAACAGTAAGTAGGTATTTTAGTATACCAATGAGGCTAATATTTGAGACAATTCGTAACAATTCTACAAAACCATAAACATTTATATTACATAGAGCCCTCACTGACAAGGTTTTAAACTAGATGTGGAGGGCAAAAGGGATATCAGGCTTTTCCATGACAAGCTGTGGGATGACATGCTAAGGGTTATGGTGCTATCAAAAGACCTCAGCCAGTTGCTCTGAAACATGCTGGGTACACTGCAGCTCACTTGAAGTCTTATGAAGATGAGCCAGGGGCTACTGAGGTAAGAGGAGCCACAGGAAAATACCAGTGAGATACCTCAAAGGAATTAAAGTGTGTTCCTCTAAAAAGATGACATGGATGTCAGCCCAGCTAAAGTGCCTCTACACCAACGCACACAGCATGGGCAACAAACAGGAGGAGCTGAAAGCCACCAGGCGGCTAGAAACCTACAAGCTCGTTGCTGTTACTGAAACTTGGTAGGATGAATCCCATGACTGGACTGTGGCTGTCAATGGCTACAGGCCATTCAGAAGGCATAGACGAGGAAAATAGATGGAGGCATTGCCCTCTATGTCAAGAAATAGATACAGTGTGAAGAGCTGTCCCTGAAGAATGAATAGCCACGAGCAGGTTGAAATATTATGGGTAAGAATTAGAAACTGAGGCAACAAAGGGAATCTTGTGGTTGGTGTCTACTACATACCACCTGATCAAGGGGAGCCTATTGACAACAGTTTCTTACTCCAGCTACGGAAGACTTCACAATTCTCAGGCTCTTGCCCTCTAGTGGACTTCAAGCACCCCAACATCTGCTAGAAAAGTAGCACAGCAAGCTTTCAGCAATTCAGGAGACTCTTGGAGTGTATTGAGGATAACTTCTTAAGGCAGGTAATAGTCATCCCTAGCAGAGGGCTGTGAGGGGATATGATACTGGACCTGATGGCCACCACTGCAAGTGAGCTCATCGGAGATGTCAAGACTGGAGGCAGCCTGGGCTGCAGTGATCACACACTGGTGGAGTTCATAGTCCTGAGGTATATGGGTCAGGCCAAGAGTAAAGTCAGGAGCCTGAATTTTAGGAAAGCAAAATTCCAGCTCTTCAAGGAATTAGTCAATAGGACCCCCTGGGAAAGGGTCCTCAGGGATAAGGGAGCAGAACAGAGCTGGCAGACCTTTAAAGACACTTGACATAGAGTGTGAGAACTTTACAAAGCTGGTGAAGGGTTCTAGAGAGCAAGTCTTATGAAGAGGGGCTGAAGGAACTGGGATTGTTTAGTCTGGAGAAAAGGAGGCTCAGGGGAGACCTTATTGCTCTCTACAACTACCTGACATGAGGTTGTAGGGAGGTAGGGGTTGGTCTCTTCTCCCATGTTCAAGTGACAGAACCAGAGAAAACAGCCTCAAGTCACGCCAGGGGATTTATGTTGGATATTAGGAAGAATTTCTTTAAAGAAACATTGTGAAGCATTGGAACAGGCTGTGCAGGGAAGTGGTGGAGTCCCCACCCCTGGAAGTGTTTAAAATGTGTAGATGTGGCACTGAGGGACATGGTTTAGGGCCTCTGGCAGTTTGAGGTGTATGGTTGGACTTGATAATCTTAAAGGTCTCTTCCAACCAGATGATTCTGTGATTCTGTAACTCTTGAACACAAGGTGTAAGAAATCAGGCAAGGAAGGGAAGAAACTAGCATGGTTGAGTTGAGACCTGCTGGTCAAACTAAAGGGCAAGAAGGAACTGTACAGGCAGTAGAAGCAGGGGCAGATATCCTGGGAAGAGTATCAGGACACCACCTGGCTGTACCTTGGCCTCCCGCCATATCTGCCTTGTGACCTTCTCCCCAATTCTTCTGATACACATAAAGACTTAACCCTATCATCACCATCATCCAGCTGGGGGCCAGTCAGCAGTGATGTTCCTCAGGGTTCAGTATTAGGGCCTGTCCTCTTTAATATCTTTATCAGTGATCCAGATGAGGGGATTGAGTGTATCCTCAGTAAGTTCACAGATGACACTAAGTTGGGAGGTAGTGTTGATCTGCCTGAAGGTCAGGAGGCTCTGCAGAGGGATCTGGACAGGCTGGATCAATGGGCGGAGGCCAATTGTATGAAATTCAACAAGACCAAGTGATGGGTCCTGCACTTGGGCCACAATAACCCCCTGCAATGTTACAGATTTCGGGAAGAGTGGCTGGAGAGCCACCCAGCAGAAAAGGACCTGGGGGTGCTGGCTTGTATTCACCTGGGTGCTGAATATGAGCCAGCAGTGTGCCCAGGTGGCCAAGAAGGCCAACGGCATCCTGGCTTATATCAGCAATAGTGTGGCCAGCAGGAGTAAGGAAGTGATTGTCCCCTTGTACTCGGCACTGGTGAGGCCACACCTGGAGTACTGTGTCCAGTTTTGGGCCCCTCACTTCAAGAAGGACATTGAGGTGATGGAGCAGGTTCAGAGAAGGGCAACAAAACTAGTGAAGGGTTTAGAGAACAAGTCTTACGAAGAGAGGCTGAGGGAACTGGAATTGTTTAGTCTGGAGAAGACGAGGCTCAGGGGAGACCTTATTGTTCTCTACAACTACCTGAAAGGAGGTTGTGGGGAGGTGGGGGTCGGTCTCTTCTCCCATGTTACAAATGACAGGAGGAGAGGAAACAGCCTCAAGTTGCATCAGGGGAAATTTAGGTTGGATATCAGGAAAAGCTTCTTTACACAGAGGGTCATTAAGCTTCGGAACGGGTTGTCCAGGAATGTGGTAGAGTCCCCATCCCTGGAAGTGTTTAAAAGATGTGTAGATGAGGTGCTGAGGGACATGGTTTAGGGACCCTGGCAGTGCAGGGTGAATGGTTGGACTCAATGATCTTAAAGGTCTCTTCCAACCAAATGATCCTGTGATTCTGCTCTAGACAATCAAAACACTCCCTAACATACAGGGCCATTCCACCACCTCTCCTTCCTGGTCTATCCCTTCTGAAGAGTTTATAGCCATCCAACGCAGCACTCCATGTCTCCATGATAGCAACCCTATCTTAGTTTACCTGCTGTACAATGGCTTCAAGTTCCTTCTGTTTGTTGCCCATGCTGTAGGCATTGGTGTAGATGCACTTTAGTCAGTTTATTGGTCCTGTCACCTTTTGGAGGGAGGAAGGCCTGAGGCCCTACTTGACCATTCCTATGAGCTAATGTAATTCCTAGCTCATGAGTACCCCTTGTGTCTTTGCTATCACTTGGCACTCTGTCCCCTGCCTCCACTGGTATGGCAGACTTAAGGACCTCGCTAGTACACTGTTCCACAAACATTGATGTGCTGCTCCCAGGCTTATCTCCAGTGAGCCTGGTTTTATCCCTTTCCCCCTTCAAATCTCGTTTAAAGCTCTTTGGATGAGCCCTGCCAAATCCTGCGCAAGGTTCCTTTGCCCCGTTTGAGACTAGTGTACCCCCGTCTCTTGGTGTTGTCTAAACCGACCAATGATCAAAAAAACCCAATGGCCTGCCAGTGGCACCAGTCTCGAAGACAGGTATTGAGCTGGTGGGTCTTCCTGTTTCTTCCCACATTAATCCCTGCAACTGGAGGAATAGAGGAGACCACATGTGCTTCTGATCCTTTGACCAGTCATCCTAAGGCCCTGAAGTTTCTCTCAATTGTCCTCAGACTTCTTGTTGCAGGTGGTGGCTTTCTCGCCACATACTTCATCAGGGAAATCAGCAGACTTCCCTAAGAAGTGGGTCAGGTCTGCATATCAGGCCTTCTGTTCACTTCAGAAAGGAGTCACCTATAACAACAACCTGTCTCTTTTTCTTTGTTGAAGTGGTTTTGATGCATGGCTTAGGCTGACTTAACCTCTATGATACTTCTAAGCCAGACAAATCATTACCCTCGATGTTGATCGGTTCCACTTCAGGGCCTCTTACCCATTATGCAAAGGCACCTGGGAAGGTGGGGGTGATGCTGGGGAGACATGCCTGCTGTGCTGGGCAAATATCATCTATCTCGTCCCCTATAAAGCTTTTGACATGTCACCCCAACATCATTCTTTCTAAATTGGTGACAGATGGACTTGATGGATGGACTGTTCGGTGGATGAGGAATTGATTGGATTGTTGCATCCAGAGGGTAGTGGTCAATGGTTTGATGTCCAGATGGAAATAGATAATAAGTGGTCTGTCCCTCAGGGGTCCATACTGGGACCAGTGCTGTTTAAATATCTTCACAAATGACATAGACAGTGGGATCGAGTGCTCAGTCAGCAAGTTTGCAGATGACACCAAGCTGAGTAGTGCAGGTGACACATCTGAGGGACAGGATGCCATCCAGAGGAACTTGGACTGTAGGTTTCTCCACTAAGAGCAGCCCTGTGGAGAAGGACTTGGGTGTACTGGTGGATGAAAGGCTGGGCTTGAGCCGACAGCAGGCACTCACAACCCAGAAAGCCATACTATCCTGGGGTGCATCAAAAGAAGTGTGGCCAGCAGGTCAAGGGAGGTGATTCTGCATCTCTGATGAGACTGGAGTACTATGTCTAGCTCTTCTGGAGTTCTCAGCACAGGAAAGACATGGACCTGTTAGAGCAGGTCCAGAGTAGGGACACAAGAATAATCAGGGGGGGTAGAACAGCTTTTCTGTTGAGAAAGGCTGAGAGAGCTGGGCTTGTTCAGCCTGGAGAAGAGAAGGCTCCAGGGAGATGTTTTTGTGGCCTTTCAGTACTTAAAGGGGACCTATAAGAAAGATGAGAACAGTCTTTTTAGTAGGCCTGTTGTCACAGGACATGTGGTGATGGTTTTAAACTGAAAGAGGGGAGATTCAGACTAGATAAAAGGAAGAACTTTTTTACAATGAGGGTGGTGAAACACTGGAGAGGTGGTAGATGCCCCATCCCTTGAAACATTCAAGGTCAGGTTGGACAGGGCTCTGAGCAACCTGATCTAGTTGAAGATGTCCCTGCTCACTGCAGGGGCGTTTGACTAGATGACCTTTAAAGATCCCTTCCAACCCAAAACATGCTATGATTCTATGATAAGGAAGAGTTACACTGAGATATTTAAGCCACGCATCTAGCTACAGCACAGTAATATCACACCAAGTCTAATTTGCAGGAGTGTATTTTATAAAACAAAATTCCAAAGACTTCTACAAGAATTTTGTCTCTACTCCTTTTCTTTGAGGATGTGTTTTGAAGAATGTCACAAGGCTGACCTCTGCTGGGTCATTAATTACCAAGCATCTATAGTGATATTCAACACATTAAAAAATTATCAAGGAGAACAGGAATTTTTCATACCATCCCAAAATATTTTGCAACTTCAAAAGAGCATATTACTCTTCACTCAGTCTATTCCAACAAGAAAGTGAATATACTGCAAGTCATTATAACTTGCAGGAACAAAGAGAAAACAGACAATCCCACTACTCATTCTCTCAGCAGTATTTCAATACAAAATTAGCTACAGGACTCAGAACTACTGCTTTTTATGAGATTAAATTTAAAAACTAGCACTGCATATAAGCTTTGAAATCACAAAGCCAAACTTAGTCATGCACAAGGCCAGATCCTCACATGAATAAGCACTCAGGTTAAACAAGGAAACAAAAGAAAGATTTCCAAACATGTAAATATAATACACGGTACCTTTTATTCACTTTTGGAGTCTGTCTAGAAATGCCAAGGTCAGTCCATCCTCTCTTCAGCAGGCAAGCTCAGGAAACACTGCCAGAAGCTTCTTTCTCAGTTACAGCTGAAGTTTCAGAGAATCTTGCAGTGATTTCAAATCACAATTATAAAGAAAGTGTAAGAAATCCCCATGGAGAAGTAGCTATAGAGAACCTCAAGTCAGTGCTTAAGTGAGTGCTAAGACAAGAGGTACGTTAAGCTGCTTTGGATGTTCAAGAGTTTTATTTCCTAGATACTAATACGATCAGTTCAGTACCACATAATCCTAGGTCAAAAACAAGAGTAAGACATAAATTTTAAAATATCTACTTAGATCATAAAGCAGAAATGACTGTATTACTATAACTCATACCAGCTACCAGATCACATTTTGATGTATCTTATTCTCTCTCTTAATCCCAGGCAAAGCAACTGCAGCACACCAGAGGCATACCTCACCTTTCCTGACCAGAAAGCTGGGCAGAACAGAGATGATTTTCATTATCCCCAGAAGCAGATGTGCCCTGGCAACTCAAAAGGTGACCCCTCTTTGCCTATATTCACTGGCATTTGGCTGAAAAAATGTAACAAATGGTGTTTTCTTTAGCTGCCAAAAAAATGAAGAAGGGAATGACAAATCAACTGTTTCACATCACCTCCTGAACACCAAGTCACTGATTTGAGCTAATGAATTTGAACAGATGTGTGACTAGTGTGAAAATCCACAGCATGCAAAGACTGAGGAGCTCTGAGATTTTGTCCAGTCTTCTACACATCACAAATCATAATACATCTCCTCTGCTCAATCTGCACCGAGCTCAATGACCTGGGTTTCAGAAGATATCTACGAGAGACATCTTGCTCTGAAGACACCAGAAAAAGTTTAAATTCATCACATTCCCATTTTTCAGTACCCTCAACATAAAAACCCCCATACCCCACTCCATCTTCTATCCACTATTACTCTCTTCTCACGTCCTTGCTGCTTACCAATATAAGAACTTCTTTATGTGAATGTACTCCACAAGAAAATCAAGTGTCCTTCTGTTCTTGTTTCTCATAACTGGGAATGACTGAAGTAATGTAAACTCTCAGCTTAAGGAAATAATTCCAAATACTCACCTTGCATCATCTACAGTTTTATAAAAGCTGCAAAACCTGCAGTGTTTCAGTATCAGTCAGTCAGTACTGTGTGGAGGTCACACGAGATGAGTCAGCTGATTTTATGTAACAACCACCAATTTAGACCTTCAAGAGCCACATTAGCCCTTTCTCTCAGCTTAATGTCGGGAAGCATTGTTCACTGTGGGAGAAACCTTTTACAGAACTGTAGTTTTCCAGAAGTCTTTCCTCCTCTTTTTTTCCCCCCTTTTTCACATGACTTACATATTTTGTTCTCAGACATATAACTTCGAAGTGACCATATTTGAATTAATTTTCAACCTGCACTATTTCATATTAATGCCTCTTATTTCTGAATTATCTGAAAATATTAGCTAATCTCATTAATGATGCTAACAGTGATTTTTATATTTATTTTCATGCCCTCAGGGAAAAGACTGGCTGATTGGAAAACCTAGTACCAATTTCCTGCAAAAACCCAAAAAAATATTTCCATCACGATCCCCTTGTGCCTACATTTAGGCAGTTCTTAATCACTTAAATATTTCCTGGCAAAATCCAGGAATAATTTTCATCAGAGGCTACTAAATGAAATGCCACAAAAAGCCTGTTGTACCTCCAATTTTCAGCCATATCCATGGCTCCATCCGTACTTCCAAGGAATCTATAAAAAACAAGTAAGAGCTAAGTCTATGGTCAGTTTACCTAAATCTGCTATGTAAATATCTCACCTCCATAAAAAAAAAAAAATTCAGTAGTCAAAAACTGACACACATTATAAAATAAAGTTGTAATCTCCCTCACTAACAAAAGCAAGTTTGCCATGTAAGACAGTACACTCTCTATAAAGAACTGAAACGATGCATTGACTAAGCTTTAGCTCTATTTCTGTGCTTTAGGTTTTCCCACTAAAATTCTCTTATCAATTTTTCCATTGTTTTGCCCATGTTTGCAATCTGACTCATTTGCAATTGGCTGTTTCGATTATTCTCAATTATCCTCTTGAGTAATGGTGTATTTAGCACTGTTCTGGTGGTTTTCTGCTTTTGCCAGGATGAGCAAGAGATTTTTTTCAGGCAGCTTTAGATACCCAAAGTTCAAAAAAACCAATGAAACTAAAAATTACTGTCCCTAACCAATATTGTTCAAACATGCTGCCTCCTTCAGTTACTTTTAGAAAGGACTTCACAAACATATCTCAGCTTTTAAACACAGACTTGAGCATCTCCTGTATGTTATTTAATTACCTTAGTAACATTAAATGGGAGTTAGGCACCCAAACAGAAACTTATGAAGGGGGACTTAGTTCACCTATTTTTATATATTTATACTTAGTAAATTTGTCGGCTCCTTTTAGACAGTAGAGTGCAACACTCATTTATCAAACATGATCTATATAGAAAGAGGAGATAGTGTCCTGGATGCATAACTATTCTATAATCTGAGTTTCAGGAAAAAAAGCAAAACAAAACAACAGAAGTGACATCTAATGCAGGAAGAGGTGTTGATAAACAAATGCTATACAGCAGACAGATAAATAGAGATAAAAACCTGAATCCTAATCGCATTTTACAGACCTTTTTTCCTGAAAAGTTTGTGATCTTGCAGTTCTGCTACAAGCTTAATGAATTGATGAAAATAGTAATGTTAATGCATTACAGATGGTATAAAGTACACTAGCTGTTCCAAAATAATAGAATTAATTAAAGTGCACTTATTTACCTACAGAATGGTATCTATGAGTTTATGGATTTAAAATCTATGAAGTATGAGCTTACCTAGAGCTACAATAACTAGAATCTTAAGTTCTGAAGCAGTAGGAGACAAAGAATTGTGATCAAGAGACAAAGTCATTTGAGTTAGCACAGTCTCTGTGAAAAAGATGCTTTTACAACGTAAAACATCATCTTAGAAGAGAGGAAAAAAAACTCTAGCATATCACAGCAAGAATTTGAAAAGCGTTTAATTTACATTTACTTTTTCACATTCTTCACTTTAATTCTTGTTTCCACTCAGCAGAATGAGAAGATGAGAAGTTTAGTCTTCCTCCGATATAAAGGGAAGTAACATCTGAAAACAGATTCAGAAAATAGTATCAATCATTGTATCTAGTCATAAGTGTAAACAGCTGTTAACAACCCTGGTAAATTAGGTGAGTGAAACAGACTTTATACAAACATGAGCAATTAAATAATATTTACATATTAGCAACTAACAATGGAAGCTATTACTCAAAAACGTGGGAGGACCAGAGCAGAAACAGACACATGTAAACCAAAAGGTTTTCCAGATGACTGATTGTCAATTTAGGAGCTGGAGCAAGCTGTGTTCATCCAAGGAAAGAAAGCAATGGAACAATCAGCAAGAAAGAGCAATGTTAAGCAAAGACTCAGCTCCCTTCTCAAGAAAGGAAGATAAATACCTTTCTTCCCTCTTTCAGGAAGAGCTAGAACAAAGCTCTGAGTGATGCGTCATTAGGAACCAATAGGTCAGAAGAGATGTTATGCTCAAGGTGGGGTGGGGCGTGAAGGAAAAAAAGATTGCTTTGCTAGGGGCAAAGAACTTAGCAAACACCACGCCAACCCCCACCCCTCCAAAACAAGCAACAAAACAACAAATCAAAAAACCACCACCACAAAGCCAAACAAGAACACCCACACAATAGAGGTTTCTACTCAAAGATCTAATCCAAAAAGCATAACAGTACTATGACAGCTAATGGTATTACACTATAATTTGCAGTACTAAGGATTTAAACAGCATTGTCCAAATTTAGCAACAGCTCCTACTTACATATAAGCTTATAGCTGCATATTTCAGATGCTCCTCTTAGATGACAAACATTGGTCTAAGTAAACTGAAAAAGCAGCTGAAACATCTTCTACCTTTAAGTCTTCCACCTGATGTGCTTTAAAAGGATGTCAGTTAGTACTCCATTTAATAAGCCTCTTCAGAAAATAATCACTAGGTTAAATAAAACAATGCTTGGCTTATGGTTCTCACAGTTCAAGGGACATATATACCCAACAGAGCCCATGTTGTTCAGTCTTGGCAACGTCAAGACACTGCAGGGCTTTAAACACAGAAGTAAAGGCTAAATTCCTGAGAAAGTTAATATCAAAACTGAAGTTTCTTCTATAGCTTAGGAATACAGAACTTGTGTTTTTTCTAAGACACTTCAAGCCCACAGTCCTCTCTGAACTAGCTTTCAAGCTTTCTTTTTCTAACCTCCACCCTGAAAGGAATAGGCAAACTCATTTTTGAGTTCATACCATATTCATCTTGCATATTTTCAGTTGGTTCAGTTATGAGATAAGGAAGAGATGTAAGCAGTGGCCTTAGTCACATATCTTCTGTTACTAAGATAAGCTTTCTAAAGTGTCTCCCAAGATAGGGTAACAGGTGAAATTCAGTCTGTGAGATTATGATCTCAGATAAAGTTTCCTCCCTACAGTCCCTTCAAGACTTTAAAAGACAGCCTGTAGTAGTATTTTTTGCATGCTTGGGAATTGTGAGCAAATGGACTTGCTTGGTTTGTTTTTACCGCAGTCAAGGAAATAATTCCTTGAAAGAGAAGTACAACTGATCCATAGAAACATGACATCTTCAACTTCTGCTTATGAAAACTAATGAGTAAACTCTAATTACTGTTTAAAATAGGCTCAGGAAGGGTACAAATTTTTTCAAAGTAACAACAGGAAAAAAATTCAACATGACCGTAGAAGGCTTATTGGCAGGCTGTGAAATCATTTCCAATGGCAAATAGACTGGCTTCTACTTATCCTCTGCTATTTCAGAACAGATGTCAAGAAATCACCTGTGGTAGGTTTCAACTTTTATGCAAGACTTGCATTCCAACTAGCCTTACTCATTATTATATGTCCCTGCTTACCGCAGGGGGATGGAACTAGATGACCTTTGAAGGTCCCTTCTAACCCAAAGCATTCTATGATTCTATATGAGGACTCTAGTCATAGTCTTAAGTTTGACTGCACAAACGCATATACAGAATACTATGGCACATCTCAAAGGTTGAAGACCTAGTACAAAACACTAGAAGTGGCCTCAGTCTATTTTAAAATTAATTTTAATTTTGGGCATAATTAATGAAGTCCAAGTACAACCAATATAGCAAAACAGGTCATAGGTACTGTTCCAAATCACATTGCCCAAGAAATAATCCAATCTATTAAACCAACAACCTTGTAATTTACATCTTAAAGCTTATTGACTAGTTAGGAGGTTAGCAAAGTGAAAATACTGTTGATGTTGCATTACAGGATAGTCACCTTGTTGCTTACTAAAATGTAAGAAATTTGTTGAGATGTTAGCTTCTCCTCCTGCACAGACTACTCTGACATTCAATAAGGTATTAAATGCTGCTCTTTAAATCTCTAATGGATATCCCCACTTTAAGTATCAGAAAATGGTAATGCTTTAATAGGTCAAAAGTGCTAAAGAATCAAGTACGTAATATGAACAGTCAAGTTACAGGTACAGTAGATTTCATAATGCAGATCAAATTAAATCATTAAAGGCATTTATGCTTCAATGTCACTTCAATATTTGAAGTCCATTTCCAGAGGAAATGCAAGGCTTCAGATTTTTCTGATAAAATGATTTATTGTCAATCATCCAATTTTGTATGGCAATATTTAGTAAGAGATACAAGATGAGACTTAAAAGATTGGGTTGCTTAAAAGAATGTGTCAACACTACAGAAGTTATAGTTATATAGAATTTCAACAGTTGACTCAAGCTGTAATGCATCATATGAATCAGAAAATTAAGTTTTTACAGTTTTCCAAAATAAATCTTACATATCAAGAACACTAATGTGTAAAACAACAAAACAAAATCCAGTGTCTCATACTTATTCAAGCATGTACAGCAAATTAATTCCTCAAGCTATACGTGAACAAACAGAACAGTAAATGCTCATCTTCAGGGGAAAGAAAAAAAAAGAAACTGTTGACTAAAGACTACATTAAACACAAGTACATTTAGACCTTGAAATGATGGTCAAATCAAACTACAGCAAGTGTACTTTATCACCATGTAGACTAATCAATTTGAGTTTGTTGTTTCGGGTTTGTTGTGTTGTTTGTCTTTTTTTAAAATACAGACATTTAAAAAAATACTGATAATGGCTCACATTTCTACCACCTCAATACTTTCCTTTTTTTTTTTTTTTTGATCTTTTCTACCAGCTTAGCAGTGTCTCCAGTAGTTTGAGTAACTACATGCTGCTCAGGCTCCTTTTGCATATGATCCACTGAAAACATGCTCTGACTCAGTTCGCTGATATATTACAAACAATTTACATCCGAAAGCTTCTGGTTCTGTGAAATGGTTGAAACGGCTTTTTTAAGGCCCACATCAGTATGGGTGGTTTCTGCTTAGTTTTTCCTGGAAATAGCACTGCTTCAGTTTCAGGGGTAGGGAATCGTACTCTATATACTTCAGGGTAAGATTTCTGAAACTAGAAAAATACATAATTAAAATGAAGAATTAACTCAAACTTGAAATATAAAAAAACTATTAAAGCCTAACCTCTACCTCTGAGCAGGAAAATTATTTCTCTATACTTTTCTACAGAAAATTAGTTAATATTTTAACTCTCAGTATTTCTCTAGAGGACTACATATTTAACACTCGATAAAGTTAGAATTTAAGACTCTGGAAAACTTTTTATTTACTTGCTTGAGCTGCTTCTTCTTATCTTTCACAGATATTTCTTTATTCATTGCAATTTCTTCCAATAAAGCTGCCAGTGGTTCTTGAGAGCCAGTTGCCCTTTGGTATTCAAATTCATCTGTACTGATTTGGTGACAAAATGGGGGAGGAGAAGTTGCATCAGTATCAGCTCCAGCATACTTTATCTGAAGGAGTGGAAAAAAAAACAAAAGAGCAGCTATGTTTTCTGCAAGAAATTGACAAAAATTGGATTAATCACATTGACCACCTGAAGTCATTAAATAGAGAAGGTATGGAGTAAAGACCTTAAATTGTGCCTCCTATCTTCTGCACATTCTAGTAAGTAAAAAAAAAAAAAAAAATGACTCCAAGGAAGCCTGTTTAACTCTTGGAATATGTTAAAAGTTACTTTTTCAGTAGCATTACAGAAGGAAGAACTAAAAAGCAGCTTTGAACAAAAGATATGGAATAAGGAAACAGAGCTGAGCAACTAAGGATAGCTTTAAAAGATAATCCGAACGTTAATGGAAACATCTTTTAACCATTCGGTTTTCCTCATTACAAAAATATAATTAGCCCATTTCATGAAGAGAGAGTGCTAACCAACAGGAAAACATATTTTAGAGTTCTTGTCTCCAAACCATTCATGATCTGCTTAGTTTAATTTAAATACATAGTTATGGTTGAATATTAGCAGTTAAAATTAATTAGCTATGTGTAAGTTATCAGAGACAGAACAAAGTCATTAAGAACTGTCAAACTTCAGAGCAGAAAGGATAAATTTGATCTAGAAGAACAGAGACATAAGAAGCTTTAACTAGATACTTACCTGGACTTTCTGGAGATGTACAACATGTTCCTCTATAGAAGATTTTAAGGTGGAAGGAACACTTAAGATCTCTTCATAATTGTCCATGAGAAAAGATACCAGTTTAGCAGCAAGCAGTTCATCCAAGTCCATTTCATCCTTTGAGCAGAGAATACATCGGGAAAATGCCTGGACCATCTGAGGAAAAAAATCCAACATCAATGTCTATTTTTTTGTTTGGGGGTGGGGAGTCTGACTGTATTTAAAAACCAATCTTTTTTCTAAAAGATTTTAACAGCACAATACTCACCATCCTTCAAACACACCAATACAAGAAAAAAGAGCATTGTGTACAGTGACATTATTTGAGTGGACCAAAGGTGGCTCTTTCCTCATACATAATCTGACCCTGAGTTTAGACTTAGAATGGCTGAATTCCATTTTTCCTCAAGACTTTGTCAAATAGCCACTTCATTTTAAAAATAACACAGGAATAAGTTAAGCACCAGAGGGAAAACGTAATTAACGTTATTTTGAAATCAAACCAAATTTCAGATGCAGCTCACTTCAAGTAGTTTCATGCTCAAGCATTCAGTTACAAGAGTTTTCTGTCTGTGCACCAATCACATCTAACATTAAAAGCACAGAAGGCAATCAAGGTTTTCTGTCACGTACCAGACTCCACTGTTGAATTAAAACGTAGTACAAAATACTTGGACTGTAACGGATTAACTTCTAAAAATAACATTTAGATTATAGCATAATTATTTTAAAAACCATTTACAGTTAATTAAATTATAACCTTAGCATTAAAAAATTTAATTATTTTAATCAAATACTATTCACAGTTAATTAAAAACTTAATTTCTATGGAAAAAAAAGCTAGTTTTATGCATTCTACTATAGGATTTTTACGGAGTGTCTCTACAGCTGAGTTTTCTGTTGCTCTTCTTGCTAAAGACCTGAAAATCAACAAAAAGAAATACATGCTCTTAGCCAGTCAGAATTGCGAAGTTATGCTTAATAAGTTTGTAATAACATGCTGCTGGAAACATCACTGATAACTCCACAAGTAGTCCTACAGAAGGAGGATTAGCAAAAAAAGGATTTTGTCAAAATCTGATTAAAGTTACTTTCAGAGATTTCTGTAGTTAAGTGATGAAAAAAATTAGTACTGAAATAAACTGGTAAGATTTTTTTAAATGGCTGAAAACAGGTGAATCAAAACATTCTGCTACATTTCTAACTATGTCTGAAACAAGCAGTCTGTTTCTCTCACACTCTCTACAGTGATAAAGAACACTACAGACATCATCTACTGTATTTCTTTTTTTTTCTACTCAATAGTGAATTCAGAGGTGATTTAACTTTGAAAGATAAGGAAACCCCCAAATTCTGAGCCAATTCTTCATTTGCTCACAACTTACCAAAAAATTCCCATTTACTCCAATTTGGAGTAGCTTTCCACATAGCAAGAACAGACAAACTGCTCTTCAAACAGGCAAACTGTATTTTTTATACACTCTTAAGTAATAATCTTTTATTCACGCAACTCCAAAAGCCTTGTCTAGACCTTCTGTCTTACCAAAGTTCTGGTCTTCACCAATTCAGAAAGAGGTGGCAAATCCTTGTTAAAGCTAATTCGTGCCATCATCCTCACCAACAGCTGTAGTCTTTTCCGATTTTCTGGTGGCAGCAGGAGACAAGATATCTGAAGAGCTTCTACGGCCCTGCTGTGGTTTTGTAGCAGACCTGGTTTATACAAGACCAGAAGACTGGGCAACATTTCTCCATTATATAATTCCATTACATTTAACATAACATTTCTAAATCTGTCTCCCCACATTCCTTTCCTACTTATTCAAGACTATCTTAGAACTCCACTCCCCAAAGCATCTAGGAAGATAACCCTAGAACTGTACGCCTTGTTTAAGCATTTACAAGATTTTCTTCTGATGAATTGGCAGATATTAATAACCATCACCAACAACACTAGATATTAGTACACACAAAAAACTACAATGTTTTGGTTCATCCTTTGCTCTTTTATAACCCTCAGCTCCAAATTCAACTGAAATGTATGTACAGATGTAGCAACTACATAAAAAAAGTTATGTTTGGGGCAACAATCAGAGAACCTAAACAAAGCGTGCTTATGCATCAGTTGCAGGTATGACAACACTGACATGTCCTTCACACCTATAGAAGTTAAATCTATGACTAATTCTACTTACAAACTCTTGAGAAAAACACAGAATGTGAGCATGGCAGAGATATTTGAAAATTAGACAGGCACAGTAGAATCTGATTGCAGTTTACGTATCTATAAAGAGGTCTCACCATCAAAATGGCATCTTCTTCAGTTTCTAAGGCACATTGAAGGAAGCATCTACTACATATTTGCCTAAATAGTTGCTAGTATCAGAACAAAACAGAAGTCAAGGGCAAAATACCTGCATGACTGCAGAACTATAGAGATTGGAAGGGATCTCTGAAGATTATCTAGACCTCTACCCCTGCTTAAAGCACATTCAACTACTGCAAGATGCCTAGGAATATGTCCAGTCAGGTTTTGAGTATCTCCAAAGATGGAGTTCCACAGTGTGTCTGGACAAGCTCATCCAGTGTTTGACCATGTTCCAATTAAAAGAGCTATTTTCCTATGTATTAATGAAGTTTCTTGTATTTCTCTTTGTGTCTATTGCCACTTGTCCTGTTATTTGTTATCACTGATAGAAGTCTGACTCCCTCTTCTTTCTCCCCCCACATCAGTCTCCTCCTCTCCAGGCTAAACAGACTCTCTTTTCAGCCTCTCCCCATATGACAGATGCTCCAAGCCCCTAATAATTTTTATGGCCCCCCACTGGAATCACTGACTAGTGCTAAGGAAAGATCTTCCTCAACCTCTGGCAATGCTCTTAATGCAGCTAAGGATGGTGTTGGTCTTCCTTGCCACAAGGACAAACTGCTGGCTTCTGGTCACATCAGTGTCCACCAGGACTGCCAAGTCCTTCTCCGTAAAACTGCTTTCAAGTCAGTCACCCCAGCATGTAATGACGCATGGGATTATTCCTCCCCAGTAGAGGACTTAGCATTTCCCGTTGTTGAACATTATGAAATTCCTCTTTGCCCATTTCTCCACCCTGTCAAGGTCCCTCTGCATGGCAGTACAACCCTCTGCTGCATTAACTGTTCTTCTCCATTTTGTATTATCCGCACACTTGTTTAGGGCACTCTGTCTTTTTGGACAGATGGTGTCTCGCCATCCATGACATTACCACTACTGGCCCCATTATCAGCCCTGAGATACTCCCTACCAACTGACTCCCAGCTGGACTTTCTGCCACTGATCACAACCCTCTGAGCCCAGCAATTCAGCCAATTTCTGGTCTACCTCATTATCCACTTATCTTGCCTGTACTTCCTCAGTAGGCCTGTAAGGATGTGATGGGAGACAGTATTGAAAGCTTTACTACAGTCGACATAAACAGCATCCTCTGCTGTTCCCCTCACCCACCATGCTAGTTGATCCCACACTGTGTAAAAAGAAGAAGCTGTTTGTTATTACAAAAAGAGCAAGAATGTGCAGTAGTAAGTAGGGAAGCCAAAACAGACAGTATTTTAAGAAAGGAGTGATAAAGCACTGTTGTTAATTTCATTTCCAAAGCAAAGCTTTTTCTAATTTCAAAAGGAAGATATGGCCAGCACACGAGTGCATATGTCTAGAAGAGGCCTCAAGAAATAATAATTAACCTTAATGAGATTTGTACATAAAGACTCATTATAACCTGTGCAAAGAGCAGGTTTAATCTTACCAAGGTAGTAAAATATCTGATGATCACTGACACTAGTACTATAGGATGTTAGCCTTATTTTCTTAGCTCTTCTGAAAACTAATTTCAGCCAGCCTCTTAGAATAGAAGTGCTCTAGACTGTCTTCATTTGAAAACAGAAGCAAGGCATCTTCATAAGGTTACACAAGCCATCTATGATTTCTGCAAATATTTCTCATGTTTTAAGATGGAGCTTTTAGACGTGTACAAATAACATCATGGCTGCCTCAAATAATTGAAAATATAATCTTATAACACTTTCTTTACTATTTCCCGAATTCTTTTACTAAGAGAAAGCTTATCCCCTGAAGGAAGAAAGAAGTCCTACATTCACTGTGGAAAGGTTGTAATTCCCTGAAGGTAGCAATACGAAAAGTCAAAGACTCAGAATGTCTTTAAACAGAGATTTATTGCCAATTTAGCAAGCCATACTCCATTAAAAAAACCAAAACCACAAATGCAACTGCAGACATGGATCTGCTTTTCCATATTTCGTAAATACACAACTTGTTAAGCAATTACTGCTTCACAGGCAGCATTCTGTACTAGAATTGGCACTTATTACAAAATAGTATTCTAGGGAGCGTGCATTATCCTCTACCTTCACTTACAGCTTGATAGTGGTCTGCCCATTAGCCTCATTGTTAAGACTTAATAATGTATTGCGCCGAACCCAAAGCCTTCCCCTTTCTCAGCTGAACCCGCCAAAACTTCCTTCCTTCTCCCCCAAGAATTACAGATCGAATCTAGAAGAGATCTGAGTTAAAGAAGACCTTCTACTGAAACTACAGATCAGGCATTTCTGCCTTTTATTTACTTGTTTATTTTCTTACTACTTGTTCTAAGTTGTTTGACTTCAAAAAGTAGAGTTAGGCTTCACCACTGGTATGCTGAATTGCCTTCTCGAACTCCCTCCACTGGCTAGATAGGAAGCATAGTCTTGAATTATTAAAAAAGTGGAAAAGACACCTGGGGATAGTCTGGCCCAGCCCCATTCAAGTCAATGAGGGTGCCTAACTCAGATGTCCCACATCATCTCACTAATGCCAAATGCAGTTTTTTAGCTATTCAAATACCTGGGTAAGGCGTATGAAGAAGGCTGTTTAGGCAAGACTTCTAGAGAAACAAGACATTGTCAAATTTCAAAATGCCAGTACCTTAAAGTAAATTGTATAAGCATGAAGACGAAAAATAAACTAAGTAGCTCTTGAAAGCCATGATTTTTTGTGTAAATCTATTGTTTTACTATGGAAGGATTCCCTATTAACACCCTATTTTTTTGTGAAAGGGACCACAAAATGTTTTTACTTTTTGAAACAGTATGCTTTCCTTTCATATCCACATAAACATTGACATGCATTCATTCTTCTCATTTTCAGTCAAATAAAACTCTCAAAACCTGAAAGACATGAAATACAATGGAAAGCAAACAAAGAGAGTCTGAAAGGGGAGGAATATAATATTGAAGAGTATCTGTTGCCAAAGAAAAAGAATTCAGAAAAGGAACTATAGTCGGTTTGAAGCAAGATTGTCAGCTAACAAAGCATAAAAATACTAAATTCCAGAAATAGAAGTGTTATTCTGAATTTCTTTTTCATCTCAATAATTTATTAAAAGCAATGTTGTTCCCACTTAAGCTCAGAAAAGTGACATGCTACAAAGCATGCTTACTTCTTCACCTCAGTTGTTCTTTTCTGAAATGTGACCATAAAATGTAATAATATATTTTCACATTTACTGTCTTTCAATGGGCCATCTATAGCTACTAGGACAGGTGAATTTGATATAATGTGAATGCTTAAAAACTTATAGTTAATAACTAAACAATTGTTTCTTTAAAGCATTAGTTAATGTCTATTCCAAGTTTAAGCGATGATGGATTTCAATTTCCTTCAGATGTCATATTGCCAGGGTTAAAAACAGTCCATACAGCCCTAATCCTTTTTAATCTAGACTTCAGTCAAGCAATTTTTAAAAGCTTATGTGAGTCCTTAAGAGTCATAGGCATTGGTAAAAGAAGAAAAATGTGATCAAAAATCCATCTGTTAGGTGTGACAGTGCTATGCAATGAACAGAAGCCTTTAAAAATCCTAAAGACAAGCAAAGGAAGTCTTTTGAACTAATGTGATCGAAAAGACAAGAATAAAACTGCCTTATGATATGAAATAAATGTAAATATTAAACTGTTCCCTACGTAGAATGGACAGAACAGGTCTTAAGGAAATGAGCTTTGACACTATTTGGGTATGGTAAATTTTAACACAAGGAAATTAATTCAAAAGGCTAATTTTTTCATTACATCCCAAATCACTTACCTAACACACTAACAAAAACATCAAAAAAATTAAATGTGAGAAGAGGTTCTTTCATCTGGCCAAAGTAGTCCACTATAGTTTTGAAGACATCTCTTTCAAATCCTGAGTATGTCGGCTGCTTCAAATCTGAGTAGCTGGGCCCTACAAAGAAGGCCAGAAAAAAAAAAAAATTAATTTGCATCCACCAACCAGATCATTATTTTTCTATTCCAGCCAATAAAAATGCAATGTCAAGTAGAAAAAAAACCTCAAAACTTAGAGTCATTCTTCAAAATGTAAGTGAAATCGTATTGATCTACTGAATTGATCTATTTTCAATAAGTCGAGTGAAAACATATAGTAAAGATATTAATAGAATAGTTAAATCATTATATATTTCATTGAAATAAGCTGCACTGGCAGGATAATACATGCTGGCTGATCTTTTCCAACTTTAAAGAAATGAGCAGAAAAAAAAATTGACTGTGACTGAATATAAACAGGGTTTGATAAAGCAGTAAAGGCACAGCCAGTTCAGTTGATTTTTACAGGGGTAAGTTGTTTGGGGTTTTCCCCCCCCGCCCCTTTCTGAATTTACTTACAATTTGCTAGACATTTCATGGCTGATAGGATCCAGTGAGGTAGTTCCTCTGCATAGGGCAGAAATAGACAGAAATTAAGAGGAGAAAAAGCCTGAGAAAGTGTTGAACTGTAAGGTAAAAGCAAAGCTGAAAATTCTTTAAGAATTTCCTCCTAGAGTTGTGTAGATTGACAGATTGCAAAGGTAGGCTACACCTTAACATAGGATCTACCCTGGATTACATCTATACTTTAGTACCTCCAGTAGTCAGTATCAACCAGTTATGCCTACTGCTCTTACAACTCAATCAGCAAAATGGATCATATCACAAATCTTTCAACTGCCCTGCAAAAATCAGCCAAGCAAGTCCAAGCTACACCTTCACTAGAGCTTTTCATTGAACTGTTTACTTTGTACTGAAGATGATGAAAAGCATTAATACATTCAGTTCAGTCATTTCTGCTAGGAGGAAGTTAAAATCTTGAGGCGCTCCAACTGCCTTTAAAATGAACATGTATATGCTTTGGAGGAGATTTCATTCACAAATCACACCAGGTTTCAATTGTGTATTTCACTTCTCTACAAATCTTGTAGAAAACATGGTGGCAAAAATATTGTAAGTGATATGCCACAGCAGCAAACATACTTTACTTTCTCCCTGATGTGCAAAGCAGTTTTAAACTCAGTACTAGTTTCAGAACACATTAACTTAAAAAATCAAAAGTGAGAAATTTCAAGCATCTCTCAGTGTACATTTTGATTCTTTCCCTATTTTTAACATACATTTCCTTCAAGTAAACACTCCAGTTCAGGCAGTTAAAGGCTGGGCATCTTGAAATGAATAATATCCCTATCTTTATAAATGAAAAGTTGCTGCTCTTTCACCTTCATCTTTTAACCCTGCTAAAGTAGGAATATGAGAGTAAATATGGAATAAACATTCTTACTATTGGGATGTTAAAGTATAACAATGGCATACTTTGCAAAAACTATAGTATGGAATGATCATACAAGTATAAAGATGCTATAAGGTAGTATAGATTAGAACTAATACTTTTTTTGTACTAGAAAACTACAATATAAAAAATTGAAAACTTCTAAAATACTCACTTGATTTGTCTTCTAAAGTGACAATGCCTTGCTTATTGACATTGTACGCATTGTGGACTATATGCTTTGAATTCACAAGTTTTGTGTCTAACACTTCATTCAGAGAATCCAAACCCAAGACCTTTTGTAATCTGTAAAAATACATAAACACATAGAGTTCATCCATAATCTAAGCTGAAAAAGGCAAATATGTATTAGGATAGATATGATTCTGAAAAAGAGACCTCTCCATTTTGTAGGGTCATAGAATATCTCAAGTTGGAAGGGACCCATAAGGATCATTTAGTCCAACTCCCTGCTCCTCACAGGACGACCTAAAACTAACCATATGACCAAGAACTTGAACTCTGACAGCCTTGGTGCCATGACCACTTCCCTGGGGAGTCTATTCTAGTGACTGACCACCTTCTCAGTGAAGAATGTTTTCCTAATGTCCAATGTGAACTGTCCCGACACAGCTTCATTCCATTTCCACATGTTCTACTGCTGGTCACCAGAGAGAGTTGATCAGCAGCTCCCCCTCTGCCATTGACCATGAGGAAGTTCTAGGCTGCAATGAGGGCCTCCCTCAGCCTTCTCTTCTGCAAGGTGAGCAAACCAAGTGACCTCTGACACTTCTCCTAAGCCTGCCCTTGAGACCTTTCACCATCTTTGTCACCCTCCCCCAGACATAATGTAATGGTTTGATGTCCTTCTTACATTGAAGCACCCAAAACTGCACATACTCCTCAAGGTCAGGCCGCTCCCTAGAGTTGGACAATTGCCCCCCTCAACCAGCTGGCTCTGCTGTGCTTGATGCACCCCAGGACACAGTTGGCCCTTCTGGCTGCTCAGGCACACTGTTGAATCATATTCAACCTGTCATCAACTCAAACGCCCAGATCTTTCTGCAGAGCTGCTCTCCAGACTTTCGCCCCTCAGTTTGTAAGTATAACCAGGATTACTCCATCCCAACTGGAGAATCCAGCACTTTCTCTTGTTAAATTTCATACAGTTCATGCATGGTTCTCTAGGCTATCCAAATCTCCCTGTAAGGCCCCTCTACCCTTGAGGGAGTCCATAGCTACTCCTAGTTTAGTATCATCAACAAACCTATATTATGTACATTTGATTCCTGTGCCCAGATCATTTATAAAAACATTAAAGAGCACTGGCCCTAAAATTGAGCTCTGGGGAGCCCCACTGGTGGCAGACCATGAAGCCCTATTTGTTGCCCTTCACAGTGCTGGCCAGCTTGAACTCTAATAGAACTTTGACTGCAAGAGTTTTCTCCCTACAGTGACAAAAAGCATCTCTGTAGACCTCCTGTGTTGTCTGCCCTTGCTTCCAAGGTCTGTACACTTTCATTTTCCACCTACGTTCTAAAAGAAGATCTCTATTCAGCCAAGATGTCCTTCTGACCCTCTTGCTTGACTTCCAATACTTTGGAATTACCTGTTCCTTGCGCTCTTAAGACATGGCTTTTAAAATGTGACCAGCATTAATGGACCTCAGTACCTTCAAAAGCAGATTCTCAAGGGACTTTACTAACTAGCTTGTTCAGCAGCCCGATGTCTGCTCTCCCCATACCCAAAGTCAATGTTTTGCTGGCAGTTTTTCTCCTATTGTCAATGATTTGAAACTCAGCTACTTTGTGATCACTGTGACCAAGACATCCACCAATCATCACTTCACCCACAAGTCCCTCTCTGTTGACAAACAGAAATTCTAGAAGGGCACCTTTCCTAGTCAGCTCCCTTAGTACCTGCACCAAGAAGTCAATCTCCAGAAATTTCCTGGACCTATTTGTGTCTGCTGTATGATATACTCAGTCAATGTCTGGGTGCTCTGTCACTGAGTGGAGGAGTTCCTCTACCTGGGCACACCTTCCACAGGTGTGCTCCCTGCTACCAGCCAGTGCTGGCATGAGAGTAGAGCCCACACTGCAGCCCGACACCTGAGTAGAAGTGCGTTCCCACCAGAGCTTTGGCTGGACAGCTGCATCAGTTGTGGTGGGCACAGAGCTTAGAGGCCATGGCTTTCTGCCAGGTGGATACCATTGGGCCCTGGTTGAGCTGGCACAGCTACAATGTGCTCTGTGAGTGCCCTGCCACACCAACAGCTGAGCCATGCCCTCTTTGCCTGCCCTGCTTGCAGCACTCCTGGTCACTCGTGCTCCATAGGGGCTCCTTTTATATGTGGGGTAGTGGGTCTTGGCTGCCATTGCTCCTGGACCCATCCACTGCTGTGACATGAACTGTGGGCTCCCAGCTTGTCTCTCTGCTCCCCTGAGATTTCACCAGTTGAGGAAACACCCCTTTGCACCATACTAGAGCACTCTGCTGCAGATTGTGCCAGCACTGGAGCTGCTCACCTTGGCACCAAGTTTATTACATGGAGACAATGTGCTAGGTTTAGATGAGAGTAATCATTAGTAAGGCCTCAACTGTGCTGTAAAAATAACTAATGCATTTTTTCTCTCCTCCTGTATAAATAGTGTAAAGCAATTTAACTTTGCATAGGATATTCCTTTTGGTAAGAATAAAAAAATATCTGAATCTCAAAACCTTCTGCACTCAATTAGCTACTCCATTTCTTACCTCATACAAAGTATTGTGCTTGTCATTGAAAGGTTTCATGGTATCGCACTTCTACAGAAGTGCTTCTATTTCACAGCAACAAGAAAAGAGAAAGTTCAAGGAAGAAAGGGATTAAGTAAGACAAAGCCTACACAACAAAAGGACTTGTATAACATAGCAGGAAAAAGTCAAAAGGTATTAAACACAAAGTTTTTTTGCAAACTTTATTTGCTGAATTTGTTGGCCAAATAACAAGCAGTATAGTTAGTCTAGACACTATGGCTTTGACAGCAGTGTTGAAAAGTGCGTGGGCGAAATTACAAGCGTTACCAGAGAAGACAGACAAGACCATTACCTACTCATAAGTATACTCACCGTGACAAAGTCATGGCTTTCCACATCTCTTCTATATTTGTTTGTGTTAGCTCTCTGCGGAACACAAGTTTGCATGTTGGTACTTCCCCAATAGCTATACTGTGTCGCTTGTACCACATCTCAGAGTTCTCAAATCAGAAAAAACAGTTTGCATTAACTGGTGACTTTTTAAGTATTAAACAGTACAATACATGTATAGTACAGGATGCTCCCTATTACAAGTATGTTAAAAATTCCTAAAATCTAGTAAAGTCTCCAGGATAAAACTTACATCCAAGCTCAATGCTTGAAGATTTTCATCAACATGTTGAAGGGTAGGCATACAATACAGTTTGTGTCAGCAGTGTACTTTTCAAGACAAAACTCCTGATCATTTCCAGTGCTTTGACTAACAACATAGAGCAGTCCTAAAGCACAGTAACAGTATTCCTTGTGATCACAACTAAACCACAAAATGTACACCAGGAATGCACTTAATTACTCCAAGCACTAATTGTCTGTCATTGCATTACACTAGACTGGAGCGAGTTTGAAACAAGTAGCACCCTCTGAGATTAGTATCTGGTATTCCACATCAGCATTGCCCTACACAGGCCCATGCCCACCAATCCACACACAGCCAAAAAGTACCCTGATTGATGCTGGAGCAATTTAAGGTGTCATCACTTTCAGCTACCTGTCTACTTTACCATTCCAGTGGAAGCTACACCTTTCCATAAAAGAGCCAGCAGAAAAAGCTTATTCTTCAACTTATGGCCCAATATATTAACCAAAACTGCCAATGAAAGAGATTTTGAGCTATGCCTCTGTCTGCATGCTGTCACATCTGAGTCAGATGTACATAGACTTTTGCTAACTCTTAACAGGCCAGGATGCTTGGATGGAAATTCAGAGCTGACTGTTGGAGGCTTGTTTCAACTGCAGCAGATACTTGCTCAGTAACTAAAATACTCTATTCTCTTTGCTTGCCTGTGGCACTATCTTTTCTTTCTTCCCTCTCAATCTTCTACCTACTCCTGAAGTTCTAAGGACCATGCTTTTCCTCTTCAGAAGCCTGAAGAAAGGTGCACTCCATCTGCACATAAGTAATTGTATTACAAACATGGAATAACCATTTATTCAAGATCTTTAGAAGTCTAGGCAGGAATTACTTTTCCAAACAGACTATTTATCGCCAGTAAATATGAGGCTAGTGTCCTGCACTGATGAGCATTAATAAAAAGGCCAAAATTATCAAAGAAGGACCACTTCTCCTCAGCCACAACATATTCCTTATGAAAAAGGAAACTGAATAACTAACAACCTCATAGCAGCTAGGAAGAGGGTTATACTGTATATATTCTGCTACATGAAGTATCTGAATAAGAGTTACAGGTTACAGTAAAGTAACTACTTTGTCTTGCAGTATAAAACACGACCTATTGGAATTGGAGCAAACTGGCATGATAGCATACTGGCAAATGCAGCCATGCTGAACTTAGTATGCTCAGGACATCATAAAATCTGTAGCAGAAAGAACAGTCAAAGCCAACATCCTCAGCAAATCATTAAGAACTACTTCATGTGAGTTTAAAATCAAACTATTTTGCATTTAATTTTATAATCAAGTATTTTATGATACAAAAAAAGAGATCATTAGTTCAGTTTGGCTTTCCAAATACGCTTATATGTGGGGGAAAATTAAAACTGGATATCTTACCATTGTGACTGATTTCACTGGCATGTGTTCTTGGGAAGTGCCAGCCTTCAGTTCGTTCCAGTCTGGAAATTTAATTACTTCCTTTCCACATGAAAGTTTCTTTGGATACGGCTTCAGCGGTGAGGAAGGAGGAAATCTACAATTAAAGAATATTTTTAATGCCTCTGAACTCAACACTATTCCATATTTACCAATACAAAACTGCAGTAGGCCTTCATGTGCAGCAATACAACAAATACCTTGGACATCTATGGTGCAACTTAGTTGCTTGAAAATTGGTGTTGAATGACCTGTAAAACATTCTAAGGTGTCGTTTGGCCTCCATTCGCTGCTTCAGAACAGTTCAGGTCCTTTTTACATCCCGTGACACAGCTGAGCCTTTCGTGAATGCCTGATATCGCAGTGCATCTCAAATAGCACCGTCTGTGCATAGACAGCTGACTCAGGTCTTCACTAGAAGACATTGATTCTGCTGAAAAAGCAGGGGGTAGATTTTCCCCATGTCAAGTGCAGTGCTAGCGTGCATCTCCTAAAGCAAAGCTACATAACTAACCAACATGACTAACACTTGGATTTAGTTAGTGTGCATGCAAGTGTCCACACAAAGTTTTGTCAACATTACCATGTTCTGTGTTTACATGTTTTCTATGTGAAGATCATATTCTGCAGCTCTTTCCTGCGCAACCAGCTGGAAAAAGAGTCCAGAAAACTCATTCATTTTTTAAGGCATTTCAAGAAGTGCCTTGAAGAAATCAGCAGAAATAAACCCTAAGCTAGTTTGTTTTCCTTGTTTTCTGCAAGGACTATCTCAGAGTACTTTCAGCTCAGTCGCATCTCCCGCTTGACCAGAATTCAACTACTGCCAAACCTAGGTCAGAGCATGTACAAAGGAATTAATGGTAGCACATCAGAAAGACAAATCAGTCCTACAGCAACATATCATCAGACTGACCCAGATTGGATCTTGTTTACCTGCACTCCTAGGTTTTAGATGCAAAGATTCCTAATGCTTCAAGAAATTGCTTCAGCAACGCTCACTCATTTAATCAGAATGTAAAAGACTGTTAAGTCTGTGACCGTGCAACAAGACCTTGTGCACTGTTGAGAGTATATGTTTACATCCTACCAGAAAGATTCTCATGATCAAGAAATCCTCAATTTTTCTGCAAAATTTCACGCCACCCTCTCAAGGCAGTTCCAACATTTAGTTAGTTTTTAAATTAGTTTTGTTAGTCCACTAGTGTCATACTTCATGGGTTAAACACGTTATGGTTCTGACCACACACATTGAGCCCATTGGCACATTTCATAACATTCTTCAACAGAATACTGGCAACAGGGCGATGTTGATTCCTTTGGACAAACCTGAGAACAAATAATAAGCACCTTGCACTAATCCTGCAAGACTTACTCTGCCTGTTAAAGGGAACCCAGATTCCACTGCACACATTCAGCTGCTGAGTGATCTCAACTATATATTTTTCAGCTATTTGTTACTTCTTAGAGTTGACTATTAAAAAACATGCAGCCTTTTTTGCCTTTGCTGTACAATATTCTCAACAGTTCCCTGTTTCCCCTCCAGTTCTTCAAGTTTTAGCTTTATGTCGTATGCTGCCCTAGTACTCAACCAACCAGTAAAGCCATGAGTTCTTACCCCTTTTTTTTTGGCAACATTACAGCAAGATCTAGATAGAGCCAACTTTTTGGATGAACAATGAAAAGCCTCTGATTTTCTGATGAACAGAATAAACCTAAAGCTAAGAACCGAGGAGCATTCCAAGGCTGACATGTCAAAATTAGCATGGTTTTCAGTCAGCAACACTAGTTTTAGAAGTTCATTCAAGAAGGAAATAGATACTGGTTTGTGTCCAGTGCAATGGATAGAGAACAGGGTGAACAAACATTTTAGAATCAGTGGTATAACAAGTACCACAACTGAATTTCCAGGAGTTTAGTAGCAATGCAAGAGAAATAACCCTTTTGCTTTTAATACAATTGCTTAGATTTCAAAAAAAAAAGTAAAGCTAACAGCTTCCAGAACTCTAACTTTTCATTTAACTACACTCAGCCAGTAGGTCAGGACACACAGACAGTTTTTGCTATTTTTAGAAGGCGCACTAGTTCTCACCTTCACAGTTAGCACTTGCCTAATACTCTCAGGCACATCAACATTTGGCAACATCTTTCACATAATCAGTAGAGCAAACAGGAGCAGACAACTACACTTACATGTGAAGTTAATGAATGACACACTGTGCACCATCGTGTACAGTTACAGTAAATTAACACAGGAGTTTATAAAAGAGTATTAAGGTTTCCAGAGTAAGCACTGTTAGCAGAATCAAAAGCAGTTTGTATGCTACCCGTGTCAACAGGGTGAGAAACATATTTACAACGTAACGTTGCAAAAGACCACCAGAGGGAGCTGCGGGACATTAAATACACGAATAAATAGGAAAAAAGCATATTTTAGTACTTAGAGCCAAACACCAGAAGCAAGAATAGCAAACATAGCTTATTTAACTGTCAAGCCCGGTAGGAAAAAGGTGGCTCAAATTCAAGATGCATGAAAGGTATACACTTTTAGTCAAAAAACTGTTAAATTAGTTATCCTTTGAGTGGGAGGTGGAGAAAGAACATTAAGACAGCTGTAACAAAAAGAGCTCTCCTTGACCAATAGCAGATGATTAGGCAGAGCACGTAAAAAATGAAAAGCACAGAAATATTTCACCCCACCAACTTCCACAGCCTGCAGCTTAGGAAAGTCATGGCTGAAAATACAAAGAAGAAAATAATTTTAATGGGTCATGATGCCAATGCAAAACAAACAAAACCCCACAACCACATAAAGACAACAAACACCAACCAAAGAGATATAGCACAATATTGCAGTTACCAAAGACTATATTTAATCTTTTGACAGAGTCATTTCCTGAAAAAAAGGAGGCAAAGCACTTAAGACCTATGGCATCAGTGAAAAAAAAACCAACAAAAAACCTGTGGAGGTAGTACTGTCCTAAGAAGACTAGAGAGCAGGACTGCACTAGAAACATACCAAACATACCACCTAACTGCTTTTCTAACTCTCTTTAAGTAAGTAAAAAGCCCACTTCCATACCACTCTTTTACATTTAACCTTCTCCAGGCCAAAGTCAAGACATAAGATCTTCTGGAGCATTTCTTGTCTTCCATGCCTGTTTTCCCACTTGTTTTTCAATGACTGGGTAAACTATCACAATATTTTGCCCTTCTATAGGGCAAAATACTCATAAGCAGATGGCCAGAGAAGAATTTAAGAACAGGACAAGCATACATGATGCTTTCTCAGCATTCTTTCCCACCCTTCGGTCATGTTCAGCTCACAGACTGCAGAGCCATATGTTGTTTAGAGATACGTTGCAACAGACTTTTTTTGGTGAGTTCCTCAAAATATCTTCAGATACAAGTCCTTTGATACAATGGGTCCTTTGAATTTGAGTCCCAAATTCTAAAATTTAACATTTTCTGTAACATGGAATTTTCCTTTATGGAGCTAAGTTTGGAGGGAACATTCATCTTTTATTCCCCCCAAATTACTTAAAATTTCTTCCATTAAAGTTGATTGAAATTGGTTTGAATATTTAACTTAATTGGCAAGGAAGCTGTAGCATTTGGTGTTGTTTCTTTCAGAAAGCAGGCTAAAAATCAGCTATCACTTTTATGGAAAGATGTCATGCAGTATCATAAGGAAAAAGTTGAACTGGTTACTGGAATTAAACACAAGTCTATTCCAATCGGACTTTATAAGGAAGTACCTTGACTCAAGTTTTTTTACGACAAAGTAAAAGAATTACATCATACATACCTCTTAATTTTGTATTCCAAGTTAATCAATACAACTGGGAGACTAATGAACAGCTGCACTTAACAGCATAGATGTATGCACTGACAGTAAAAAAGCTTAGGCACATTCTACAAACTAGTTAAGATGATAGAGCAAAATGAAAAATCTACTTCATCCAAATCAAGTGGAAATTCAGTATTATGTACATTTCCCCAAAGAAAATATTAAGAAACCATTATAAAAAATACATGAAATTTCTTTAAGTATATAATAATAGATATAGTAAGTAGAAACATAGCACTGTTGCTCATCTATCTTCTCTATTGGTCTGCATGAAGATAGCTCCCATTTTCTCAAAGGAAAACTCACCATGATATAAGTTAAAAATTCACACTTAAGGTAATGGTCATTTTTACGTTACTTTTTCACTGAACAGGTCACTACAACATGGTGCAAATTCAGAACCTGCAACTTCTGGACACCCCAACTGAGGTCACAAGAGGTCAAAGAACCCACTCCAGTAATGCTAAGCTTTCATTACAAAAAAAATCTCTTTTCCTCTTTCAAGAAGCCACCAGTTGAGGGGCTAAATAGGGATAAGTAAGCAAGCATCCTCGTCTCTTTTAAGACAATTTCAATCTACAATGCAAGGAGTATACAAAAAGGTTATATCATTAATGACTTCTAAATTCAGAAGGCCTCTCTCTTCTCTCAGGAGTAGAAACAGCATCCAAAATAGGCAGGGCGTTGTGAAAGAGGGAGGACAACTGGAGCTGGATGCTCAATGGCATCCTCACTTCTACCCACGTCTTTTTGATATGCAGTGTTCCACCACCGACAAACCTGATACCTACCAACAACAAACAGAACTCACTACCTTGCAAAAGCTTTTGTTAGAATTCATAGAATATAATCTAGTAACAGGGCCCTTCAAAATATTTAAAAAACAAGTAAAACCACCCCCCCCAAAAAAAGGCAAAGATTAAATCATAGCAGTTGCCTATCACTAAAGCAAATAAAGTATTTAAAAGGAAGGGGGGATAAGACACATTAACACCTTTACAAAGGTATTCCAGAAAAAACTTGTAAGCCCAATGCACGAGAGTTGTTACACCTCGTTTCAAAAAAAACCAAAATTTTTCAATCACCGTATATAGGTTTACCTATATAAGTGGCCATCATCTTGAAAGTCCTCTTTGCCCCACCTTCCTTTAATATCTTCAATAACATGATTTTTCAGGAATTTTTTAAGCAGCTTAACCGTTTGATTGCGAGTCACTTCTGGGCCAAAGTTTTGATTAGAGCCAAGCAGTTCGTGTAAACAATCCACTGCCTCCGAGGCTTTGAAGCAACGCTCGTAGCTTTTGAAGCGACACCGGTGCTTCCGTAAAGGCATTCCAGCACGAAAAAGTTCTATTATCTCGTTCCACTAGGGCAGAAGAACAAAGCAAACAGTTACGGGAGCTCCTCTCCTAGAACGGTTTAGCTGTACAAAGAGACAATGGAACGGAGCGTAGACAGATCTGAATGGAGAATCACATGTTTTTTCTATCATCCGCGTTTTCAGGAAAACTGAAACATAAAACTGTGACTTAAACAGTTGAGATCTGAGAACAGGCACCACATTTGGGAAGCTGAAAGATCTAGAGCCCCATACCACCTACGACTCTACGGATACAGCTTTAACCTCCCTTTAGTATTTAACACCTCAAACGGCCAGTCTAAAGCTCCCCTCTGCCGCCGCTCCAGTCACGCGGGGCGCACGGGTCCAGCCGCCCCACGCAGACTTAGCGTGGGGAGCATCAACACCCGGGCGGTGGCTGGGGAACGCCCCACCAGGTCCCTCCCACGGACAGGCTGCCCGAGACAGGCTCAGGGCCCGCCCGGGCTGGCGGCGCTCGGGCCTCAGGCCGCAGGGAGCCGGATAGGGGAGCAGGCCCAGGCGGCCAGACTGCCTCCAGACAACCGGCCGGTACCGAGGGGACTCCAGAGAGAGTCGCCATCGGGTCCGAAGGGCCCACGCGGACGAGATAAGGCTACAGAAGGGACAAAGCGGAGCCGGGACACCCCAGCCCGGGCAGCACTCACCAGGCGGGTGGCGCGGTAGGGACCGGGGCCGACGATCCTCGGCTCCATGGACGCAGACGAGACTCACTGTCTCCACGGAAACAGGCAACGGCACGCGCCGCGCCCGCCGACCGTTTGAATCCGGGCCTGAGGGGCGCCGCCTTCGCTTATTGGGTGACGACGACGGCACGTGACGGCCCTACACCGCCCCTTCATTGGCGGGTGAAGCCTCGGGCCGGGCCCGCCCCGCCTCCGCGGCAGCCCCATCGGATGGCCAAGCCTTTCCCATTCCCGGCCACCGGCTAGCGGAGGACCGTGTACGCCGCGCCGTGCTTTAGCCTGTCTTACCCCGGGCTCGGGTTCCAGTGCCCCGCGGGCAGCCCCGCCGACAGCCCTCCATGCGTGCCCACGCTCCTCGCCAGGAAGGCTGGCCGCGGAATGAGGAGCCGGGGCGGGGGGCGCCAGGGAGGGGGCAGGAGGCAACCCCGCTGGGTGGGACTAGGGGCAGGGGGAGCACCGGAGAAGGAAATCGACTCCTCCGGCGCAGACTAGTCTCGGCTTCCCAGAAAATGCGTAACTTGATTTTTAGAAGTGACTAAGTACGTGTTTTTGTTTGTGCTTCCTCAGTCAGTAAGTGTTTCTGGACAGGGGCACAGTCTGAGGTTTGGAAAACAGCGAACCCACGTCAGTGAAATATGCCCTGGTGAACTGCCACCTTGATAAAGGGAATACAGCCTTTTCATTAATTTACAGGGGGAGAAAAAAAACCAACCAATTTTCAGGACTCGGTTTCTTAGGAGGGGAGTAATACTAATGTTCCTCCTCCACCAAATCTACAGAATACATGATTTCAACCCAATTCCCCTTGCCAACAGTAAACATTCACCACGCCATTAACAATTTTGTGGACTGTTGCCCTCGTCTTTCTAGCATAACTCAAATGTATGATACACTTAAGTATGCAAGATGCACTGTTTTTAGGTAGGAAAAAATGCAGCTGTCCAAGACAGTGATTCTCACAGGCTGCGACATCATGCATGGGAGGGTGGGTTTAAAAACATTTTGTACAGATGTCGTTAGCATAGTTACACTATATATGCATCCTTGTAGGATACATCCATACAACTCGCTGAAACAATGCATTCTCTTTCTCCAAATGCTTCGTAACTTACAGAAAACTAGAGTTCAAGCAACTATGCAGTAGGAACCGGAAACGGCACTTGCTGACAGCCCACTGAATGATAGCATCTCCAGTTTCTGCTTCTGCTTGTTAAATCTTAATCTCAAACAACGGACCCTGGAGGCAGTTGGCCACAACTGCTGGACTTTTAAGTTTTTCCTGGCTCCTTTCTGTTCAGGACCTGTCCGTGTGCAGAGCTGCTTAGTGTTGACTGTGTGTATTCTCAGCTCCTACTTAGTGCAAATGAGTTTGAAGAATCAATTGCAGATCTAGGTCCCAAACCAACAGAAGAATACCTGGCCCCTTGTACCCGGGTGCAGGGTGCATTCCATCATGCATATTTATGGAGTGGGGGAAGGGGGGATAACTGCAAAGTCAGAGATCAGAACTGGGAATTCCCTTACAAGCGCAGGAGTCACCTGCAAGGCTAGAGAGGACTGCCTGCTTCTCTCCAAAAGAAGCAGAGGGTAGCTTCATCCATCTTAGACTACAGACTAGTTATTACAGCCTTTTCCCTGACAGGTCTGCACTGCCCAAACATGTTTGAACCCTCAGGTTCAAGAAGGCCTAAATGAACCAAATCGTGCCACTTTCTTCATCAGTACTTAGTTGTTATATAAAAAATTATTACATATAAAGTAGGCACCATTCAAGCTTTAAAACAAACAAACAAACAAACAAAAAACCAAAAACCAAACCTCAGAGGCAGAGGCAAATACTTCCAAGCTGTTTGGAAAAAAGTGATAGGACTCTGTCCTTAGGAGATGACCCCGTGCTTTGGAAGCCAACGGCATACACACAGGCTAGAGGCTGGCAGGATTTGAGACTTAAGAGTCAGTGACTGCATTCCTCACAGAAAATGCATGTGGCCTCTGATCAGCACCCCGACTATCTTGAATTCTGTGCTAAAGCACCTCTCCACTTGCACTGCCAGGGAGCCAAAACTCAGCACTGAGGATTCTAGGATCTAACATCTAAAATTCAGGGGTCACAATATACATCTCAAGCCATCCAAATCCTTTCTGGGATTTAATTTCAATCTGCCATGACACTTGATAGCTACAGGGATTAAGTAGTGGAAAGATAAAATATAAATTTTTCTTTTTATTAGTTTTATAAGGATTTGTATGTAATCTCATAAGAAATGATATGCAACTCATGTCCAAGATAAAGTTTAATTTTTTTTTAGCATTAACAATGCTAAAAAGCACCATAAATGTTAGTATTACCATAAAAATATTCAGCTAACGAAACTCACTTTCCTGGAATTGTACAACAGGGAGGCAATTAAAACCTGCCCCAAAGTTTTGGGTATTTGAAAATCCCAGAGATCAGATCAAACACAAAGCAAATATCATAAGTTTATTTTCTGTTAGTAGTGAACATAACAGAAAACAGTACTTTTAAAGGTGACATTAATGTAAACACCTTTAACTCCTCTTTTACAGGTCTGTTGCATGCACCAATTCCTTAATAAAGTCATACAGTACAAATGCAACTTGCGTACAAATGCAACTTGCATTCAAATACTTAGGACCTTTGATTTCTTTACATGTGTGACCCTAACAATCTGCCTGACCATGGAAAACAACATACTGGTTAATTCTACACGGACTGGATCATGCCGAGCCACCGCTGCCCAGCCCACTCTCAACACCTCAGAGAATGGCACGTTATCTTTTCACGTAGTTCTGGACAAGGTAACTGGTGCTATTAATGGAGGAACTTTGACCTTGAGTTGTTAAAAACAAATAATAATAATAATAATAATGAAGAAACAACATAAAATCTTTCTAGACATGTATTTCAACAGATTATGGAAATGGCAGAAAACAGAGCACAGTACAATCATGCTAGGCAAGATTTAGGCTTCAATCAAAAAATATTTTTTTAAAATTTGAGGACTAAGATTTTCGCTACTGAATTACAAGACTTCCCCCCCACACCACCAAACAGCCTAGGCTACCAATATCAAAATATATCCAGAGATATACTAAATAATAAGTGTATTAGGCTATTTTGCTGAAAAAACCAGTAAGATGTTTTGATCATGATTCTGCAAGGCAGTTCAGAAAATCCTCTAATTAGTAGGTTTCTGACATTTAGAATAATTTTCAAGTGAGTAGAACATGAAATGAATTAAGTTATCTTAGTAAAAGACAGCATATCCAAAAATCTGTGATTTTTAAATGAAACATCATATATCTTGACAGATTAACATACATTCCTTTCTTTAAAGTAATATAGATTGTAAACACATATAACAATGTTTATGTATTAACCATATTAATAACAAGCTTTAGATTCTATAAACAGTACTTACTAGAGAGTCATTCTTCTAATAAAATGCAGCTCACAGTCACAGCAACTTACAACATTTAAGTAGAAGTAATTTTATCCCCTTAGTGTTCCGAGTACTCGGTACTCATCATATACATTTTAATTATCACAATGAATATCTTTATTTTCATGCATCTTAGAGATCATCTATCCATCGATTTCTTATAGGATAGACATGACCAACTTGTTGAAAAAACACCTTTTTTTCCTTTTTTTTTTAACAGCGGTTCACACTGCTCCCGCCATCCCCCAAATTCCGAATAACTTACAGTAAAAATACAAATTCTCTTTTGGAAGAAAACATACAAAATATATACCATGTAGTTTGTGCACCTAAATGTCTTGATTGTCAGGTAGTGCAAGCTTCCACTTTTTGACATATACCCTTTTTTTATTGGAGATAAGAGGTTGTTTCACTGATCTTTGCTGATCCCATTTCTTGCCATCTTTGGTAGTCTTTGTCCCTTCGTGTAAGCATTGTACCAGAAGTGGAGAAACAAGACTAAAAACGTAGTGCTATATAGCAAAATAATAAACATGAAAAATGGATACTGGTACTGACAATCATCCATGATGTAGATTTGTCCTATATGAACTGTAATCACAATAAACTGGACCTGGGGGAAAAAGGTGAAGAAAATAAATACTTTTTAAATAAATTACAAACTTACTATAGAAGTTTAAAAAGATTCAGCTTTACTTGCATACAGAAAAAGAGAAAGTGGGGCAGGGAAGCTTTTTAAAATGACAGAGATGCATCTTTAGAGCCCCTCTCCCAAAATGTAACTCCACTGAAAAACACTTTCACAGAGTAAAGAAAAAGAATTCCTGGGACAAACTGAATTACAAGCAGCACTGAGAAATTCATACTAGGAAAACAGGAATCTGTCCTGGCCAGTTCAGAGAAGAAAGGAGGAGGCAGACAGTGTTTGACCAGCAACAAGTGGGGGGCTCCTTTAGAAAAATTAGCCAGGAAAAAAAAAAAAGGCAAATCCTTATAGGATTGGTGAACATGAAATCCCACCTTCCACAGACACTAACATGATACAAAGGTCTGTACATCCAAAAACAACAATTTAATGGAGGATTAAAAAAAAAAATATTCCACATGAACTCCAAGTTAATAATCCACTGGTAGCGCCTCCAAGACAAGTTATAAATATTCAAGCTAAATAGTTCAGAGTTACACATGCTTACATGAACTATTCTATTAACACCAGACCTGATGCAAGCAGCCAGCCGTGACTGCTTCTCCTTGCTCCTTTCCCTCCTCCATCAGCATCCTTGCTCAGGCCAAACTAATTGTTTAGCCAGAAGATGAATTTTGAAAATTCGGCTACTGAAAAAGCCAGGCATGAAAAAGCACCCAGAGCAGTAACTTTAGAAAGTGATCTACAACTGATAAAACTCTTAATTACTGCAAGCATGGTTTTTAATGCTTTGAGTTAGAGAGAGGTAAATTCTCTAAGCAAACATTTTCTACGAAAGAATGGACATGAAGTTCTAAAGAGATACGTCTTTTTTCCTTTCCTCACTACTAGTCACATGTTTTCTGTACATTTATTATGTTTTCTTTGTGTAAACTTACATTCTAATAATTTTTATGCAGGCAGTGAATTTTATAAATACAGTTACCAAGTATGGCATAACTGAAAAGCTCATGTATCTAAATGTGTGATTCTAGTGAACACTGAAGTCAGCAGATTTAAATATATAACTGAGGGGAGCTCGCAACTTTTGTTTTGCTCAGTTAGAACTTGAGTAAACCTTGTACTAACTGTAAGCTACACATATGAACATAGCTAAAAGTACAAATGTATTGCATTAAGTCTGTGTTAGATGCAATCAGCCAATCAGCTTTCTGAGAGGTGTTTCTGTCAAAGAGAAAGATACTCACAAGTTGTATAGTTGTCATGTATTTTTTCCACCACAAGTATTTATAATAGGCTGGTCCCAAAGAACAGATTCCATAATAAGTGTACATGACAACATGGACAACACAGTTCAGCAAAGCATGAAATGTTCCTAAACCACCTGCGGAAAAAACAAAATATAGCAGTATTACTGCATCAGGTATTTAAAAAGCCACCTCCAGTCCTAGTAGTTCGGGTAGAAAAAAAATATACCACAAAACTGCAGACTGTGATTAACCCTCAAGGTATTTAGCCTGATTTGAACTGACACCATTCCAAGGGCTCATATCAGTTTTCTTTCTCAGAAAAGGCTTATCTAAACATTTCCAAAACAGCAATAAAACCTAGCTGATCTAATTATCTGTAAAAGGTTTTAGTGGAAATCTTTTTAATTTGGGTTAATTTTAAAATTTTTATTAAAACATATATGCGATGGAGACACAGGGAATTTAGTAGAAACTGTATTCCTCCTGTTTTACACCTCTTTTCCAGACATCATGATGAACTTTGCAAAGCTCTGGAGGATAAGTAATAATTCTCTCCTCACAGATTTCCAGATTCCTAGGGAAAGAATCAGTTTCAGAGAGTAAGTTTTTGGAATCATGACCTAAGTGAAGGTCTCACAAATCCATCACCCATCTCAAGAGCATCCAAGGAAGTATGTCCTTTTCCATTGAATCAACTATGGAGTTGCACAAAATTGATTTTATTTTGGTGAACACATGAATTATAGGTAAAAATCATCCAAGAAGTGGCAGACAGCAAACTATTTTTAAGAGAAATATGAACATAAAAATTCTGAGTATCAAGAAGCAAACAAGATTACATAAAACCAGACATTTAGTGAGGAAAAAAAGCCAATTTTCCATTAAGACTCATTCAAGTTAAAAATAATTTTGTGATTTTAGTAGCTCACACTAATATTCCAGCTTGATAGATCATAACTCCTCCAGCTGTGATTGCAAACTTTCTTTGAAACTTAGCTATTTGTATTTTTAAAAATAATTTGAGTGTTCTCACAGTTCAAACATACATACTTTTCTTGGCTTGCACAGTGAATAGTCAAAAGAAAAAAATAAATACTTAAAGTGGAGAAAAAAGAAAAAACAATCCAATGAACAGTACAAAAATATGCTCCAAAAAGCATCACCATGCATAAGCACCACCTTACAATTCCCTGTTTATATCAGATCAGAGAAGAATCACCATTTCCTTTCAAACCCTTTGGTTTTTTTTTTTTTTTTTACAAACAGGTTGAAAACTTCATCAGTGCCGCTAGTTCAAAGGACAAACAGTGGTGAAACTGAATACAAGGTAATCATCAGCAGGACTGAAGTTCTTGGAAAAAAAAAATTAAGCTATCAGACAGAACAATATTTGGTAAGATTAGTATATAGACAAGCAATAGAGTTGTAGGAATAAACACAGCTCTGCATGAATATGAGGGACTATTATTAGCAGAGGACAAAACAGTTCTTGCGCGCTGCTGAAAGTATTTGTCAAATTATCACATGGGAAATTTGAATCTCATGCAAAATCAGAAGCCTGTAGCTGGTATGCTGATCCAATGTCCAGATAAAAGGCAGAAAGTTAATCACCTATAAATGGAAACTTTTCAAGGTTGAAGAGAAGGGACTGTTAGTTGCTGGTCTGTTTGGTTTTTTTATCCAAATCTATAAACACACTTAATTGTATGCTGAGAAAACGATTCACAATTTCATCCTTAAATTAAAATACCTTGCTCAGCAACTTTTAAGACAGACACGGTTAAGAGACCAGCTTCCTAATAACAGAAATTCAAATACAGCAGAAGTATATAATTTTATACACTAGGAAAATCTGCACACTGGACTTCTTAAAATGTTCCCATCTACAAATTTTCTGGACTGCTTCCAGGTCTTCTTTTTGTATTCATAAACCAGGCACTAACAGATCAGATATAATAAGCAATGGTTCTCTCCATCACTTCATCACTGATTTTCTGGGAGAAAAAAACATGCCAGGGAACCTGAATGAAGAAACATGTACAACCCCCCGCTCTGTTTTTCAGTAGAAACTCCTAAAAGCGCCTCACACCCTCCTACAGATGGACTACTAAATGACTGTGCATTTCTCCACTCTGTGATTATCAGCCTATTCTTATGACAAGCTATATTTACTAGTGCTAATAATATAGCATAGGAAGATGCATGCATGGACACACAGAGCAGGCAAGGAGAAAGTTAAGGTAAGCTAGAAGTGGACAAAGACTTTCAATTCAGTACAATTCAAATAAATTTCTGTAATAAGTAAGGTCCAGAAAATATTTCGGTATTTTTGTGAAAGCCAGATTTATGCTACCTAAAGCCAGTAAAAATAACTGCATCAAGCCTGAATAATTTCCTTAACAGGCAAAAAAGAAGAACACAGTCCTCCCCTCCAACTCAGTTCTTACATTTCAGGGGAACAAAAGGCTTTGAAGTCGTTTCAGTACAATTACCTGCCTCATACGTCTCCCCTAGCACTTCTGATTTTGCAGTCACATCTCTTTTTCCTGTAATAATGCTCTCTGCTTATATACAGATCACTACTCTGCACCTTATCCCCTCCATGACAAACCAACACTGTACAAAATGCTGTCACATAGGAAAAAGAGTACTCCCTGCCCATTTATAATAATTACGGTGATCTCAAGATGTTCCATGAAATACTACAAATGAAATTTAACAACACCGATGTTTGCAAGATTTTTGATTCTGTTCTTTAAATATTTTTGTCTAGCATAGTTAACTTTTACTACTAGAAGATATGTACAACTTAAACTCTCTCTCCACTACCTGCAGCAAATTTGACTCCAAACCACCAGGTCCATGGCATGATGGAATGATGAAAGACATGCAGGAATGTAACTTGGTTGTTTTTCTTACGCAGCACAAAAAATATCTGAAACAGATTTTTAACGAACAGAATGTTACAGAAGATAATCAAGTCCAACGTACTTGCAGAAAACTGCATCAGTGCTGGTTGCTAACTACTACACATTCAAAAATTCTTCAGAGTTGCAGTCTTGGGAGAAGAAAGGAGCCTGAGGCTCTGAATATGCAGACTAATTTTCAAAACAAGATTAAACCAGTACGTAAAAATCCACCTGTGGAGTCTCAAAAGCCAAGGCAAGCCTTGAAAGCAAATGTCCAAGGCTGAACCGTCACCAATGTGTGCAATGGACAGCGTATAATGAACTTGCTTGGATCTAGAAGTATCTAGAAGCATCATATTTTAAGTCCCCTGGGCTACTAGTGCAAGGCCATTTGAGAAAATTAACCAAAGGACTAGCAACAGATAGAGACAGTAGAAAATATTAAGTTAGAAAAATAGCACTTTATTACGAACACTGACTTCACTAACCATGGAAAAAAGGCAAAATTGGACAGAATATATGTAGGTATTCTTAATCAATATTGACAGGCCACATTTTAAAGGACAGACATTGAGGGAATTGTTAAGGAAAGACAGAGCAAGAAGAATGTGTAAGGAGAAGTCAGGTCCCGCAAAGGGAAATATCAGATGGCAAGTAAATGAACACAGAAGAAAAGAATTCTGGTGTGCCAGGGAAATCATTTGGAAACAGCTGAGTTAAATACAGCCAAGAAATTACTTTTGCAATAAAACCAAAAAGCTGCTGAGAAACAGGTTCCTGATTGGGTGGATTCAAACAAAACAAATTTGCTAAAAAAAGAATTTTTCAGGCCCAGGCCTAATGAAAGAGGAACAGTCTAACCAGTGGGTTGTAAAGGTAAATAGAGGACTAAACTTGCCAGGTTTTTCCAGTTACAGCATTCCTAACCCTTCCATTACCATTTCATTTGGCTCAGCCAGTTAGTTAAGATCTTCCAGTGTTGAATCATGAGTATTTGAGATGAAAGTTAGATGGCTAACTTTGCTCAAAGGGAGTAGAACATCCTAACTGCTCATGAGTCAGCCCCTGAATCACCACTATAGTGCCCCACACAACTGGGCAAATGAAAGTGCAGCTGATTCCACCACTCGCACACTGGTTTGAAAATAGCTAAACCTGCTAGGTGTTGGTCTTGGGAAGAGGTCAAGGCAGACGGCCGCTGGTGGTGACTGAGATCTGCATTCTGCTTCAATGCATTGCTGCTCAGAGTTTGAAGCAGGTTAAGAGTGCCAGCCTGGTACCAAACACGTCTGTAGTCATGACCCCCAAGGCTGACTCAGGAATTTAGAACAAGTAGGCAAGTCAATTTATGCTGTTTTCAGAGCTGCTGATGCAAATATTCCGAATGTAGAAGATAAAATCTAAAGATGACATGGAAAAAAATTTAACATGATCCAAAACATTTTTTATCTGCACTGTTGAGGCAAGCATTTCCATAGCACAACAGGTCAGTGTATTCAGCTATTAAATAGAGAAGTTATCGGGACTTCCTAAATTTTTAAAGGTATGTTCCCTTATTAACATTTTTCCTAATAATCAAGTAATGACAGTGTAATGGGACAATAGATGACAAGAGATAGTAAGGGTAAACACCTTGATGGCATTTGAATAAGCAAAGATTGGAGGGCTAAATAAAAAGCAATTTATGCCCCCAACAGCACCAGCTCTTCTACTGTGAAAAGGAAACATCACTACTTCTTTTATTAGGCTACAGATACTTACAGTGTCTAATAATTCAATGAACTTGGAAAAGTAGTAAAGCCAACAAGTTCGTACCATCTGCAGGAGTAAAAAAAAAACCTGTCAAATAATAATAGTCATAAAACTAAGTAGCTGCAGGAAAAATAAGCAAATATAAAGGAAAGTACTAGGATGAGTAAGTGGTGTCACAAGGTTGACAAAATTAAAGGTACAGTTTGTTTGGTTTTTCTTTAAAAACACAAAACATTTTTTAATCCTGAAGGAATTTTAAATCCAAGAAGAACAAGCCAACAAATACATTGCCTCTTTATTTCTCACAAACAATCAACCCCTCCAGTTAACTCACATGCTCTACATTATGCAAGAGGGCATTTCCATGTAATGCATTCCACTCTACAACAGTGTATATGGTTGTTCAGAAAGCATTTCTAAAAATAAACTCAGTGTAGCATAACAATTCTACTTTGTGTTTGGAAACTTACTCTTAGAGCTGTAGGTGACCTCGAGTAGTCAACGATATCGCACCGGAATGTGTACCCTGTGGCCCAACCTGACATAAGAAACTGGAGCAAAGAGAAGGAAAAGGGCAAAGATTTCCTTTATGTCTTTTGAAAAATTAATTAATTTCAGATTACTTTCACAATCACTAAGCGGGAGTGGAAAACAATATTAAAGATTTGTTGAATTGCAGCCTTGTCATCCACCACTGTGTGGGCTAGCTACCGTAAAATCTTTTGCTGTCGCAGATTAGTGAATTTCTCATTCCACACCTATAGACAAGAACTTTCTTCCTACACCCATTATTGCAGCATTAGTAACCAGAAGAGAAACAGCTGCATCTCAAAACCAATATTAAACTGCATAAATCAGACCCCAAAACCAAATTAAACATTTTGAATTTTTTTTAAAAATTGCCATTACAGCCAATCATCTTAATATACAACAGAAAAATATGGCTTAAAATATGGTTTATTATTAAAGACAAGGATTGAATAAATATGCACTGTACTTCTAGTATCATAGTTTCTAACACTTAGTTAAACTACATGATTCAATTAGTCTTTCACTGATATGAGCAATGAGAAGCTAGGGTGCTCGACCAAAGGGCTGCATGTAACAAACATCACTTCATCTTTTCTCTTGGAATATATTAAAGCTCGGACAAGAGCAACATTGTTAATATTACACTTGGCTCATTCCCCTTCCAGCTACTAGGACTACTGTATCTTAATTCTGTTTATAAAGTGCTTCTCATCCATTGATCATCACCGTACATTCATGCATGATAGGCGGTTCAGCTCTCTAACAGATTGAGAGCTTTAGTCTATTCAACTTCCTAGAAGAATCAGATGCTTAAATAAAACAACATTTGAAACACCACCAAGACAGCACAATACTAAAGCACCCACCAAATGGCTTGGTTCCAGAGATGGAAAGAATCAGCTTTTTGGGGAGCACCAGACAATTGAATCCCTTACACTCT